>WHUY01000033.1:0-627704 GCA_015179035.1 Tirmania nivea
CCTCAGAGAGGGAGCTACTGTTACAGATCATCCTCTCGCCTTGTCCTTCGACCCTCCCGGCCCCGGTGCTATACTGGCAACCCACGCACTCGCCAGCATATGTTCACGTGCGGCTCTTGATCTTGACCTAGTACGACCTCGCTGTGCTAATCTTAGTCTTCCGGCTAATACCCCTGACCCTGAACCCTGGCCTGCTAGATTACTGACCGTATCCCGGAGATCTTAGCTAGGTACTCGCTTACTAGAACTCGTCTGAAGATTTTACCATATCAGAACCTCGTCTTTGCATTTATCATTTGTCGTCATTGTCTTTAGGAACGTTCTCATATCCTTTTACTTGACATTCCGTAGGATGCTGGCTTCTTCCGCTTACTTCTTCCGTTTGCTTCCTTATATCACCGTTTGCTTCCTTATGTCTCCATATGCTTTCTCTTGCCTTCTCTCTGGCTCTTCTGTGTCGCCAGATCACTATATATATAGAGGCCTTCCTGCCCCTCTCATTCTCTTCTCTCCTCACGCAACAACTTATCCACTCTCCTGTACTTAGTTGTTACAATAAGAACACCCCCTTCTCGAGTGTAGCTCAGATTCCCTTATCCTCGTCTATGCCCCCTTCCTCAATACACGTGTAAGCATACTTACGCGTGTGTTACGACCGTTCATAACAGCTAGGCCCTTTCTCGATCATATCTACTAATTATACTCGAAATAATTATAGTCTGGACTTATCCCCTCAACCTGACCTCAATCTCATATATGATACCTTTCATATTTCAAAACTCAAACTGTATTATCAAAACGATCATACTCAGTTCCCTAACAGACGATTTTTGGAACCGGGACCAATTAAAGATGATCGATATGAAGTTGAAAAGATATTAGAATTCAGAACGGCACTACAATCTAGTGAATATCAATACAAAGTCAGATGGTTAGGATATACTCCACAACATGATTCCTGGGTAAATGCCAAAGATATTACTACTGAAATCCTTTAGGATTTCTGGGTCAGAGGAAGTCTAGAAGATACTTTTTAGAGACGACGTACCAAAAGAGGAAAACAAGGACCTCGGACAAGAGATGAAACTCGAGCTCTTATTCAATAAGAACAAGATTATATTATGAACAAATCCCCCAATAACAAATATATTAATACCAACGTACTTCAATTATCCCTTAAGATAGGACACGTGGAAGCTAGGATTGCTGAACAGAATTACTAATATAGTAAAATCCATTCAAAGTGGAGAAGTGTAATAAGAGATGTTATTTCTTATTATTTTTTATCTCGTATTTTCTATATCTGTTATTACTCCATAACTACCGAATCTAGTAGTTAGTTACTTAGTGGAACTGGCTGGCTCGTGTACATCCTCGAGGATGTAGCATAGCCCTAGCATAGCCCCATTCCTATGACTCATGTACTTCCTATGACTCATATTTCCTATAACTCATATTTCCTATGACTTATGTAGCACTGTCCTGTGGTAAGTACCGTATTCTATATATTCTGAACTGTCAGATACGTTGTTGAACAAGTATAAAAAGAGTATGAATTCCCCTTTGGAATCTCCTTCTTAGACTACTTAGACAGACAACAATCAACTACAGATCAGTTAGTTAGCAAACAATCTAAATGGAGATTACACCTGTTAATTAACGTTCCTAAGGGAACTCCCCACTTGACAACTACTACCCTTCTGAGGCAATCCTTCAGAAGAACCAGTATATACATACATCTATTCTAGCGGATATAGATTGTATAAACAGTACCGAATGACTATTGTCTAGTATCATTCATTACACCTTCTATTTATTCCTCACATGTAGTAAGCCTCTACTACAGGGAAGCAATGACCTATCCATTATAAACTAAATACCTAAAGTATAATCACAATTGACCTACTAGCATTACTATATCTATATAGTTCATGGGTTTTCAGATTACTTGGCAATTATCCAGTAGCGTTATGAGTTCTTGGTAAGTATTCAGATTTTAACAAAGCAGGGTAAGTCGGGCTAGCGAGCAGGCAACCTGTAATGGGTCGGGTTAACAGCCTGACAACTTGCCCAACGAATTGGGTTTTTACGAGTCGAGTCGGGTTGAAATTGGCCCGTTGCGCACACTAGACCTTAATCCTATTAAGTATATATAGGTTAAACTCAAATATTATCTTTATTAAAAATACTTAAGTATTTTATAAACTTTAGGTAGATTAGAAGCAATAAAGTAAAAGTATATATAAATCTTATCTATATTATTATAATAGTTAATATTTACTATTCTTAGATTAGTAGTCTATTTAGAAAATATTTAGAAAAAAATTTTAATATTAGTTTTTAAGTCTCTATACTAATCTATGCCTTATAGAATTATAGTTATTATTAAAATAAATAGATAGTATATTAAATATTAATAGTAGAAGAAATAAGTTTGGATTGTTTTTTATATATATAAGTAGCTGAATTTAATATAAATATAGATATATAATAGTAATCTTTTCTATATATAGGATAACTATAACTAGCTTATATATAGCCAAGTTTAGCTATACTTTATTTTATATATCCTAAATACTTTCTAAATAATACTATATATATATCTTAAAATAAATATATATAGTTTCTTAGTATATATATAATATAAATATATATATATATATTTTTTAACTATTCCACCCAATTTATACTTCAATTATTTATATTAATACTAATATAAATTTTATATTGAATTTTGGAGGCCCTAGTTTTCTTCCATATTTAATAATACTATCTTAAAAAGTATCTTTCTTTCTCCTCCTCTTCTCTAAAATTAGCTCAATATTAATAATTTGATCAGTCTCTAGAATGTTATTCTACTCTTCCCTATCAAGAGCCTCTATATCAATTACCTCCTAAATACTAATAAGAGTTTTGAAATATATAGTATACTTTATTAGTAATTCAGCGGTAGAATATTGGAAGAGCAACTATACCTCTATATAGATCTTATTAGTTTACTAAATACTAAGTAACCATTTTTTAACATACTATTTATAAGGGTGTCTCCATACTCGATAACTACCTCGTCGATATCTTAGCACTATAAAAGTCTCATCAATCCATATCACAAACTTCCAATCTTCAAGAGTCCAATCCTAATATTGGTCTGCAAAGATATATCTAGCAGATTTCATTATTGCAGTGAGATCAGGTTTTCGGATAGGTTTTGTCTTACAAAATTTGTACTTGTGAAGAATCTAGTGGACACTCTTATAACTGTAAAGTAAGCTGGGCTAGTATTTTCTCCCGACTATACCGATCTTTGATAACAGCATCTACTACAGTCTCCTCTACTACCTTAGTGATCTTCTTTTTCCTTCCAAAGCAATTCTTATGCTTGACATACTCTAAGGTTAAGGAAGTTCTACATTTTTACCCTCTCTTCTATACTTCATTATAAATATTTCGAATATGTCTTTGAGTAATTCTAGTTTGCTACTGAATAATAGTAAGAGTTTCTCTAAATAATCACAAAATTAGTACTACTTGAGTATGAGTTATAATGTCAAACATTCTTAGATGCTTGCATAGTTGTATAGAGCCAGTTGGCAGAACCCCTCTATAGAGGTGAGCTGGCCTAACCAATTTACTGGTAATGTAAGAATATTTATATATGTCAGTTACTATACAAATACAGCTCCATATATATGTATATATGCCACTAAGCTATTATTCCCAAATAGGAACGAGGAAAAGACTTTTGTGTCTAGTTGTTACGGATCATCCCCTCGCTTTGCCCTTCGACCCCCTAGCCCCAGTGCTATACTGGCAACCTATGTACTCACCAGCATATATTCACGTCCGGCTTCACTTGATTTTGACCCAGCATGACTTCGCTGTGTTAATCCTAGTCTTCTAGCTAGTGTCCCTACCCTAGTGACATTACCTCTGACCCTGGACCCTGACCTGCTAGATTACCGACCGCATCCCGGAGATCTTAAGCCAGGTATCCGCCTGCTAGAACCCGTCCGAAGGTTCCACCAGAACCTCGCCTTCGCATTTGTCACTTGTCGTCATTATCCTCTAAAATGTTCTCGCATCCTTTCGCTTAACATTCCGTGGGATGCTTGCTCCTTCTTTATGTCTCTGTTTACTTCCTTATATCTCCGTTTACTTCTTTATGTCTCTATATGCTTTCTCTTGCCTTCTCTCCAGTTCTTCTGTGTCGCTAGATCTCCATATATAGAGGTCGCTCCGCCCCTCTCATTCTCTTCTCTCCTCACGGAACAACTTATTTACTCTCCTGTACTTAGTTGTTATAATAAACACACCCCCTTTTGAGCGTAGCTCAGAATCTATTGTTCATGTCCCCCTCCTCAACACACACGTAAGTATACTTACGCATGTGTTACCCATCACCTGCAACGTAGGTGATACTCCGACCGTTCATAACACTTTATTGCATAACATATAGTCTCCACTACGTACAATGTCCGCTCAACCGCCTACTATACTAGATTCATGGCGTGCATTTGCTGCAACTCTGTCAGCCAACACCCTCCCCGCACCTTCGGCCTCCCCCGACTTCCTTACTGCTACACCCGTACCATTTTATGGCTCTATCTATGAAGCACACTTTATTGGAGTCCGCTCCAGCTAAGGTGTACCTACAATATTCCAAATACCCGAATTTGGAATAACAGCTACTACCTAAGTACTTTGGGTCTACTTTAACCGAGGTTATGAATATGGCCTCACAACTACGCCCCTACCTCAAGGTACCACTATAGCACAATCATCTTCCCATGCGCCAAAAGTTCACGAGCCTGAAAACTTCGATGGTACTTGATCAAAGTTCACATGGTTTATGACTAAATTGTCCTTGGTTTTCTCCTCCGACCTACTCCGATACTCCAATGATGCTGCTAAGATCGTTTATACAGCCTCCTACTTGACAGGCTCTACTACTGATTGGTTTGAGCCTCACCTCAATAAAACTAATAGAATAATTACTTTTGATACTTACGAAGACTTTGCCACAGCATTGAAAAATGCATATGATGACCCCGACGCTCATGCTACTGCTGAGCACAAGCTCCATAACCTCCGCCAAGGGGACAAAGACTGTTCCACCTACCATGCCGAATTCGCGACATATGCAACCATCCTGAACTACGATGATTGTACTAAGATTTCATTCTTTACCAATGGTGCCAACACCGGTCTCAGGACTGCTCTCTCCTACCAGGCCTTTCCCCCCGAAACATTCAACGATTTTATCCAGCTGTGTATCAAATTAGACAACCGGGCCAAAATGCTCCGCTCCAACTCACCCAGAGCCTCAGGCTCTACTCAATAAACCTAAGCCCCTGCCCCCCGCCCTAACCCTCCTACAACCGTAACCGGAACCGCTCCCGGTCTAATGGACCTCTCTACCACATCCCGCAAGCATGGCCCTCTCACTGCTGAGGTTCGCAAATACCGACAGGACAACAAACTCTGCATGTACTATAGAGGTCCTGGACACTAGGCTACTGACTGCCCCATCTCGGCCAAATCCCAAAAACTAGCTACAGCTAATACTGCTCCTCCTGGCCTACCTCTCAATACTCCTACTCCCACTCCCGGCCCTCAAACTCTTTTCGAAGTGCCAAAAAACTAGTACCCTCTTCAACTAACGATGGCCGATCGAAGAGCGCCAGGATGCATCCTAGTACCATCTTCCCTGACCCCGTTTCTTTTATCAGTTCCAACCTATTTTCTGTTTTGGAAGAAGTTCATTTGGTAGGTACTGGTTATGTTTTGCCTATTGTTTCTCGGAAGTCTCGTCAACAGCTAGCCTATCGATGTCGTCACATGCATTCCCTCCAAATCTCCATTGCCACCGTCCTTTCTTCTTCTTCTTCTTCTTCTTCTTCTTCCACTCATGACTTGGGCTCCGAGGATCCACTTATCTTGCCTTGCTTAGTTAATGAAAACCATCTTGCTACTTGCATAGTAGACTCGAGAGCAAGCTCCCAGTTTATCGACCTTGACTTTGCCTTGAATATGAACTTGCCTTTGAACTTGAAGCCGAAACCCGAGGATCTTGTACTTGCCGATGGTAAACGCTCCTTAGTGGGGCAAATCACCCACACCTGCACCCTAAAACTCATGATCGACCAGTATCTGGAGGTCCTAACCTTCCACGTTACTAAATTAGCTGGCTGGAACTTGATTGTTGGAAAACCATGGCTTCGATGCCATAATCCCTCAATCGACTGGGCCTGCAATACTATTGCCTTTGCCTTAGGGTATTGTCACACCCATTGCTTGCCTACTCGAATACTGAAAATCTATCTAGAATCTCCTAGAAATAACCTGAACCCCCTCTGAATCTCGGTCATCTCCCGAGCTACCTTCCGAGTAGCTATTAAAGACCTCGAGGCCCGCCTCTATATTGCTGCAATATACGACTCCTCTGAAGATGATGATGACAATCTTGAATCCACCGCTAAGCTCGTTCTACCTAAATATCATGATTACTCGCCCCTGTTTTCGGAAAAAGAAGCCCGAATCTTACCCTCTCACCGATATATTGATCATATGATTCCACTTCAAGAAGGAGCTAAACCTCCTTTTAGCCGTATGTATTCCATATCCGATGGTGAACTTAAAGAAGTTAGGAAATAGATTGATGAGAATCTCTCTAAATCCTTCATTTGAGCTAGTTCCTCTTCGGCTGCCTCCCCAATCCTCTTTGTCAAGAAAAAAGATGGATCTCTCCACCTCTGCATCGACTATCGTGCACTCAATGATATCACAATCAAAGACCGGAACCCCTTACCACGAATTGAAGAAACCCTCAACCAAATCCGTAGATGCAAGTACTTCACCCGCCTCGACCTACGTGCCTGCTTCAACCAGATCTGAATTAAGGAAGGTGATGAATGAAAAACTGCTTTCAGGACCTGCTACAGACTCTTTAAATTCCTTGTTATGCCTTTTGGGTTGACTAATGCCCCGGCAACTACCCAAAGGTTCATGAATGACACCCTCCGTGAATACCTTGACATATTTTGCGTCTGCTACATAGACGATATCTTGATCTACTCGAAATCCTTGAAAGAACACAAAGAACAGGTACAAAAAGTCCTACAAAAGCTGAAAGAGGCTAGACTATTTGTTAAACCTGAAAAATGCGAATTTTTAGTCAATAAAACTACGTTCCTTGCTTTTATTATCTCTGAACATAGTCTTGAAATGGATCCTGAAAAGGTCAATGCTGTCCTTAATTGGGAGACTCCCAAATCCGTTAAAGACATCCAATGCTTCCTTGGTTTCGCCAACTTCTATTGGCGATTTATCAACAAGTATTCGCACCTCTGCCAGCCCCTGTTCAACCTGCTTCGGAAGGATATCCTTTTCGCTTGGAACTCCGCCTGTGAGGAGGTGTTCAAACTCCTTAAAAAGGCCTTTACCTCCGCTCCAGTTCTCTGACATTTTGACTCTGACCTTGAAACCCTTGTGGAAACCGACGCTTCGGATTACGTCACTTCCAGGATACTCTCCTAGAAGCATCTAGAAAACGAAAAACTCATACTCCATCCTGTCGCCTTCATTTCTGAGAAAATGTCCCCAGCCGAATGTAATTATGGGATTGGGGATAAGGAACTCCTCGCTATCATTTTAGCTCTCGAAAAATGGCATATCTACCTGCACCAGCTCCCTCAACCCTTCACGATCCTAACCAACCACCACAACCTTCAGACTTTTACGTCCAAGGCCCTCTTCTCACGCCGTCAAGCACGCTAGGCCCAAGAACTAGCCCAATATGACTTCAAGATCGTCTTCCGCCCCGGCAGCCAAAATACTAAGGCGGATGCACTAACCAGACGATCTGGAGATCTCTCTGAAGAAGGGGATAGTCGTTCCTGCCCTACTCAAGCTTTGATTCCCTCCGAAAGGTTTTCTCTTTCAGCTACTACAAAACTTACCTTATCTGCAGCCTCAACCATGAATAACGAGGATATCCTTGCAGCCCTCAAAGCTGATAAACTTGCCTTGGAAATCATCTATGCCCTTAAAACCAATGCCAAGAGACACCCCACAGTCCCTCTGTCTGAATGTAAGATCTCAGACCTAGGGCTATTGCTTATTAACAGTCTCGTTTATGTCCCTAACAACCCTGAGATTCACCTCTATATCCTCCGCAACTGCCATGATCACCCTGCCGCTGGGCACCCAGGCCAGACTGCTACCTATGAATTTATATCACGAGATTACTGGTAGCCAAAAATGTGCCAGACAATCGCCCAATATATCCGTAACTGTGATACCTGTGCTCGAATCAAACCTGCTTAGCATGCTCTTTACGGTCTCCTCAAGCCCCTACAAGTCCCATTCCAAAAATGGTCTTCTGTTTCCCTCAACCTTGTCACGGGACTCCTTAGTTCTAATGGATTTGATACGTTGTTAGTTGTAGTCGACAGGTTATCTAAGATGGTGTACTATATCCCAACCACTACCGACGTCAATTCCCGACAAATCACCAAGCTCTTCTTTGATAACATCTTCCGCTTGCATGGGATCCCAAACTCTATCATATCCGACCGAGGTACTCAGTTTGTCTCGGAATTTATCCGATCCTTGACTTCGCTTATTGGTATTCAGCAGACGGTTTCCACCGCCTTCTACCCCCAGACTGATGGCCAGACTGAAAGAATTAATGCAATTGTAGAACAGTACTTACGCGCTTACTGCAACTACCAGCAAGATAACTGGTCCGAACTCCTCACCATGGTTGAATTCTCATACAACAACACCCTGTCCTCGACTCTTGGTATTACCCCATTCCAGGCCATATATGGCGAAAATCCTCGCTACCAGATTAACCAGAACCCTACAACAAAACTCCTAGCACCTTCAGTAATTAAGGAATATGTAGACCGTCTTGCAGAACTCGATGCACATCTTAGATCCGAAATGACCTGGGCCCAGGCAACTTACTCGAAACAAGCTAATAAATCCCGAATTCCCCCGCCTAAGTTGGATATCGGTGATGAAGTATGGCTCCTCCACTGGTATGTTAAGACAACTCACCCCTCGACTAAGCTGGACTTTAAGAAACTCGGTAAGTTCCGAATCATCCAGAAGATCTCGTCTCATGCTTATAAGCTCGATCTTCCTGCCTCGATGAAAATCCACCCTGTTTTTCACGTCTCGCTCCTTGAACCTACCTCTATAGACCTCCTGCCAGGCCAAATTCAGCCACCCCCACCCCCTGTTATCATCGAAGACGAACTCGAGTGGGAAGTTGACAAAATCGTTGACTCACGCTTCCGAGGTCGAACCCTTGAATATCTCGCCCGTTGGGTAGGTTTCGACGAACTTACTTGGGAACCCACTGCCTTGTTCTTGAACGCCCCAAGCGCTGTGAAAAAATTCCACTCTTCCTATCCACTCAAGCCCCGACTACACACTCTACCCAAATGAGTGGATCATGAACCCGCCTTAGATTCACAGGAGCTCATCCTCGGAGAGGGAGCTACTGTTACGGATCATCCCCTCACCTTGCCCTTCGACCTCCTAGCCTCAGTGCTATACTGGTAACCTATGCACTCGCCAGCATATGTTCACATCCGGCTTCACTTGATCTTGACCCAGCATGACTTCGCTGTGTTAATCCTAGTCTTTTAGCTAGTATCCCTACTCTAGCGATATTACCCCTGACTCTGGACCCTGACCTGCTAGATTACCGACTGTATTCTGGAGATCTTAAGCCAGGTACCCGCCCACTAGAACCCATCCAAAGGTTCCACCAGAACCTTGCCTTCACATTTGTCACTTGTCGTCATTATCCCCTAAAATGTTCTCGCATCCTTTTGCTTAACATTCTGTGGGATGCTTGCTCCTTCCTTATGTCTCCATTTACTTCCTTATATCTTCGTTTACTTCCTTATGTCTCCGTATGCTTTCTCTTGCCTTCTCTCCGGTTCTTCTGTATCGCTAGATCTCCATATATAGAGGTCGCTCCACCCCTCTCATTCTCTTCTCTCCTCACGCAACAACTTGTTTACTCTCCTGTACTTAGTTATTATAATAAACACACCCCCTTTCGAGCGTAGCTCAGACTCTATTGTCCATGTCCCCCTTTCCAACACACGCGTAAGTATACTTACACGCGTGTCACCCATCACCTGCGATGCAGGTGATACTCCAATAGTTCATAATACTAGTTTGGTTGATACAATACCCTCTTCGGAGGGTCTGGTATAAAACTTTTATTTTGTACTAAGCAATATAAATACATAGAATGTATTGTAATGCTTTTTATATAGTAACGCTACTAGCAACGCTCTTACAATAGAACTCGGAACAGAAGTACTTTAAGCTTGATAACAGGGGTCTTTATTATAGTATTGCTGGATCAAGGGTATTAATATACTACACTTGATATAAGTAAGCAAATTTTAATATCGCTATACCAAATATAAGTATAGAGTATAGGAGAATGCATATACAAATATAATCAATTTTATCTATAACTCTCATGGTCGATTCCTACTAGCAATATCCTCAGCACACAAACTGGTCAAACTACCTAATATTACCTATATATGATTTACCCATTCTTCTACTCTTTGGTTTTATACTGTATCTTCCAATTAAAGATGATCTATTAACTCATGTAGTACATAGAACTATTATTACAACTACTTAACATACACTTGTACTTAAATAATACTGTTTATCCTTCTATAATAGATCATGAGACTTTAATCCGAATATGACATAGATGCTTATCCTGAATACTACTATGCTATCTTTTGATAATCTTGCCTTCAGTGACTTTGGCAATACTCGATTTAATTGATTTTCAAAACTGACACTTATATTTCTGGACTTATATTGTACCATTGCATTAAAGTACTTCCCTAAAAAGTGATATGTAAACTAAGTCTACATATGACTATATCTTATCAAACTTTTCAGTAGGAATAGTAACTAATTTACTAAGCTCAAATAATAGAGTATAGTAGTATAAAGTATTTGTAGAAATTAGTATCATAGCTTTCAACATCTTATATGCTATGATGGTAGTAGCAGTAGTAGTGATGGTAAAGTAGCAAACTACATTTGTATTTGTATATATATTCTCCTATTCTTTATATTTGTATTCGATATAGTAATATTAAAATCTACTTACTTATATCGAGTATAGTATATTGATACCCTTGATCCAGCAATACTATAATAAAAACTCCTATCATTGAGCTTGAAGTGCTTCCTTAGGGTTTAGCATACGATAGTATAGTATACAAAGTAGAATAGAATAGAGATAAATATAATAGAAATAGAATACTATATAGAATACTAAGAAATAGAATAGAGATAAATATAATAGAAATAAAATACTTTATGGAATACTAAAGAATAGAATAGAGATAAATATAATAGAAATAGAATACTTTGTAAAATACTAAAGAATAGAATAGAGATAAATATAATAGAAATAGAATACTCTGTAGAATACTAAGGAATAGAATAAAGATAAATATAATAGAAATAGAATACTCCATAAAATACTAAAGAATAAAATAAAGATAAATATAATAGAAATAGAATACTTCATAAAATACTAAGAAATAGAATAGGATAGCAACCAAGCTAAGGAATATGCAGATATAGTGACTATTTTATTCATTACTTTTCCTAAATACTTCTTCTTTACAGAGTAATACTTTAATACTCTAATGCTCTGTTATAAACTATATCTCTATATCTATATGATTAAGATATTCTATAGCATCTTCTATAATATTTGCTATTACTTTTAAATTAATATTAATAATTAGCTTAAAGATAACACCTGTATAGTCTTAGGAAGAATTAGATAAATACAAGGATATAATATCTAAGAAAGTTCTTTATAGAAAATAATTGCATCAAGAAGTACTTCAAAGAATATTAGGTTCTTAGTCTAAGATGAGTGCTATTTAGTAGTAGATTGGTATATATCTATTTTATTTAGTATACATTCTATTTTAGCATTTTTGTAGTATTTATTCTATTTTTATTGTATCTATTCCATTTTTGTGGCATGTATTCTATTTTTGTAGCATCTATTCCATTTTTAGGTTGCATTCTATTTTGATAGTAAACAAATAGAGACAAAGGCAATAGAATAAAATACCACAAATACCTACACAACAGAATTTTAACTAACAAAGTGTGTTTTACAGGAGCAATGAATTTCGCACGGATTTTGCGAGGGTAGGGAGCCTTCATGAGCATCTGCCTGGGATTCCATTGGGTGTTTATACAGCCACTGCACCCCCTGACAAGTTGAAAAATATACGAGCTGGTCTATGCATTTCTGCGGATGCTATTTCAATTGTAGAGCTGTCACGGCTCGAGACTAGGAAGGCTTCGTTGCAACGCGAGCGGATGGTCTTGCCGGCAAGCGAGTGGCAAGCGACCAGCAAGCGACCAGCAAGCGACAGAATCCACTAGAACAAGTGCACGCCAATGTTCAGATGATGAAATAGCCATATGGCTTTCTGTGGCAAGCGCGGAGCAACGGCTGGTAAGGGCAGGAGTTCGATCAGTTTCTATCGTCGTCATCATATTGAGATCAGGAGTTCGATCACTTTCTATCGTTGTTGTCAATTGAGATTAGAATATGTGCAATGGTGCGCAGTTGGTGTCTATTAAAGACCCTCTGGCTCTCTTCTCTTCTGGCCCTACGCAACGTCTTGTATTTTAGCTTTGCTAATACGATTCTTTACGTCCACGTCCTGTTTGCGCTCTAGCAGCGGTCGCAGAGCCAATGCAGGTCGTGCTCCTTTGTTCCTGTCCTATGTCTTTGCAATGCCTTGTATCCCCAGCAGTCGATACTAGCATTGCTTAACGTCCACGGTCTCGTCCATAGTCTATGTCCTTGCAATGCCTTGTATCCCTGGCAGTCGATACTGGCATTGCTTAATGTCCACAGTCTCGTCCACAGTCTCGTCCACAGTCTATGTCCCCGCTTTAAAGGTATTTCTCTCCTAGCGGAGGAACATACAACTATGTGACCGGGTATCGAGAACCACAATAAGCAAAGCGAGGCCACAATAGTAGGAAAAAGAGACTCAAAAGATGGTGCGCATAGGGAAGCCATGAGAGAAGTTGCTTTTTCCAATTGTATGTACGTGCGAATACGTACAAAGCATTTCCACAAAGTCCACAATTTTCCACTTCCGACCTGCTCCCGACCACAAAATCATGCCGATACTGGCACGACTCTCATAGGTCCCACATCCGTTTTGCCATACTGACGACAGTCGGCGAATAACGTCATTCTGACCTACACATGCCTCGCTAATAAGCGAACGAAAGCACAAGCTAACAAGCGGGCACTCTCCATCACCACCATACCGCAATGCCTTGTGTCCCGGCAGTTGATACGAGCATTGCCTTTCAGCTATGTTCCCACGACCACGTCGCCCACGGTGCGCTGCTGAGCAGCGCACACTCAGCCATGTCCCATGCCTACGTGCGCTCCCTAGAGTCACATTCACAGTCCACGCCACAGTCCACGCCGTTACAAGAGCCTACGAACTGCCTAAATCTATTTTATGGGACTCGCATAATAGAGGGCAGTGGATACGAGGATAGAGATTTAGATTTTCTTATCCCTAAAGTTGATAGCTAGATGTCATTCGATATCAGCTCAATCACTAAAACCATTACCATTGTTTATATCAATCACAAGGAGATCGTACCAGCTGTTGCAGCTTCAATCCATAAATTACTACCACCTGATATGTGCAAAAGACCTCCTCGTCCGCCAATCTGGGATGCAGATCCCCGTTTACCTGCGGAGGTCGCTATAGCCATATATCATGCTAATATTTCAGATACAATGAAAAAGTATGTGATTGATGATTGGAGGAATGGTAGGGCACGTATAATGATTGCTACATCGGCATAGGGAATGGGGGTTGACGATGCAGGTGTTGAACGAGTCATACAATGGAGGATAAAAAGACTAACTTTGGGTGAAGGGAAGGGTCTTCGATAAATTCTGTCATAGAGAGAGATATCCGCGATCGCGTAGGAGTAATGAATTGACAATGTGGAACTGAATGTTAACGAGAATGTATTATGTATTGGTTGACCAGATGTATTATGGATTACTCTTACGTACTCTAAATTACGTTGCCACAACATGCGTGTGGTTGCAACCTCCGTTGCCATGCAACCCATTTATGTTGCCTAGTACGAAATAAAAGTTTTACGCCAGACCCTCCGAGGAGGGTGTTGTGCCAACCAGACTATTTTGTGTCGGACCTCCGTACCTGCCCCTAGATTTCATGCGAGCGTAGCGAGCGACAAAGTCTCGTTAAATAATAACTACTTTTAATATTTATAACTTTGTAGCTACATATCTTTACCTGACCCTAACTATCTCGTATAACCCTTTGTCATCTGATCTTCTATATAATACTCTACAACTACACTACAAACATGCTCTCCTCATCTCCTGCCCCTGCTCCTCCTCAATTCTCTCTCGATTCCCTCCGCTCCTTCTGCCTCTCCCTGCTGCTCGCTCAACAGACCCACCCCTGCGGCTTTCCCATCCTCACCTCCCCACCCAAGCCTCTGCTCCCCCCTCCCTGCGACCTCCAACCCTCTGAACACACGCTTCTTGAATTATGGGATGAATTCCGGGATGTCATCCATGAGCGATTGAAAGCCGAAGCGAGGGCGGAATTACTTGCGCGGGGCTTATTAGAAGAGGATGAGGCCATGAATTTGGGGCAATATGGTGATGATGGGATGTTAGATGAGCGGATCCAGAATCTAGAGCAGGAGGTCGCCAGCTTACAGGCAGAGCAGGGAGTTAAAGAGGAAATTGCTTTGGGCGTAATAACTGGGAGGGAAGTACTAAACACGATATATGGGATGCGACGGGATGGAGCGCAAGCGTCATCGGTTGCAAAGACATGGTTTGTTTCACCTCATCCCAAACTCACTCAATACTAAGTTTATCCCCCAACAGCGCCCTTCGCTCTCTCACCGACATTCACACTACCCACCTCTCGACCATAACCAATCTCTACAACACCCTCAGCACCCTACACAACCACCTCTCCGCCCTCTCCACCCAGCGCCTTACCCAAGTCCATACAAACCAACTCCTCACCACCCGCCTTCTCTCACTAACCTCCCAAATGACTCCCAAAATCCGCACAGACAATATTCTCGACGAAGACCTTCGGCAGAAAGTTGAGGAAATGGAATTACAGGTCAAGGGTGCAAAGATGCGGTGGGAGGTGGCCAGAAATGTTTTTCAGGGGGCGGTAGCGGGGAGCGGGGTTGATTGGGTAAGGGCAGAGGATGGGAGGTTAAGGACCTTGATGTTGGAGGCGGGAGAGGAGCTAGAGTAGAGGGTATATTATAGGATTCACAAAGAGAGGGATATATATGCCCTCAATTTGGAGGGTCTTATGCTGGTCTTTATACCCCATTAGTAGGGCTGTTGTGCCAACCATACTAGTATTCATATCATATTAGTGTAGTTGTTATGTAATATAGTCAATCTTATATATTGAATATTTGGATATTGTTTTGTATTTTACTTAAAAGGTTAGGAGGCATTAGTGGTCCAGTGGTATGATGAATCGTTGCCATCGATTCGACCGGGGTTCGATTCCCCGCTGATGCATAAGCTTGTTCTTTTTGTTTTCACAGATACTTTGACCGCGATCGGACGAGATAGTTCCTAGTAATAATCCTCATGTTTTCGTACCCCGCATAAGTATAGTAGTAACTCACCCGATTGGACGACGCTCTCCCATCAGTTAGAAAAAATATCCGCATGCCCAGGGGATCATAATCAGTCAATTAGGCCGGTGAAGAACGTAGGTATTCTGTATTAGATCTTCAAAACTAGATATAATCCTTCCCATTGTATCGTAAGAACCCAGAGTAAGAAGTCATCGCTCATCCCATACCCATGTGTACAGTCTATCAATACAGAGAAATATCTAAAAAAAACTAGCGCTCTGATATCAACATCTTATTTAATGTACCCAATGATTAAATTCCTCCCATTTTCTAATCAACATCCCGCCGATGCGATAAGAACTACACGTAAATGTTATCATGCATAGATTGTAAAATTTATTCCTGCCTCTTATACTCCCTTCGGAACATGTCATCTACGTTCACGAGGTAGTAGGTTCCCTTGGGGATGGTGCTAGTCTCGCCAGTAGGTTGGAAGTTCTTCTTCAAGTGAGCGTGCTCACGGAGCATGCACATCTGCAGTTTAATTAGCATCATTTCATTGATGAAGGTAGATATCTTTCTACTCACGTCATCATAGACTTGTGGCTCAACGACCCTCCTGGCAGCTAATCTCGCTGGGATGTTCAAACTCTTAGAAATGGCAGATACATCTCCCTTCACCCTAAAAGAGAAGAAGGAAGAAGCAAGTCCAGAACCGTAGCTGAACAAACCAACCCTTTTACCGAGCAAATCCTCTGGATTGACATACGACAAAAGCGAGCAAAGGCCCGCATAGACGGTAGCTGAGTACATGTTACCGCACATGGTGGGGATTTGAATTCCTGGCTTTACACGAGACTCAAATCGGGATTTTGAAAGAGTCATGAAAGCCTTCTCAATGCTCCTATCGGAGAGGGAAGCTTCATATGGGATTTCCTTAACTTTAGCTGGTATGGCGGCGTACTCCTCAGATTCTGGGTTCGCAAGGTAATCGTTGTACATCATGCGAGCATACGATTTCTGCACGAGCTTGCAGGTAGGAGCGTGGAAAAGGACATAGTCGAAGCGGTCAATGCTAGCAGTTGAAGTAGAAGGAACACCATTGGTGAGCTTAGCCTCACGGACGTTATAACTCCTATAGCAGTTGTCGACGGCCTCGGTGTAGCATTTGATAGAAAAATGACCATCGACGTATGGGTATTCGCTGGTTAGATCAGGCTTGTAGAAGTCGTAGGCGTGTGCCATGTATGTTCCCCTCATACCGGGCTCAAAGACGATAGGAGCATTCGCACCAACAAGCATAGCAACGACACCTGCACCTCCGGTGGGTCTTGCATTGCCCTTCTTGTAGAGTGCAATGTCACCGGCGACGACGATAGCGTCACGACCATCCCAAGCGGAAGATTCCACCCAGTTAATGGCGTTAAAGAGAGCGTTGGTACCCCCGTAGCATGCATTAACGGAGTCAACACCTTCAATGTTGTTGTTTCCGCTTGGGGTAAAAAGTTGCATCAACACGGACTTGACGGACTTGGATTTGTCAAGGAGGGTCTCAGTTCCAACCTCAAGGCGACCAATGGTAGCGGGGTCTATGTTTTCCTTCTCGAGGAGATTGTGGACAGCGGTCAGGGCAAGAGAGTAGATGTCTATTGGAAGCTATCAGTCTCGAATCCGCGTTGTGGGAGAGCGACTATTTCATACCCTCTCTGTCGTCACAGAAGGACATTTTGGTCTGCCCCAAACCAATGGTGTATTTACCAGCGGATACTTCATCGAATTTCTCCAACTCAGCTTGGTCGACACACTGTATTAATCGCCATCCACATCAATATAACTTCATCCCGCTGAATCTTGAATCTGGGCCTAGAAAAGGGGGTGTGGATAGAGCTCAGTACTCACCTGAGATGGGAAGTAAATCTCAATGGCCTTGATTCCAACGTTAGTAGCACCAGACATCTTGATTTCAGTTGCTAGATTGATGCTCGAAATAAACCTCTATTCTTCTAGGAGGGTTTGGTTGGTCGTCTGCTTGCTCCTGGTCAGAGACTCTGATTTTGGGTAAAAGGGGTAGGTATTGCTGGAGGAGGAGGTTAATTGCACCCACAAAGAATGCAGAACTCGGGAATTGTTGCAAATGCAATGGGGTATCAGCTATTAAAACAGAGGGTAGATGGGAAGGATGATGGAGGAAGATGGGAGAGGACAGCAAGCTGGCAGGGAGTGCCGGGAGAGGAGGGGGGTTGTGAGGGGGGCGGATAGAGTTAAGAATGAGCGAACTAATGTCGAGAACTACGACCGCCCAGCAGGGATTGGCCTGGGCAGGGGTATAACGCACACTTAGAACTGTTGCTACATAAGTATTTTGCTTGATATTTTCCGAAAACAAGGGCACCAAGCCGAAAAACAATAGTAATTGCTGGTTAAAGAGATCATATTTGACATTGCTGCTGTCGTATATTTACTATACTCTGTTCTCGTAATTATATCCCAATTCCCCAGCTTTGGGTGGCTCTAAATCGCTAACCTAACATCTCTACAAGTTGGAGGGCAAGCCGAGTCAAGTTTTTATGCAACTGGAACTTCGGTGTACCGCATAGCTGTTGGGAACCTCCAATAGCGCTAGTTGGGCGAGCGTGTCAAACCAATATGTCAACTGCGAGTAGCCAACCAGACTAACTACATAGTGTATACTGGTAGCTTAATAAACTTGAATCATTGATACCGCATAACAGCCCATGACTCGGCCAATTTATGCGGTATTTGCGACACGAAAATGTTTAGCCACCTAGCCAATGGTGGTCCCTGCCCCGTAGTCTAGTACTAACCTGGAATGGTAAGGCATCACAAAGCAGACCGAATTTTCAGGGTCCTGCAACACCAGTACCAAGTCACGACCACGACCGAATAACCAATTGCAGTTGCAGTTGGATGTCGTGTGTCGCATCTGTTTTTAAGTACTAAGTAAATCCTTTCTACAGAGCTCCGAATGAGTAGAGAACTTTTTTGGATATTGTCAACAGAAATTAAGCAAGCAGAACTCTTTATTGCGGGGTATGAAGATCAGACTCTTCAGTGGTTCTGTTTTGATGCCTGGGATCTTTGTTATGCGACATTCATAGCCACCAGCGGAGATCCAAAATGGAGATCCAATTGCCTAATTCAACCGTTGAAGGATTTTGATAACGTCTCCCAATACGCCCATCGCTGTGACCTCCGCTCCAGCCCTGTCAAAAATCATTACGCGAGTCAGTAACGCAAGCGAAATAATCACGCCATAAATTGACAGAGACATTGTATACCCCCATGACGGAAAGGTTCCCGTCCCAACAAATTACTGTTTGGCGAAGGAATAAAAGGAGATGGCGAGAAAATGCTTATTTATTTGACTCACCCAGCGCCTTGAACAATCAGTGCGTTATCGCCATACCTCTCGGTATAGAAACTGATTATGTTATCAGAACCCTTCAACCCGGCAATTGGCGATGAAGTTTCGAATCTGATAAAAGTTGTTTGGGATCAGTACGTGGCGGAGTAATAGTGACGTCAACAACTCACGTGTGTAGTCCCACTTCTACATGTCCGCTCTCAACGTCGAGCTTGCCAACGTATCTAATCGTCTTCCCAATTGCCTCTGCATCTTTCTTTAACTCATTCATAGCTGCATCATGATCACCAAGCCCTCGCAAGAATTCATCAGCGGAGACGGCTGACTCAAGAGGCTTGGGAATTAAGGACTGAATGGGAAATGATGTTGGAGTGCGAACGTTGAGTCCACAAAGTCGGGCAAGGATTGTGAGCTTGCGAGCAACGTCCAGACCGTTAAGGTCATCTCGTGGATCAGGCTCCTGTTGCACAATGGATTGTAAGCTTTCGGTCTGAGGTGGTCCGTACAGAATCGCTAACCGTGTAACCCAAATCCCGTGCCTTGACCACCACCCCGCTGAATTTCGCACTTGAGCTTGAACCCACTGGGGCAAAGGTATTGAACAAGAAGCTCATAGTCCCAGAAAAGATTCCCTCGACCTTCTTGATCTTGTCTCCAGTTTCTATCAATTCCCGCAAGGTGCTTAACACAGGCAACCCAGCACCAACAGTCGCTTCATGGAATACATATCCTCCTTCTCGGTTGCTTGGGCCTCGGGCAGAAGCGAAAATCGAATCCCACAGGGTAATGTCACTGGAGAATCCCTTTTTGTTTGGTGTAGCAATGTGAACTCCGTTCTTCAATAGCGCTGGGTAATGCGTAGCAAGTTTTTCATCTGAGGTATTATCCACCATAATCACTTCTCCTGGAGCACCCTTGAAGTATGAGAGAGCTTCATCTGGAAAGCTGAGGGGCTTAGTAGTTGAGTTTGCTAGATCATCGAGTGCTGAGGGGAGGAAAATTGGAGAGTAATCCTGGGAGACCACTGCAGCTGAGGACCGCGAGACAGCAATTGGGATAAGAGTGTGTGGGGCACTGCGTCCAGACGTGATGTAGTTGGACAATTGATTGAGGAAAGCTTTGCCTACCCCTCCCACGCCTGTAGTTCAATATCAAGTTAATATTAGAATGCAATTGCCGAGCTTCCACTTCCAGAGGAACACCGTACCAATTACTGCGATGTAAACTCTAGTCATCTTTAGATTTTGATTGCTGAGATAGAGCTCAATGGTTAGATGGATAGGTTTGGCGAATGTTGTTGAAAGGGTTCTGGAGTGGGGTTCGAAGAATTCCGTCAGCTCACGTGAGCATCGACGCAGGACAAAATCCTTTATTGACGCGTTGAAGGGAACACCTGTACTTCTATCAATTGCTCAGTAATTACGTAGATACATTTACTATATATCCTCTGTTAAGTAGTTTCTTGGGGAACAGCAAAGTGGAAACATTCGTGCCGAAGCCGTGCCATAGTTTCACATGTAAGTATGCTACGGACGATACCGTCTTTCGACATAGCAATAGCTGGCGGAATATTTTATACACGATTGATGGATGAATGATCCCATTACTTTATTAAGCTGCTGTTTGCCTTTCTATTTCTTTGTCTTCGGTGGTATTCCTTTACAGAGCAACGCAGTTAGACAGTATAGTACTACTGGCCTTGCGCTCGAAAGTTGAGAACAATAAACCCCACCGACACCATATTGTAATCTCTAGGCTATGAACATTTCTGACATTACCTGCTTGGCGGAATTTCAACAGCAGAATATAACCACTAAAACAAACAAGAATTTTAAACATTCATTCGCTAAGCTATAGTGCCTCCAATCATCTCGCAACGCCTTTGTTTTTTTCCACATGCACAATTTTAGGGTCGGCAGCCCCGGTGGGAGCATTCCGAACCCCAAACCCAATGGTTGTTTTGGGATTTGTGCCTGAATGTGGAATTGTAGCTCCGTACCCATTGGCAATGTTTCCAGAAAGGAGAGGTTTTCCTTGCAGCTTCCACCTTGGAGCCGAGCCTCCCCGGGCATCATGACTGACGAAATGTCTTTTCATCATAAAAGGCATATTTGATGTTGTTTCGTTCAACCCAGTGTTATTAGGTCCAGAAGCATGTGGAAATGCCGCAGCGATTGGATCCCTCGCGACATGCACAGGCGGCAGGTCGGCTTGTTCAATGGTGTCGCCAGTGGAAAAAATACCATTCCTTGTCGATTGGAGGTGTTGTCCATTGCATGAGTCGATGCCTTCCAGTTCAGCTGGATGAAATACCGCAACATAGCCATTAGCCCTAATGCTCTGCTTTATTACTGACTCTGTCGCAGTTGACTGTTGATCGTTCCCAGATGAGCTTCGAGATGATCTGCTTCTATGCCTATGCCTCCGGCGGCGATGTTTCTGTTCCAATGTTTCACTGCTCGTGCCTTCTGCGGCATTCGTGCTGACATCATATTTCGCAAAATTAAGCTTCTTATTTTCATCCAAAAAGCATTGAAAATCGGGAGGCGACACCCGTGATTGTATGTCTGGAGTGAGCTGAATAGCCGTGCTGATGACATTAGCGTTACTTGGGTATAGGGACAATGCTGCAATTGATGCTGGGATGAATTCTTTGGCCTCTGGCTTGAGGATAGAGTCATGCTTGGTATGTTTCTGTAAGCTTAGAATTCTTGCTCCCTCTGTACATGCGTCATTAGGTTTTATGGGGCCTATATTTTCCTTTGCCAGTGGCTGAAAGTATGTTGTCTTTGGGGCGTCGCTCATTGAAGTAGGCGTCTTGGGGTAGGTATGTGGATAGAACAGGTCTGTAGCCAAGGGTACAAACTTAATACTCAAGGGTGCAGTATTGATTAACCGTTCTCTTGTGACTTCCGCTTTTGGTAGCGGTATGTTCGCTGCTGTTGTGGAGGAGGTAACCTCATATTGAGATTGTATCGTTTCGTTCTCATCAAAATCTTTGCTCGGGAGATTGGAGTTTTCGGCTAGAATATTATTACCACGCCAGAGCTCTGAGTATTTGCCTTCCAACTTGAGCAGCTCTTCGTGCTTTCCCTTCTCGATGATGTTTCCATCTTCAATGACCAGAATTTGATCCGCATGCATAATTGTAGTAAGGCGGTGGCTGACGAGATATTAGTAAACTACAAGCCATAAATATTGGTGAAAGAGAGCAAATGCTCACGCAACAATAAACATGGTCCGCCCTGTGGAAAGCCTGTTGAGGCCTTGTTGAATAAGACGTTCAGTTGTGATATCCACACTACTGGTGGCTTCATCCAGCAGAACGATCTTCGGATTTTTTAATATCGCTCTGGCTATGGCAATCTAGATATCCAAGGTCAGTGTAACTGCCTGGCGGGCTCTCCACCCGCGGGACTTACTCTTTGCCTTTCCCCGCCTGACAGTTTCACTCCACCTTCTCCTACTTTTGACAGATACCCTTCCGGAAATGTGAGGATTTTATCATGGATAGCAGCACTTCGACACGCGGAGTATATTTCTAAGTGGTTCACGCAAATATTTAGCATTAAATCGGTCTAGCACTCTACTAGATGCTCACCTTCGTCACTTGCTTCTAAACATGCATATCTCAAGTTGTCCATTATTGTTTCATTGAACAATCTCGGGTCCTAGTCAAGCTGATTGAGTGCGGGTCTTAAATGGGAATACGTAGAGGGTTACCTGGGGAACTACTCCAATCTGCTCTCTCAGACTGGGCAACGTCACCTCACGAATATCTTGTCCATCAATAGTGATGGCCCCATCAGTCACATCATAAAACCTAAAGAGAAGTTTCAAGCAAGTTGACTTCCCACCGCCCGTCACCCCCACAAGCGCGGTGATTTTCCCCCCGGCTGCATGAAAATTCATATCCTTGATTGCCCCTTTTCTTGGGTCATATCCGAAGCTTACGTTTTGGAAACTCACTTCCCCCGTAGTAACCACTAGGTCTTTTGCGCCAGGCTTCGTCACGACTGAGGGTGCCGTCTGCATCAGTTGGAGAAGGCGCTCTGCATCGAGCATGTACACTTGTATTCTGCGGTACATATTTGTAAAGAATGAAAGCGGGCCTTTTATTATCAAATGGTTAGCCAATTCTATTGTAGATCTCTTGCAAATCCGGGAAACGCACTTGATATCTGCGCCCAGTAAGAAAGTAAGGCTACGAAATCTCCAACTTTACGTTGGCCCATGGTCACCTGGTAAACCGCAAGGAAGCTAGCGAAGAGAAGACCTATAGTAAAAATTGCGCTCTGGGTGACGTTCAACATTAGCATAGCATTGGTAAAGTCTCTCTCGGCCTCCTGGAGACACTCGACGGCTATCGCACATCATTAGTTTCGGAATCACATTAAGTTCATACCAGCAGCCATAGACTTACCTCCAGAATATCTATCTTGTTCATAACCAATGCGGTTGAAATACTGCGTCTGTTAGCACAACGGTGCCATGGTAACCAAGCCCAGTGATAACCCTTTGGATGAACCTACAGCAACTGTTTCCCAGCTTGCCATTGACTGCCACATCAATTGAGTTTCCCTTCGTGCACTCTTGGTGTAGTTTCGTCTGCCCATAGGTTAACATTACTCCTCACGGCGCAGAATAGAAAATTACCTCAAATCTACCCGCTTTCGATTCAAACGCGAGGTAATCCAAACGTAGACGCAAGATGCAAAGGTGACAATCAATGCCATATAAATACCAAATGTGATGTAGAAGTAGCCGAACGCAACTATAAGATCTGCGAGCATGGGAAGAACTGAAAAGAGAACCATATCCACAAAACCAGTCACCGCTCTCCCTTGTTGAACTGCGCCGTAGATTTCGCCAGTGTCTTTGCTAGTATGAAACTCGGACGAAAGAGACATCACATGGTTATATGCGGCCGTCGTAATGCAGCGGTAAGCATATTGGTCGATCGGTACCCATAGGTAGCGCTGCAAAGCAGGAACACCGGCGCCGGAGCCAAGCCAACGAATCAGAATAAACAAGAAGACCTCCATCCAAGGAATATGACCTGCTTGAAGTCAATAACTATAAGTGTTCATTTCATTCAATAACGACTCACCAAGCCCACCAGCCATCAATGCATTCGTGACACGCCCCATTTGCATTGGTATCAAGACATTGAGACCACGTTCGATGACAAGGCAACCACCCACAAGTGCTATCTGCGCCTGAAGAGCTCGGTCTTTCTGCGGCCAGATATGCGGCCAGAAAATCTGAAGTTAAGCGTTGGTTAACACTGTGTCTTATGTCATGAGATAGGATACGCACCTTGAAAGACTTGGCATACTCTAACCATCCACCTTCTTCTCTTCTCTTCCTGGCTCTCTCTTGGAATTCTCTCTCCTTCCTACTGTCTTCATCGTCATCATTGCCAATATGGACAATTGCACCATATTCCTCGTTTGTCCCGGGCTGTCCAAGTAGTGGAGCTGCTCCGTCCAGATTGCCAGTCTCAGCACCAATCGAGCGTTTATGAACCCCCCAAAACAATATGGGTAGTAAGAGTAAGATTAAAAGCCTTAGGTACCGCAACCAGAGCTCTGTAGATTCGAAAATGTTACGCTGTGGTGCTGTGGCTTCTGAATCCAATGATAGGAAGAGGATAGATAGTTCTCCGACAAGTCCCGTAATCCAGGAACCCCAGTACGGGTACCAAACTGGCTTGGGGGACTCGAGGAGGCAGAGTTGAAGGACTCCCCATACTAAAATGGAGGAAACACTGTAGACCTGGGAATATAGCATCAGACCCTTGACCAACATGCAGTGATGTCAATTAATCACACAATATAATAGTGTGAGAGCATACCACTGTGTGTTCTGGTGCCCACCATCCAGGTTGCACCAACGAATGGGATAGTAGAGTCACAGATTCTAAAACCTGTAAATCAAAAATTAACTTCTGATTAAAGCACTGAGATTTTTTAATGATAAATATCGACTGACGTACATAGGTAAGGAGAACTCCAAGATTTGCCCACAATATAGCACCGCGGTAAACATATCGTGCCGGGTGGGTCTCGTTCTGTTGAAACAAGAACGTAGCAGAGAGTGCCCCGGCAAAGTAGACCAGCAGCACCGGGGGGTAAACATAGTGGATAACCTTGACAGAATCTAAGGCTGCAGCTGAATCCAAGGATGGATAGTTTGGGAGACTTGAAAGTCCCATCTGAGACCGAAACATCTGCCCCAGTTCTAAAGCTGTGAGTTGGCTATGGTGGGATCAGGGCCTTGAGCAAGATGTAATGTGAAGTAGCTTCGAGGAGTTGAGTTGGGGAATACCCGTGCGGTGAATCTATATTTGTCCGGCTTGACGGAAAGTAATAAGATGTTAGACAGACAAGTACTGATGAAACAACAGGAGCATATGAAGGAGCCTAGCCAGCACGGTGGAGAAGAAGCAGAGACAGGCTTGTGGGAAGGTCAGAGTACCAACAAAGTTTCTCCCAAACGAGTCTTTGATATCGCAATACATTTTTTTGTGTGGATCTAGCGAAATCATGTATATACGACGGTCGTTACTTACCGTACTGGGGTTGCAACAGACAATTAGGAAGTATTCTGCAGCCGGGGCTTCTTCGCATATACTTGCTTTCGAAGTTAATTGAATTTGAATACTGCACCTTCATTCAAGAGTATAACAGTTATATTCTCCGATAACCAGGGTCCCAACGTACCTCCGTGACTCCTAAGTACGGATCGCGCGTCTTCCCGAGGAAGAAGGTAAAATAAATTGAGTAAATAATGTTTCAGTACAATCATACAGTTGCTATATCCTCCAATTCCTTACCATTCAATAACGTTTGGGAAATGTTGAATAGGAAGCACATGTACCTGTGCATGCACGATCGAGCGTCCTCGTTGGTATGTCGCGTTGTTTCCACAAGGGTACCTCCTCAAATTCAGTTTGGAGAGTTGAGTTGCGGTTAACAAAGTGTTTATATATTTGCTAGGTTAATAGATCACCAGAGCAGCCACAAGCAATTGACCCAACCTAAGAAACTGAAGTATAGTTCTGATGTATGTAAATTTAGTTGTATTTGAAGTCCCCAGCCGAATTGAATAGCCCGCTTTTTCGGGAACTTGCAGATCAGGACTGAGAAGTTGGCAATATTTTTAAGTTATTCTTGCGTCTGCAACTGCAAAGCGTGAGGGTGTCTAAAATACCGCCTCGAGGTTGGTTAAATATGCCCGCAGTCATATCGATGATCAAGCAGCAGTACTTAGTCCTAGGCCTAGTACCGTATCTTGTGAGGTATACCGACGCCTTGAGACCCAAAACCTCCGAGATCTGGGTCTGGGCACTCCACGTCACGAGAGGGACTTGAAGTTTAAGAGTGCATAAGTGTCGCTAGACGGAGTTGCAATACCGGAGTATTGGGAAGAGTATAAGGCCCATGGCCACGTTCGAATGAAAGGCCGGTCTCACGCATAACCAGTTCCGGCCGGGCCTTCCCAAGACCAACTACTTTGGACCACATCGGCCAAGTCAATGTTTGTACCCGAAGTCAGCCCCCATAACTTTTGAAGTACCGGTAGAGTTGGGGATCTATCGCTGTCCGTCTGTGGCGTTTATCCTAGGATCTTGTCGTGTTTGGTGTTCCACAAGTGCTGGTGAAGTGCACGGACTTTGTGGCATTTGAGCCTCCAATTTCAACGTCTCTAGTGGTGCCTGCCTATATAGTTATATTTAGAATTAGAATACGAAATATCACGCGGCTATATCAGGGACTCATGGAGGTAGGTATGTAGAGTAGTTTTTTCATGACTTTGATCTGGCCCCTTAGGCATAGCTCTAGCTAGAAATACTAGTATTTAGTTATAACTTCTAATAAAAGTTCTTGAGAGCGGCAAAGTACCCTATTTATGTAAATTCCCATGCGATCCGCACCGCTTCCTAGGTGTCATATTCTGCCCAGCAAATATTTTGGTATCATAGCCCGAAAGGTGCTGCACATTGGCTCTTACAGTTACATGGGCTGAGTCCCCCTTTACTGTGAACCGAAATTCAGGCCCCCCAAATAGTAAAATAGTAACATTAATGATATATTATACTCATGGTCACTAAGGGTCACAAAAAGCTTTATACTCTCTACAACTTACAAGAATCAACTCCCCTGGGACAGCTGATACCAGGACAAGTAGAAATCCGTAGTTTCCATGCGGAAAGCTGCAATTTTATTATCTCCGGAAGTTGGAGGGCATATTGATCTATCCGGTTGTATTTCCAGGTGAAATATAAGTAAGGTTTCTATAACCAACCTGGCTATTGGCTCTGGCTGATCTCGGAGCTCCACCTGTTCTTACATAATGTTATTTCGTGTGATATGGATCCAATTTATCACCGAACAACGTGACATCAACGTCTGGTAACGAGAGTACTATAGTCCTCTGGTACAACCAGACTACTTCGGTACTACAGTCCATTCTGCACATCCTAGATTACCTCTAATGCTTTGGTTTGATACGCATATGTAGGCTTTTCAGATGCGTATTTCGATAGGTAACATAAGTTCAGGTGTACATCAAGCACGCGCTTAAGCATATTCGCATATATACATATCTAGGTGCCTTATTTTGTAACAGGTATACGTAGTAGTAGCCTGTGGCCAGTCCTTAGTCTGAAAGTCTCAAGCTCGAGTGCCATGAATCTATGGTTCTAAGAGGCTGTTTCGGTACCAAAATAACCACTTTTGAAGAATCCCCTAGCATAATTTCTTTCAATTTACAATTATTAAAAATCACCACAACCAAAGATTCTGGATAACCTATATACAAGCAAGGCCATGTGAGAAGACTGTTGTGCCTAGATTTATAATACTACCATATAAACTTGTATGCAGATGGTGCCACTTCATGTCAGTCAAATGAGTATGACCACCACAGAATTGCATCACACTACATGCTGTAGAAATCTACCCCAGATACATAATTCCAAGTACATAAAATGATTCCTAGCTTTTTGGAGATTTTGTTGGAGAAGCACTTTGGCAGTTTTTGGTGTGAAACCACTAGTTATGCGAAGACAAATGGCACGGAGCTGTGCTACTTCCCTGCCTCATGTATACGTACCTAAGTAGTTGTTGGGCTATATGGCACAATACCCTTGCTTTTGAGAGGTTCTAATTATGACTTCAGTCCTGAGGTTTGAGACTGCAGTCCAAGCATACTTAGATATTCAGTATCACACATACTCATTCCCCTCTTATAAATCCTCAATGCTTGGTAGGTGTATCACAGCAGTCTGTCTCCCTCCACTCTTCTCGCGGGTTTGCACGTTGGTCGAGTCTCCCGGGCTCCAGGCACGAGGCCATGCGTCGCCCACAACCTGCTTAAATCTCATGAAAGGTAAACTGTTACCCTCAAAGCACGGTAATGGTCTACTGCAAATAGTTATCGGCAAAACTCATTTTCTGCTTTAGCAACTTCCCTCGCCATAGGTTTCTCGTAGTATGCACACTTATTGGTACTTAAACAGTCTGGCCACGCAACTGTATGTTACACATTAGTATCATAATCAGCTTTGATATTTAAATAATCCTGGGCGTGCACATGTGCATAGAAGTCAAGAGAAGGAGATCTATATCTGGCTGTGGTCATTTGATACAAGAAAGGTGTTGCTGTGTGATAGAGCTGCAGCTGCAAACCTGGTCTAATAATATTGATTTGCTCTCTGCAAAGACTTATGGCTTGCGGCTTCAGCTATCAAAGGCAGGCAGTTCCTACAACTTTTCTACCAACTAAACAATTGAAAGAGAAATCAAAAGAGGTTGAAAGTACCTAACCTTAACAGTTACTGGATTCAAAAACACCAAGCACAATCAATATCTAAGGTTTTATGAAAGCCCCTTAGTGGCTGGTTCCAGTAATAATGAGATGGGCCACGCTACATATCATGATCACCAAGCAACTCAGAAAAAAAGTCGATTTATGAAACCATAAACAGATGCCTGGATATATCAAGATGCTCTTACTTCCGGTTTTTTTTTCAGTACTAGTGACGAGAATAATTATGGCATAGAGTTCTGGTTATCGTCTTTTTACGTGATGCCCTCATTTTCTATAGGGATTGTAATAGTCTGATGCTAGAATTCTAACTTCATAAGGTCAACCATAACAATAACAGTACCAACAGTTATCAATTTAATAATTGTATAGTACGATATATATAGGAATAATAAATGCGATGTCGAATTTAGGGCCTTGGGCGCAACAGTATAAAACCCGCGGACATGTCAAACTCTACAGTGGGGTTTGGTGGGTATTTTGCATTCTCGTAACCAGGTGTTTGTATTTTAAACTGCTCTGATACTGAGGTAGTAGCTTTCCAATCCTTACCAAGTTATATGCTATAATTACCACTTCTTACCCCACCGGAATTACTCACACCGACATATATTGCCCTCACATGCACATGCATATTCATGAAAGCGCTTGTACGGTCACGTTGCGAATGTTCTGACCTCGTTGTGTAACATTAGTAACATCGATGTATTAGCCAAACACTTAAAGTACCAGTAGTGTCTTGCCAGCCAGTACAGTTAGCAAAGGATTTTCAAATAAATGCTATATAATTTAAAGAAGTGGCTCAGGAATTCCTGTAGTGATTCTATAAAACAACAGCCATTAGGGTTTATCATGCCAAGACCAAATTATACCACACAAACCAAACGTTGGAATCTCCTGACAACTTCAACCTCGTCGACATCGACCACTAATGACCCTGCTAAAAGTAAGTAAAATCGAAATTTCACCCTTCCATAGAGCTTAGGCTTAACATTTACAAAGATTATGATGATAATTTCAATCAAGTGTTATGCTCATACATATACCTCAGCCTTGTTGTACACATAGTGCAGCTGGTTCTCCACCTCGCAGCAACAGACTTGCAGCCAGAACTATTCTATCATGGACCACATGCATTCTACTAAGTAGTCATTATCACTTGGCGCCTCCAGGAATTTTGGATGTCACTCTGGTTGACGTGCAGCCAATTATTTGAATATTCTACCCTGGAGTTGAAGTGTGATGGAGTGAATTGAATGTTCATCCAAGGATGACCGCATATATTGGCAAAATTCCACTAGCAAAATACCCGCATCTAAAAGGCATCAGACTGTCGATGAGGTTATAAGCAGCAGAAATGGGTCATTTCCACGAGTCTATGAAATAGAGGGAAATGATATTCCTTCTAGTTGGGCAACATATATTTTGCGGAATTTAACGAGGGGATTGTTCGCAGGGGACGTGGCATTATGAGATCCTACCTATGAAGGGCGCAGCCTTATACACCACTCTCCAACAGCCTGAGAGTCTTATCTGCCATCATGCAGCTTATAGTACTGGACGCAGCGAGGTCATTTCGATACACTCGACTCTCTTCCGATTTGTGGTGTGCAGTATGTCATCGCACTGTTGCCGAGATTTAGGATTTCACATAGAACCATGTCAGCTGTGCTGCAAGTTTTTGCGAACATTTGACCGCAAAATGCAGTTTCATCCCAATCGTTCTTTTCCCGCTTGTTCTGTAACTGTGTAAGCCTATTACATTCAGTAACCAGCGCTCTCAATTCAATCCCTGGCCTGTCCACAATTCACCGGTCCTTGGTTGGATTTGCAGAAAAGCGGTACGTTTTGATGCAATGTTTCGCCTTCACATGTACCAATGAGCGCTAATGCTGCACAGCAAAAACACTTCAACGAACACGTCAGAAACTCCCCCGACGTTTGGGAGCCGCCCTCTTGCAACAAAGGTAGCTTTATTTATCCCGAAATTGCTGCCTATGCCTTAAGCTGTCCCCGGAAGTTTTTAGGTGACCAAGCTTTATGATGTCTTAATTTCTTTCCTTCCCGTGACACTGCTAAAATAACCTAGAGGAGCACCTACCCCGCTGAATTGGCGTTCTATCTCGCTACTCTGGTGCAACTCTTTGCAACCATCAGATTGGGCTACTTTGACACCTCCGAAACTACTGATTTACTCCAACAATACTGAGCTATCGGTGCAATGTCTAGCCAGTTTGCTAAGCTAGCTGTGGTGCACTGGGCACTAATAGCAGGGAACAATGCCTACACATTAAATCGGATGTATAATGAGCTTCACGATGCGGAAATTCACAATCTTGTTGGCGAGCTGCGGGAGATACAATCGCATCTTAATGATTTGGAACTCTGGTTTCATGATCCAAGAATTACGAGGTTACAGCCGAGGGAGGCAAATGATATGGAGACAGGAATTGCGGCTTGTACAACTTCTCTGGGGAAACTGGATGAAATTGTGAAATCAGTGACGACATTGAAAAGAGGGGAACCGACAAGCCGAATTTGGGGTGAAATAAAGGCAACGTTCAAACCCCTCGAAGGGCCAGTATTAGACCGGTTGAATGCCCATCGAATATGGCTGACCCAGCTGTTTCCGATCCTGAAAATGCATTTGTAAGTGGTTTGATATTCCTGATACCATCTGATTTTCAGTGATGGCGTGGGAGAAATACGCCCCGTTGCCACAGTGAGAACAACACATTCATGCCATCTTATATTTTGTTGCTTTTCATCAATTCTAAAGCTACACCATATGGGATTGAAACCCCCTTATTTTGCTACTATATCTGACGGGCTGACCCCAGCATCTTCAGCAAACCCGAAAGTCGGACAGAATTGTGGCGGGTACGCGAACAGATTCGGTACGTTAATGGGATAGATAGTCAGGAGCTTCGCGAGCAAAGGACAAAAGAATGGGAAGAGTATCATCGGAGAGTAGCTGAACATACCCAAACGGCTAGATATGCCCAACCACCATCCCCTCAATACAGCCCTACTGGATTTGTACCGATATCACCATGGCCGGCAGCTCAAAGCCCACAGTCAATGTACCCGCCCCACATGTATCCTCCTCCTCAAGGGGGGCTACCCCAGCATTATAACACTCCCCATAATTATAGCACTCCCGCAGCAGCGCCTGGGGGTTACTTTGGTTACCCTTCTCCTCCAACATCGAATTCATCTACAAATTCACCTTCTTCTCAACGCCCTGGATTCACTATACATTATCGCCCTCCAGCCAGGCCGGAGCAACCCTTACGTCCTACTACTCCAACGGACAGGCGTGGGAATTCGGCACCGCCGGAGGATGTTTCTTACCGGCCTGTGTCAAGGAATTCAAATAGATCATCTGATAAGAGAGCACGGAGTAGAGATCGGTCAAGCCATAATTACAATGGGAGAGACCGCAGGCAAGGGAGCCCAGATGAGACGTATGCAAATATCCACATACCTGTGTATCTATGACTTGGCGTTAATTATTTGTTAGGCCAAGGCGAGAACAACCGAGATCACAATGCTTTGGAAGACAGATTGATGCAGGCAACCTGTCTCTCACTACTAATGAGCAAGAAGTAATGGCAGTGTAAGCTCGATCCCCAGTGGGCTGCTGGAAAACGGGCAGCTAATGGTGCTACAGTGATTTCGACTCGGATATGATTGTTGCTCTGTACAGAAACAAGGAGACAGATGCAGCTAGAATCGTTTGTGCAGTTGATCATGTAGGCAGCTGGATATCGGATCAACGTGGGGGTGGTCCTTCGCAAGGTTCTATAAAGGTGATTGCGCTCACCGTCAAGAGAGAGAGCAAGTATATCTTGAACTTAATGAGAAGCAAACACCTATGGGCGCGTTTAGTCTTCAGTGATTTTGAGAGTACGTTTGTAAAACCCTTGCTAAAATGACTGGATATGCTAACCCCTTATCTTATATAGATATGATTCTATTCTTTAACACCTTTTTGGCCTTAAGGTCACATAGTCCGTCTCCGGATGGACCCGTTACTATCTCCAGATCGGAAATATTCCTTAGTGGAGAGGTCCCAAAATGGGATGCATGTGTCTATTATAATGACGATATCTACCGACTTCACCTCCTTCAGGATGAAGGAACTCGGGCAGTGCGCATCGCAGCAGTGATTGAAGTGGGGAAACATGAATATGACAATATGACCATTTGGACAGCGTTCTGTAAGTAGGTTGTATTCATTTGATGTTAATCTTTATTGACAATTACTAGTGCACGACCAAATGGCAGGACGTCACGAATGGTTTAGACAGGAATCAGCCACAGTTATACTGCAAAGGTTACCGGTTTATCATTTTTCCATCATTTTTCAACCACGAAATTATGGAGAATTCCCAATTCAATTCCTGAATTCCCACGGTCAGTACCTTCATTAGCCTCTCTTATGGAATGTAATCCTCAAAGTTGGCTATTAAACTCACATTACTCGATCATATTTAGATGCCACTAGGTTCATCGAAGAGATAGACGATTTGAGCCGGATGTATTAAGCGATATATGCGTTAGTCAATGTCTCAGCAGCTACGTGATCTATACGATTGGACCATCGACTACTTTCTTGCTCACCTCAGCTTTTACGAGCTGCTTGGCCTGAAAAAAACACTATGCTATACTTAAGTATATCTTGTTATGATGTTACGATCTTACGATAGGACGGTGTTTGGTTAGCACATTTTCCTTCTATGTTGTACCTTTGGGCAACTCGGTTTTCTTAGGAAATTTTTCAAAAGTTGTTTGGTCCAGGAAGGTCTTTATGCCTGTTGAAAGACCAGGAAGTAATGAGATAATGGGACTCTCCATATACAGCCATTCTTCACCATTCAGTTCATAGGGTCCGAGAATTATATTTGGTGCAAAGCCGCAAGAAATTAGTTTGCTTGACGGGAATTATTCATGATGACATCAGTTTCTTTTGTCCAAGAATGTTGGACTACCAATCTACTTAAAGTATAGGTACACCTATGAACAAACCTTATCAATTGATACAGTACACTTTTTTTTCTCACACCAGCCATATATACAATATTCCAGTATGTCAGCATTACAGTCCATTCGCCTGGCGCACGCCCCCCTACGTACTTCATCAGTCAGTCTCCGACGCAACGGAAACACGACAACCCTACCAGCAGTTGTGACCCAACTTAATTACACAGTAAAGCTGATGTCTACTGGAGGATACGGCGACCAAGCAGGTGATCCGATTTCCGATAACCCACAAAACCAAGGCCCGAGGCCGCGAATTGACACTGAACACCCAGGGCCTGAGCCAGTAGCTGAAGGAAGGGGGAAGAGTGGACTTAAGGGTCACCCGGTACCGGAGGATACAAGGGGAACTGCGGGGGACTATGGAACAACGAATAAACAGGCGAATGAGATGAGGTCAAGCGGAAACCAAGTGGAGAGTACAGAAGGGAAGGGTGCAGTGCAGCCGAAGATTCATTGCGAACCACAGCCCTCGGGAAAGGGAAAGTTAGAAGCAGAGGCACATAATGAGAATATGAAACAGAAGGGCCACAGCGAGGTTGCGAGGGAAGATGAGGTCGTGGGGAAGGGGTATTGGAAAGGTTGGTCCGCTTCGAGTTCGAAAATGTATGATATATTACTGTTCCACTGGCTAATTGGGTCATTTAGGAACGGGAGATAAGGAGTCTATTTAATTGGAGATCTAGAAAGCTTATCACCGGCAGGGCTGGTGATTGTACATGCTATCGAGACACCATGTGCTACTTCTTCAGGAGATATATCTCTGTTTATTATAGTCTGGTTGTACTCCCCCTCCCCCGGAGCTCTGGGTTAGCGGCTCTGTGCTTTTCTGGGCACTTCCCCAAACTTCACAGAGTCTTACCCAGCTTATCAGCGAAATCTATGATGAATATGCAAAGGCTATGTTTAGTCTGGTTGTAAGTATAAAAAATACAGATAAAACGAAGCAGACTAGAAGATTCGTACATGGAAATCTTGGCCGTGGGTAAGCGGGCATCGCGTAGATCATACGTCATCATAACGTCCACTCGACGCAAAGCACCGCATGTCACTTCCGCCCAAAAGTCTGGAAAAGTAAACAGACTACAAACTAGGCTAGGCCATGGTCTATATGCCATTGGCGACTCTAATGGAAGAACTTGTGACACGCCACAAGCAAAAGCTCGCAATACTGGCAACCTACCTAGATCCGGTACTTCTTGGTCACGACGGATCACCATAGTTACATGGAAGCGGAGGCCAAAACCCAGTTATGTCATTGCTACTACCAAGATCGAGTTCCCAATGATATATATGACGGATTACGAGCCCAACTGCCCCAAAGTATTTTTTTTCTCCACAACCTGTAGTACGAATCTCCCATACCATATAGCATACGAAATCCCCCCCCCAACATAAAGCCATAGGAATAATACATAAATATGAAGATCACTTTTGGATTCTTGGTGCTTGCGTTATATGCTTCCTCATCTGCTGCGATCTTGGGCTTTGGAAAGAGTGGTAAGTCATGCCTGCTTAGCCTCGCTTATCTCGAAAAGATTGATGTTAATTTCCTTTCTGTTAGCATATAATAAATGGCACGAGACAGAGCTAGAGCGTTGGCTCTCTGATCACGACATTCCCTACCCTACTCCCGCTGATCGCAAAGAGCTTGAAAATCTTGTCAAGGAGCACTGGGACAGCAAAGTGAGCTCTCCATACAAGGATTGGGATACTGCAAGGTTACAGGCATACCTAAACCAGAAGGGCGTAGAGATTACAGATAAGAGCAAGGAGAATAAAAATTGGTTGATTGAGACGGTGAAGAATAACTGGTATGAGGCGGAAAATGTGGCGGAGGATGCGTATGAGAATGTAAAGAGTTGGATTTTTGATACGTACGCTACTCTAATACCAAACACATACGAAGTTAGATGCTAACGAGAAGACGGGACTGTAGATGGACAGATAGCCAATTGAAGACTTTCTTGGACCGTCATGGAATCCAGAATCCGACCCCAAGGAAGAGGGACACGATGCTCCAGACGGCGAGGGACAATTACCAGGTTATTGCAGATAAAGTGGGAGAGACAGCTGCTTATCCAGGGAACTGGCTCTATGAGGCCTGGAGTGAGAGTGAACTGAAGTATGTGCTTGCACTTCCACCCCAGTTGAAAACATCTCACTGACTAAATACAACAGGAAATGGCTTGATGAGCGTGGCATTCCAGTTCCTCAACCCACCACCCGAGACAGGCTCATTGCCCAAGTCCGCCGCAATTCCCGCACCGCAGCCCTGAAGCTCAAGGAGGCTCAAGCCTCAGCATCAAAGTCTGCCGAAGCAGTGAAGGAATCTATCACCGATACGATTTTTGATAGCTGGTCCGATTCCGAGCTCAAGAATTGGTGTGATAAGAACGGCATCAAGGTCCCTCAAGGATCTACCCGTAATGAACTTATTGCTCTTGCTCGCCGCAACAAGGCTTACTTGAGTGATGATACTGTCAACGCTTCCATAAGTGCTTACTACAATTCTGCTACGAACACCGCGGCATCAGCATACTCGAAGGCTACGGATACCATTTCTGACATCACACAGGATATGTTTGACAAGGCCATTGAGTTATGGTCGGATACTCGCCTTAAGGCATACCTTGATTCCCGTGGTGTTCCTGTCCCGCAAAATGGAAAGCGAGATGAGCTTCTTTCCAGGGTCCGCTTGCATCGTCACAAGATTGCCAACGGATATGGTACTTGGACATTTGATACTTGGACATACGAGAACCTCAAGAAGTTTGTTGATGACCAAGCCAACAAGGGCGCGAATGCGGCTTCTGCTGCTGCCTCTACAACCCGCGGGGAACTTCTCAAGCAAGCCCAAAAGGCATACGATGAAGCCAAGTCCTCTGGGGGATCTGCTTACGCATCAGTCACCTCCGCTATGGCCAAGGCTACCGATTCCGTCAGGCAAAATAGCTTCGAGAGATGGTCTGATTCTGATTTGAAAAATTACCTTGACTCTTATGGAATCAAGACGTATCAGGGTACTACTCGAAATGAAATGCTTGCGAAAGCGCGCCGTGCACAGCATTTGTTCTGGTACGGAACCGCTACGCCCACGGAGACGATGTATGAGAAGGTGAAGAATGGTGCTGGGTGGCTGTACAACCGGGTTGCGATGACACTGGGTTTCGCCGGGGAAAAGGCTGAGGGAGCGGCGGATTCGGCAAGGGAGAGTGCCCAGTATGTGTATGACAGGGGCGCAGAAAAGAGTCAGGAGGCGAAACAGGGGGTAAAAGATAAGGCGAAGGATACGTATGATAGGGCGTATGAGGAGGGCCAGAAGGCATATCATAAAGGAAAGGAGGAGCTGTAGATTGGCAGTGAGGAAATTGAGGGTGAAAGTGGTAATAGGTAAGGTGGGAAGGGAAATATTTTTATGGAGTTTTCTTTACCGGCTGTGTTCTTTTTCTTGTACGAAAATGCTCTCTGAAGAATTTTATTCATTTTTCTTACTTTATCGGTCGTTGAGTTGCTGTAGTATACGGTGGTATTACTTAATTTGCTCTAGGATAGTCTGGGAAATAGTGAGACTGCCTATTTAGGTCATAGGATTTCGACTACCGTATTCGGAAGTGGTAACCCCTGTTTGTGTGTGTTTGGGGGAGTTGAAGTGCGTAGGAAGGAATCAAACCATCAAATGCTGGCACCCTCCACGGCATGTAAAAACTTTTGAGTGAAAAATTTCCTACGTGCATATAAATGGTATGTAAAACTGAAAGGAAGCGTTTGCTTGATTATGTATGCGTATGGTATGGTCCCATGCGCCTATCATGATGAGTTTTTGATTACCGCTCATGTGGGATTTTTGCTTATATATATATATATATCTGCATCGAAAGGATTGCGAGGTGACATAGGAATTTTAGGATAAGAACAAGCCTCGTGGCTATGGCTTAGGGGATTGGGTGCGCGATACCAGCGATGGAGAGACATAGATTGAGGAAGATAAGGTAGGACGCGGATGTGGACGGGGACTGCGGGAGAAGATACAACATGTAGATCTAGATCGATCCTGGTGGCGACTCTCAGTTTCACTTCCAATGTGAGTTCTTGCTCTGTGCATATATAGGTATATACTGTATATATAGAGTATTGCCTAGACCGCCCTTCAATTCAAATCGAAACCCCCTCGGGGAGACTACACGTGTGTAGTCCACGTGATATGTAGGTTACTTTTTATTTAATTTTTTGTTTTTGGTTTCAAATTGAGGGAGAGACTCGCGTTGTTTGTTTTTTTCTTGCTCCCCCCCACACACATCAGACACCAACTGTGTGGGGAGCACAACCGTGTCTCGCGTGGATGGGTGATCTACCCATACCTATCTAGATCTGACAGGAGTTAAGTTAAAAAGGATAAAATGAAATGTGAGATGAGATGGGATGGAACACGACAATCGACGCCCTACGCTCCAGATTTCACAGGAGCCTTGAAATGGGTCATACTCAAGTGCGCAGGTATATAGCTTGAAAATTAATTGTATGTTGCTTCATTTTATGTAGGCGGTTTTGATATTGCCCGCCAGACTAAGTAGTTTTGATACAGCACATTGCACATTGATGAAGAAGCTAGGTATCTTGCAACAGCATATCACATCACATTACAATTGCTTCCCAATTCACCATCTTCCATAGTGTCCGTCGGTACATCCCTCATTGTAAAGCCTCCCCTTCCAAGGGTCCTCTGCAACAAGTTCAACCGCAAATTCATCCTCAACCTCATATCTCGTTTTAAAGGGTGGTAAGATCCAGATCATAAGACAAGATCAAGAAAAGTAAAAAGGAAAAAGACTATCAAAAGAAATATGAAAACCCAAAGAAAAAGATGAAATTGCAACACACAGACAACAAACAAAGACCTCAGCGTTCAGCCATCCTATCAAGACACATGTGCGAAGAAGAGAAAAAAAAGTACTTCAGATTATCATGGTTAGTGAGTTGAGTTTCCCAAAGCAGAGTACATAGCACACACAATCCCCAAGGTTTGAGAGACAAACATTACCCACGTCCCCTCGCATTCCCCTAATCCCCATCTGCTGTGAACATTAAGACGTGAATGCTTTGTGAGAGTGGAAGAGACAAATGTGTTGCAATTATGACATTGTGCGTATCGTAAAAAACGGAGAAAAGCTAGCTCAGCCAGTTTGACTCCGCTGATGAGAGGTATATGGTCTTCGAGGTAGACTGACAAAAAAAGGTGACAGAAGATAGAAAGACGGATTTCACTCCAGGTTTTATTTTTAGGCTGGTATAATAGTCTAGTCGTCTTCTTCTTCGTCTTCTCCATTGCCAGAATTGGCTTGGTAGGCAGCCTTCTCGTCCTCGTATCGCTTCTTGTCGGCAGCTGCCTTGGCTTCGTACGGATCACGCTGCTTCTGGGAAAGGGCCTTCCAGCGCTCTCCTAGAACCTTGCCGACTTGACCTATATGGAGGAGGGCGGTTAGAGAAGAAGCCCGTAGGTATAAAGGTGATTGGCAGAAAACATACCGAAGGCAATACCAGGGTTCTCTGCTCGAACATTCTCACGCTGCTCATTGGCGAAGAACATGTATGCGGAGAGACCACGCTTTGGGGCATGTGGATCTTTGAGGGCTAATGAGTTAGCTTTTGCGATCATTAAGTTTGCTTCTTGTTTGTCTGGTGGCTGTCGGTCGCGTGCATTTTTAAGCACGCAGGTTGCAGAAAGAGGCATTGAATGCATTGCTGCCCTAACGAGACTCGTGGGGATACCGGAGATAGCCCGACAGTGGAGCACCAGACAATAGTTGTGCAATTCGGTCCGACACAATAGGGGTTAAGAGACAAGAAAAGATTTAAAAACATACCCTTCTTCTTCTTAGCACCCCTAGCAGCGGGCTTTCTAACAGCAGGCTTCTCAGCTTTTCCCATTGTTATAGATGATTAAGTGGAACTGTAAGGGTAAGAGTAAGCTAATTTGATCGGGTCAAACGAGTGGAGTAAAACGCGTGAGAAAGACATTGTGACCGAGGGGTGAGAGGAGGGAAAAAAAAAAAAAAAAAGGGTAGCAAAGCATGACCGACGATGTGAGATGAGCTTCATCATAGCTCAATGAAATGGGTATCGCAAGTATCAAATGGAGTGGACGAGTAAAATGGGCAGGGTCCTTTTTTTTATTATTATTATTTTATTTTTTTATTTTTTTGGGACTGGTCGTGGGCCCGTAGCAACGTAGGCTACTACAGCCATCAACCATATGAAGAACATGAAGCGACAAACCTTTTGGAAGAGATGCAATGAATTGAGTCGAGAAGGCGGGGGAAATGAAACCGAACTGTATCTGAAGACGAAAGAGAGAGAGTTAGAGAAGTTTGATTATTTTTGGGCGACGCAAGATTTTGTATGAGGGGAGTATGGGCGTGTTGGGTTGAATGCGTGCAGTGCCAAATTTGTATGGGAGGCGGGTTTGTATGGGAGACACTCACAGTGCGGAGAGGCTGGCGTGTGGTGGGAGTAGAGTGAGAGAAGTGAGTTGGGGAGTGAGCAGGAACAAAGTAAGAGGGCGGTTGTAAGGCAGATTTGTAGTGGTAGGAGGAAATTGCGTTGGATCGGAAGTGTGGTATCCCTCACGCTAGTGCAGCTGGGCTAATGGAGCTTGGGGACCTGGGCTCTTGGGCTAGTGCGGGTGCGACTGCGCCGATTCGGGTGTGGGACAGGAGTGAGTGAGTGAGTGAGTGAGTGAGTCCTCGTACTCCAAGTAACTAGCCCTTCGCGCTGTGTGGGTCGGCAAGGGCGCTGCGCTGTGTGCAGCTTTCACTCAGCATATGTGCCCAGGTGCCAGGCCAGCGCTCCTCGCTGAGGGCTTTAGCAAGCCCCCAGCCTGTACGATCTCGTGGGATTTGCTCGGTCACAGCTCTGAGTATGGGCCGTATATGCGACGGCTGGGCAAAACGCTTGCAGTGATGCGCCGTGCACATCTCAGCACCAACAAACTTAACGCTTACGCTCCAATACCATCAGGGACCCACACAAGAACAAGGCCAGAGTCAAGGTTGGATGCCACCGCGCGTAATTGCTAGTACTCAGCAGAAACACAGACGTGATACGATAAAGTCAGGTAGGTATCGATGAAAAGGACTAGGCTACAAGGTCGCAAGGGGGCCGCTCTGAAAAATGTCTGATGAATGAACTGATGCTCGATCTGCTGCTGGAGCCGGCTGTGGGGAGCAAGCGTCATTCAGGCTCCATAACCTTGAAACAGCCCGGTATTATTTTTCAAGCAGACATATATAGCGAAAAAAAAAAAAAAGCTGGATTCGAATTCTGGCATACTTATTGATAAGCCCATGCAGGCCACTGGATAAACCCATTCTCACTTCCCGAGGTGGTCTTCACCACGCCGAGGTAAGCTCTAACCTCCCGGATCCTCGCACATGTAGAGTATCAGCTACATGGCCACCGCCATTTCATTTGATACACAAAGGAACGCAGTGCAGGAAAACACTACCGAACAGTTTTGCTAGGAGAATGGAATGTGGTACTTCTGGTTGGGTACAATGTGGGTGGCAGGAAAACATCAGCTAAGGGTGTACTTATGAGTACGCACTTGCGAGCGAAAAGTAAAAAACCTGCTCCACAATAATTAAGCCGCACGAGACTATACCACGAGAACCATACCACCCCTAACCCACCACATATCTCGCGTCTCCGATCAAGCCTTGTATGCTTTTCTCTCCTTGATCCCAGTGAATGTTGGACGGAACACCAGCCCACTGATTTCCTGATTCCTCCTGCCCCCGTTTTCTGCATTGCCGCCTCTCCCTTTTTGTAGGGTAATCTTATATCGCTGGTTTCTGTCCCTTGCTAGCCCATTTTCAGCTTGCATAGTGTAGTTCACATTCATAGTTGAAACGCTGCATAAAGAGATGGTGGTCCCAAAGGCTTATGAAAATATTAATGCGATGCAGGCTGTGATTTGGGCCTTCTGTCATTACGATGCTAATGAATTGCAATCACCATCAGGATAAAGTTCATCCTGCACTAAAAAAGCAGCCTAGGAGAGTGAGGGAAATACTACCAGTATACTTCACTGATGCAATGGGCCTCGATGGCGACCTAGAATCATATCACTGCGATGTAGCTAGCCTTGAGAGTTTTGCGGAAGTGGTATCGTTGCAATTGCAGCTGAAATCGTAAGACTTGCCGACGGATGGAGAAGCCAACTAGACTAGAGAATGAGCCCAGCCTCGTAGAACAGCCTTCGGGCTGCTGAGTAATTCCGCATCACGTGCATACAAACTGCCGCGCCACGTTAAGCCAGCCACACGGAGAATCGCTGGGGTTCCGGAGGAGGTCACTAAAGATTATTACCGTGGGAACAGGATTAATTGTCGATCAAAACAAACGCATGCGACCAGTTCCAGTTAAACAAGCTATTTGTCCTTGGGGAAAGTACGGACATACCAGCTGAACCCTTCTCACGCCCATTGCTATTATTCCCCCGCGACGACAAACAAAGAAACAACACTAGCCTGGTGGTTTCTTTGAGTCGCGTCAACCCACACACCCACACACCCAAATGTCGTACATGTCCAGAACCTCCGACAATGGATCTCCCTCGTTTTCCCGCATCAGCCTTAGCAGTCTCCCCTCCCGCAAAACTGAAGCAGGACTGTTGGACAGACAATACTCAAGAACTTCGACACTTCGGGGGCGAAGGGGGAGGAGTGGTGATCCGGACGAAGAATTGACATACATCCCCAGGAGGGCCTTACGGGATAGCTTTGCAGCGTCAACATTCTTGGGGGAGCCGTTGAGCTTGGGAGGTGGAAGGTCGCCGTCTCCTCCGGCCTTGTCTAACTCTCGGATCTCGGTGGGGCCTTTATTTGCTTCTCGGACCTCTAGGAGTCGTTTATTACCGGAGGACGAAGAATCAACCCAGGAAGAAGATACAATTTTACCTGTTACTAACTTCAACCGAACGGTCGATACAGTTCAACTAGAGCAATTCTCAGATCTTTCGATAGTCCATCAAATACGGAGTGATCCCCAGCAGATCTCTCGAATATCAGCAAAAGTTAACTCCATCCATAATTGTACTCCATCAATATCACATTCACAGAAGCAGCAAGCACTCCCGTCTTCCCCCCCACCCAAAGCCTCTCACCTCGACTCCTCGCAAATAACAGTAGTCCCAAATTTATTCCGTAACCACTTCTCCCCCCAGCAACAGCTTCAGTCCCCACCCTCCCCCACTACCGAGTTGCCTGACCTGGATTCATTATCACGAATAACAACAGTGCCCCCCTCCTTCCACAATCGCACCACCTCCACCTCCCAGCAGCAACAGAATCAGCCTCCACCATCTCCAACTGGCGAGGTGCCCTACTCACCCGGATTTGAGAAGCGTCTTGTGGAGGAAGCGGATCGGGAAAACGCTCAATTCAAGTTCAGCACCTTTGGCCGCACAGAAGCGCCAGTTGTGGATAGCACCTTTGACGCTGATAACTTACCTAGTTTCCACTTTTCCTCACCAATAGCGAGCTCCACACCGAGAGCATCATCCAAATTTTACGGAAAGAGGGGTAGGAGTAGTATTTTCGATGAAACAATCCTTAGTATAGATTTGGGTCAAAACGATGAGGACGACGGAGACGGGGATGCAACGGTATTGCCAGCTAACCCTGCACCTGTGCCGCAAGAAGAAGTCGAGAGACCGATGAGCCGGAGTTCAATGGGAAGTGGTTCAGAGGCGGATTACACTGATAACACAATGAGGAGGAGGGAGCGGAGGGAACAACGGAGAAGGAGGAGAGAAAGCACGCTAGACCCTATACGGGAGGTATCTGGTGGATCTAGTTTTCTCAGAGCACAAGAGAATAGACAAGCCAAGGGGGATGTAGAACGTCCTGTCTCACAGCTCGCACTACCGGCAACAGCAGTGCAAACACAGGAAGAGGCAAGGGCAGGGGGGAGTGATGATGAAAGGAGGAGTCGTATTTGGAGCACCTTGGGAGGTAGGAACAACCTGAGCAACGTGCGGAAAAGAGACACCAGTCACCCTTGGCTTAGCAATCGTTGTGTGGGGCAGGCGCCTAGGGATGAGACAGTGATACCAGCAAGTGGGAATACCAAGAAATCAAGGATGACAATACCGCAGGAGGATTTCACCGAGACCTTGGATTGGCTTAGGGTTGCGGATTTGGTTACCCCCCGTGCTTCAAAGGCCGGGGTGTTTGCCAGTAGCCATCGGCCGGCACCAGGAGAGCGGAAGAATGAGTCGACAGTTCTTAGGCCAACGGCGAGGCTAAATGTAATATCTCCAACGAACGGAAGGGATAAGACAGATCTATTCTCCCCCGGGAAAATGTCTCTATTTTCGACCAGCATAGCGACCATACCTGACTTTCCGAATGCCCCGAGTACGGCAAAGAAGGCATTACCCGTTTCCTATCCAATACCGGAGCCAGAAACACCCAAGATTCAACCACCGGTAACGTCAGAGGAGGAGTCCACTGCTGATGTCACGAAGGAAATGGAGATTCCTGGTACCCCCGTGACTGTTGTGCGACGCAGTCGGAGGAATCGAGGGACTTCAAAGTCTCCAGAAGACATTGCCGCAAATGAGTCTGAGGTTCTAAATGCACTGAGGGCGTTTTCAAGGCAGGCGAGCGCTAGTCCGTCGAGTGATCGCAATCAAAATCAACAGGCTCTCGAGGTTGAGGGTAAAGGGAAAGAGAAACAGAGAGAGGAAAGTGTTAGTATGGTGCGAGGTGATAGCAACAAAGAGAACACTAGGCCTTGGGGGACAGGGGCTACATCTACTACAGCCCTGTTCCAAAATAGGTACGGGGTGGCGGAGAAGTTGAGCGGAGTGGGAGCATCAAGGCCGGCATATCGGTTTGGAAGTGGTGGGAGAGTAGCAGACCAAGAGAAGGAGAAGGAGAAGGAGAAGGAGCAAGAGGAGAGGGAGAAGGAGGAGGAAAGGATGGAGAAGGAGAGGGAGAAGAGGGAGGAAAAGGAGAAGAAGGAAGAAAAGGAGAAGGAGGAGGAGGAAAAGGAGACACAAGTGGTGGAGAATCCGACGAGTATGACAGAACAAAAGGCCCGAGAGCGTTTGCGGTCCCCCACGAGGCGGAAAACTATGGCAGAATTATTATCTCCCAAGAAGGAACGACGACTAGTCTCCGAGTCTGTCAATACAGGATCACCCAAGAGGCCTGATCGCGACATGGAGGAACTGCGGCCAGGCTCAAGGTTACCTTGGACAGGAAATATATTTGGAAAAGCTACTGCTACCTCTAATTTAGGGACTACCTCTATAAATAAAGCTGTGACGGCTCCCGCAGATGGGCGGCTGCAGGTAAACAGGGCACAGGTCTCAACGGGTATCTCAGCCCGGGACGCAGCAGCCGCAGCAGCACTACAGCGGGCAGGGGTATCAGCTGGTAGCAGACGTGCTAAGTCTCCTCCACCACGTCTGAGCACGCCTGAATCGAGGAAACGGAAGGCACATTTGTATGGAGATAAAAGCATGCTGGATAGTCCCGGGAGTGACTATGATTTCATGGAGGATACAAGAGTTGTGCAAGGGCTAGGCGACTTACTGTCCGCCCAACCCGCACAGGCCCCTAAGCCCGCAGTGTCCATGCTAATTCCACCAGCTGCCCTACCCGTACCAGCTGCATCCTCTAGCAAAGCTCTAGAAACTCTACAGTCTAAAGATGTCTCACAGGCCGCACAGCCTGCACAAACTACGCAAGCCGAATTATCAAAGCATTCTATTGAATCCACACAGGCTACAAAACCCGCAGAGCCTGTGCAGCGCAAGCAACCTGTTGAGCCCTCACCGGCTGAAGCAGCCCAGCGGCCTAGGTGGACTCTAAGAGAGCTTATTTTCGGGCGATCGAAAACACTACCTACTCAAACCCCATATACCATGCCGCTTACTCAGGCTCTACAGGCTTCCGCCCAAGCTACACAGTCCACACAATCCATTCAGGCTTCCCACCCAAGTGCCTCTTCCCAGGCTGCAAATTCTAAATGGTTCGCCACAAGCACACAATTCCCCCTAACAAAACGCAGCATCAATGAGAACGGCTTATCCTCGACTCGTGCTTCAAGTTCAGTCACCGTATCTAATCCCACCTCTTCAGGCAAAGGCAAGGAACGTGCTAGTCCCATTGAGGATCCAGCCCAGGAGTCGATCCGCGATCTTTTAGCGAATGACAAAGACTTCCACTCCTCCTTCGATCCCTCGTCCTCCTCTAGTTCAGAATATCAAGTCTCTGATCCCCGTCCTCCTTTTCAACACCTTTCACGGGAGCCAGGCGATAGCGAAATTGAAGCCGATCCCAGATTTATACTGCGGTTGAAGGAAGCAGAGATTGCGATGCTGAGTAAAATGAGCAATAAACTTCAAACGTTGCAGCTCGAGTTGAGGAGTACGAAGAGGGGAATTGATATTTTGGAGAAAAAGCTCTTGGGTAGTGATAGTGAGAAATCGTCAACGACAGGCACGGAGGCGGATAATACGGTTATAATGGATGAGACTGTTACTGAATGGACTGCGGAGGAAAGGGAGGCACTAAAACGCGCCTTGCAGGAACTGGAGGCGCTTGAAGCGAAGAGAATTGAGGAGGCGAGGATAGCTACTGATGCTAATAAGGGGAAAGGGATCAGAGGGGGTGGGAGTGGGTGGTCGACAAAACAGAAGGTGGCGCTGACAATGGGGTTGCTTGCGATGACGGGTTTAACGTGCTTGTTACTAGAGGTATTGCTGTTACTGGTCACTGTGAGGGTACCATGTAGGGTTGACACAGAGTTTACGGATTCGGTGTGCAATTTAAGAAATTTGCCAAGTTTGGATGCGATCCTTCCGGTGGATGTGGGAGAGGGTTTGGAGTTGTTACCTCTCGAGAGTCCGCTGTTGGGTTTGATGTGGAGGATGCTGAAGTTTCCAGTGGGCTTGGCTGGAGTGGGAATGAGGAAATTGGTGGGTTTAGGAGGGATTCCTGCGTGGATTGCGGGGAAAATCGGGTGGTTGGGTCGGGGAATATGTGGATTGATCATGGCAGGGCTTGGTGGGATTTGGGGATTGGTTGAGGTCGTAGTGAATGGATTATGGGCGGTCATTAAAGAATGGGCAGCCTTGGTGGCGTCTGTTGCTCTCTGGGTGTGGGTGATTGTGTGGACTGTATTGTCCACCCTCTGGGCTATCCTTACCTGGGGGACAAACTTTACCCCTTCTACCTCGGTCACAGTCAATGGAACTACACCAGACAGTATCCCTACGTCGACTACTGTCAACACAACCGCTCCTAGCCCCTCATGGATAGGAAGAGGTGGATCTATGGTGGACGATGATGCAGTAACTACAATTGTGATAAATGCTGGGGAGGAGACGTCAGTGCCTTTTGTAGAGCAGGAACAGTGGTGGCTTGATTATCAGGCGGAAATGAAGCTACAGAGGGAGAAAAATGGGGGGAAGGATAAAGACGGGGATGCTGGGCACGCGGAGGATGAAGTGATAGAGCATGTGCAGGAGGAGCCGTGGGAATAATAGAGCTGGGAGGGGGGAATGAGAGGGTCCAGGAGATGACTTCCATGGCAATTACCCTGAGTTTTTTTACCTATACCAATTGTATGATTGATCTTGCTGGTGTTTTGTTTCTTGTAGCATTATAGGGTTTTTTCTTTGGAGTTTTGTTTCTATTTGTATTTGTGGGATACACGTATGCTGTTTGAAGTGATTTCCTGTTTTTCTATGCCTTTGCTAGCTACATTTCTCGTTACTGGGATTGGTGGCGTTTTTTTTTTTCTTCCCTCAAGTTCAGGTTGGGGTTGGGTTTGCTTTCTAAAGCCTCATTTTGGAATTTTGTATCGGTATCTGATTGTATACCACATTCTTGCACTTATTACAGTACTTTCTCGTCTGTTTTGGTGTGTAATATATTAGAATGTGAGGAATTTGGGTGGGATTGCATGGGATGGTGGGGAACTGGGTTGGATTATGCGGGTTTGTGAGACGATGTTATAGCTATCACAAGGCTTAAAGGGAATGATTAGAACAGGTGGACATAATTACTACATTGGGATTGTGATCTAAACGTGTCGTGATGTTAAGTGTGTATTAAATCCAGATTGCTATTTATGAAACGCCGACCAATGAGAGTTATCACTAACGCCAGTTACCCTAAAACAATGCATCCAAACCCCAAAGGTTTTTCGGTATCATTACTCGCATATAGCTTAAACCATAGCGAGACTCAAATGAAAGCAGTTTGTCCTCCATATACCAGCCCACTAACTTTCCCCCTACTTCTCTCCTTCATCTTTCGTCTCTCCTTCCTTCCTCCCGCCAGCCTCTAGTTCTTCCATCAGCCCCTCCAACCACCTACCTCCCACTATCTCTCGCTTTTTCCTCCTAATCTCCTCTCTCCGTGCTTCAATCTCCTCCCTCCTTCTCTTCCTCCCTTCCTCCTTCTTTTTCCTCTCCTCCTCAGTTTTCCTCCTTGCCTGCATAAGCTCCTCCATCTGCTTCTTTCGCTGCTCATTGTCCCCACTAAAGGCGTAAAACCCGACACCCTTTGTCCTTATCTCTGCATTTGCATCGTAGTGTTTCTCCTCTGCTTCAGGCTGAGTTTGGGGCAAGTCCTCGACTTTGGGGAGTTGTGCGGGGAGGGAGGAGAATTGGTTTGTGGTGAATGCGTGGGTTTGGATGATGGAGCCGTAGATGAGGTTGGGATTTGGCTTGTCGTCGGAGTTTCGTACCTCGAGTCCTCCTTCTTCTGCTTCTTTGAGTTTGCGCATGTGTTTCTCCGCGATGGATTTCGGCGCAGTTCTGGTCCGGCCGAATTCATCCATGTATTCAACGATTTCCTCATTGGGAGGTGCTGGGCCGATTTCGTCCTCAGAGTTTTCAGACTCGCTGTCAGAGTTGTTGGGCCCGGAACCGCTTTCTTCATCTCGCCATTTCCTATCGAAATCGACCAGCCTCTCTTCCTCGTGTCCTTCTATCCCCCCGACCCAACCCTGCTTTTTCGGGGAGGTGATGAACTCCCCTTTCCGGAGCTTCTCGTATATTTTTGCTTTTTCCTCCATTTTCCTCTTAGACCGAGCGAACTCCGCGTCGGTTAGCCCGCTGCCCTCCGCCGCCCTGGACTTGCTGCTGGGTCGATCATCGTCGAAGAGGAGATCTTTGGCTGCGCGGGAGGATACGCCTTTGTTACTCCCCGCGAAGAGGGACTTGGTTTTCAAGCCCCTGGGCCGGCCGGGGGTGGTATCGCTGGAGGTACTGGTACCATCGGTGCTGAGGCGTTGTTTGGCGAGGGAGAGCTCGGTGCTGAGGGAGTGAATGGAGGAGTGGGAAATGGGTATGGGTTTGGATTTCGGGCGGCAGTGACCGTAGAGGGTGGGGTTGGCGGAGGGGTTAGACATCTTGGGGTTGGTTTTGTATAGTTTTCGGAGGAGGACGAGCGCATTGAAGTCGCGGCGGCTTAGTCAGCTAAGTAAGCGTTGCACGTGATGTGGTATACGACTTCCAGAAAATCCGAGTAGTCTGGCGTAATAGGATTTTATGTATGCAGACCGGAGAGATCTCCATCTCAGTTTCTGCGGTAGGCGGTCTGTATATATTAAAGGGCACTTACATGCGTTCCTTGAATATTTCTTCTAGCAGAAATACTCGTTACTTGTATTACGTTATGTATTGCGAACTGTGATCTGAAAAGTGGCAGAGAAAACAGGATGTAGCGTTTGATTTGCAATGGCCTGTATCACAGTGCACTATATATTGTATATCTATGCATACATATTCTGTACTCATATTTACCCCCACAGACAAAGAGACGCCACAGCATTACACGCAGCCTGCCAGACTGCTGCCCATGAGGATTTCAAATAGCGGTGAGCCCCTTCCGCGATCCTCTCAAACGACTGAGGGTATATGTACCCCAACGGGATCTGCACGCAAAGACATATCCGGCATTCATGGGAACAGCAAAGCTGGAAAAGCTAAAAGCCGGCAAGCTGTTTGTATAGTTCCGTGCCATTGATCTCTTCGTCGTTATTTACACCAAAACATGCCAACTTTGCGAAAATATTAAAAACTATCAATCACCGTGAATTAAGTTCACCCAAAGTTTTAAAATTCTTTTTATTAAAAAAGAAAAAGAATTTACGAATTTGTAGTTTCTATCAAGTGCTCAAAGATCATGCTCTCTGAATGCATTGTAAATGGAAAATGTAACCTTTCCGATACAGATTTGTATGGCAACACCATGTATTATCTATACCCCTCCCAATATTTTAGGGCGTCCAGCAGATGAAATACCGGGTTCAAGAGCCATTTTTCAAGCTTGTTTTGTAGCCTTTCATAGTCTATATCTTTTACCCCATATCAGCAGAATTTATAGCGCTGTGGGTTTTTGACACTCCACCGAAAGTGGCACTTTTGACAAAGTGCGAAGATTAATGTCCTAGAACTATAATGCTTACAATTAAGCCCTACATGCATATAACAAAGGCTCTTGCGTCATGAGATATGTGCAGGAAACACAAGTTGAATAGCAAAAAGGTAACACTAAGCTTGCTTTGCTGTTCATGCCATGGTGTTGTTTATTTACTTGTGTTACCAACGGGGAGTTCCGTACATGATAATTTGGGATTGCTCGCTGCACATAAGTGGTATATGTTCTCTTGTTGTGTTGTGGTATGGCCATTATGGCGTGCCTCAAGCTCAAAACTCTTATAGCTACTTAGGTCTTATAAGATTCTCTGAGCGGATGCCCATTTCTTAGTGAGGCAGACACGCAACGACCCCCAATGACCCTTAAAGAACCCTCAATAGTTGCCTACCTTCCTCTATCTTCTCTAACTTCTCTCTGTATTTCTCCACAGTTTTTCAGTACACACATCTCAGACTCTGCTCCAACAGCCGATCGACATACGGGCACCGGCATCCCCGCCTAGATCTGCAAACACACGCACCGCCACTCTCTCTTCGCGCAGGAAAACTCATCCGGCCCAACACGGCATTCTCATTCGAAGCAAGGGGCCGCGTGTCCCCGTTTCGAGCATCTACATATTCATTCCTTTCTCCTATTCTCCATCTTTACATTAGCCCGGACTCGGCCTTGGGACCCTCTAACGCTCGACGTGCATCACCACCGATCCTCGGGACAATCCTCCGTCATCGAGATCGTTAGGCGTAAGGGCCGAGGACATCTGCAGTCATATCGATCCCGGGCCTGTGTCTACGATTGGGCGCGAGTCGCCGTGAATAGAACTACTCGTTCTTGTCAATCTTCCAGTCCAGCATTCCTCTAGTTCTAGGAATTTTCAACCTGGCATCAGACCCTCCTCACTTTCGACATACCCATAACACACACTTACCTACTCACGGGCATAGTCTAGTGTCCAACAGCAAGAAATAGGATGTGCTACGTCCACCCAATCTACCCCACCCTCTGCAACCACCACTACTACCTCCTCCTCGCCATTTGCGGCCCAAATGCATCACTTCGCACTTGCCCCAGTAGTCACCTTATTATTACAGGCCCGCCCGGTTGGGATGGCTGTCCTAAACGCGTTGAGAATGGCCTTTGCCCAAGATGTGATTTAGTTAACGAAGGGGTTGATCTCTCTCGCATTCGATTCTATAAACCCGAGAAGGCTAGTCGAAGGACGAAGCGGAGAAAGAAAAATGAAGGGCATAAGAGTCCTGTTGTGGCCGTGCTGAGATGGAGTAGTGATGGTAATGGCCTTGCCCGAGCTAGAGGGGGTAATCACCATGTGGCGATGAGGCCGGCATTTCCTTCCCCAACTTCTCGAAAGATCTACCCGTATTCACACTCGGTACAGAGTTTGCCTTCACCTAGGACTGTGGCTAGTAGTAGGATATACGATGATGATTCGGACTATAGCTCAGGTAGTAGCGAGTCCAGCCCGAATCAGAAGCACCGGGCACGTCGTTGGCTCACTTTCCACGCCCACCGCAATCGCCACACTACTACACAAACCATTCAAACTCACATGCCCGGAGGAGTCATTAAAGACGGCGACACCCCGGGCGATGACGGCGGCCGCTGCCGTGGCCGTCTCAAAACAATGCTTAAAAAGAGCCTTTCTCCACTAAAAGGGATGGTGGAGGGTATAGAGCACAAGTTTGTTCACGTGAGTCGAAGTCGGCCGAACCAACAACCCGCTACAAGTGGTGTCGTGGGGGCGTGGGGAATGGATATGACAACAGGTGCCCCTTAGGCAGAAAGTGCTAGTGTGAGAAAGTCAAGGAGTTTTCAAGGCAAAGGAAGGGCAGGGGGAGAAGAAACTGGAGAAGGAAGTATGATATGGAGCTGTGGCACATTGCTACTTAACTTTAGGGAGGCCCTTCTGATGCCGTAATGAATTTCTGCAATTAGCTGAGCTGGAGCAGCTGTTGAATGTTTGATGTGAAGGTCTTGGGTACAATTTGCTATTTGATGAATGTGGATTAGAGGTGGGTGAGGCAATACGGTAGCTATAGGTACTTGAGTTTTCTGTCGTTGAGTAGGGCGTGGTTTTGTTTCATTTTGCTTTTCAGGGGATTGTGAGAGGATGGAGCATCGGGGTATGGTGGTGATTTGTCTGAGAATTCCTCGCTTGGATTCTCGGGACTGGGTTTCTTTGACTGGTTTATTTCTTCTTTTCCTTCCTCTCCTTCCTTTATTTTTCATTCCATTGGGTTACTAATTGTTAGGGCGGCAATAGTTTTTGCTTAAGTTACTTTTGGAGCTTCATGTAGCTATAATTGTTTGCAATTTATTTGGGGAATCACAATCACGTTTTTAGAATTACCCTCAACTATCATTCCGAGGCCCAACTGTACTGGCTGAGGGTCTACACCCGGTCGAGAACCAAACCCAAAATAGCCGAGGAGACAAGGATCTACGAGTCTCCCTAGTCCACGCACGCAATAATGCATGCCGGCCTTGCTCTATTGCTTATGCCCTTCCACAGAATCCAGATATACCTCTGAGGCGACGACCTTGATCAACTGCTTATGGTGATTCCAGTTTTTCTCGGATTGCAGCACAGTAATATCGAATGAGAACTAATAAAGGTACATAAATGGAGTTGTTTTTTTCTAGTGTCGACAGCGTCAAGGAAGTCAAATCATGAATAATTATCAGCGAATTGCCGGCAACCCCCGCAAGTACTATGACTGCTAAGCTCGACAGGACATCTAGGCCTCATCAAAAATTCCATTATTATGCTGTATCAATTAAAAGGATGGAGGTCGTTTTGAACACTACAACATGCGAAAGTGTTTTCAGGCTGTATGAATTATAGTGACTTTATATTCTTTGCAATAAACCAGATCTCAGCTCAAATCCCCTTGCTCAAGGCCGTAGCCCATCACCGTTAATTTTTTAGTTTCATAGATTGTTGTTTTCCTTCCATTAGATTATCCTGACCCCTACTCCCTCTCCGGGATGTAATACTCTGTCTATATTTACTTCCTTCCGCTATTGTAGTACTTCAAGAACAACTCGGCAATGCCCTCAGCACTAGCCGGGTTCTGTCCAGTAATCATCCTTCCATTCCTCCCGACACTGATGTGAGGCCCCCATGGAGCGCTAGCCTTCTCATATTTTCCGCCCTTCTTAATCAACTCCGTCTCCAGTGAGAATGGCACCGCTTCTTGTAACCCCACCTGCTTCTCTTCGTCATCGGAGAATCCAGTCACAGGTTGGTCGTTGATAATCAATTCACCGTTTGCAATCTTGACGTTCAAAAGAGCACAAGAGCCGTGGCAGACCGCAGCAACAACCTTGCCAGAGTCGTAGAACTCTCCTAGAAGCTTCTGCGAGGAGGGGTTGTCGGTAAGATCCCATAGTGCTGGAGAGTGACAGGGAATATTTCAGCAAATGCCATGCCATGCCACGCTAAGCTTGATTTATAAGGAAAAATAACAGCTAGTGAGGGGTCGTGGAGGAGAAAGGGATATAGTCTGGAATATCTTATAAAATCTTGGTACCCTGAGAGGAGAGGATCAGTGGTATACGTACGTCCATGTCCACCAACGACGAAAATCAAATCAAAATCAACAGCTTTGCCAATGTAGTTGTCGAGCTTGTCCGTGTTCTTCCAGAGATGACTCTGCTGCTGGTGAAAGGTCTTGCAGACGGGATCTTCTTTGAAGAGCTCAACAGAGCCAGGGTCGAGTGGTGCCTCTCCCCCTGTTGGTGAGGCTACAAAGATTTTGGCGTGAGGAGCCAGAACTGCATAAGGATGGGCAAATTCTGGCTGTGATGACGAGATGGCTTGTCAGGACAGGTAAAGAGAATGAGATTACCACAAAGGACTTACAAGAAACCATCCAGTGGGCTTTCCAGTGTCTCCAAACTGGCTGTGGGAGGAGAGGATGAATAGAACCTTGGGCTCTGGGGCGATAGACATAATTGACTTGGGTATAAAGCTTCAGTGGAGAAGAAAAAAGTACGTGATTTCAGTTAGTTAAGTTTGTTTTCGTGAAGGTTGAAGATTGAAGAACTTGTGAGGAGGTGATGAGGGGAAGCAGAAATCTTGGTGCCTCTTATATACCTTAAGTACTTAGCTTGTATGTACCTGTTAGTATTCAGCAATGACCATCAGCCAATATTCGAACCAAGTAGATCCCCTCATCCTGCTTCGTGGCGAGTCCATATTACAAGTAAGTACATATTTGATATTATAATTACTTACGTATAGTACTTACAAGTACATTGTCCCCATAAGCAGGCACGGGAGCAATAACCGGACTGGCAGGAATGCTTGGCAGAACTCAGAACCCCACAGCCATTACGTCATTTGAATTTTGCCCCAGACACGTTTGGTGAGTGCCAACGTTGATACAGGAGCGCAGAATTTCGACCTTGTCGACCTACAATTCGAGACCCAAGATTCAAGAGTAGCATGAGATAATTACCGTGGAGTAGAAACAAACGCAGTGGAGTAAAGACAATCTAGATGTTAGCGTTGTAAGGCACTCAAGCAAGGTAAACTTCACGTCACGTGCGCACTCCGGACGTTTCTTGCTCCACAAGTGACTAACCACTTAGACTAACCAGTAGCCTGGTAACTAACCAGAACAGTTGAGACTGCCCAAAGGGGAAGTGATTACAAGAAGTAGTTAGTCTCCATTTCTTGTCTTCAACTTGTGAATATTTCCAACACAGTCTCGCAGTTCGAGTTCCAGCATATACAAAAGAAACAAACAAGCAATCATTGGCATCCTATCCAAATTCGAATCCCGTAAAAGAAAACATACACTCAATGCAGCGGATGTACAACTACACACATAAGTGACTGTGGGCACAAGTGCTGCAAAGATGCCTCCTCCAAGGAAACAGGTTCTCAGAGACCTCAACCTTCAGTCAGGTATTTCCGGGCATGGATGTTTGCTTGTGCAATATCAGTGACGTTGAACATCGCATGTCCCCAGGCGACCCCCTGCCTCTTAGGGGCAATCAAGAGTATACACAATAGAAAAAAGCAATCCGAAAGCAACAAATGTAAGCAACGTCCTCTTGCGGCAGAAGCATGAAAGTGTAAGCTAAGTAAACTTAAGGAGCGGCTTGGTTTCGCTTCTGCTCATACGCAAGCCATTCAGAGTTGGTTGCTGGAAAATGCATCTTTTTTCCCTTCTGCTGGTAGATTCGAAACCCACACCATCCGCAAAGTCCTTCGATGGTCTCGCCGGGTGGAGATGTCCCATTTTCTCTCCCGTCCGTACCGGTGGCTGTCGACGTCGGCTGACCTCGGGCCCCGGCTAATGTATCTTTTTGGGGGTTCCAAATCGCACCCGGAATAATCTCCCCTTCCTTTTCCCCAGGAAAATCAACAACCATAGTACCACATTCACAACATCCAGTATTTTGCCGGGCAAAACTTATGTACTTCCAATCGTTGCAGAAGCCAATCGCATAGCAGTTATAACATAAGGGAAGAGATAGTCCTGCTTGGAGACACATGCACCTCGACTGCTCGAACCCCCGGATCCTATCTAGTTTTGGGTTGTAGGCTGACTGTCTGCGGATTATTTGCCAGGCCACAATCTTCCTGTCTACGGGCTCGCTTTGCTGTTGATCCTGGTTCTGGTTCGGAGGTGGTGGATAATTTATTGAAGGCAAGCACCGCATGTCGAACAAATCCATTCGATTGGGGCAAAATGTGACATCTGCCTCTTGGGTTTCTTTGAGTTCAATATAATCATCTTGCTGAAAATAACTCTGGTTTTCCCGCATCCACTTCCGCCCAGCAGTGAGTTGGTTAATTGTGTGGGCTCCAAAGAGAGTTGGGCAATCGCTCAATATGGCATTGCGACCTGTTAGAATACATCCTTTACAGACGTAGCGAATTCGCCTTTCAGCTGAATCACATAGGAGGAGCAAAGCGTTGGTACTTGTCTACAGTTCAGCGAGTCAGCTTTTATCACCATCAATATTAACCCCATGCCCATGGAAAACTTACAGAGCAAACTCCCGCTTTACAGCGCAGGCAACGCTGGACTTCCGAGCAAGCCTGTCCATGATCACCCGCATAACACAATAGAGGCAGGCATTTGCTCAAAAGATGTTTCCAGTACGACTTGGTTGTGCTTTGGCCCAGCGCTTGGTGGATGTCCTTGCTCACTAGGGAGAGGGATAATAAGTCGTCAGAGTTAAGTCGAGAGGCGATTGCTTCCATGACCGGATAGATATCGAGAATCTCAGCCAATGAAGGTGCCGCGGTACGCTTGAAGGGTGTATATCCGACTGCAGGCGTAACAGCATCCTTCAGAGTTGCCATCAGTTCTTCTACCGCTTTTTTGTTGACTGTGGAGCAGCTTTTACACTCTGGTATCGAGGTCGACACTATGAGCAAGGAATCACTGAATATACTGCCTGTCGACTGTACTTCTGGCACTTAATGTTTGTAGTTGTTTTTGAAGACAGCCTGGCACAGTCAGATAGATGAGGTGATGAGTAATGGATTATGAGGAGTCTGACTGGTTTATGCGTAGGTATTTGCTGACACGTATACGGAAGACTGTAGAGAAGGTTGAGCTCAATGGAAGAGACTCGGTGGAAAGTGACGAGATATATCGAAGCTTAAAACACTCATCTTGAACCTTCTCCTCTCACCAGCTAGCAATACCAGTCCACAATCTGGGCTCTACTTACTCCCAATATGTCAAGGTATGATTTGACCTCTGCACCGTTTTACCGGGAAACACTAATTGTGATACTTACCTCTGTGTTGCGCGAGGCTGGCTGTAAATAGGATATGTACTAGTAGTGTATCTAAGAAGTAAGTACATACTTGAGTAGATAAAAAAATGTACTTAGATCTATACGTTTCGAAATAGCTACTGAACTTACCCTGAATATCGAGAAGAGGTCTTTGATGACTTCAGAACTCGTGACCGTACACAAGAGCATGGCCGCAAACCAGGTTGACCGCTCCTACGGAGGAGGGTGTTGTGCCAACCAGACTATTTGACCGCAGAATCAACGTGCTCTTAAAGGCATTACAAGCGGAATCTTACTACACTTTCCAGACACCCATAGACATCCACAAACAACACTGGTGGACCATTCCCAACCACAAACCGCCACATCATCCACCAGGCGTACCACCTACTACGAGAGGCCGGTACCCGCCAGACTACTGCGGCTTCAGATTAGTGCAGGACTGCTACACAGCTTGATAGGTTGTGTGGAAACGGGAAATAATGTAGGGGATGGGAGGAAAAGTAGAAGAGGATTTGAGTTCAAATAAATGCATGACCCTTAGTGTGACCAGACTATCCTATTATTTGGATAGAGTGGGTAATGGCTAATATTGATTGATTCATTATGATGCATCAATATGATACATCAATAAGATACAATCATACAACCGTGACCATAACCGTGAAGCATAACCAGTAAAATAAATATAAAGAGCTTCCCAAAAGCATCAGGATAATATCATGAGGTGCTATGCCATGGCGAGCGAAGACTGAAGGATGCAAACATGAAACTGTAGGTAAATCTTACTCAGTCCTCCCACCACCATCACATCTAACAAACCAACTATCAGAGATAATGCAATAAAAAAAATAAAAAAAAATGGAACTCCAACATTTCAACTTACCCTCCACCGCAACCACCACCGCAACCACTACCGCAACCACCACCACAGGCACTTCCGCAGCCACCATTACCCGCACCGCTAGCCTTCCTATAACACAACGCTAATATCAGCCTGGTTCCGATACAGCTCGCGGCCCAGGTGCCTTAGAAAAACTTACTGCAAACAGCTCGCCCGGTTCTCTCCGCATGACTTGCTGCCGTCCCACGACCCGTGTCCGGTGCACTCACCCCAAGTAGCGGGTTCGTTGCGCGGGGTTTTGGTGCATTTGGAGGAGGTGGACGTGCTGGCGGATTTGGTTCTGAAGAGGGAGAACATCTTGATCTTTGGGGGTTTTCGTTGGGTTAAGCGACTTGGAATCTGTGTGTGCGGACTTGCCTACTAAAGTACTTAAACGTATTGGGCGAAGCTGGATCAGCTTCGATTTAAAACTGAACGAAACGTCCCGAATCAGTTACTGCATCAGTTGGCATGACAACCATGTCTCCAACGCGAATTTGCAATATGTAAACAATGCGCGGGAACAGTTACTTTACTAGAGGATCAAAGACAATAAATAAGACCGACTGCAAGAGCCAGCAATGAATATTGTAAAATAACGACTCGGTTATTTCGTGCTGTAGTAAACGAAGATCTTCAAAGCATGAAATTGATTTTAGAGAGGCTAGTGCTAGCCAGACTAGAAATTGATATACATCGTGAACTGTGACCCCGCACTAAGTAAGACATGGCTCTAACATGTGTCTTACTTAAAATTACATGACGAGATCGGGCTTCACCAGCTCCCCAGTTCAATGTCAAGGACTTTCTCCATATCAATAGCCTCGCATTCTTTATCTCCAGTCAGGGGAGGTTGCACTGCGACATCCACAACTCTCTCGAAAAGTCCGTCGATCAGACTAGAGAGTTCATCTCCTGTTTGCCTGAAGTCTGGATAAGAGTTGACTTCGAGCAGTGAGACATTCAGGTCTACATCTACCATAAAATCGATACCAAAAATCTCAAAAGCGTTTGGTAATGTCTATAACGCCACCACGGTCAGGAATTTATTGAATTCGATATAGAATCGCGCGGAAAGACATACTTGGAAATGTACCCTCTGTCCCACTGCTGCAGCGGAAAACAGCTCCCCAGTAATCTTACAGAGCTTCTCCCATATATCCTGTAGGGTCCCTTCTTTATTATAAGCACCTGGCAGCATTCCGTTCTTCTCCAAGTCCCAGAAGAGCTGGACGCTCCCCTCTCTTTCTCCAGTCTGCAAGCACGTATTTGTGAGACATCCACTTAAGTCCTCATTAGTGACTTCCCATGGGGCCTTATATTCGGATGCTGCAAAGAGCGCAAGCATATTTTTGTACACGTAAACTCTGAGAGAACCCACCGCAAGGACATAGGCTCGGATATGGAATTTGCGACTCGAAGCAAGGATAAGGGGTGGATGGACGTATTTTTGAACAAGGAAATGTCGCAGCTGTGATGTGACAACAGAGGTGTCTTTATTGCGTCCATCAGCGGGAGTGTCTGTCTTGCTATCGTCATCTTCATCGTCATCCTTTCCATTTTCCTCGTCTTCCTCAAAACTTGTGAAAATTTCCTCTAGTTCTTCCATAGTGCCGAACAATCTTATCCCTTGTCCACGGTCACTCATGCTGGGCTTCAAAATCCACCAGCATCTCTCATCAGGTGACTTTTCATCGTTGGAAGCGAGCGAGTCTCGAAGTTCGTAGGCTTCCGCAAGGGCCTCATCTAAGTATTCCGCATAGTCAAGTTCCAGAGCATATGACTCGGCAAAGGACTGGGAGAGAATCGATGCTGGATTCTTGGTGACATGCACATGTATCGTGTGTGCCAGGAAGTGTTTTCGAATCAAGGCTTTCCTGCGTAAAGTCAGCACATGAGGTTAATGAGTATGTAAAGCAAGGAAAGAAAACCTGATGATATATGAACATGCAAGGCTAGAGTCTGGGGTTTCCAAGAGATGATCGAAGTCTATTTGTTCGTAGGCTGACCACTGGAGAGTCTTCCCATTCTTTGGCACTTTTTTAACATCTTGAATGAACTTGATATTTGGGATTCGTTGAAGGGCTCTCAATAGCTTTGATTGGACATATTCATCGTCATACTTTACCAAGGCATAAGAAGGCTCATAAGCTGAATCCTGTAGAGATATCTTTTCGAGTGCTGGAATTTCCACCTTGTTAGGTCTATTGAGGCAGGATTAACTGTTAACCACACAGACAATTCGAGATTGTAGTACTAATGAATTTGACTAGGTATGTATTTTCTGTACAATCCCCATCTATCCATTGCGGGGACCTAAGTTCTATCTTACTCACAAGGAAAGCTCTCCCTCGAATCCAGGAACATGCATAAAATTTGCTTTGAGCGGAGTGACACTAATAATTGAATTTATAGGTCAGCCCCATAACACCATCCATAAAATAAGTTCCTACCTGATATAGCCCTCCTTTAACGCCCACCCATCATTCCCAGGTCCTGACCCGTAAGCTGAATGAACATCGGCCAATTTTTTAGGTGCCCATCGGAAATGTCTATGCTTCAAGCCTTTGACAATAACCTCATCCTTGGGTGACTCCTCCGGGAGCTCGCTTTCCTGAAGTTCCCTCTCCCGCTCTTGTGGAGTTTCGTCTATGTCTGCAGGTGCCTCGATCTCTTCAAAGGAGCTGCCCATTGTCCAGAAGTTTGGTAGAATATTTGTGTAAATGATTTTGGCCTTTGAATTGTCCACTGCTAGAGGGACGTTAATACTGTAAAGATCTACCCCCAAGCCCCAATTCGCGTAAAGATGCTTAATTAACCGGACCGACAGCTGAGATGCGCCCTTGATTTGAACTGGGTCATGATTGCTTGAAACGAATCTGTATGAAAGAGCAACCGATTTTTTGCAGCACTGTACCCCCTCATTAGAGTTCCTGGCTGCATCCTATGCTTGAGGGAGTATTACGATTGCGCCCTCCATAGCACCTCCAATCGTTCCACTAGAAAGGCTGAATATAGCAGTGGAATTCTTTCCATAATTGGGACTAAGAAGATATCAGAGGACTATGCTTGACAAACTAATTGAGAAATTGAACTTGACGGCGAACCCTGATATCACCATGTCTATCAGTCCCTTCTCTTGGAAGTAATGATAGAGCCCAATCTGCACACAACTTGCGGGTGTCCCATCAATAAGAATCCACTCTTCGCCTCCATCCCTTCTCGGCATGGTGTGTGTAGTTCCATCGTCGGTATGCAGTGCGCCTGGCCTAAAGTAGGTCGGCTTGACGATAATATGGGCAAAATGTGCCTTGCCAATCCATGATCGTTGTGTGTGAGGAAGGACAACTGAGACTATCACTCCGGCCTTTTGAAGCTCATCCACGAATGAGTGGACGTATGGAGATGAGAGCTGGGATGGGGGACCGTCATCATTGACAACCTACCAACTATCAGTTAGAAGTCTTTTAGACTGGGGGGGTCTAGACTTACAAGAACATGCATATTGGAATTGGAATTGGAATTGAGATTAATATTGATATGAAGAACTCGTTGATATTTCCTAGTTCCAAATATTCTTGCAAACAGTACTCTTGGCTAATGCGGTTTGCCAACCAGACTACTCTTGGATACAGGCCTGAAGACTGGTTGATAGTATGCCCAGAGGATTCAAGTTGTTATTCCTCCATACTGGATGTATATAGTTCTTCTATAGGATTGTATCCAAAATATACTTCTAGTCTCCCCCCGCTTATTGAGTTGTCTTGTTGCTTGCTGCTGATCTTGTCCTGTCAAAAAACCGCGCTTTCTCTCTCTACTTGGTTGCCATACCAAGTGCATGAGAAGTATGTACAGTACATGCAGTTCCTTACACGCATCTCTCACCCCACTTCCTCCTGTCTTGTCTTCCTCGTGCAGAACGATGCAACTCTAGATCTAGACATCTTATATTAAAGCCAGCCACAAGCGGTTCACTCTGGCCGATAAGAAGTCTTCGCTGGCAGGTTGAATTCGAGGTTGAAGAATGATTCACCAGTCAAGCGGAATCACTGCATGCATGCTGTACGGTCACTGGTGCCACTGAACCTTCATCTTCAATGTGTGTGTGTGAAAGCGATACCCTTGTGCTCCTCGAATATTAAGTATCTGCTGCTACTGTTCATTTTAAATATATCACCAGTACTCCCACCAGGCTCGGTAGCTGACCAAGCCCTGTCTGGTTCCATCAGTTCATAAGACTATATTCTGACAACTGGTTGGACAATATTTGGTAACGCGAGTCACAGGCCGAGAAACCTTGCGAGTCAGGTGCAAGCTTCCTGTCACTGAAGTTTGGTTAGTAAGCCCGCATTCATTCAATTCACTTATTCCTTCAGAACTTTTCCCACAACACGCCTCCCCTCGTCTGTGAACTAACGTGAACCTGAAAAAGCTTGCCTCTTGTTGTGTATATACTTGCGTGTTTCCTCTTGCATTCCATATGCAAAGGCCTCGTGAGTCGTAGCTTTTGAGGCAACAGATCCGAACTTATTTTCCACCAAATATCAACCCCATCTGAGCCCCCAAAAATCCTTCCGGTGCATCCATCGGCCTAAGGACATTAACTGCTGGACATTGGAGTTGTGGATGCTATTGATTGATCTCATTTAGCCCCAATGTCCCTGTTGATAATAACGGCTAAAGATGGTGCTCAATACCAGGCCGATCCGAGGACCCTCGCGAAGTAAGGAATCAACTTCAGGATATTGGTGGCCTATTTTGTAAGAATCTACACTGACATTACTTCTACAGTCTTAAAGATCTTAGAGCATGGATCGAAGATCATGCGAAAATAGCTGCGGCCAACCAGATCTTATTATCGGGAAGAGGGACGCAACTTCGAGAGGTAACTTTGGCAACAGAGGTAGGTGCCCACTCGGAAAGCCTAAAATTCCAAAATTAACAGTGACTCCAGACTGAGGTCTTCGTGTTTGACCGAAAAATACTGGACCACAACACCAAGCCTCCGCTACTTCCGATGCCCCCCCATGTAAGCCATCCGCCTCCGCCGACCGAACCTCTGATACAGAAAGATCATGCAGCGTGGATTGCTGCTTTCAAGAAACATCTCCAATGGGCCGAATCGGTATTAACGAAGGGGCGGTCCTTGGCCGCAGCTATCAGCACCGCAGAAGCACAGATGAAGAACATTCAGCGGAGTGTCGTGGTTGCTGCGGATAATCTAGAGAATCATGTAATTACGTTTCAAAAGAAGCTCCATGACAGACAGGAGGATGCAGGCAATACTCTACGCATCCAGGAGGAGGTCTTTAACAACTGGGAGAATTCTATAGGGATAGCAGCACAGGTGACTCTTCATACGGGTTTTGTGAATATAGCTCAACGCCAGGCGAACAACTCTCGGGGGTCGGCGATGTTGGCAGATCTTGTCAACGTTGGTGAATTGAAGAAGGCCCACGCGGTATCAGAATTGAAAGCCCAGGAGTTTATCAACAATATGGAGAACGTCAGGGCAGAAGTCGAAGATATCGTGAAACGAAATGCTTCTTTGCGCGATGATATTCAAAGGGCGTCTGTTGGAAGTTCTGGGAACTACCAGAGCGATGAACCACAAAATATCTTGGAAGACATGGAGGCAATGACAAAGAGATTACATGGAGGTAAGGGAGACTGGATGGTATACGGGGATCAATGTGATATTAACCAAGTTTCTAGACCAATCGCGTGTGCAAGATGCGCATTCGCTAGCTCAAGTAGCCAAATGGGCACAGACACATACGAAAGATGTATTACCTGTTCTAGGTGGCTTGCTCACAGAAATGAGCCGTCTACATCAACAAGCTCTCTCTCAAAAAGTATGCCACTCCTACTTATATCTTGACTTATGTTTTGGGCAGTCTCTAAACACAATGCTACACAGAACAATGTGATACTGGCAGCACATAAAAATATGATCGGAGTTGTTCAAGTTCAGTCTTCTCTGGGTTTTCTGTCTCCACTGTTCGAAAAAGCTCAGCTCCCTGAGTCTGAAAGCTTTTTTCTTCTCGCTCGTGCGCATAGACTGCCCGATGTCTACGGTGCACTTCTTATTGAGTGTGTTCGGCGAAGGGAATGGTCTGAGAAGCTCATGATAGAGAGTAGAAGGCTCGCTGAGGAACTTGCCTCTTTGAAAAGCGAAGAGGAGAAGAGACGGAAAAAGTGGCAGAAACAAGTCGGCAATATGTTACCGTTCACCATAGGGGAATCAAGAGTCTTGAGCCTCGAAGTTAACTTGGAAGGTAATGATGACCGTTGGCCACAAGTCACCAGACAAGACGTAGAAGCATTTTTAGAGCAATGCAAGCATATACCACAGATGGAGAATACCCTAAAGGAAGTAACGCAACTATACCAGGATCTGGATAAGCCACGAAAATCGACAAGGCGAGTAAAAGGCTTTAAGGCTGGAAGTGTGCACGAAGCTGCCATGGGTGCATCATCTTACTTGGTCGAAGATGCTAGGGAACTTCAGGAGAAAATCGCATTCCTTGAGAACCAAGATCTCAATCAAAAATCCAGAATCAGACGCCTAGAAGATCTACTTCATCGGGCTTATGGAAGAGCAGGATCTGGGTTTCCGCCCTCATCCCCAATTCCAGGGCAATACTCCAACATAGGCCCAGGTATCTTAGGCAGCTCACCATCCATGAATGTTATGAATGGCTTTCCGCCGCAGGGTCCACCGTCGGTAGCGTCACGACGCATGTCTACCAATATGGAACAGTCTGAGAGGGAACGAAATATGGCTGCAAGGATCCTATCACTAGAAACGGAGCTCAACCTGGAAAAAGAGCGAACGATGCAGCTACAGAAGGATGCTGCCGACCGAGTGGCCATGGAGCAACAAATCAATGAGAGAATTATGGAGGCTGACCACACAAAAACCGATTTACTCGCTAACCTGGAAGCTCAGCAACAAGAATTTGTACTAGAGCGGAAAGAATTGCAGCGGGGGTTGGCAGAACTTCGGCAGGAGTTGGATGAAGCATATGAAGAACTTCACCGCGTGGAGGAATTGAAATCTGTTGAGATAGAGAGGAAGTCTGCTTTGGAAACTCGAGTTGGTCAATTGGAGGACGAATTGGTGAGGGCAGTAGAAGAGAAGGAAGACTGGCAGAGGAAGTATAGCGAGGAAGTTGAGAAATTGAGAAAGGAGAGAGATGAGGGAACTGAGAATATCCGGAAGGATTATGAAGAAGAGAAAGCTCGCAATGCAAAACTAGAGGCATCCTTACAGGACTTGAAAGAAGGTAATTCTAAGCATATTTCTGCTATCGAGAATCTTGAGGGTACACTTAAGGAGACTCAAGATAACCTTGAGACGGCGAAGAAGCAGCATGATAATGTTGTTCAAAACCAAGCCACTTCGTTGATTAAATTGCAGCAAGCACATAGGGTTTTGGCTCCCAATAATTCAGTTCCGAAGGAAATCAGGCTACTTGCTGATACAATTGAGGTCTTGGTTAACAAGACTATGAGCCATCATGGGGAGGCAAGAAGGAAATATGATGAACTGGAAGGGAAATACAACAATTTGAAGGGTAGCATGGATCTCCTCCAGTCTAGATTTGATTCTCGGACTATCAGGGCGAAGGACCTCACTCAGAGACTGTCCACCCATACTACCCGGTCTACTCAATTACTGGAGCAACTCGGCTTCTCGGTCATTCGCAGGGATAACACCATGCAAATAGTGCGCAACTCTAGGTCAAACTCAGGCTCAGGCACTGAGTCGATGATGCTAAGTAGGAACATGGTTACTGCTGGTACGTCTGGTACCACTGTTGACACATCTAACACACCCGCTAAGAGAATTTCAGCAACTGCTTCCACCTTGGATGATATAAACCTCCTATATTGGATAGAAGCCAATGACTCAGACGCAGAATCGGAGAAGTATGCACAATACCTCAGCAGCATTGGCATGTTCGACCTCGATGCCTTCAGTGATGCTATTGTCAAACGAGTCAAAGAAGCAGAACAAATGGCCCGTCGATGGCAAAAAGAAGCAAAAGCCTACAGAGAAAAATCCCACCGATACCATGCTGAAGCGCACGAGAAGATTGCCTTCAAGTCGTTCAAGGAAGGCGATCTAGCCTTGTTCCTCCCCACGCGGAATCAAGCTACTCGACCATGGGCAGCGTTCAATGTGGGGGCTCCTCACTTTTTCCTAAAAGAGCAAGAGTCGCATAAGCTGCGTACCCGGGATTGGCTTCTAGCGCGGATATCAAAAGTGGAGGAACGAGTTGTGGATTTATCGAGGTCTACGTCTTCCCTACGCGCCAACCCGAGTGTAGCCAGTGACACCGCAAGTCTAGGGGAGGATGAAAACCCTTTTGAGTTAAGCGATGGGCTGAGATGGTACTTGCTCGAAGCATCTGAGGAGAAACCAGGAGCCCCAGCTACCCCGGGTTTGAGCAGTAGTACAGTCAGTACGAGTAAGTTGGACGCAAAAGGGTCTCTGAAGAGTCGCAAACCCGTCACGGGTGCGAAAAAGACACTGAGTCATCTACAAGAAGAGGGACATAGGAGAAGGGGAAGCAGCTCGTCAATTGGGAAAGCATCGATCTTTAATTTGGGGGGGAGCAGCAGAGATGGTCTTCCTACCGCAAATGGTGAACCAGATTCAGCAGTAGCAACAGCGGGTGGCTCTAGGGCCAGCACACCAGCGTTGATATCGCACCCACCGCCGGTAGAGGCGCCTTCCCAGTCGGTACCTCCCACGAGCTCTGGCTCGATGTCGAAGACAAAAGGACCTACTGCCGCATCTGGGCCTGTAGGGGCGGAAGAGAAGTTGAACGAGTTGCAAAGCGTCATGTCGACTAGAATGCTGTAATTGGAGTACCGGGGCATGGATATGTTATTGTTGGAGTTGATATTTTGCTGTGTTGGGTTTCCGAGTCCGACATGCTAAAAAGCGTGGGTATCTCAGGGTAAATCTTCGGCAAGGTTGCTAGTTGTTTTGATGGAGCTTATTTTTATTGTTTAGGAAAGGCATTACGGTATTTGATTATTTTTATTTTTTCTGTGGTTTTTCCTGTGTGTCTCTTCATTCTTGGGTGTGGTCTGGTTCTTTTTCTGGCCCGGTCTCTGGAGCAAACTGTTTCTAGTGGCAAAATGGGGGAGGGACAGGGTGATGGGTGGGTGGACTGGGAGCAGAGCAATTGATCTGTCGATACTCAATTGTCTGTTACAGTACCAAGAACGCAAAACATGCCAATAATGGCGAAAAGTGTCCAATTTACTAATTGCAAGAGAAATCCAAGGGTAAGGACCTTAACTCAGGAAGTGGCAATGTCCTGTAATTGACTGCGGTTTGTATGGTGCGGTCTCCTCATACAAATTTGTTTGTGAAAGGTATTTACACATCATCTTCTTTTTATATAATAAAAAGAATCTAATCTTCATTTGAATAATAATGGGATTTAAAAACAATACGTTAAAACAGGATGGTTATTAGTGCAATTTTTCAAATCACGACCATAACTCCGTGACGCACATGGGAGTACGGGCAGTTTTGTGTGGAATCGGGGAAGTGTGAACAAGGATGGCCTAGAACTATATGTGTGCATCCTCAAGCTTGGAGTTGAATTTATACAAGAATTGGTCCTCGTATGAAGAACGAAAGCATAGTGTTATTAGTCTTAGTTATGAAGCCGTACATGCATGAGAAGCTCTTATGGTCTCTCATGTCTCTAGACCTCAAGATTGAATGCATTTGAGTTTCTATGTATAGCTGGGCCAGCTGCTAGAATAATGGAAGTTGACATTGGATGTGTGGCACATACACATACATAGTTAACAAAGTTGTGCAAATGTGTCACTCTCATACGCAATATTATTGACCATTCGCGAGATCCATGGGGCTAATGTATCCGTATCTGCCACTTGACCATGATATACATACCCGAATTAACACATATGCATATGCACCGCACCGCATCTTGATTGCCCTAGAAAACGATGCCCCTGCTCGCCTGCGGCGCCATCCCATTCCGTGGTTGGCCATTGGCCCCACCTGATGTTCCTTGCATGGATCCACTCATGATCTGGTGGCCGTTGGTCGAAAAAGGATCAGGGAAGCACGACTCTGTATATTTCGTAGTTTCGGAGTGCTTGCATACCCGTACATTATGTACTTACGCACTTGCATTAAAGCCGTTTGAACCGGTTTCCAATCGTGTGCGCCTGAAATACCTGCTTCTCAATCAAAAGCTTTCCTCTCCTTTTTCGAATCTCACGTCCTACAAGACACCGGCACCAGCAACCATATTCTATGTGGTGATCCGCACCTGGAATATCTCGTTCTGTCGTCACTCGTTCCAATGGAAGTAAACTTGCCTTGATTAATCCCACCTTCGTTATTCAGTCACGAAGACTCAGAGTCAGTTGTATACGTTCTGCATTCCTTAACACTCGTTCAAAGAGAGAGTTTGTGGTCGAACTAGTGATACAATACATTGTATCAGTACTGGGCATTTATTGAAGGAGAAAGCTATAGGAATAGAGTTCTATACAACAGATACAGAGCGGTTACTCGGACACATCAATTCCGGTGCTACAGCATTAAACTGCTACCGACAAAGAACCTCGAACTATAGAAAGAACACCGCGTCCCTCCTCCTGGCGCCATAATGGGGGAATCAGAGCTCCAGAAATTCCTCAATCTAGTCAGTGACCCCTACCGTGACCAATTTAACCAGCAATCCATTCTCGCCTCTATCGCCTCCTCCCTCGCAACATCCGCCATAATCTTCCTCGCATGGTGTCTTATACGCCCCCACAACAGTATAGTATACGCTCCCAAGCTCCGGCATCTCGACGGAAAACATGCTCCCCCACGGATGGAACCTGGGTTATTTGCGTGGTGGAAGCCGTTATGGAATACAAAAGAGCAGGATTTGGTAGATAGGATAGGGGTAGATGCAACATTGTTCTTGAGGGTCTTGAGGATGTGTAGAAATGTGATGGGAATTTTGGGGTTGTTGGGCATTGTGCTGGTTATTCCGGTGAATGTGCTTATAAGTAAGAAGAATTCATGGGCTGGGGCACCCACGGATCCATTGATCTTGATGACCCCGAGGATGGTTTGGGGAGAGGCGATTTGGAGTCAAGTGGTAGTGGCGTGGGTGTTTGATGCGATTATTGTGTATATGCTTTGGGTGAATTACAAGGCGGTAGCGAAGTTGAGGCAGGGGTACTTTGAGAGTCCGGAGTATCAGGTTGCGTTGAGTTCGAGGACGTTGATGGTGGAGTCTTTTACCTGTCAATTCTTGCATACATTGAGTCTAACGAATTACAAAGGTTACCGATGTTCCAGCCTCCCACCGTTCAGATGAAGGTCTGCGAAGAATTTTGAGTGGAATTACTGTTCCGTCCAATGGAGATGAGAACTGTGTTATTGGGCGTGCCGTCAAGGACCTCCCCGGCCTTATCGAGCAACATAGCGGAGCCGTCTACGAGCTAGAAGAGGTTCTCGCAAAATACCTCAAAAAACCCGACAACCTTCCCGCCTCCCGACCTACCTGCAAACCCCACAAACACGATAAATCGATTCCCAAGAGCATGAAGGTCGATGCCATTGACTACTTCTACCACCGAATTGATGATCTGGAGAAGAAGATTTATCACATTAGGGACACTGTTGATTCTCGCGATGCGGAGCAGTATGGGTTTATCTCGTACCCTACGATTTCACAGGCACATGTTGCAGCCAAGGCGGTGGGTCGGAAACATATCAAAGGGACTACGATACAGCTGGCCCCGAAACCGCAGGACTTGATTTGGGAGAATTTGGGGAGGAGTAAGAAACACAGGTGGTGGAATGCGATGATTGGGAATTTGTTATTTGGGCTGTTGAGTATCGGGTTTATTGTGCCTAACGCATTTATTGCGGTGTTTCTGAGTGATATCTCTAGGATTGCGGAGGTGTGTTGTCCTTGTGCCCCTGGGAGGGGATTGGTTTTACAGGCACAAGTGTGCTGATTTTGATAGTTCTGGCCAGCATTTCGAAATAATTTCTATGGATATCCGAAAGAATGGGCGTTTGTGTATGCATTACGCTAGGCATATATTTCGAGAAGCAAGCAGCTGACGTTGTGATTCTAGGCAGGGTTTCCTTACCCCAGTTGTTACCTCGATTATTTACCTTTTACTGCCAATCGTCATGAGGAGATTGTCAAAATGGCAGGGGTAAGTCTACTAAATGATTTCTTTTCTCCTAACCCTAACTACTTTCTAGAGCTCTTGCTAATACAGTTCATTCTGGATAGTGATCTCAAGAAAACTTCCCGCGAGCGACACGTCACTCATAAACTCTACGCCTTCTTCATCTTCAACAACCTCGTCATCTTCAGCATCTTCAGTACGCTATGGGAACTAGTCGCTAGAATTGTAGGAGAGCTGGAGAAGCAAGGAAATGAAAAGAAGGATGTATGGAAAGTCATTCAAGAGTACAAGATCGCGGCGCAGTTGACTACGGCGATATTCAAAGTCAGCCCGTTCTGGATGATGTATCTTCTCCAGAGGAATATGGGTGCGGTGCTGGACTTGGCCCAGGTTGTTTCGCTGCTTTGGGGGACGTTTGCGAGGAAGTGGTTGTGTCCGACGCCGAGGCAGATTATTGCGCATACGGCGCCGCCGACGTTTGATTATGCGACTTATTATAATTATGTATGCTTCTTACCCCCCTTCCTCTTGGTTTCTCCCCAACTTGCTGACGCGCGATAGTTCCTCTTTTACTTTACCATAGCCCTCACATTCGCCACCCTCCAACCCCTCATGCTCGTCATTGCGTTCCTCTACTTCCTCGTTGACTCGTGGCTGAAAAAATACCTTCTCATGTACGTCTTTGTCACAAAAATCGAGTCTGGAGGGGCATTTTGGCGACTACTATTCAACAGGTTCTTGTTTGCTACCATGTTCTCCAACGTCGTCGTTGCTATTGTCGTTTGGGTCCAAAACGACGCTTCCATGGCCTGGGCGTGGGTTATCCCGCTCCCATTCCTGCTTATAGGTTTCAAAATCTACTGTAGGAGGACGTTTGACGACAGCATGCACTACCAAACAAAAACCGGAGAGAGGGACTCGATAATCGCCGGTGCAGGAGGATTAGGGCTAGGGAAAGACCACCGGCGGAGTGAGAAATTGCGAACGAGATTCGGCCATCCAGCATTATATAGGCCGTTGCTCCATCCGATGGTTCGTGCGAACGCTCAGCGGGTCCTGGCGGAAGTGTACCAAGGCAGAACGAATAGCGATATTGGCGATCAACGGATGACAATGTACGGGGAAATTGACCTCGATGCAATGGAGCGGGGGAGGCCAGGAAAGAAAATTGGAGACCCCGCTGGTGGAGCTGCGGTACAGTTTGTGGAGGATGGCGATATGGATTTTAGTAAGTGGAAACATAAACCGGGGTTCGCTGAGGAGGGGGCAGAGGTTCTTAGTCTGAGGGGGAGTGTGTATGGGGGGAGTGGGTGGATGACTCCGACGCTGGGCGTGAGCGGGTTTAGAGGTACAGGGGATGGGCCGGATTCGAGGAGGAGTAGTTTGGAGGGAGGAGGGGACATGGGGTATCGCGGGGTGGGTGTGGCGGCGGGAAAGAGGCATGATTTTGGAGAGAGAACCCGCCCGCAGAGCCCGCTTAGCGCGGGGTATATACCGGCGACGTCATTCCCCGGGATTTCTCGCTCGCCATCGCCAAATCCTCCATCAATGGGGGCTTCCCTCTTACCCCCCCACCCACCTAGCCCGCTGCATATGCACTTTCAAACGCCACCACCACCTCGCGGCGCAAGCCCGCTGCATATGCACCCCCCACATAGCCCGGGGCTGCTCGCACCGGGAGGGGAATACTCGGACTCGCATAGTGTGCATAGCCATAAGTCGGGGGAGAGCATGAGTGAGAACCTACTAGCCAGAGAGCAGCAGTATTAGTATCAGTACCCGCCGAGGAGCCATCAGGAGTATCAGAGGCAGAAAGGGGAGGAGGGGGTATGATGAGTATAGGAAGAGGAGGTGAGTAGGAGGAGATGATGCGCGTTTCGTTTATTGTAAATAGTTGAGTGCTATTCTTGTGGTTTCCTTTATGGTTGTTATGTATGCGGGATAAATGTCACTGCAGTAATTGGATGATACCAATGGGCTTTTTCTGTTTGTTTCCCAGGGATTGATGGCATAATGTTACCCTGAATATACTGTGGTAAAGATATATATATAAAAATACTACGAAGAACTTTCATTGCTATCTATCTATATCCAAAGCCACCATAATCATGCAAACAGTACAGACCCCATACCACCATATCTTACAACACAGAAAAAGCCTATATCCTTCAAAAGCAAAAGCAAAAAACAAAAAACACCATTCGGCTATCCGTCCCCTACCCGCTCTGCCGCATAGCGCCCGCAGCGGCTGCTCCTTGTTTCTTGAAGAAACTCGTCATCTTCATCATGCCCTTGGTGTCTGCCTTGGCCAGCTTCCTCACGGCGCCGCTGACGTTCTTTTTCCGTTTCTTCTCCTCGTCGCCCTCCGCCTCGGCCCGCTTCCGCCTGCGACTGCCCTCTGCGAGGTCGCCGCCGCCTCCGGGGGCGAGACTGTAGTCTCCGGCGCGCGTGAAGGAGAGGTCGGATTTTAGCGCGCTGAGCGTGGAGAGGTAGGCTGTCAGCGGGGCGGGGTCGTGGAGCGCCGCGAGGTGCGCTTCCAGGAGGGGCGGAAGCGCGGGGGGGAGGTAGGGCGCGAGGAGGGACAGGGAGAGGGAGAGGCGGTGGAGATGGACTATGGGGGGAGGGGGGCCGGTGGCGGCAGTGGGTTCTTGCGTCGCTGTTTCTTCCCCCTCCGTCTGCGTGGTGGATGCGGGGGGGCGTGTGCCCGCGCCGATGGGCAGTGCAAGAGCCCTGCGGACAAACTCGTCCTCTGCCGAGCGGGGGAGCCCGCGCGCGGCGATGCGCAGACACTTTTTCGCCAGCACGCCAAGCAGCTTGGAATGGCTGAGGCGGTAGCCCGTCTCCGCGCCCGCGTCGACGGCGTCGCAGACGGCGCTGATGCGCGCGCGGACGAGCATGTCGGTGGCGCAGCCGGGGGGGTGGAGCAGCTTGCGCCAGTGGAACGGGCCGGGCGCGGCGAGCAGCGGGTCGAGGATGTCGTCCAGCGGGAGAAAGTGCCTCGAGGCGGCGGCGAGGAGGTGCGGCAGGAGCAGGAAGAGCGGGTCGAGGGGCGTGCAGAGGTAGAGCGCGGACGCGGGCAGGGCCTGGCCCGCGCCGAGCCAGCCCGCGCCCGGCGCAGCCTGCTGCTGCTGCTGCACGGCGGGCACGGCGAGCCACGACCGCGGCGCCGCCACAGGGTACGCGAGCTTCCTGATCTCGTGCAGGCCCGCGGCCGCGTCGAGCAGGTAGCGCGTGGGGGCCTGCGTGGCGGGGTGCGGGAGCGTGACGACCGCGAGGCCGGAAGGGCGCGCGGGCGCGGGCAGGATGAAGACCCTCGGCTCGGCGTGTGCGGCGGCGCTGGGGGGGGGGGAGGGCACTGCCTCTGCGGGAGGCGTTCGTGCGGCCATGCGTGTTGGCGGTGGGGGCTGCGGCCGCGGTGCACGCGGAGGCACCAGGTGTCGCGCGTTGTGTTTTATATCGGCACGTGCAGGGGCCGGGGGCTTAGTCAGGCGGGGCTTAGTCATGCCAGCCACCTCAGCTCTGCTCTGCCATCTTCCAACCGGTACATGGCAAAGATGTCCCGCGTACGGTTTGCCTACCAGACTGCAGCAGGGGGCCATAGAACATGGCCATGTAGTTATTTTCAGTTTCTTTCCTCCACTGTAGAGCATAATTGCGTATGAAATGTAGGCCCCCCCCGTGGAATTCAGGCGGTTCTAGGGTTTTGTACTGTCTCCACCGGAGATGGCCTCCTGAAATACCAGTTCCTGATATAAGCACAGAAGCGAGTAGGTGCTGGGGTCGAGCAAATACCAGAGAGTGGACAACGCTCTGACAAGAGGGCCCCTCCACCCCCCCCACAAGTTTCCGTGCTTGACGCAAGAGCACGCCCTATAAAACCCCAGGCATACATGTGTAGGTACAGCTAGGTGGCAAACAATCATACGGGGAGTGTGTGCACATAATCTAGGTAGGCTTAGCCACCGCACATATATGCAGTAACGGTCGCTAGCCATATATTTGATGTGGCATAAAACAAGGGAATTCCACGGTTCTAGTGAGTACTTTGTATGGTGAGGCATTGGGCTGTAGAGAGTCTCTCCAATGCTGACTCTGGCAATGCATCTGCTAGTGCTTCCTTCACTACTGCTGCCGGAGCCTCCTATAAAAGTTGGTGCTTTCATATACGCCCAAATATATTCAATTGCGTGTAGGTTCAGGCGAGCAGGCAGGATGGCGTGCAAGTTTGGAGGGTATGAATTGGCAAAGTTGTCCATGTATGAAAATTGGGATCTTTAATGCCCAAGACTGACATCAGGCAGAACGTGTGTGTCAATATTTGACGGCAGAATTTTTCGTTCTTCTTCTTGGGTTCCATAAATATCCCCAATATTGATCTATAAATGCCACCTCCCCCCAATACCATACCATAATAGATATACCACGGGAAGAGATAATTGTTTTGTACCAAGTAAACTTTGAATATAGACCTGCACGGATTGACTACAGTGCACTTATCTGACCAAGTGAATTTTCTCCATTGATGATCAAGGGCCCAGTCTTTTCTTTCAGGTGCTCATATTAATCTTGCACTTGTGTATGTCAGGGTAAGAGCTTTGGTTGTTTTCTTGCTATCCAGTTGTGAATGCTTTTTCCAGCAACTTGGTTTGAATATGCAGCGGTATGACACCAAAGTACTCGGTGTATGCAACGGCTGCGGCATAATGTGTCCTATGCCACGCATAATGCCAAGCGCGGATACTTCTAACAATTCTCTACAATCTCTACATACAATCTACAGAGGGGCCTCCAGGACACGGCCACTCGCAACTCTGCCCTTGCCATCTCATCGCTGCGGCTCCGCCGTGTTCCCTCGAGACACTCACGACACACTCCCCCCGCCCCCCGACAGCACGAAGAACACCCCCCGCCGCCTGTTGTTCCGCTCGCGTTCCCATGGCGAGTAAAGGTTACGCCCACCCCCCCGCCGACTGCGCGCCGCCGCCCGTAGCTAACGCCCGCGTGCGCATACAGACAGCGTTCCCTGGCCCCCCCGGTCCCCCGCCGACGTCCTCCTCCTCACCCCCACGAAGCCCCGCGCCGGCAGCGGCGAGCCGGCGTCCCCCTCGCCCCTCCGCCGCCCGTCCCACCCCACCCCGTCCGCGCTGCGGAGAACCCCCGGCGCGCTCCGCCTCGGCACACCAGGTGGCGGGCTAGGCCTTGGCGGCGAGGACGACGACGACGACGACGACGACGAGGAGCTGCTGAGGCTCAAGCTGGCACGGATCGAGGCGAAGCTCAAGCTGAAGGCGCTGCAGAAGAAGCGGAAGAGAGCGGACAGTGCTGGTGATGCGTTTGCAGCACACAGATGCGACCCGAGCGCAGCGTCCGCACCCTCAGACTCCGCTCATAGTGGTCAGGCAGCGCCCACCCCCCGGCCCCCCCGCGCCTCCACCCCCCCCCGCGTCCAGGTCGCCGCTTCCCCGGCCAAGCAACCCCCCTCGTCGCCCTCTCGTGTCCTCCTAGGCCTTGACCGCGGCCTCCGCGCAAAAGATGTCTCGCTTAAACGCGCGCCGAGCCTGCGGTACCCTCCCATCGCAGGCGTTGCATCCACCTCCGCACAAACCGCCGCCACCGCCGACCCGTTCGCCTCCAGGCCAATCACTTCGCCGTCCTCGGCCGCGCCAGTCAAGACCTTCAACCAGCGCATCGCCGAAGCGCGGCTCGCGGACACTGACAAAGCCGCCCGCCTCGCTGCGGTCGAAAAGAGCAGGGGTAAGGGATGGGGCGTGAGCGAGGAGGAGCTGAGGAAGGCGAGGGAGGAGCAGGAGGCGAGCGGGGCACGGCTGAGCTCGCTCGAGTGTCTGGCTCCGAAGGTGTCGATTTGGGCTTCATCCGCCTCCGCCCCTGCGAATCCTGTAACCACAACTACATCTCGCCCTGGGACCACGCAGTCCACAACCACCGCTGCTACTGACCCTCGAGCTCCAGCCCCAGCCTCAACAGCTACAGGCCCCCCCGCCGGAGCCGGCTTTGACTCCTTCTCCCAGCTGCATCTCCTCACCCGGCACCTCCCGCACCCGACCCTCTCCCGCGCCCTCTCCCAAAAAACAATCTTCCTCCTCCCCGACCTCCTCAAATCCGTCACCAGCGCCACCGACTTTTCCCCGCCGGACATCACCGGCGACTGGGTCGTCATGGGCATCATCGCGTCCAAGTCCCCGCCGCGCCAGACCTCCTCCTCCTCCACCAACACCAAATCCGCAGACCCCGGGGGGGGCGGGGGCGGGAAATACATGGTCCTGACCCTGACCGATTTGAAATGGGACCTGGAGCTATTCCTGTTCGGCTCCGGATTCACCAAGTTCTGGAAGCTGTCGGTGGGGGGTGTCGTCGCCATCCTCAACCCCGGGATCATGAAGCCCCGCGTCAAGGACAGCGGGAGGTTCAGCCTTGTGCTGGGGAGCGAGGAGGAGACGGTTCTGGAGATTGGGCAGGCGAGGGACCTGGGCTGGTGCAAGGCGGTGAAGAGGGATGCCGCGAGGTGCGGCATGTGGATCGATAAGCGCCGCACGGAGGTGTGCGCGTGGCATGTGGAGATGGCCGTGAAGAAGACGCAGAACCAGCGCATGGAGCTGAGCAACACGGGGAAGCTGTTCTCGCCGCCGCGGAAGGGGGCGCTGAGGAGCCGCCAGCCTTGGCTCTCCCGTGGTGGCGGGGGGACGAAGGCTCGAGACGACGGCCTCCTGCCATACAGCGACGGCGGAGGGCTCCCCGACCTCCCGCAGCGCCTCGGAGGCGCGGGAGGGAAGGTCTTTATCCTGCCAAGCACAAACAACACAAACGCGCTCTTTGACGACAGCTTCCAGGACGCATTCCACAGTGGCACGCGGGAAGAGCGGCTGAAGCGGCAGCTGGACAGGAGCCAGCGGGAGCGGGACATCGCAAAGCGGCTGGTGGAGAAGCAGAGGACGCTGGGCGGCCAGGGGGGCTTGTCCAGCGGGGCAGAGTACCTGAGGAAGATGGTTGGGGGGCTGGAGCTACGGCCGGGGGGTGCGGGGGGGAGTGCGGGGGCCCAGTGCGCCAGCGCTGCGGGGACCAACAACAGCGCGAGAGACGACCACCACCACGACTACTCCTCGCTGCTCAAAGGTAACCGCGCGAACCTCGCCTCAGCAGTCAAGCTCTCGCCGCTCAAGCGCCGGCGGCACCTCTCCCCCGCTCCACCGCCACCCCCCCCCCCTCCCCCCGCAGGAGCAGACCCCGCGCGCAGGAGCAAGAAGCCGAAAACAGTCCACTTCCACCGCCCCGTGGTCACCGGCGGCGCAGACGCCGAGGACGACTTGGAGATTTGCTAGGGTGGCCGGCGTTTTTGAGAGAGAGAGAGGGGGGGGGGGGGGGGTGTCAGGGGCGTTTTAATGCTGCTGCATACATATATATACTGCCTTATACCTATTTACCTTTTGGGTTTATATCTCTTTTTTCCCTCTTTTTTTTTCTTTCTTTTTTCTCCTTTTTGGGGGTGGTGATGGTGGTGGTGATGGCGGCGTTGTTTTTTTGCGGTGCTGCTCCTGCGCGGGTCGAAGGACCAGAACGCCACCAGCGGCGAGATGACCAAGTTAGAGGAGGAAGAAGGTAAACAAGAACCAAAAAAGAACGCGAGTGCTTGAATGGGAATCAAAATATAGAATAATACCCCCCTCCCCTCCTAATGAACAAGTATACGAATTTGCTCCCGTGCTTCTTGTTTCTTTATTTGGTGCGTGGGGTGCTTGTTTCAGGGTAAGTAAACGTCTCCCGCACCGCCGCGGCAGAAAAAAATCATTCATGTCCTTTATAGCGGGATGTGGGGGGAAAATTAAATTAAATAATATAAATAATAGTAATGATGATGAGCCGCGAAAAAAGAGAAAATTGGCACCAAAAAAAAGAAACATCCATTGTACACCATCTCTAGCTAGCTATCAAAAGTTCTATCGGGGAATGACCCATCTCCCAAAACTATTTCTAGAGTTGCAGAGACGCCACAAACCGAAAACAAAAAATAAACATCAAAATAAAAATGGTCATCTCTCATACCCAATCTGCTTTCAGAAAATTAAAAAATTAAAAATAAAAACATACATCTCCCCTGCCGTAAAGTCTCTAAGTAGTCGCGGGCGCAGGCACACTCTTCGCCGCTGCCTCCTCCGCTTTCACCTTGAGGTACTTCTCCCTATCAAACACCCAAACCCCGCCCGTCTTCTCCGGCTCCGCCACCACCCCCGCCTTATCTGCCAACCTTTGAAACTTGTCATCCACCTCCACCTTTGTAAAATACATTCTCTGCCACTCCCTCCCCTCCTCCTTCTCCTTCCTCCTCATTTCCCTCTGCTCATTCTCAATCTTGCTCTTCTCCGCTCCTGTGAGTTCATAATCCCCCTTCTCAATCGCCGCCGCAACCTTCCCCCACGCACGGCGAGTCTCAAGTGGGCCTTGTGCCTCGATAGGAGGGATAGTTAGGGGTGTGATTTGATTTGTCTTTGCGTTGTACGTCTCGAGATCTTGCTTGGTGCGAGCGTCGCGGATGGTAAAGTCCCCAGTCCATTGGCCGTCGACGGTGTAGAGGACTTGAGAGGGGCTGGAGTCTTTGACGAGGGTGGCGGTGAAGCTGTTTTTCTTGCCAGAGATCCAGCCTTTACCGCTGTAGTCGATTTTGGCTAGGTAACCGGTGGAGGATTGGATAAGAGTGGATTTGTTGAGCTCGACCTATTTGAGGGTTAGCATTGATTTGGGTGGGAGAGGAGGGCGAGCTTACGTATGGGCTACCGTAGACCAAGCCTTCAATGTGTAGGGAGGGGAGGGTGATCAGGTAATCTTCATCAAAGCCGTCCAGGTGGTATTTCGCATGTCCAATTTGCTTGACCGTGATGGTTCGCCCAGAGAAACTGGCCCGCTGCCCATTGTATCCTTCTAACCGGACCTTGTGCTTCTCGTTGAAGATGGAATATGCGGTCACAGGTGGGTGGTGGCTTTTAAAAAAGAAATGGTCAGTTCAATGGCCGACGGAAAACAAACCCACGTTACCTACCTGACTTGCTCCGAGATCAATACAGTATCGCCAATCTCTCCAGTCTTGTCCTCCCACTTTCCAAGGAACAATTCGCCCAAGAATGGGTTGAGCGGCTTCTTCTCAGATCCCCTACAAACAAACTCTGGTTAGCCAAAGTAAACCCTAAATCTGACCAGCAGGACGTCCTACAATTTCTCATTCCTAGAGCTGTACTGCTGCTTAAGCGTCGATAAGAACCACTTCAACACCGCCAAGGCCCTCTTTTCCGGATCTTGCTCCTTGGCCGGAGCGACAAACAATGCTGGATGCTCGGCCTAGTACACAGACACACGTCAGTTCCTAGCAAACCCACCCATACACCGACGCAACGAAACTTACCCAGTAACCCGAGTACTCCACCAAGCTCGTGCTGCTCAAGATGAATGGCTATCGCATGCAGTCAGTAAAGATATCCCTAACAAATGAACGGGCAAGTTGGAACTCACAGGAGCTGTCATTGAGGCCAGATCTCCATTAAACGAAGTGATGCTCTGTAAACACACACATTATATCAGTTTTCATCCTCCCCACCGCAGGTTCTGGCGGCCACATCGCCAGTTTCAATGCTAACCAACCTTCAAGAAGCTCGTCCACGACCCCTTCGACGAAGCGGGGACACCGCCAGACTCGTCCTTGCTTGAACTCATTGTAACAATCACTTTCTTTGCTTTCTCGAAGCTTATCCCCACAGATTTAAGGTCCTGCTCGTAGGTCGAGTTGTGTACTGTAGCTGAATGTTCAAGCAGCTGTCTAGTAGTACGGTAAGATGAGGAATGGTAAGTCGAGACGAAAACAGAAAAGGCCAGTCAGCCAGCAAGCACTGCAGAAGAGTAAATAAAGCCTGGGATGAGTAAAGCTCTAGAAGTAAACTCTATGCAGAACACTAAAGGCCCAGGGAATTGCACAACAGCAAGAAGCAGACCGCAGACCGGATTCCGGCTTCTGAAATGTAGCAGCACAGGGGGAGGTACTCAATCAATTGCGACAGCCGCCAACTTGGCACGAGGGATTGTTCTGTTTGCAGGCCAAAGCAAAGGGGTCCGGCTGGATCTGGGCTGAGATTTACTTAGTACGTCATATAGCTTGCCGGATAATGCCAATGTATCGAAACGTCCGCGCGTCTCTATACCGCCTGAGCCACAGCTCCAGCTTGATCTACTCCCAGTATCGCCACTCCGGCTCCCCCCATACGATATCTCCCTACAAAGCCTCCACCGCCAAACATCACTCCCCCACTTCTCTACGAGAGGCGGTGCCCGCCAGACTATTCCCCACTATGCTCTCTCCATCCACTGACCCACTCGTCTGGATAGACTGTGAAGTACCTCTCCCCCTTCAAACACCGCCTGCCCCACACCAGCTATCTTACTCCAAGCTCCTCCACCCCACCTAGATGACCGGCCTCGACCCCACCTCCGACGTCATCCTCCAAATCGTCTGCTTCATCACGACTCACGACCTCACCATTCTCGAGCCCACTGGCCTCGAACTTATCATCCACCACCCCAAATCCACCCTCGACAAAATGGGTCCCTGGTGCCAACGTACCCACGCCGCCACCGGCCTTACATCTAAGGTGCTCGCGTCCACCCTTACTCCCTCTGAAGCTGCCACCCAGCTTTGGGCATACATTACATCTTATGTTCCTGAGCCCCGGAAGGCATTGTTGGCTGGCAACTCAATCCACGCGGATAGAATGTTCCTGAGTAAACTGTGCCCCAAAGTAATTGAGCATTTGCATTATAGGATATTGGATGTGAGTACGGTTAAGGAGTGCGTGAGGAGGTGGTGTGGCCCAGAGATTAGGAAGGCAGTGCCAACAAAGAAAGAACTACATGAAGCGAGGCAGGACGTCTTGGAGAGTATCGAAGAGATGAGGTATTACAAAGAGAAATGCTTTTCGGCAAGCAAAAAGTAATATTTTGAAGGTTGAGGGCTCACTGGGGGAATGAAGCTTGGAAATATCTACCAGCGTGAAGCGTATCATAGAGAAATATTCCACAAGCATATAAAGAGCCAGCTCAAATCCTGTAGGTTCATACCGTCATCCTTCTCTCCGCAAATGTCATATTTTCAGAAGTCACTGTGCAAAAAATGATACATAGAATCATTCCACTCCACCCGTTATGTAGAAGTTGATTATAAAAAATGGAGTAACACCCATTCACATTTTCTTTTCATCATGAAAAAGACTCGTAACAAAACAACAAACCCAACCCTGACCCGACCCAGCCTTAAGCCTAACCCAAGTGTCATGTCCCCAAAGAGCACGGAGAGAGTGAAGCCAAAACATTGAGGGAAGATGGAAAAAAGAAACACTAGTGCAAGATATGATGAATGAGCAGCATGTGTGAACCCAGATGATGAAACCCACGGAAATAAAAGAACTAAAATAACTGACAGGCATAACTAACAAACACAGATAATCCCAACTGAAACCCGAGCCGACAATGAGAATGCGGTAACAACAGATTAAATTAACAACAGAGGATGAAGATTAAAGACAGGTGGCTGAACTCGTATAGAGTGCAAAGATCCTTCGTCTCATGTACTTTCCTTAGATATGGGTTCTGTAAAGTCACCCTCATAGTCCAATTATAAAACACTTAATGGCCTCCATATTGACCGCCCCAACCGCCCGCACCTTGACGACTGCTCGTAGCTTGGTATTGGCTTGGGTATTGGCCATACATAGAGTACCCTCCGTAGCCCTGTCCTTGAGCAACAGAGTGCTGAGACGGTTGATGAGCTTGATGCCCATGCAAATGATGGTTCAGGTTGTGTGGGTAGCCCATGCTACCCTGTGGCTGACTGCCTTGCTGTGGCAGATTTGCACCGCTGGTTGCCGAACCTGGCCTAGGTTGGCCCTGAAGGCCAGCATTGGATGCGGGCCCAGTTGGTGGCTTTGAGTCTCCAAAAGGCTTCAGGTTATCTTCTGATTGCCCTTGTTGAGCAACTTGCTGCTGTCCAACTCCAGATCCAAGCTGCTGTTGCTCTGGAAGTCCCCGCGAATTCAAGAAGTTTGGCAGTCCTCCAAAATTTGCAGACGAGTGCTGAGGATGAGATTGTTGTGCCTGGCTGACACCACCCCTTCCATAATCACTGACACCGCTACCCGAATCCCTTCCTTGAGTAGTAGGCCCCCCGAAGCCGCCCAATCCAGCCGGGCTTGATGTGTGGTCAGAGTACTGGAAATTTTGATGGGGCTGGGCGTACAGGCCCTGCTGTTTCGCAAATGGAGTCTGGTATGTTGGGTAGAACTGCTGATATGATGAGAAACCTTCGCTCAGTTCACTTGTTCCCGAATAAGGAGCATCATAGTTAAATACCTGGTTCATGTAATAATATCCTGGATGATAGTAAGGCTGTATTGGATACTGTTGATGAGCGGCAGTCTGTTGAGGGTTAGGCGCTTGTGATGTTGGCTGAAGGGTTGGTATTCCAGGGCTCGGGGTTCCGTGAGCACTAGTATGCTCACCAACCTGACCAAAACGAGACGCAGCTTGTGATGGAGCGGTAGGAAGTTGGCTGGGAGTCTCCCCAGCAGCACTTCCCATACCACTTGCCGCGCGTGGCAGGGAAGAGACGGTGTCCTGACTCGGTTGGCTGTATGGATTGGTATTATAGTAGTTGAAGCCAGGAGCACCTGCACGTTGGATGTCGGAATTATAATAGCTGTATTGATCTGGCGAAGAGAGACCGCCTAAACTGGCCTGCGCAGGGTGGGATTGCTGATGATGCTGTTGCTGCTGGTGGTGAGTGGGGTACCCATAGGATTGCTGCTGAGCCTGTTGGGACTGCGCTACCTGTGGGAGTTGGGCGGCTTGTGTTTGAGGGGTGTGTTGCTGAGGCGCGTGATGTTGGAAGGAATCATATGGCTTCTGGGCTACTGGAGTTTGTTCGATACCGCCAAATCTGTTGAATTGGCTAGAAATTTGAGGGTTCATGTGCTGAGAGGTCATGCCCTGGGGTGCAAGAGGAGTTTGAGATGAGGGCTGTTGATGCTGCACTTGGGCTTGCACCTGAGGTTGTGCTGGCAGTCCAGGAGCCTGCCTGGGTGTTGGAAGCGCTTCTTGATGGGGGGGCTGTGACTGTTGTTGCTGGGTAGGAATTTGCGGCTGCACCTGCTGTTGTACAGGAGCTTGTATTGGCTGTTGCACCTGTGGTTGTACTGGAGTCTGTACTTGAACCTGAGTCGATGGAGCTTGTGGGGGTTCTTGAGGCTGAGTGGCGACAGGAGGGAGAACAGTGACTGGCTCAGCCAGTGGGGATTGTGGGGGTTGACTAACGGTTTCCGGTTTCTGGGGGGTAGGTTCCGATTCATAGTCGTCATCGTCAATTGCGGCCCCGTTCAGTCCCAGACTGCCAAATTGAACCGTAGTGCGATCAATAGCATGGTTCCCAGGCATAATAACAGCCTCCTGTTGCTCAAGTGTTCGTCTGGTGAAACTGGCGGTCCTAGCTGAGCCAATCTTTGGGGTAGACAACCCAACATGACGAGCTCGGGGCGTAGCTGGAGCTGGTACCTCCTGTGGTTTTGTTGCAGCCATACTGCTATTAGCAGTGCTGGCTTGTGTACCGGTTGGAGCAGCTGGCGCCACATCTTCGACCTTTTCAAGGTTCTGCTCAGTAAGCGGTTGAGGAACTGTTTCTACAGGTAGTAGTACTTCGCTCTTTTTTTCGGGAGTTTCGACGACCTTGGGCTCAGGCGGTGATACTATTGCCTCGGGGACTACTGGCTCTGGCTCTGGTTCTGGCTGTGGCTCCGACTCGGTGGGTTTAGTAGTCTCTTCGGGTTCAGGGAGTGCCGGTTCGGTTGGTGGGGGCGGTGGAGGTGGTGGCGGTGGCAAGCTCTCAACGGGGGTGGGTTCGGGAGTAGGCTCGGGTTCCTGTAGCTCTTCTACTTGTAGAAGAGGGGGCGTAGGTTCGACAACAGGCGGCTTAGGAGGAGCCGGAGGTGGTGATACTTTCTTCGGCGCCGGAGGGGGAACAGGTCTGAGTAAGGCAGCCCATGTTGGTTTAACAGGTGCAGCAGGCACATTGTTCACAGCTGGTACCTTGGCGTCTTGCTTCGATGCAGGGCCATCTTCTCCAGTGGAATCGTCAGTACCGTCTCTCTTTCCCCAATCATCATTTGTGGGAGCCCGTTGTCCATTAGCTCCGATACCACCTCGGCCTCGACCTGGACGTCCTCCACGGTCAGTAGCGCGACCACTACGGCCTCCGCGTGGATTATCCGAGCCTCTGCCACGACCACGTCCTGCGGTGACGGGAACTTCAGTTGGAGTTTCCGGGACCTTTGAGCGAGGACGATCTTGTTTCTTCTTTTTGACTTCTCCCCATTGATAAATTGACCCTAAATCAAGCACTCGTTAGCTGAGCATCATCAGAATCACCACAGCACAATAGGAGCAAAAATCCTGGGCCAGCTACTTGATTTATGAGAACGAACCTTCTGTAATGCGAGTGACTGTCGCTGAGACATCACCCTGTTCCTCCTTTAGTGCAAATAGGATATCTTCATCCGTCCAATCAGGAAACATTTCCCTGAGAGACTTCACACCCTCGCCGTATTGTCGTTTTAGCTGGCCTACCTCGCTCTGGTCTTCGAGCGATGAAGCGTTTGGATCTCGGCTCACACGAGCGAGTGAAAAGCTGCCTCGGGCCCCGAAACCTCCACGTCCAGCTCTAGCGGAACCCCTACCACGTGGGGGAAGACGATGCTGCACTTCAGACATATGGGCTGCAGTAGGTCAATTATTGAGCATAAGTTCGTCGTGTGAGAGATGAAACCAGAGAAAGCTGCGAGGGGACGGAGGGGGGTGGGGGTGGAAATGTGGTATCTTTAAAAGAATATGCCAACCAACCTTATATTAAGCTGTAAAAACTAGAGGCTCGAGAAGAACGGTCGAAAGAGTAATAGGAGAGAACACTGAATCTAATTGAAGCACGGAGTCAGAAGCTTAATTCACATACAATGCGGCGAGGGGATGGTTGTCTCGGTGGGAGGCGGGGGGGAGGCGACGCACAGGTTGAATGATGACACAAAATTTAAGGCGAAAGGGTTTGGGGAGAGAGGACAAGAGAAGGGAGACTTGGGGAGGCTAAGCACAGTGCTATTAATCGATACCAAGTAACCCAGCTAACAAGTCCGTAGTGATTCGTACCAGTACCGGGATTCTTCGCACAGAGAGTGTTGTGAATAAATAGAAAGGAAGAACCAGAGAACACGAATGCGGAGTTAAATTCAATCCGGGTTGGGTGGAAGTATATGCAAGTGGCACCAGCCACGAGCCTTTTCGCTCGATCTGAAGTACTCTAATAAAAGTCTCGATCCGCCAAATGGCAAATGGCAAAAGGCGACTTGAAAAACTACTAAGAAGTAGCTATTCGAATATGCATTTACAAGTATTCAAACAGCTGATGCATATGGCAAACCCCCGTTTTGCCTTGCGAGTATTTACTCCGATGGTCACGAGATTCGTGAGCCACGCCGCAAGCCATTAGCCAGGGGCAGTACTGTACTTAGGTTAAGTACTTGGGGGTTGCAGAGCACCCCGTGGCTGCTCTCATCAGGGTTTGCGGGGAAAGCTTGGAAGCACCCCACCTGCTCGACAATGTGTAAATAGAAACCGGGCACGAGAATCAAAGCAATTAGAGGTGATACGGAAAGTCGGCGGGTGTGTTTTAGTCGGCCCATTACATTTGACCACCAGAGATTTAAAACAAGTATCAGATACTCCTGAATCAATATCGCCCACCTCTTGTGCAAAACGTGCCCCCACGCAAAACTCCAGGAAACTCCAAAATACTTAAAAATGCCTAAGCGAACGTCACTTGCTGCCTACGCTCCAGTAGATTTGGAAAAATATCAGAAACCCCATCCGTGAACCTTCCCGTGCTCTCGCTAATCATAACCGCAAGCCGCGCCAATACATCGTCATCCGGCGAATTCAGTAGCTTCTCGACCTCTTCCACCATTGCCAGTTTCAGCCCAGGCACATTTCCAATGAGCTTGGTATGCATAAGGGATGCCACTTTACGGGCTTTGGCAAGTTCCCCATGATGTACTAGAGAAAGAATGAGCTCGAAGCAGACGGTTGTGAATCCTACCCGCTTTTCGAGATCGCTCTTGAACATCACCATTCCATAAAGTCGGTGTGGATTATTTTCATAATGAAGCATCAACCTCGCTTTGGCAAAATTGCTCCTAATCCATGGTGTGCAGGTGTTGTAGACATTCATCCTGAGTTTGGAAATTTTAGGGTCTTGTTTATGAGCATACTGGAGCAGGAAGTATTGACCGGTCGTCTTGAATGGATTCGCACTGAATCCACCTATGGTATCGAAAATGCCAGGTAACCTTTCAACGTTGCTTTGCCAATTTTTCACCATTCGCAAGAACTGCAAGGCAGCAGCGTTCAATCCCTTAGAGTGCTCCACACTTTTGGTCACCTCATTGATGATAGATTCCCTTATTTCGAGCAGCTCTTTCGCATCTGACTGCTCAGCTGAAATATGCAATAGCCAGGGCTTATTGAGCATTCCAGCTGCGATCTCCTCCTCACCACCTGCAACCAACGTTTTGATAATCTGTTCACGCAACCTCTTGTCTTCAAGATGTACCCTGGATGAAATAATCCGTAATGGTTTAATAACCTCCAACACTGCCTTCACCGCCCAACCTTCTTTCAACTCTTGTTTCGGCAATGCAAGCATATTTGATGTGTGCCTCTTAAGGACTGCCCATGCAATATCGGGTGTGGGTATTTCGTAGGAAACTAGCTCATGGTAGACGAGTAGAGGATTGCGAATAAAACGCTCTACTCGCACATGCTCAACTTTCCCTGATGTCTCCATTAATGCCCTATTGCCACCAGTAAATACCGGCGCTTTCAGCAGACCACTCAGGTGCGCATCTACAGGAGAACGGTGTGGTTCAGTTGCATTGTTGGTATGGGGAGCTGGTTCAGTAGTAGACGCCACAAGCTGCTCGCGAAAGGAGGTTTTGAGGAGACCGAGTAACTGCTGTGACTGACCAGCCGTCAGTGGGAGAGGCGGGTGTATAATTGATTTCAGTGCGTTCAAAGAACGGAATGAACATATTCCAGCGGCAATAGAGGGCTTCATTCTGCAGGTATGAGGGCTTGTGGATTGACCCGCAAGCAGCAGGAAGTAGTGAAGTGCTTCTACCTTCGATACATGTAAATTGCTGGGCTATTCTTGGCAGCAAGGGGGTGCACAGGGCCAAGCCCTCGCCACATGTTCCTGAGACTGGCTCACCTTGCTTGCTCATTGGCTGCTGATGATGATCTGTTGATCCCAACGGTTGCGTCACTGCCTTCCCGCAAGCTATTTGTACTATACTCTATTCGCTCCGGCAAATCTGCACGCCCGATGAGACCTGCCCTACTTATGTTTTCATGGCCATATTCGCCAGAGTAACATTGAGACGGAAGGAGGGGGCACGGTATGAAAGCTGCGAATGCATCCATGTTCCCACATCCTTCCATTCGCAATCCAAGGAAAGGCAGAAGGCTGGAAAATTGACCTTACCTTTCGCATGTAGGTACTGGAGAAGATGAAGGCGCCAGCGTGGACTAATAAGGGCGTCCTACCAACTCTTTATCTTGCTCCATCCACCCTAATCTTCGTAACCAATCGACCTCTTCGTCGAATACCGTTTTCCATCCCAATCGACACACCGATCAAGCATGTCTGACATTGAAGAGGGCGATCAAGGTAAGCTTTATGCAATTGACGCTTGTTGTATTCTAAAACTCAGCATTGACGAGCCCAGTGCCCTGGAGGTATGGCGGAGGAAATTCTGAGGGCACAGTAGCGGAGGTCAAGATCTCTGGCGAGCTTGCCATCGAGACCAAGGGAAAGCAGGTCAAAGTCAATGCATCAGAAGATAACCCTATCGTTCACATTACGCGAGATGGCAATGATGTCGTCAAACGCGAGAGTGCTCTTACAAAGAAGGCAGATGATCCCGAGAATGGCAGTTCTGAGGCCACGAACCAAGAGGTAGATCCTGACATCAAGCAAAACGGACAATATTCGCACGATGAACCAGGAGCCAACAATACAGAATCAACACCAACTGCCAGCGATAACGCTACTGCCAATGTAACCGATGAGTCTGAACAGCCCGAAGATAAGACGAATGTCACTCCTGATGCAAAAAAAGTCGAAGTTGGGGCGAAGCGTGGCCGGGAAGACGACGATAGTGGTGAGACTCAGAACGACGAAGAACAGGGCGAAAAGGAAAACGAAAATGCATCCAAGAAGACCAAGCTGGACAGCTTAGATGCTGCAGAGAATGGTCATCATGCAGAGAATAGACACACTTACAATGAGGATGAGAACGGTGTTGAAAGGCCTGTTGCTAAAAAGGAGGCACCAAAGAAAACCAAGGGCCCTGGCCGCCCTAAAAAGACTGGTGCGAAAGCAAAGCACGCTGTGGTTGCTGAGGGTGACAGCTCGACCATTGCCCGAAGGACCCGATCGAAAGCCTAAACATTCCGTCTTCGCCAGAATTCTCTCTGCTATTTCCTTAGGTCTTTGGGGTATTGCGTTCTTGCTCTGTTTCCTTTCCTATCTTATGATTGTAACCTCCAAAGTTTGGACGTTTCTCCCTTTCACTTCTCTTCCCTATGTCTCGGGCGGGGTCTGTTTCATCCGATGTTACCGTGTAATTAGTTTGCAGTGAACACAAATGGACACACTAAAATAAAACAGTTTCCACACCAAGGGGTCCAATAAGGATTCTGGAGTGGTGGAACTGAAGCTCACTGTAGGAATGAGAGATTTACGATGTTGTTAGGGAATTCATGTCTCAGATCTCATCTAACCTCTTACTGGCGCTAAAGGCTTCCCCACATATTCCAATTAGCATCTCATTCACAACAAATTTCCTTATCGTGCACTCCATTGAATTTTGTCGATGACAGTTGAGGGTTTGCACGAATTACTCCATGAATTGCCCCCAAGACTAGAACAGCATCGGTATGCCACTTGTGTAATCTTGATTTGTTCAGGATAAAACTGAGAAAGTTTGGACAGTCCAATCAGACTTTTCGAGTGGGCAAAACATGAACGGAGACCCTTGAGAATCGCCGCGCCTATGGTCCGGTATGACTCTCTGCCGCAGAATTACAAGAAGTAGTCTGATTAGATTTTGTATGTAGTTACAGCAAACTGCCCTTTCGTGAGCTGTGTCGAGACTATGGAACTGATGTCTGCTATACTCCAATGATTCTGGCGAAAGAGTTCGTTCGGTCGAATCTAGCAAGAGACATGGGTGCACCGTGTTCTAATCCATCCTACAATGAAGCCTAAGCTTATAAATTGCTCTAGATTTCTCCTCATCCTCTACCGACCGGCCACTCATCGTCCAGTTTGGAGCAAACAATGCACTCGATTTTGCACGGGCAGCAGAGATGGTTAAGCCATACTGTGATGGTGTCGACCTGAATTGTGGCTGTCCTCAGGCTTGGGCCATTGGGGAGGGGATTGGGTGTAAGCTCATGTCGTGCCCCGAACTGGTACGGGACATGGTCAAAGCTGCAAAGGAACGTTGCGGGCAGGAATTTTCGGTCAGCGTCAAAATTAGAATTCACCTTAATCTACAGTATGCCCTTTTCCTATGGAATATAGTTACGGATTTTCTCTGATTGGGAATGTATAGGGAGACGGTTCAATGGGTCAAGATGGTGGAGAGTGCACGACCTGACTATATCACTGTTCATGGGAGGCGGAGAACCCAGCGGTCAAGTGAACCAGTCAATGTGGAGGCAGTCAAGCTTATCAAATCGATAGCAACTGTTCCAGTTGTTCTGAACGGCGATGTTTTTTCTATGGGCGATGTGAATCGCCTTGTTGAGGCGACAGGCGTTGATGGAGTTATGGCTGCACGAGGACTTATGACCAATCCAGCACTCTTTGCTGGATATAATAAGACCCCTTGGGGAGCAGTGGAGAGGTTCTTGGACTACAATATGAGGTCACCTCTTCCATATCGATTCACCTTGCATCATGTTTCTGAGATGATGGAATCTATGATGCCGAGAAGAGAGAGGACTCAGATGATTGACAACTGCAAGTCGATTATCGAGCTAATAGACTGGCTTGATCAGAAGTTTGTCCTGAGAAGGAAAGGAGAGGAAGAATTTGGAGAGCGCATTGAGATGGAGAGGAGGATAACACCTAGCAAGTGAAGATTTATACTACCTGGCACTACCTGTCTAATTGCCTTCTTGCACCATTTGGAAACTGGGTAACTAAATACAATGATAACTTGCATGATGTTGAATAATAATAAAATATATAAAATCGGGAATATCTTGTTTATTTGAGGTGACCTAATGGGTAACTTTTGAATAAATTTCATTCCCGATGTTAAAGTACCGTCAAACACATGACATTTAGTAGTTTTCACTAGTATGAAGTTTGGCAACTGCACATACCTGCACCAGGAGCAACCCCAGATTTCCATGTCGATGCCGCGTGGGCGTCATTAACAGGGAATGGCGACCACAACTCGAATCGCCGGCCGAACAGTCTTCAGACTCAATGTGTATGGTCCTATCCCTTTCTCGAATTATAAAATCCTCGAGTGCAATGTGCTGACAGAACCGGGTACTTCCAGCAGCCTTTCCGGCTCAGCTTTCGCCAGACGACAGCTATATACGCCTCTTGTGTCTTCTGCTGTAGAAGCGTCACATATCACTCGCTTTTCATCTCGATTACCTATACAAAGAAATGTTCGAACTCATCCTGAATATTGAAGGCCAGTGGAACTTACACCTGGGAATTGTAGGCCTCATCAGCGGCAGTAAAAGTTGCCCCGGCACCTATAGAGGAAGAGCCAATGGAGCGGCCATTGAGGACATACAATGTGACAAAGGCAGATGCTAGGCCAGTTTTGTCAGAGCATCATAAGATATCATGGGATGAGAAGAAGGTGCTAGTACCGTGGGAGGAGGGGAAGACTTCCAATTTGTGAGTTTGTTGCGGAAATCAGCGGAATTATGCTCCGAAAGGCTTGAAGCTAAGTAGTACTTGCTGGATAGTCATAATATATGGTTAAGGTAAATTTCCCAGACTATAATGGACCTGGGCATACATTGGTTCCGAGACTGATTCATATTGCTGCAAAGAGATCACTGCCAGTGCAGTGAATGTCGGCATCCCGAGACAAAACAAAGGCTGGTTGATACGTTCTCTGTCAGTACTGCTCTCCCTCCTACCTCCTTCGACATTGACTGATATACGTTTAGATAGCCCCTACTATTCAAGCTGCGGAAGTTGAAGCGCAAGAGAAGGGCTTGAAAATAACATGTCAGTCAGTGTTTTCCCTGTTCATTCTGATTTTCTGACAGTGTCATAGGGAAAAGCGACAAGCATGAGAGTTTCTATCCATATGAATGGTTACATCTACACTCGTACAACCCACGGTTACAAAAGTACCTATCTCCTCAGTAAGTACAGTATTGCGGATTAGCTCTTCTTATTAAGCTTTTTTTTACTAACATACAATAGGTTTCGATTATGGGGCGCCGAGATCGGGGAAAAACCCCCAGAAATCAGCTATGAAGAGGTTATAGAGTCAGATAAAGGCGTTGCAAAATGGACGTCCAAGATTGTAAGTTGAAACTGTCGATACTGGATATCTTTAAATCGACTAACCGGGGGTTAGTATACCTACGGATTTTCCTATGTCAATGATGTACCGGTAAGCCCGGAGGCGACTCAGAAGCTCGTTGAGAGGATTGCATTCATCAAACACACCCATTATGGTGGCTTCTGGGACTTCACTGCAGATCTGGCCAAGAAAGACATAGCATACACCGACCTTCCACTTGGTGTTCACACTGATAACACCTACTTCAGTGATCCTGCAGGCTTGCAGTTATTTCATCTCCTTGAGCATAAAGGCGATGGTGGCATGACCCTTCTCGTGGATGGATTCAAGGCTGCAAGAATTCTAAGAGATGAACATCCAGACTCATACCGAATTCTGTCGAATGTCCGAGTGCCTTCCCATGCATCGGGAAATGCAGATATTAGCTTACAGCCTTATGCACCTTTCCCGGTGTTGAATCACCATCCCGTAGACGGTGAGTTGATGCAAATCAGATGGAACAATGACGATAGGGCCACTATGGACAATTGGGGCGATTCTGATGAAGTTGATCGGTTCTATGAGGCCATGAGACACTGGAATGTGATTCTGACAAGGCGGGATGTGGAGTACCGAGAGCAATTGGTGCCCGGGCGAGCACTGAGTGAGTCAAGCAGCATTGTCAGTTTGTCCGGTAGCATACTGATATGCCGCGATCTAGTATTTGACAATTGGCGAGTATTGCATGGGCGGACTAGCTTCACAGGGCTGCGAAGGATGTGTGGAGCATACGGTATGGACCCCACTTGAGCTGTTGAAGCAGCAACACGGGACGAGACTGACAGATAACAGTGAACCGTGACGACTTCATATCGCGCTTTCTCATGACCAATACAAAGAGAGAGGTTGTACTGAACGCCATATAATGCTATCTAACCCCACTTTTCTGCTTATCTGTTTTTTCTGCTGTGTTTGTAAATTGTCTCTGCGCATGTATGCATGAATTCAAGTAGTCTCGTGCCAATGATATATGGTGCCGACTTCGGTGTCTACTATGTGGCCGCGACAGGACTGGGCCGTGTGCCTGGCTCGCCGGTCACCGAGTCGACACTCACAGTGATGGGTGAAACCACGACGGACAGTGGGGGGCTCAACCAGAACAATGTGTATGCAGCTGTATGCAGCAGGAGGCCATATGCAAGCATCTAGCATGTTCGCGGGCTGCAGCTGGCTGTCCGATCACTTATCTATCTGCCATAGCTGTGACATGCGCTTGCTGCTCGTGTAGCTCGTTGTCAACGTCCGTAATCGCATGCGCAAGCCTGTGCATATTAACATACTGTACCTTATCCAAATGTCCCGTCTTTGTTCCGCGACCGTTCCCAGCCCGCCTGCCTGCCTGCCAGGCTTTCGAACTTCGCACCGCTGTTCTCTGCGCACGGCTAGCTTTCCCCTCCCCCCAGCACGCTCCGTAAGCCCAGCCCAGCCCCGAGCTGCCAGCCAATGAAGCGCGGAAGCAGAAACCCTGCAAAACTTTGAACTTTTGGTCTGCGAAAGTATCCCGATAGCTAGATCTCATAACGCTTCATTCACACAAAAGGCTCCCTCCACAAACGAACCATCCAACGTCACTCAGGCGTCTCAGGCACACGTAGCCCCACGGTCTCTTTATGACTGCGCGCAGGGTGTGAACAGCAAACAGCACTGGCGTGTAAGCTTAAAGTTACCTTAGCTTGAGTAAGGTGCACCTAAATTACTTCATGCCCGAGGAATCCTATCTGTCGGTTCAGAACTTGGTCGTCATTCTTTTCTCCAACACACACCACTTGCTGGTAGACGAGCACACGCAGAGAAGGAAAGAAGCAAGAGAGGGGAAACTATCTGGATAAAGGGATCTGAAAGTGCCTCTGTGTTCCCAGGCCAGTGCTAGCCCATCCGAAGGCCGAAATCCCCCCAGGGAGCAAACGTCGCCTTACGAGCCACATCAACAGTCCACAATTCATCATGTCTGTTTCACAATGGATATTTACAGAGGAGGAGCTGACCCGGACCCCTTCATCTCTGGAGGGCATGGGTATGGACGAGGAACGGGAGAAGCGAGGAAAGGGCTGCAACTTCATCCTCCAGGTCGGGATTGCCCTGAAGCTACCACAGTTGACCCTCTCCACGGCATCCACTTTTCTACATCGTTTCTACATGCGACACTCTGTACAAAAACACCACTACTACGTGAGTCCCATCCACACTGGATCCTGATTTTTCTTCATTCTGTGTCATTACGAGTGGTGGGGTGAGCCATCAACAGATTTCTTTTTCAATGAGTACCTAATGCACGCCATCATAATATGCCCTTGATGTGGCAACGCCAGCTAACATCATTCAACGCAATTACAGGACACCGGCGCAACCGCACTATACCTCGCTACTAAGGTCGAAGAGAACATGCGAAAGTTTGAGCAGCTGATTACAGAATGTGTCCGAGTGGCTCAAAAAAACCCAACTTTGGTTGTGGATAAAGAATCAAAGGAGTTCTGGAAATGGCGGGATGTGATTATTGAGAAGGAGGAATTGCTGCTCGAGGCCATCTGCTTCGATATGACATTCGAACAACCATACACGCTGCTAATCAGCTTCACGCATATTCTGAAATGTGAGACTAAGCTTCTCATGAAGACAGCGTGGAGCTTTGTTAATGATAGCTATATGACGATGTTATGTCTACTGTTCTCATCTAGGACAATTGCAGCTGCTGCTTTATATTGTGCTGCGAAGCATTGCAAGGTCGAGTTTGAGGATCAGGATAATAAGCCCTGGTGGGAGATTATTGGTGTCAAAATTAAAGACATAAAAAGGGCATGCAATTACATGGCATCAGTGTATGAGTATGTCTCAATTTACGGAACCACTATTGGATTGAAGCTAATGATATTTACCACTAGGAACAACCCACTAAGAAACGACCACGGCACAGTCCGGTACGTCTCCACTCCCGAATCCGGGGAATCCAGCACTACCCGAGCTCGCTCGCAGAAGACTCCCGATGTCTCTCCGACATATTCCTCACAACCAACCTACTCCAACGGCAGTCGCGGGAGTTCCATCGAAACAGGCTCTATGGCCGGTAAACGCATGCGGGAAGGCTCTGAGGAAGGAGAGGAGGTTTCTACGCCTGTAAAGAAGCAGAAGATGGGTGGGTTATTGGCGTCTCCCGAGAGCTCCCATAGCAGGGATTCGGAGACACAGCGGGGTGATGGAAGTATTGGATGGCCGGAGTCGGCCGGTGGTAGGAGTGAGGATGGCAGGGCATCCCGGGAGACAAATGGTAATTGCAATGGTAACAGCAATGGGTGGCCACGAGATAGGAAGCGTAGCTCTGCGTCTCCTCCCCTGCGGGCTCAGCCGGTAGACCCGGCGGATGAGGATCTTAGTGAAGAGGGGGAGGTGGCCTAATGACTGCACCTCACATCCCTCCACAACCTTTTTCTTCATATTGATGATTCTTCTATACCATCTAAAATTTACTTTACTCTTTCGCTTATTAATTTGGAGTAGGTGTACTTATATAACGACATTATTGCCTGCGGTTTTGATTTTTTTGCTTTGAAATTCCTAGACACGGTGTCGGTGGCGGGGATGGGGAGGTTCGCACTGTCCTTTTGCTTTTACATGCGCTTTTGCTAATTGTTATGTTTAATCTGCTGAGTTATGACTATTTTCTTCACAATGTCAAAAAATGGCGGGTTTTCTTCAGTACTGTGGGCAGTTTACTTTGCCTCCTTATCCTCTCTTTCCTCATCCTTTTTCATTATTGCTATTTCCTTCTATTGCACTCCCGGATTTTTTTTTTTTTCTTTTTTTAATTCTTGGGTTTACATATCGGGTTGGGCCATGCATCCTGTATAATGCAGGTTTCTCAACTTCTCAACCCCCCAATCCCCTCAACCCTCTCAACCGTTCAACTTTTTTTGATAATGTCCATAACATTGTCGGTCTGTAAATACTATTCCAATGTGTGGATGTACCAGTAACAACTGTTTTAGGGGATTCGAGGGGTTCATTCTCTATTATCCATGACTCTTTGATTCATTTCATTTCTCTTCTTCACCTTTCCACTTTGGCTTTTTATATGTCTCTCATGATACTCTTGCTCGACTTTCCTTTTTGCTTGTGATAATGGCAGGGAATAAGGGGTATATAGACGGGGAATCTGCCGCAGCACCTGCCATACGTGGGGCTTGAGTAGTCCGCGAACCGTACTTAGGGTATGCAGACCCCTTCTCTACTTCTGCACCAGGGGTGGCATTCGGGAATGGTAATGGAAGCCATTCAATTTGAACCCCAAAAATTTTCCTCATTATACGGTTGATGTCTCGCCCGCCGGCAGTTAAAGTAGTTTTCCAAATTTTCTCTGAATCGATCGAGAAAACCCAAATCGAAGCAATTGTAATAGCATTGTGTGGGGGTCACTACCAAACATGGTAAGGTACCACGAACGATCGCCAACCAATCAATCATCCACGCTTCTTTTGGCAAGAGGGCTTAGGGAAATCCCCTGGGCCAATCACGAATGCGTCGTCTCCAAAAAAGGAATTTCCGAATCGAGATAGCAACAGCTAGTAAATATACTGGAAAATCACAGAATATTTCATGGGCAACAATGTGTAGCATTCAAACGGCAAATCTTACTAAGCTAGTTCCTATAACCTAGAATCCACCGCCCCCACTGTCCCCTACTGCCACCCCCTAGTACCCGTTTTTGAGGTGAGATGGCATAAAAAAAACGCAAGCCTCGCCGTTCCTATCCATTTGTGTTTGGTCAGGCGTGATTCCTCTCATCTGTGTAGGCCCAACCCCCTTATACCATTTACAATTTGTTAACGGTGTTGAAGTCATGCAAGCCCTTCTTAACGCGGGTAACCATAGTCTTCTCTCCCTCTCGGACCCACACCCTCGGGCTATGGAGGTATTAGCTCAGGGTAACAGCTGAATATATATGCAATCAACGGAATAACTTACTCAAAGTACTTCTTATTTGGCTTGTCCTCACCCTCTGGGTTACCAACTTGGCTCATTATGTAGTCCTAATGTAGTGTCAGCATCAAATTTCTGAAAAATCAAATGTACTGAATAGTAGACCCACCTTCTTCTTAAGCATATAGTCCCTGATACCGCAGAGGTAGGCGTACTGAAGGTCAGTATCCAAGTTGACCTTTACAACGCCAGACTTGATAGCAGTGCTGAACTCCTCCTTGCTAGACCCGGAACCACCATGGAAGACCAAGAACAATGGCTTGGGATCTCCGGAGGAGATCTTCTGGGTAGTGTAGGCTTGGTGTTTGGCCAAAAGCTCTGGGTGGAGCTTGACGTTTCCTGGCTTGTAGACACCGTGAACGTTTCCGAACCCAGCGGCGATGGAGAAGTACGGGTAGATGGAAGAGAGAGCCATATATACTTCGTAGATGTCCTCTGGCTGAGTGTAGAGGGCAGCGTTGTCAACACCGGTGTTATCAACACCATCTTCCTCACCACCGGTGATACCGATTTCCTATAGGAGAAATGGTGAGTAGAGGTTTAATAACTGCTTCGTTGAGACTAAGGACTTACCATTTCTATCCATTGCTTCATTGGAGCCATCCTCTGAGCATACTTCCTGGTGATGGCAATGTTCTCCTCCTTGCTCTCCTCAGACAAGTCAACCATGTGACTGGACCACAGTGGTTCTCCATGCTGTTTGAAGTAGGCCTCGTCGGCATCAAGCATGCCATCGAGCCATGGGAGGAGCTTCTTAGCACAGTGGTCGGTGTGAAGGACGACTGGGATGCCATATGCAGGAGCAATGGCACGGATGTAGTGGGCAGCGGCAATAGCGCCCTGGATGGAGGCGAATTGGCCCTCATTTGAGACACCCTGAATTGTGTCAGCTTCTGAGCCCTCTACTAAAAGTTTGGAAATAGAGATACCTTTCCGGCAAAGTATGCGGCACCACCTTGAGAGGTCTGGAGGATGATAGGAGACTTGCTGTCACGGGCGGCCTCCAATGCAGCAACAACGGTTGAGGAAGATGTAACGTTCTATACAGTTAATAAGCATTTTCCAACCACTGTAGCCGATTTCACATACGATAGCGGGAATAGCAAACTCGTGCTCCCTGGCGTACTTGAAGAGCTATGTCTCAGAAAGAGGGTTAGCCATGTGATCGGCAGAGTGTGTCTAGGATCGCATGCAAGCCCTCACATTCAAAACGTCGTCACCAACGATGACACCCTTCTTCCTTGATAGAACATCAGTGGCACCCATTATCGCAATATCTAAAGTGCGTTCGTTAGTATTTTTGCGTCGTATTAGGGAAAGGTTGCAGTGCGTTGCGAGTATTAGGGAGGGCGTAGTGGGGTATATTCAAATTTTCGATTACCCCGCCACGCCATGTTTCGATGATGTAACAGTGACGAGCTTTCAGGGCAATAAAAGGTATACTTACCAAGAAACTTATGGAGTTGAATAGGAGAATGGAAACTGATGTAGGGGCTGGAATGCAAGCAATAAGCGGGAGGCTAGGGAGGTTTTGACGGATGCTGATGGGACGAAAGGGGGGTGTTATGAACGACGGGGCCTGGCGGTTCGTAAGACGAAAGTTAATCGGGGCCTGCCCTAGCCCCTGGCCCTGCCACTTAGGTAACAGTCGAGCTACTAGTGGGGCAGTGCCTCCCATTCGGTCATTCAGTGGCGAGTACGGCGAGTAGTCTGGTTATACGGCGAGCTCTGCGACGGCCCGTTCAACAAACAAACCTAGAGTGAACTAACGATTGATGAACGATCAGCAGAGGCCTCTTATTTGCAACCCGCTGGTTCTCAATTGGTCATAGAATAATCGGATGTTGAAAGCGATACTTTATCCCTACTAAGTTATGTGGGGAGAATTTTGGTTCTTTTTCCTACGCTACCGGTGTACCGGCGTTCATCTTTGTTATAGAGAGTCACGAAGCCCGAGAAAATAAGACAACAATATCAAATGTGGAAATAAAAAATTGCGCATGCCCCCGTCCCCAATTCACCATTCCGATCCCCCAGTGAAGCCGGGGATTGGCGGTGACAACTTCCTCGGTACAGAAGTGGGAGTTCATGTCTATTCCGATGATGCCTGTCTATTAATCGGGCTATTGTCTATAGGCTGCTCGACCCGATTACCGACGCCTGCCTCGTTACCACAACTCTCCGGGTAGTAACGAGGCCTTCCTTCAGGCTTATCCTCAGAGGGAATGACCCGAGAGTTTGTATCTTGTCTATAGTTTTTCCCTTCGCCGCCATGAAGCTGATATTTTCTGGTTTGACTACCAGTCGGGATAGAGCTCCCTCCCCTGCAGCTGCCATAGCTCTGATGGTGGAAGCAATATCTGCGACAGTGATTGACCCATGAAGAGCATTGTCCGTATTGGTGGGGCGAGCAAATCCAAGGGTGTCAGGGAGGAGGGACTCCAGGAGGTTGTGAGACCGTTCGGGCTTTGAGATAACCAAGTGAGTCTTCGGAGACAGACAATGAGACAGAACAAGCTTACATCTAATACATCAATGTCGACTGTTTCTCTCTTACTTTCTACATCCGGCCTGAATGTGATATCTCGTTCAGCTATGTCGCCCGCTTTGATATTCTTCAAGTCGTGGTTCAACAAGTATCGAGCCATCCCTCGAGGAAACCATCGATCTATGCCGTGTAAGTCGGTGAGCTGGTAAACCAACGCATTGGGTACCGGGAGGATTTTGGTTTACGAACTCCGCATTCTGCCTCGGGTAACCGGTAAGATAGAACCTTTATTATCAATCGTGGGTCAGTGAGGTTTAGAAGCGTATGGCCTGGTGGAAGTCACCTTTCGGCCCGAAGTGAGGGACATCTTGAAGTAATTGAACAGTAATGTAAGGATCCCTGCGCAGCTTCTTCGCTCCTCTAATCTGCTGTGCAGTCGCTCCAATCCATTGTAAACAAGGTGAACAGGTTCGTAGTCTAAGTATGCGACGGAGGGGTTGGAGTGCCATAGTGTTCGTTGAAGGAATACAGATGAACTAGAAGCAGTTGCCATGGGTACATACAATTTCGAAAAAGAACTAACCGTTCCTGATACCGCTAGCCTGGTTGCACTACAGGTACCAGATGTAGAGTACATATACTGTATGTACAGTCCGTGGACATAACACACCCTTATGGGAAAAATGTTAGAAAATTAAGAGAATAATTTTTTTTACAGCCAGGTGAAAGGTTTGGGCACGAGAACAGGCATAGTGGGCTGCAGAATTGAAGTTATTCAAAAAAGCTGAAATTGTACTAAACTTAATGGGGAATAGCGTATTTTTCTAACTTCTTAGTTTCCGAGGACTTAATAATTCACCAGAGCAGGTGTTGCTACAGGCCTATAAAACTAGATTTAGCAAGCCCACTTCAGAGGTCGTTGTGCCAACCAGACTTGCAAGCCTGCAAGCCCATATCCCTTCAAACTCTATCCAAAAAGCCGCTCTTAAATTCATAAGATGAGTGTCATTGTCCAGGTGTCTACGAAGGGCACTTTGTCTGGTGATTCCAGAGTTTTACCAAGACCTATGTCCACGGACTGTACGTACTTAGAAGCCAAGAGTGTTTGACTGACTTATTAGCCGAGATGACTTAGCCTTAGATAACAGTATATCTTATAGCTACTTGCACTTCCCTCCCCACTTCGACCCCCATTACATCCTCCCTTATATATGGCTAATAGTGGAAGAATGCCCTTTCGAAGAACGAAGACAGTTGATATAGTCAAGAAACTTATACTTAGTGAGAAATCACACTATTTTAAGGAATTTCAAGGCTGAGCTCCGACTCTAGAAATTGTGCCTTCTACCAAAAATAAGGAGCTTCAAATTCTCCAACTTCAGTGACAACAACTTGCTAGATCCCAACAGGTGAAGTCGATAAAGTTTCCCAGATGATTCCCAAGAAGCTGGTATTATTAGAACTATTCAAGAAATATGATTAGATATAGGAAGTTTTAGAAGAAAATATATATTCATACATATAAGAGAGTTAGAAGGGCCATAAGTATCAAGAATTATTGATTTCATTTGGTATTTGAAGTCTAAACAGATCGTATCTAGAATATATTTGAATAGAAAAACTCTGTCCTTAGATAGTTTTTTAGGAGGAGGTACGTAAGAGGTTGCTTGGACTAATTGTAGCGCCCGGTATGTATGCATAGAGAAGAGTTTATTAGCCTATCATTTGAAAATCCGGTGAAGTCATCCTGCAGGATAGATCTTATAGATACCCAAGATTTTCAAGCTGCATATGGATCTGTAGTCTGATAAATATTGAGTTAGTATCTTATAGTTACATCCTAGCATATCTCCAGGAATAGAGTCTATATATTGCTTATATACAGTACCCCGGCGAAAGTATCCGCGCAACCCCCCCTGCATAATATGCAGCGCTTACAGCACGAGGTAAGACATATTGTTTAAGACATGCAGCGAGCACAGCTTATAACTTCGTGCGGGGTCAAGTGCGGTAGACAACACTCCTATATAGCAAAATGTCTTCAGTAGCAGTCCCGCTCCCATCGGATTTAGAAGCAACTGTAGCTAACCCAGTGCTGGCAGAACCACCGGGCAAAAAGAAGAAGGCAGAACTGACTGAATTTCAAAAAGGGTGGATTGTTGGTGCACGAGCCTTTGGAGCTCCAAAACTCTGAGCGTTATGTGGAGATTTTGGAAGTCTATCTCCCACTTGTAAAGGAAGATATGGCAGCAGCCGGCATATCTACACTGGTATTCATGCAAGACAATTCCCCTATACATAACTCTTACTACAGTTTAGGTTGGTTACAAGATGAAGGATGGAAGGTTGCAGATCACCCAGCTTGCTCACCAGATCTCAACCCTATTGAGCATGTTTGGCGATATCTTAAGTGGATTTTGTGCCAAAAATTTCCAGATATTGCAACTTGTCGGGGAGGGCCAGCGACTGTCAAGAAAAGGTTGGCAGATTGCTTGTTAGAGGCTTGGAAAGAGATTCCGTCTACGTTACTTGATCCTTTAACAAGATCTATGCCTCGCCGAGTGGCAGCTGTGATTAAGGCAGAGGGATGGTATACGAAATATTGAGATCGCTGGACCAGCAGGACCTTATAATGTACTGTATATATGTAGACATGTCTTACCTGCATGACGTGCTGCATATAAGCTGCATAAAATAGGGGTGCGCGGATACTTTCGCCGGGGTACTGTAAGTACTTAACCTACGAAAATACCATACAACTAAAATATTATCCCATTATTGGAGTCTGTAATCGGTCTTAATTAGAAGCCCCGTTACGCCAAGTGAAAGGTCTTCATGATGTGTTGAGAAAGAGATGGGTTCTAAAACCATTTTTGAAACGAACTTTTAAAAGTTATATGAAACGTCGACAATCAAGCAGATGCCTGTGGAGATAGGGTACTTGTAAATTCTCCACAACTGAGTATTGTACCTTAAAGTTCCCCAGGTAACGATTTCTCTCTTTTACACAGGCAGTGGGTCTGTTCTTCATATATATTCCAGCACACCCCTCACCTCTCCAGTCAAATCCCAGCATAAGTTCCGAGATGGAAGCACATCGCTACCTTGGATGCCATTATCATCGGTAGCACTAGACCTAGGAGGTACATGCAATATACAATCAAGAGGAATAAAGTACTGCCGCAATCAACACGCACGACAATTAACGTATAACAATACTCGAAATTTCAGCTCAAGGCTCACAGACAGGTGCCGAGCCAATTGCGGTCAGCAGCTCGACTTCACGACACAGTATCCACCAATCCTTTGGAGATAGAAAAGGGGAGACTAGTTCCACTAAAACACCAAAGAAAAGCCGCTCATGGTGGAAAAGCCGCTCATGGTGACAAGGCCAGCTCAGTAGTCTTCGCAGCCTCCTCAGTCAGCTTCATCCACGAGCCAGCCATGCCTGGTGACAGGAACCTCACTATCGTCTATGCAGGTGCCGCCTCACTCGTAGCGATTACTCTTGTCTATGTCTTCAGCCCTTCATTCGCAATCGACAGCCACAGTACCTCATCCAGTCAACGACAAAAGGGTGTAGTGGGGTTGATAAACACTGGAAATGACTGTTTTGTAGGTGTTTTATCACTCATAGTTTGAGTCTATAAGAGCTAATACCAACCCCACCAAGATAAACTCCATACTTCAGGCACTCGCTGGGTTACCTGAGCTTCGGGAATACCTCATCCATCGGGGTCGCATAGCAAAAGAAAGCGGGGAATTTAGCAAGAAACCGTTTTTATCAGAAGCCTTGAAGAACATCTTGAATAACTTGAACGAGAAGCCAATCCGGAGGAAGGTCATCTCGGCGCGGCCATTTCTAATCGTACTAGAGGCCATTTTTAACCAGAGAATATCGAGAGCCCAGCAGGATGCACATGAATTTCTGCAAATTGTAGCAGAGAAGTTGGCGCAGGAGTACTATACCATGGAGAAATTCAACAAAAAGGAGCGGGAGAGGAAAAAGATAGAAGCAGAGGAAGCTGGTAGCAATGAACAGCAATTGAATGGATCACAGATATGGCCGGAGTTAGATTTGATAGGGGAGTATGGAATGCCGTTAGAAGGAACTCTTGAGTCGGAAATTGAGTGTATGAAATGCCACTTCAAAACGAGGCCGGTACAGTCAAAATTCGTGGTTATGACACTCTCCGTTCCCTTAAAGGTTTATTCTCTCAGTATAGATTAATCCTATTTGTAAACTGACTCCAGGCTGGGGCCTTAGACAAGTGCTACGCTAAATGATTGTATCGATGGTGCTTTTACCATGGAATATATCGACGATTTCCAATGTGACAAATGCCGCCTGCAACTTGCTATCACCCATTATGAAGCAAAATCGTCAACCTGCAAGCCAAGGGAACGAGAAATGATTCAAGATTATATATTCCGCCTCCAACAAGCTCTTGAAATCAACCCCCAATCCCCTCCGGCAGATGTACCTCTTCCTCCTTCATCTACGTCAACCCGCTCCAGGATAGCAAAACGCACACGTATGTCAACTTACCCGACAGTGCTCGCTATTCACCTCTCAAGATCGATATACGAGCACTCCCTCACCTCCAGAAAGAACGTCTGCAAAGTTTCATTCCCGGAGAATTTGTCAATTGGTGGCTTGATGGATAGAAGAAGGTATAAGTTACAGTGTGTGGTTACACACAAGGGTGGGCATGACAGTGGTCATTATGAGTGTTTCAGGAGACATAATGTTTGGCCAGCACCGTTCTCAACCCCTCATCCACCAAGTCCTGGAGACACTATGCCTGGAACTCCTGTAATATCTGTGACCTCTAGTGGAAGTGCGACTCCATCCATAAAAGAGATTAGTGAAGCAAGGGATTCGATTGCGGAAAGCAACGGCTCTGTATCTCCAATTACCCCGATATCACCATCATTGAGTGTCCCGGCACAGATTGGGGACGAAAGGCCATCGCCGCCTCCTTCGATACGGACAGCCACATCAGCTACGCCCACAGGAGCTGAGACCCCGTCGCCATCTTCGTCATCACCTACACCTTCTAAAGTGGACGGTGAACGTAAAAGGAAGAAGGTCAAGAACAACAAGTGGTGGAGGATAAGTGACGAGAAGATCAAGGAAGCAAAGACAGACGATGTCCTCTCGCAGCAGAAGGAGGTATATCTTTTGTTTTATGAAAGAATACGAGAAGACCGTTAGACCTTGCATGTGTTTTTTATAAGTATCAAGCTGTAGGGGGGTGCCTATTGGTTTTGTGGTATTTTCAGCGGCCCCCCACCGGTAGGGCCAGTTGGCTCCCATGTATATATATACAGTAGCCTCGGAATAATACATAGCGCACCCGAGAGTATATACACATTACGGGAGCAGGGCTCTGATCGAGTCACGTGAGTACAGTGTCTGCCCGATGCGACTAGCTCCGCTCGGTGACCACAGCATAGTACGTCAGGCTTCAATAACTCGAGCCCCGGTCTCTAATCTCACAGCTCCCTTCAGATACCCCATTGACTCGAAATCCAACCTGAATTCTAATCTCACTCCTATTCTTCCAATCAGACCTAAAAAGAGCTTCACTTTCACCCATAATGTCACCCCCCCTCACAGCAAACTACCGGCTAATCGACATTGACGCTCTTGATGCCGACGCACAGTTCCCGCCGGAGCTACTAAACCCTCCATGCCTGCCTGTAGATATCTCCGAGATTCAAGGGCTCGCAAGTCAATGCCGGCAGCTCTTGCAGCGGGGAGACCAGGAAGGAGCGTTGAAGGTTGCTCTGGAGAATGTGCCGTATGGAGGAGATGAGGTGGGCAAGGTATGTCCAAAATCTTTCGAGCCAGGGGTTCCTCCCCGGAATCTTATCTCATGAGCTAACGGTTTACTGTACTCTTACAGGACCTCCACCTCCAAACAGTCCTAGAAATCCTCTCGTCAATCCGCTCCTCTGAAATGGCAAGCACATTGTCACGCCTATCCAGTCTACCGAATGGCACTGAGCTCCTCGACGTCCTCACAAAATACATTTACAAAGGCATGAAAGACGCCTCCTCTGGGGCTGGAAGCGGTGGGAAAATGTCCGTCTTACTGAGCTGGCATGAGAAGGTGGTGGATATAGCGGGGGAGGGGAGTATCGTGAGGTGTATGACTGATAGGAGGACTGTATAGCGGAGTGCGGTAGTGGTTGAATGGGACTGAGGATTGGTGCAATTTGTGGGAAGGTATATGGGGAGAATGGGGGATATAGATGAAGATAGTGTGGCGTGTTCGTGTTGTATGTCTGTGGTTTCTGTGTTAAACTACCTAAGAGGTCATAAACTTATCTGGCGTATACCAAAAATCATATAACTCTCACATTGGGTTGAATCTCACAAATACCCAAGACACCAACCAACTGGGTAGATTCAGCCAGACTAGCATACATATGTACTCCATACTCTTGTACTTATAACTAATTTAGGTCATTTTCTGGCAGTTAATTGGTGCTCTTTTTCATCCAACTAGCCTGCCTTAGAAGTTCCTGGCTATGTTACGGCAGGAACACACAGTGACAATGGACCGTGAACGTAACTCTAGGGAGCACACGTAGAGACGAAGACAATAGCTTAGACGTGGTCAAGAATCGTGGTCGTGGACGAAGACGTAGACGAGAAGGCAACCTGTATTGCGAGCTAGAATACAAGACGTTGCGTGAGGAAGCAGAAACAGAGAAATAGGGACTGTGATCTCGTTTATATACAATTATCTTTGCCCCTGTGATCCTCAACACTTTTGTCACCTGCGACGCAGGTGATAATTTGTGACATAGTTTACGCATGTGACAATCCGTGACATGGTCCCTGACATGGTCCGTGAATCCCCTCCTAAGGGCCGAAGTCCCTTGAGGCTTAGTCATAGTCACGTGATTTAGATATCTTGGCACCTAGATCTTGGTAGGATTGCCTCCAATGACCCCTCTTCAACAACCTCAACAAGCGACAACACAGCAATATTTCAACACAATGGCTTCCAGCATCCTTGCTACATTCAATACTAGTATATAAGTTCCTCGACGGTGGGTCCGAACAGGCTCTACTAGTAAAGAATAGCAAGGAGAGCGAAAGGTTATGTGAAGATAAAAGCCGTAATAGTCTGTATTTTTCAATCGTATGTACGTGCGGAATACTTCCAACGGCACTATGGTCACTAATGGCGTCAGGAGGTTGTATTGTGACAGAGCGCGGCGTCCAGACGCTCAGGACGCATAGGACGCAAACTCGCGTCTGGACGCTTGGTAGTGCGTCCTGACGCTAGTTTTTCCTTGCTGATGCTACAAATGGATCTTGCAAAAATCAAAGCCATTGTTGACTGGCAATCTCCAATTAGCCTCCATGATGCCAGAGCATTCCTAGGATTCGCTAACTTCTACTGACGATTTATTAAAGATTTCTCCAGCATAGTAGCCCCCATAGTAAAACTCACTAAAAAGGACATACCATGGACATGGGACAACGAATGTGAATTAGCCTAACAGCTCAAACAAGCATTCACAACTGCTCCCATTCTCCGCCATTTCGATCCTGACAATGAAATACTCATTGAAACTAATGCATCTGACTATGTCTCCGCCGGCATACTCTCACAATACGATGAACACGGAATATTATACCCTATAGCATATTTTTCAAAGAATCATTCCCCAGCAGAATACAACTATGAAATCTATGACAAAGAACTCATGGCAATTATACGATGTTTCGAAGAATGGCGACCAGAACTCGAATCCACTGGTAGATATTCATGGTATTCATTGGGAAGCAGTTCTCTAATCTTATCGTCTTCAGTTAGGGGTTCTTTTTTGGGTGGCTTGTGGGCTTAGTTAAGCTCATAGATGGTTAGCCGAAATGCTGTTTCTACTCCTATTCCCCTTTTAACTAGTCGACTGAAAGTGGAGCCGGCAATCATGGCGATTTGAGGTCGTTCAGGAATTGGTATTGAAATTCCCGTAATAGATGAAGGCTTAGGACAACAGTGTTGTATACAATATTCGGAGTCGAAGGTGATTGTGTTTCGTGCAAACTGTACACTTACATTATGATGACGAAGCCAAGGAATTTCTAACACAATAGGGTAGTGTCCGAGTTTGGTAACAAATAACAATAGTTGTTCTTGATGTTGTCCAATAGTCATCTGTATTTTAGTTACATAGGTGATGATTCCTGATTCAATTGGTCGTCCATCGATTACTTCTAATATTCGGGGTTGCTTGAGTTTGTATAATGGAAGTTGTTGATGGCTTGCGAAGTCTTTGTCTATAAATGCATATCCAGTGGCTCCACAGTCTATGAGAGCATGAGTTGGGATGATGTTGTTATCATCTTTTAAAAGTAACTACAAGATGATTCCCTTCCAAGGACTCTTCCTCCAACATAGACTGTAGCGATAAACTAGAAATGCACAAAGTAGAAGAAGATTTCGGTGGCTTCACGTCAGCGCCATCATACTGAGGTGAGGCTAGTCTTTTAGCGTGGGTAATGTAGTGTTGTTGGGTCCCTGTACCGTAGTTTCGGCCACTTAAAGAGGGCGGCGTTGGGCTTGAGGACAGGTTTTCACCCCGTGGCCCAATCCACCACAGTAATAACAACGACTTTCGGCCATTCGTTTGGCTCGTTCCTCTGGTAATACTTTCCTTCGTCCAGCCGAGATATCCATCGGCCCTGCATGAGTTCCTGTCGCTGTTGATAGGGTAGCAGATGGTGTTGGAGATACAATAGGGGCATTTAGTCCTGGGCGAGTAGCTGGTCGAGAAGTTGATGATCCAAAGCGATTGCCGAATTGTGACTGTAAAGCTCGTCGCCGGGTATCTAGCCGTTGACAGACAGCAACAAATTCATCGAAGGTGGTTGGTTCGGGATGTACTCTTAAAAGGTCTTGTTGAAGGCGAAAAGACAGACCTCTTTTGAGAGCGGCTAGCTTGGCTACATCGTTCCAGGTGGTCTCAGCTGCATGTCGCTGGAATTCCGCAAAGTAGGCCACAAAGTCGCGGGTTCCCTGGATGATGGTGTAGAGCTTATATTCGGCATTTGCTACCCTATTTGGATCCCCGAATGCATTTTCGAGTATTGTGACGAGGGCATTCAGGTTAGTCAAATTCACATTGTTATTCTGAACATATTGTATGACTTGGTCAAGTGCTTCGTCAGAGAGAGAGTTAACTGCAAAGTATAGTTTGGCTTGTTCGTCGGTGTATGTAGCTGCCTCTAAACGTAGTTGGGTCAAGAAAGGACGTAGCTTGCTTTGGTCTTTGCCGGTGAATTTTTCTGGGTTAGGAATCTTCTCAACTCGATTTCCTCCCCCTGGTTGGTTTCTAGCTAGGGCAGCACTAATGTCTCGCGTATCTTGCAATTGGGCACGTAAATCATTGATGACTCCTTCCTGGAGGTCTACCTGGTCTCTGGCTTCTTGTAAGGCATTGATAGTTGGTCGTTCATTGAGTTGTCGTTGTAAGTCAGTAACTCGGGTTTGTAATGTAGTGACATCTGTACTTCGATCAGGAAGGGCGAGAATTCGATCTAAAAGGGTGATAGTTTCTTGGACAATAGTAGTGTAGTCAGTATTGGAATTGGCAGGGTCTACTTCTGCTCGCAACCGAGCAAGCAGATCTGTGACTTCTGATGGTAGTTCAATAACGGGTTGTGTTGGTTGAGACATGGTAATCGTAGGACAAAGTTGCGCTCAGTAGAGTGTAGGGACGCAACGTAATGTTACGGCAGGAACACACGACAATGGACCGTGAACATAACTCTAGGGAGCACACGTAGAGACGAAGACAATAGCTTAGACGTGGTCAAGAATCGTGGTCGTGGACGAAGACGTAGACGAGAAGGCAACCTGTATTGCGAGCTAGAATATAAGACATTGCGTGAGGAAGCAGAAACAGAGAAATACTATGATCTCGTTTATATACAATTATCTTTGCCCCTGGATCCGATCACACGCGTAAGAGAGGTTACGTGTGTGATACTCAACACTTTTGTCACCTGCGACGCAGGTGATAATTCGTGATATAGTTTACGCATGTGACAATCCGTGACAGGCTAATTTTTGAGTATGAAACCAGATAAGAAGCAGCAACAAGAACAGGTATATTAGAACTATTAACTGAATCTTCTACTCTATCAGTATCTATACGTACTAATATAGCTCCACCCTTGCTCGATGAGGATCGTACTAGAAAGCAAACACAGGAGTATAAGGTTTAGATACACATCCGAGGAACTGAACAATGATTTTTTTACATGTTATTTCAACAGTTATAGTGTATTATTATTCACGGAGTCAAGGCTCTACAGACAATGGTCTGGCCCCTATGCAATAAGGCAGGTTCAACTGTATGTATATACACTGAACGAACTGCGTGGATTGATACACGCCTATGGAAATTGAACAACTTCTCTTCTAACCGTCAGAATGCTATCGATCATGCCACTCTAGAAGCTCAGGCTGAGAAGCCTTGGGAAGGCAATGAAGAAAACAATAGCTCCATGGAGAGAAAACTAGATAGTCTTGAACAAAGGCTTGCAAAGAAATTATTAATGATTAATAAGATCCTTATATAAACTGCTCCCATTAGTACAGTATCTACTTGGTTATATAGATAACTAACAATCTTTTATATAAAGTAATAGGACTACACTAGAATCTGACCTATTAAAGATGGTCATTGGTTAGATTTCATAATATACGGATTTTATTCTGCTTGGAGGGGGGGATTCTATGCATTATATATGTATACCGTATAATGGGAGGTGTTAGTCTGGTTGCACAACCTCTCGTATTGTGCAACCAGACTAGGGAGGTGTATGAACTGTGTCTATATGGGAGCGAAGGATTGTTGTAGTAATTTCCTGTTTCAAGCATAAAATAATCGCCGAAGTGTTCGCATATTCGCACAACGCAACATGCAGCCCCAGAATAAAACTTCTAGCACTTCACACCGGAGTCGTCGGACTGCCCTTGCCACTTTTATAGTAATTTTGTAGGACGCTCTCACACCCTTACGTTTGGAACCAATGGCAATCTTGACTAATTAATAGACCTGACCCCAGTGTTTTAATATCCACCTAACTGAGGCGTGCAGTTTCCATTCTCACAAAATAGTGTTCTGTGTCCAGTGGGTGAAGCAGCAGCTATGCGCTCATTAGACTATGACCAGCTAATCACTTGAGATACGGAGAGGAGTAGCAAAACGCAGAACAGAGACAATACGCAAAGAACGAATACACATATGCATACATCTTACGTGACTTGAAAATGAGAGCTATGTGTTTGCTATCTTGACGTTAGTTAAATTCCTATATATAGCTAGAATCTAGGGGAACCTATACAATAGGGCCATATCCGATAACATACTGAACTTTACAAGATATATGCTTCAAGATCATCACCTTTCTCCCCCACATAAGGATATACCTGAGACTCGCTCACCTAACACCTCACAGACCAGTGTAAGCTTCAGCCCAAGCACAAGTTCCCTCGCCATTTCTTCCTCATCTTCCTACACAAGTTTTGGTGTCCACGAAAAGCTGGTACACTCTGTATATTTTGTGTAACTGCCCTCGTTTGAGAATGATGTCTTCCCCATCTAAGAAACCCAGAAGACAAAAGACCATCTGATTTGCAAACAGATATATACCGCACTAGTAATGTACAGGTCGTCCCACCATAAACCGAGTCCTGGCGAACATCCGCAGAACCACTACAACTATAGCTAAAATGACGATAAAGTGGGCCGCAGTCCATATTACCGAAATTGGCTTCGAAAAGGAGTTTGATACAGCTAGGTGGCAAAAAAAACTGAACGCTGCATAAAAGGCCTGAGCATGCAGCGCGCTTGATTCAGATTCAATGCATCAAATCGCGCCTATCACGTCTTTGGTGAATGTCTTACCACGTGGTCAGGAGGTATGTTCTATTACTTATGATCTCCTGGCCGTCCATTCCGAATATCTATATCCTCTACTATTTTGTTAGTGTTAAGTCACGCTGATATGGCCCCAACCTTGTCCCTCAAATTCCCTGGAACCCTCTACAGATGCCTCCTCTACAAATGTTCCTCCCCTAGATACTCCTCCTCTGCAAGCACTGAGCAAGCAAAAACAGCTCTCTGGCTTTGAGAAAGGAAAGATTGTTTTTGCCTATGAATAAGGATGGAGTTACTAACAAATTGCAGACTACATGGGTCGATCAAAAGGCGCCATACATGGCTTCATCAAGTGCTATATTGAGCGTGGGACCCATGAGATATTGGAGAGTCTCTACAGCTCAATGCCTCGCCCTGTAGCGGCTGTTATTAAGGCAGAGGGTTGGTATACCAAGTACTAGATCCGTAGCATTTCTTGTTCTATGTATGCATTTCACGCTGGATCTATATAGCTCCAATACTGCATACTGTATCTGTGCGCGGCTAAGCCTAAAATATGCGCGCTAAATGTACGACGTGCATACGACTTGCATAAGGCCGTTCAGTTTCTTTTGCCACCAAGCTGTATGCCCGAATAACTCCCATCCTCATCCTACTCATCCCATGCTGCATTAGAACTGCTGAAGTTGATCGTATAGTCATAACTCTCTGCTATTGCATCTTCTTTCATCAAATGTTTCTTTCAAAGCCCAGCTTTTGTAGGCAATCTCGACGATAATTTAGAGAGGTTTTGCAAGTTGAGATTGAAATCTCTCCTTAGTAATCATCAACTTGCAATGACATACGATGGTGGATGCTTATGTGTAGTGTACTGCGAATGGGTCAGTGCCTGCTTGCACTCTTCAAAATATCTTCTTGATTCTCATATAATATACGGAGGCTCACAACAAAAGTCTTTGCACCTTCCTATTTGGGAAATTTGTCTTGGCAGCATATTTCTCGGCATATTCCGGGTTATGCATACATACCCTCGGCATATGTAAGCATATTCCAGATTATGTAGGTATAACATCAGCATATGTAGGCATATAATATGCAGTTTTGTCTAGAGGAATTATCGCGCCCGCTTCTCAAACATACACGATGTTTGACATTGTGACCCGCGCTCAGGCAGTGATACTGCGGTCTTTAGGAGAGGCTTTAGCTATTGTGCAACAGCAAACTGTAGTTGGAAGGGGTCAGGCTCAGGAAAGAGGTCGGGGAAGGGGCCGGGGAAGGGGTCGGCATGAGGTTCGACAACCTCCAAATGGTGTTCGCAAGCGTGGAAGGCCACCAGGGCCTCCAAAATTCAATGTGAGATTTCTAGCGCCATTAGATATTGCTAGCCGAGGGAGAGGTCGAGAGAGAAGGGAGATCTTAGACTAGTTAATATTCCTTATGCAAGTTGAGTATGCATATTGCATGCATATATACTGCCAAGACAAATTTCCCAAATAGGAAGGTGCAAAGACTTTTGTTGTGAGCCTCCGTCAGCTTCAGCTCTGGCGTGAAGTAAACTCGCTTTGTCTTAGCCTTCTACTGCTTGTATAGGAAGGTGGATGGCTGTGACATATCTTGATGAGAGCATATTTTGTTTTGAATTCGTGGCACTCCGATGCCAAGTGAAGAGTCCAACTCTTTTCAGATGTTTGTTGTAGACTCAAATGCCGAGAGCCAACATCGATATCCAGACGACATCGATATCCACACATCTTTTTATCCCTGTCACCCTTAAACATGAACCTTGCAGGTGCTTATTTTTGCAAGGGTGCAAAACCTCTCTCTATTGATTCAACAGACAAGTGCGATTGAAGATACTAGCTCTCTATAGCGTATTCAGGATTAGGGGCAAGGCTAGAGCCGTCTCATAGAGTTGTACCTACATACTCTACAAGGGTGGGTGTGAAAAAGAAGCTAGGATAGATAAGGCCAAAAACTAGTCTGGTTGGCACAACACCAGACTACCAAAAACGGGACAAGAAGGAACATATAAGCGGCTAGTCTGGCGGCTCTCGTAGAGAATAAGCGGCTGGATCGCACTCATGTAACAGACTCGTAACGACAGAGTTTTTCTTAGTATACAAGACTATAGCGATCGAGCTAATACAAGACTCTCACTTCCAGAATCACTACGAGCTTGTGCCAACCAGACTAACGGAATCGTATGTTCCTTCTGAGTCCCGCTGGACTACATATGTAAGTAGTTCCTTTTTTTGTCCCGACTAGTTCTACAGTATATGTCCGCCTACGAGAGGCTTGTGCCAACCAGACTATATGTCCACTCCTCTATGAGTATATCGACATTTTCGCTAGCTTGTACGCCTCTTCGCTGTCCGTTAAATTGTACAGGAATACGGTCCAACTGATTCACTTTTCATATTTGAGTGCGCCAAGATATTTTGGTACAAGGTATCTATCATGAAACGCTCCACCTAACTACAGAGGAGTACATGATGCATGAAACTTCATATAAATCACGTCAACGGGAGGCTTTGAAAGCGAGTTCGTCATTGTAACCTGCAATTGCATAAATCCTGACCCGTATAGCTGGAACAAGCTTATAAGTTTGTGTTCTCCATTAGAACAGGGCATCTAGCAGCGAGGGAGGATGGGGCATTCTGGTCTGTGTTTCCTACGGTACGTGCTGTCGCTGGCCAGTGTGGTGCTTGAGCAGCATCGCATGTCCATTTATGTCCCGCCATTGGATGCTCGACTCAAGGTCCGATGTCCTTGGAGACAAATACAATGCTCACTCACACCCCTCCGAAGACGCGGACGTGGTTGAAAGTTATTGACGATGATGTGGAGGAAGATGCGGGAGAGAATAAAAGGAATGAATAGGCCTTCCGCAAGCTGGTGATTTGGAGAATATCGTCGTGCGAAGGACTCGGGATCAGCATCAGCGGGAATGAGAGAGAGCAGGAGCTAACTAGCGTCGTTGTTGGAAACAATAACTCTGTGGTACTTCGCTCCGAGATGATACACATTGTGCATATGCCAAGTCATTATGCGTGCATGGCTCAGCATACGGTATGCTGCTCGTCAGCTAGCCTGCCTGGCATCCAAAAGGGAACGAGTAAAGACTTTGGTTGTGTTGCCTAGCGGATAATAATGATTGGTTTGTGCACCTCCGTAGATGAAGAAAGTTTGGAATATGGATAACAGGCCAGAGTGTGATATCGAGATGAGAGAGTCCTTGCAAGCATCGGAGTGGGTCTTTGCATAAGGCTTCCATGACCGTACCTAATATAAGATTGATTGATAGAACTGTTTGGAGTGGGTTGTTTTTGCTGTAAGTTTATAACGAAGTTCAACCATTTCCGCAATAATTAAATACCCAATAGATTATACTATCGAATCCGGGGGTCCCACGAAGTGGGGAAAGCCTGACATGCAAAGAATATGTCGGAGGGGGGAAGATGGGAGACGAGTTTCCAGTGGGAGTACCGCATTTTCCGAAGTTTTAGGAGCCTCAGTAGGACGCTATGCTTAAGGGAAGACGCAAGTAACTTATTCTTTATGAAGGATGATCAAGAAGGTTCTAGGGCCTCGTCACATAGTCCCCATATTCAATATGAATGTTAGGTGGAGCGCGAGCCATGACCGTCGATGTCACAGGGGAGCTGTAAATGGTGTAGTTACTGACCGCAGTGGCTTTTCCCATCCTTTGCTACCCCCAAAATGTACATCAACTTATGTAGTTGCGGAAAGGGTTTCAAAATAATACGTCATCTGGGATGCCAGTGAGCTGTCGCAATCAGTTTGAAGTATGCAAGTAGGGGTCTTAAATAATTTCAATCCTGACTGTGCCCCCACTAATTCAAGGTGGAGGCTTTCTGAGTTTGATATGTCATTAGGCTGAGCGTCACAGCTGAATATCGATTGAAACATGGTATTAAGTGGGCTTTTGATTCCAGCCTCAAGTTGTTACATACATACATATTGCAATATGCACTATATTGCCTGATTAGAATCAAAACTCAATGTTGCTTGGGAATCGAAGTACAGCATTCGGTAGTGTAGGGGCAAAATTAGTCTGGTTGCACAACCTCTCGTAGTTGCACAACCTCTCGTACAACCCTCTACGAGAGGTTGTGCAACCAGACTAGGGCAAAATGGTATATTTGATCTTCATCACTACACTCGTGGTGAAAAAGCAGCCGAGATCTTGCAGTCCGGGAGAAGGTACCTGGGACTTTAAGGGAGGGTGGATACATGACAGTAATATTGTGCAGATCTATCGCATTGTAGTCTCATGCCAGAGGGTCTTGGCATGAGACCATTGCTATTGCTAGCTTTGAAGCAATTATTAACCAATGCGTCTTGGCTGCGGAAGTTGTGACGAGATTGCTGTACATTGGTACCTGTCTTGCTATACATAGCTAATTCTGCATCATCTGTCCACTCTATGTTTTTTGTTTTTACAAACATCCAATCGCAAAGTTTTGTCCACTGGATGAGTGCATCTCTAACCAAGATCTGCCAGATTGCTCTTAAATGGTGTTTTAAAACGACTTTTTTTTTTTCATTACCAGTCCTCGCATATAGCAAGACCATGGCGAGGCAAGAGCTCGAATAGTAGCTATTCGGAAGGCCTCCGTCTATGTATGGAGTGAAGGTAAAGAGCAACCAAATCACTTCAATGAAGCTGATAGCTGATACAATGTCTGTGCTTAACATATAGTTATCATAGCATAATAGATCTCAATCACAAGAGGTATCCTCAGAGGAAGTTTTCCCATGTTAGTTCTAGTAGGTGAAGGTTTCCTGGAACTAGCCTTGTGGAATCGCTGCGGTCAGGTCTATCTATCTACATGTATATACTGTACATTTATATTGTAGCGTCTGAAAATAACACCAAGCGCCGGTCGGATCCTTGTACTGTAGGATCGAGTCGCCACTCTGTAATTTCCTTTGTCCTTTGCTGTTCACGCGAAAGCCTCACTTTTCTCACGTTAAAGCCACCTTGGATTTGTATTAGGCCTGCATGTGTCTCTACTGCAGGAGATAACAGGAGATAAATGTATAGTTATTATAGCATAATGAATCACACTCGTGAAAATTATTGCATCCGCAAATTGCTTGCCTATGTACTCTGTACCACAAGGTGGGGCTGTGTTGCGTTCCCGGCTTGGTTTTATCTGCACATGAAGATCAGATGCATATTGACAAGGGTTAGCATTTATTTTGAGGTGCAACCCTTCGAACAAATATATATCCCTTAAACCAGACTACCCTTAAACCAGAGTACGCTTAAACCAGACTACCAGACTACCCTAAACCAGACTCCTTAAACCAGACTACCCTTAAACCAGACTACCCTTAAACCAGACTATATCCATTATCCCTTAGGTACTATGTGCATTTATCATGGCTCAGCGACAGGATGCGGACAGACTTCCCCACACAGCTACTGTATGTATTTGCCCGAATAGCAGGTGATTTATGTGCTGCGAGCGTGGGCATTGCCCTATATCCCGCTCCTTCCATATATCTGGCCAGAGCCGCGTGTACAACATCAAATAAAATTGGTGACTACTACCTTATACAAGTAGGGGATATTATACAAGTAGGGATGTTATACAAGTAGAGGATATTATACAAGTAGAGGATAGAGCAATGATGTCAACAGACTTACTTTTGCAAGAGCAGTATATACGGTATATGTTTACGTTAAGTATTGGCGTAGCCTCGGCAAGGTCAAAAGGTTACCTGAACACGGCATTCCGTCATCAAATGTCGCGATCGACCTATTCGTGAGTTTAGAATTCTGCTGCAGTTGCACATGCTCAAGGTCCAGACACATCATCTATGTAGCCAGCTAATCGTAGGGTGCTCCGTAATATCGCTACTCGGATTCAGCCCTCCGCCCCACTGCCAGACCAATTCTAGAACAGAGGAGCTACTCACATGCTAGCTGGCTGTAGTGCTAAGATGTAATAATATCCCAGCGTCTTGGAGGTGTGTGGGTTCCCTCGGACTCTGAATCAGCTCTTTTTTTTCTCCCGGCGATGGTTTTGACCTCCCAGGTTCTGTTCAAGGCGTCAGCCACAGACGAAGGGAGGTCCCATAACACCAGCACTTTAAGTACCAACATCCGGCAAATAGATGTCAGCTTTTTGAATTGATAAAGTTACAGGAGCACTGCACAGTCACTGGACTAGGAAACAGTTTCTTCATCCTCTGACGCTGACCTCATTCGGTCTTTTCATCGTTATATCCGCTGCCCCCCTGCGAGCCACCTCTGGCCCCAGCGTCCAATCCTTCATCCAACGAAACCTCTACTCTCCCCGGATTACCTCCGTGAGAATATTTAGGCGGACATTCTTTCAATTTTGGGTTGCAATTGGTGCCTCTGCGGATTCTCAGGCTTAAGTCATTCAAAAGCACTTACACTCGAGTGACCGAAACGCTTCTGGACCGGCCTGCTGGCATCACGAGGATACGATGCCCGTATTACTGGGGTTCATTAATAATAGTAATAATACTGCTAAGAACCCTACTGCTCACTCGGAAATATCCCGATCCACAACATTGTCCAGGCGTAGACACAGGAGAAATACTGGGGATACCGGGACATTCAAGTTACAGGAACCGGCAAATTCACGAAATACGACAAAACCATTCCATATTGCAGCCCCTGCAGACAAGTGTGGTCCAACACTTACAGAGCTGAAAATTACACCACCATTTCCTGCGCTCAAGTTGTCGTCTCTCTCGTTACGGTCCAAGTCGAATCCCAGGGCTTCCAGGCATTCCTCTAGATCTCCTTCGCCGACATCCGACCCTGTCTTTTCCTCCGTTCTGGCCCCATCCCCCATAATAACTCGAACAACCAGCAACGGAGATGGTCTCATCTCTTCCAACTCACTATGCCACGGAGACTACTGGTCACAAGATCAAAACAGCGATAACCAAGTAACACCATCGGGTCCCACAAGAGAGCTTTGGAGCAAGCGGAGTTCAGAGCACATCAGTGTGACCCCAGAAACCCTTACCGATACCCCGCGGATCACGATCACCGCATTCCCGCAACCTGCGAATACAATGACTGAATTTGAATCGTCCCCACAAATTGTCTCGAGCGAGAGTCTACCGGTTCCTGGGCTAACCCGTTCGGTTTCTGAGACAATTGTGAACTTCGCTCGACGCTCTTGGAGTTCACCAGCTGTGTCCAGATCTTCATCTCCCAGCTCCCGGGATGCTGTGAGTACAAAATCTGGCGATTCTTCCTCGACTACCAGTTCCACATCCTCCGCAACCCCCCCTACAGTCAATGGTGAGGGGAGTGCACCCCCAAAGCTTAAGTCTAATAGGCGGAACTCGATATCATCTTTGAATAAGAGCAGGCGGCCTATAAGCAGCATGTTTGGAAGGGCAGCTGCTTCAGAGTCTACTGTTCCAACTTTGAAGTCGCAATCCCTCTCGGTAGAGAATTCACCTCTTAGACTTCCTGGAAGAAAGGTGAAAGACGAATTATGGGATTCCTTTCGCGGGTTGGAAAGCGATTATAATAGGTAGGGGTGGTTGATGTCCTATATGAGAAGATCTGTACTAAATAGCAGAAGATTTCAGAATAAGGCGAGTCCTGAGAAGGCTAAAATAATACGGCAGTCGCTCATACCATTTCTGCGAAATTCCGCGAAGATCACGTGTAACAACATTGAGCCAGATGAGCTTGATAGAAGGGTGCGGCTGCTCCACCGATGGTGGACTGGGCTGCTTGCACAACTCCAAAATCGTAGTCCATCGGCGATAGCTGGGTCAGACAGGCCCTTGTATTTGGAAGGAGTCTCTGCAATACTGTCTAGGCCTGAATGGAGACCTCCCCAATCCGAGTTTTCCCCACTTTCTGAACAAATATCCAAATCTCACTCTTCGGCCTCACTGTCATCCGATTCATCTCGTTACTCCGTTGAAAAATCTGTCCAGCACAACATCAAAGCCCTCTTTACCCGGACCATCATAGATACGCTTGCGTATGCCGTTGGTAAGATGGGCCAGCGTACAGCTCCTGCAAGCATTGTAGCATTTGCTGGGAAGGTGGTTGCATATGCATTCTACTTTTGCAATGGTGCAGCGGAGGTCCTGATAAACTTATGGAATATACCAGCCGTCACATTGAAGAGAGTATTACAGCAAAATGGCATCCAACGAAGCACAGATCTGCATCACATTTTTGATGAAGTTGTTATAAGATTTCCTGAATGCCTACACCCATTGAGCTTCACAAATCTTGCCGGTGCATTGAGACAACTTAAGAAATCAGTCAAGCCACCTCTTGGAAATACTGTTGACTGGTATGGGGCTTGGGTTAATCGATGGCTTGGCCGAGATTCCGACCTGCTCTTCGTTTTTTTAAAGTACTACCATATACTATTATGCGGGTTTATGCCATCAGAGACATCCGAACTGTCTCAAGCCTGTGCGCCTGGTTTTATCTTCATACAGGCCCATATGCTAAACATCATGGATTCGACATTGCACAGCAAGCCACAGAAGACAGTCCCAGGCCCAATAGGACCGTCCACCACATTTGACGATGTATTGGCTAAGGCATCTACCCTTCTTGTCCCAACACATAGGACAATGGCGGAAAATAAACTGATAGTGCTCCTGCGGGATGTATTGACAGATAGTCAATTATGTTCTGCTAGATGTTGCTCAGTGCTTTCCAAATCATTTTCCACCATGTTGATGGCTGCTGCCCAGAGGACAAAAGTCTTTGACTCAGATGCTTGCTTTACGCTTTGCGATATGGTGGAGGAGATATTGCCTATTCTAAATTATTCGGAGAAGTTAGAAGGTGGTGGTGCTACATACATTGATTGGCCCTTCTGGTTGGATGTGTTCAAGCGGATGTCCAATTGTGATAACAATATGACTGAACTACGGCTAATATGTATGGTTTTTACCATATGGGGACTACTCACCGAAGAAGATGGTCGCAAACATAGCCTTTGTATGGATTGGTTATTATCTCCTCCGACCTGGGAGCGATTTTTCTGCCACTGGTGTCCAATGGTGAGAGCATACTTCATGCGGCTGATTTGCTGGAGGTTGGCCAGATTCACTGGAAACGAATCTGGGAAAACGGACAAGTAAGGCCGCAATGTGGGTCATTTCTCTTCAGCGTGCTGACTATAATGCAGAGATATATTGCGAACTGCTTTCCTACGGCTACGTACGTGCTTTGCTCATCACACTAGGCTCAAGGAAAAAGCTGAGAAAGGGCTGATTGCACTACCATCGACAAACCCGAGCCTTCCAGCCCCAGGAAGAAGGCTGATTATTCTCAGGAGTGATGCTATTGTTCCACCCCCAGGCATATTATATGCGGAGGATGGACTCATAAGTCTCAGTACAACAATAGCGCCTGTAAGGAAGGCCAGATCATCAGCTGGGCAGTCATCGCCGAATGAAAGGCCATCCACACCCGTTAGAGCAGCAGAGAATGCAAAGTCAAACGATTCTAGCGCGTCCGCCAAGAAAAGGTGGAACATTCTCCGAACACTGGGATTCCAATCAAATTCACCATCACCTCCTGCTTCACCAGAGTCTCCAGGGCTTAACCAAAAGGGCATTGGGAGATTTGATGAGTTGGATATGGACTTTCCAGATGTTCCGGCATCAACAAACTTGCAAAGGAAGGCTACATTCAAATTTTCACTCGAGTGGATGGCACAGCAACCTTTTAACGTCAGGGACAAGCATCTCAACCCTGCGAGGCTACCAATAATGTCACAAACCTTTGTGGATTCCCTAGGCGAAGATGTACCAGAGATAGTTGACTTATCCGACTGCACAAACCTAGATGCGGGATACTGGACTTATAGTGGGAGAGCGCTTTCAGAATGGGTTCTTGTGGTTGTAGAGTACGAGAATTTTTTCGAAAGGAGAAAAAGTGAAGGAAAGGAAGCTGACAGTGAGGTTGAGACGCCTTCATTGTGTGTCGAGAGTTTGAGAAAGTTGTAATTGGCTAACCGGGTTCACGTATGCGGAAGTCACATTGGGTACATACGAAATTGGTTTCAAAAAGTGGAAGGTTTGCTTTTACAAGGCTGAAAAATGTCGACATGTTCGTTTATTTGGAGTTTGTCTTCTTTCTTTTCTTTTCTTTTCTTTTCTTGCATTCATATACATTCCTTCATCAATTTTGCATTTTCTGGCTTTGGTTCGGGCGTGTCTACAAGTTTCCTATTTTCTGGGAATCACCGGTTATTCTTGTTTTGCACTACTACGACGATTACTTTTTATGATCGTCTTTTTGTGCGTGTTCAGCACGGATTGGATTTTCGTGATAAAGATATTTGCTATCATCTTACCTTGGATGCATCTACTGCTGCCTTGGGAAATTTCCTCTTTTATCTTTGCTTGACCGTTTGAGTTATATTCGTTTTATATTGGATTGTTACCTTGCTTCTAGCGGCCTTGATTTCTTGCGGATCCGATATACCTTATTGTGGCGGTTGATTTTCTTTCCGAAGCTTTCATTCTCGATATGAATAAAGTAGAGCATTTCATATATTTCGATATTCTTCGTATACTTAACATTGACTAATGTGAATATGGGCTGGTAAAGCATAGAAATACAACTACTTAAAGGTGACTTGTTTTCTTCTCCCGAACTTACAATTTGGTCAAGAAATATGTGCTTCTGTGATTGCTTAGCCGGGATGCGAAATTGCGGAACTTTGGGAAGCACGAGAATAACTTTGGAGTTCTAAAAAGTACCTTTGAAGTGCGTAAGGCTCGGTGCTCGAAAACATGCGTTTCCGCTGTAGGAACCCGCTAGGGGGGGCCTAGACGTTTAGTTTCTAAAGTTTTTGCCGAACTGAAAGGTTCCCCATTGATTCCATCCGAGATGAAGGCTGCATAATGCGTAAACTTTATCATCGGACCCATATTATCACAATCTAACTCTCTTTAAAGCTTGAGTGATTTTTGTGTAGAGGTGGTATTCAGGGTAATTCATCCGGCACCTTTCTAACTAGTCAAGCTTTTCTTTTCTGAGGCAAAAACCCCATAAGGTAAAGTATCCAATTTTTTTTCTATAAACGTTACTTCCACCCCGCATTGCAGTGCCCCGGGGGAAATATCTACGCCATTATTTCGTCATTATTTCATCATGCATAGCTAATTATGTGCCTCCGCATGCCTGAACCCGGACTGCAGGGGCTCTGATAAATTATACCTGCATCGTATTCGTATATGTATACCCCCAGGCATGTTAATCTTGTGTGTTTCTTTGCAGGAATGTCTGGGGGCTTATGGCACAGTTATATTTCGATAATTTATAGAGTCACACAGCGAAAGTACGGCGATTTTTAAATGATAGAGTTGCGTAAAGGACATAAAAAACCTCATACCTGTATTATCTCGCTTATAAATCTATTGAATTTACTCTATGAGGCGGTTTGGGGAGATATGCAAAATCAGAATGAATGAATGAAACTATACTTAGGTACTGTATGTATGCAGCTTAGGCCAATTTGGACAATGCTTGTGCTTCATACTTGGCATTTCGCCCCACCCCTGCCAAATCTGGTGTACCTCGCCGAAGCAGCTTATCGACAAGTAAACACAAGGCAACATTACAATGTTGATGTTCCCCTACCTTTCTCCCAATCCTTCCATCGACTTTGAACCCCCTCCCCCCCAATACCTATCTCTTGGCAATACCGAATATCCATCCAAAATGCCTGCAGAACAGCGCCTCAAACAAGTCCAATCCCACCTGACAAACAGCTACCGCTCGGGGCTCCTAGCTGGAAAAGTCTCCATTATCACCGGCGCCGGTCAAGGAATAGGCGCAGAAACTGCAAAACTCTTTGCTCGGGAAGGCGCATGGGTTGTAGTTGCTGACATTGATGCTAGTATGTGCCTGATCGCCGCGTAGCTTAACAATCCCCCAAATCCGGGACCAATTCTAACCTATCCCCAAGCCAAATCCAACTCCATGGCATCGGAAATCACGGCCTCAGGAGGCAGAGAGCTATTTCCGTTCCCGGTGATGTCTTAAACAAAGACTACATCTCCTGGTTAGTCAAAACGGTCGCAGATTTCGGCAACGGGAAGATCCATGTCCTAGTCAACAACGCAGGCTATACCTGGGACGGTGTGATCCACAAGACCACTGATGCCCAATAGGATGCTATCCTCGCATTGCATACAAAGGCCCCATTCATGCTTGTTAGGGAGGCCGCGAAGTATTTCAGGGTTAATGATGGGGAGGATAGATGTATCATTAATGTGGGAAGTACTAGTGGTGTGTTCGGCAATGCAGGACAGACAGGCGAACTATGCCACAGCAAAAGCGGGTGTGGAAGGACTTACGAAGACCATTGCGAAGGTATGCTACCCCTTCCGTCTATCTGTACCGCTTGAATCTCATCCACGGCCCTGGAACACCTCTCGATAGAATCTGATTAACCCTCTTGCCATTTAGGAATGGGGCCCCAATCGGCGTTCGATGCAATTGCGTAGCATTCGGCACCATTCTAACCCGTCTTACTGCACCAAAAACAGCAGATAACGTCCACACTGTGAAGCTACCTGATGGAACAACAAAGATCATTCCATTGGGAATCCCCATAGGTGCCAGGCCAGAGGATCCAGAGAATAGGTTTAGTAATGTTGCCCTTCGACGAGCCGGCACGGCGAGTGAGGCGGCTGGGTCGATACTAGCGCTTGCGAGCCCGCTGCTAGGCTTCGTAAGTGGCATCACTTTGGAGGTGACCGGGGGAAGGATATAATGGAAGTTAGTGATACCAGTGGGCATTTACCTTAACTATTCCTTAATCAATTTAATCAACCCCCTCTTACCTTCCGTTGTGTATGTCTTGCACCTACCCTTTACTACATTTCAAAACTCACCATATCGTACTCAGAATGCAGTGCAGTGATCGTGATTCGCAGGGTACGCTCTGGGGTGCTCCGAGTTCCACTCACTCCAAGGGACTGACGGTGTTACCTGGTTTTCGTTATTTTGATCCTCTAACCAGAAGCCTCTTTGGCAGCGTAACTCGAAGGAGATAAGACCATCCCTGCACCTGGTCATTCATGCCATTATCAGGGGGCATCGGGATGGGGCCGGAACGAGGGTCGGATGTCAGCGAGGGGGATCTAGAGAAATTTGCCCGGGGGGCCTGCAACCATTACCTGCTCAAACCAAGTGCCCATCCCTCCTAGCCCCTGTAGTTTTAGATATGTCAGTTCCAAATTATCTTAAAGAGATTTCATACGACTGCCTCGGCAAACGTGTCTATGACACACGCCAATGTGCCGTATTATAAGCTAAATAGCTGGCGGAGTAAATAGGCAGCCAATACAGTAGTATGGTGGGCGTGTGCGTGTCTAACCTTCCAATATACATCCCGGGATCCCTAGGTAGCTGGTGGCTCATGCATTACTTACCCTGAACTCAATCCTTTCAAACGGCACCCCGGACAACCTGGCCTGTTCCTTTACACACGACACCGAAAATCTTCAAGGTTCATATAACCACAGTACAAGTCATATAGATTGTGAATCAATACTTAGGTACTTATGTACAGATAAGTAGTAAGCATCATAGCTCCATGAACTGTACAGACAAAAGAGAAATTGTAAAGCACACATTTACCCAAGGAGCAGAAAAGATATAAAAATACCCAGTAAATAACAGTAATCTCACTGTGAAGAAGCACACAAACCAGAGCACCAAAGAATTGAAGCCTGAAAATATTCCAAAAAAACTCCAGACTCAATAGCTAAATAGCAATCATAGAAACCCAAGAGAACTGAATAGTCCTCTCTGAACCACACTAACCAGTCCTTTCCACCTCTTTTAGAGTAAATATCATCAGAACCAACGCCTGTCATAATATACCAAACCTTTCCCCTTGCACAAACCGATGGAGTAATCAATCGTCCTATTCTTATTCTTTCGAAGTCCGAGCTACTACGTTGTGTATCCACAGATGCGTTGACCCTTCTTCGCCATTCTTACACCTTCTCTTCCAAGCCCTATGGATGAGCATCCCCACGTCAAATACCTCTTTCTCCACTTCATCTACCTCCACGTTCTTCTTCGCTATCATTTCTTTTATGTCACTTCTCTTAAGGTGAGTCTGGCCCAGTGGGTTGCTACCGGTTGGGTCTAGGGCCTGCTCGAGCGTCCAGATGTCTTTTCGTATGGCGACCCGTCGAGCTATAAGTTTTTCCCTTCTCTCTTCAAGCTCGCTTATGTGATCCTTTGGCCCCGCCTGTTCCGGGGGAGGTGTGGGCTCCTTCGGCCGCAGGCCACTTATCGACTCGGAAAGCGATCTAAGAATGACATCCGTAGGGCTTGGCGTGTATTTAAGATTACTCAAGGCGTCCTTTGGTATCGGTATCCTAGGACTAGACCCTACATTTCCACTGGATCCTCCATGGCGTGGAGCTTCAAGAGGTTCAAAGTCCAATTTCAGATTCAGCTGGGGCGGTTCCACAGATGTACGTGGAAGAACCCTATGTGGTGGTGGTTGCGGTGGTCCGTCGGCTGTTGATGGCGAGATCGGTGCGTTTCCTCTCTTGTGGATCCAGTCGTCAATGCTCCCTTGCTCCACCAATACTGGCCTGTCGTTATCATAGTGGTGTGGTGGCGAGGGCGGCATCATCGGAGAAGAAACCCTGCTTCCTGTTCGCGGCCCATGATTCTCCACACTCACGAGGTTCCTTTGTGGGTCTCCCCACGGGTTGAATCCCCGAGACGCTGATCTAAAAGCTGGATGAGCTTCTGTTGGTGGTGGTGTATTTACAGACCCTCCTGGGGCAGGTTTCCTGGAAATAGTCCCATTCGAAGGAGGAGATGGTGACGGCTCATACTGATTTTGAGCGGGAGCACGAACTGATCCTGTTGACTGTGGGCCCATGTCTCTGTTGACGCAAGGATCAGTACAGCCCATTCTGAACGATGTCCCTTTCCTCTTTATGTTCTGACAGACTCACAGTGGAAGAGGGGGCAATTGCTTTCCAGAGCTCCCCCCAAGCATGACGTTCCTCGGCGATATAATAGGCGGTGGTGTCGTCACTGGGGCACCTGTGGAAATTGAAATGAGATTTCCAAAATGATCATACTTTGGTGGTATTGGAATGGTCGGCAGATTCGGGTTCGTTGTCCCAATAAGTACTGGATTCCCTATCACAAGCCCTATGGCTGGCTCTTTGGGCCTGTTATATATCGGTAGCCGATTCAACATTGTGATGAGACTGGTCGCCATGATTTTTGTTAGTTGCGGTTCTATCGAGTATATAATATTTAACGTGAGAGGCGAAGGAGTGTCAGGTTCCAAGTAGGACTAAACGAGGCATCCAATGATCAACACCAGCCCTTCCCTCAGTCCTAATGACAACTGAGACAGCGTGCCTAGATCTATATATGTAAATCAGGCGAGGTATTTTGAGGGAGTTACGTAGGCTCGGGGCTTAAAATCGAATAGGATACAGTAAGGCCTATGCGTATCGTGTCTGCACACAAAGAATCAAGGGAGGCAATGCGTAGGCAAAACCGAGGGGAAGCACTCACTGATATGTATAATTTATTAGTCCTGCTAGCAACTGTACTATATTCTCTGAGACAGTCCGATAACTGGGCTACGAAGCAGAGAGGAATGAGGGCGAAAGATCGTCTACTAGGGACGAGAACAGAGTGTGATTAGCATAGGTGAAGCAATAGGCCCTCTTCACCAAGGCTCACGGTGAGCATTTAGCGCCCAGGATAGTTGACAAGGTTATGGAGTACAAAATGGTCACTGTGCAATTACAACATGTAACGAACATGCTCATTCAACTGGCGATGCCAAGGAAAGGAGATATGTGTGAGTGAGAAGACAGGAATCAAGCATTTACCGTACCTATCTAGGGACTCAATTTATTCGGTAGCGTAATTTCAATGTGAACTGCATATGCGGGTTTAAGGATTTTATGAGATATGCCCGTGCTCATTGAGATGGAAATGTAGGTACTGTGATTATCCACAATGCCATCAAGGAAGCCTCTGCAAGCGCTGTCGGTGAATATAGCTGCAAAAGTACCAGGCAGGTCCAAAAACTTACAACTCGATATGGGCCTAAACAAAAGCCATTAGCTCAGAGATCTTCCACCACCGTCACGGTCCAGTAAAGCGAGTCAAGAGGAGCTATGGCAAGGCTAAAAAACTCCACCACCGGATCATGTGTAATATCACTAAAGAATACCGGCCTCCAAATCAAATTGAGGCAGCTAGTACCTCAGAGTACAATATCGGACTGGTATTGCAGCCAAGAGGAGATAAGAGGAGGACACTATCGAGTTGATAACATCATATGGCGTTGCTCCTGGCATGAAATGGAAGCAAAGTTATTCCCAATCTTTTGTTCAGTGTAGAGAGGAAGGAAAATTGGTTCGGCGTCTAAACAGATCTTTACAAATGTCTATCCAGGAATAATGGCAAGACTTTGTATTCCCTACTGGCTAGTTTCTTGGTTTTCAACGTCGATGGGTATTTATTACAAAGAAAGGGTCCTATATACCCGATGAGTATCGCCGTCTCATATTAGGCTGGTTAGACTTCAGCCGACGCAACTCCTTACCAATGAACCGTTTGCAACTTACTTCTGATATTGGAAGATATCGCTACTCCAACTATCCTCAACATTGATGAGACTCCTTAGATTCCATTGTTTTTGCTCTTTGTGCTGAGCTCACATTGATATGTTTCACGTCAGCCGTGGCTTATGATCTACGTGTCCCACGCATATGTACGGTGATAGCGCTACCGAATAAATTGAGTCTCTACGGTACCTAGGCTAGTCTGGTTCAGTAGGCGTGAGCAAATTTGATCGGCACATGTTAATTTGAATTTAGTGAAGTGAAGTTTCAGATATATGTGCACTTGTATATAGGCCAAGGCAACCCATGAGCATTTATCGGTCTTCACGCGCTCTCGTGCCTCGGCGCCGCAGTTATGTAGTGTGCTCGGCCATTGGGCGTAAATTTATGGAGAGGTATACGTAGGCGTTGCATGGGAGGGACAGGATACCTTTTGGACGTTATAGAGCAGCAGCCATGCTGCAGGGAAAGCCTGCCTGTCAATTAATATCGAAAATCGGGATATCATATTGCGATGGAGCTACCACGGGAAACTGAGCCCATTAACAGATTCGAGTGAGGTCGGAAATTGTCGACATTGGATCCTAAATTTTTCGAGGCACGACACTGGATGAGAGTCAGTGTTTACGCATATGTACTGAATACATGTGCAACCAGACTAACATATAGGGCGTCGGTTGCTAAGTGCAAGTGTCTAGTCTGAGTCTGGTTGGCACTACTAGTCTCGAACGGGAGGATGCCCATCTGGGAAGTTGATGCCAGAACTGGCCGACTACCAGCCCATTGCAAATAAATCTCTCCTCAAATCTCTATGAATAAGTCTGATCTAGTTCAAAACAATTTTGAAGCAATGGTAACTAGTCCTTCATGAATTTGCCTTGCATGATCTAGCGTAAGCCAGATGATCTATATATGCAATACTTGGTAATTTGGCATCCCGGCAGTAACTCAATTGTAGCCTCATAACCTTCGTGTCATTCTTATTGCAGCCCCATGATCCTCCTTTTCCTACTCGAGCTTCCTGGAAAGCAATCTGGAAGAATTGCAGCTGCCGACATTTCCCCGCGGATTGATCCTGATAGAGATTGTAGCCCTAGAGTCTAGCACAACACAGGGTCCAACAGAAGTATAATCACCGTTATTTAGCATCACAGAATGCATAAATCGAACATGAGTTCCAAAATAGTTCGAGGCCAGATTCGATACTTGTGAGGCGTTAGGGGCTATGACTTTTACCTCTGGATTAATGAGCAATGTTGAAATAACATAACAAACCGGTATAGAGCGGCCTCATTATGCTATTCTTACAATAATATAATCATGACAATTCAGAACACCTTTCAGCTTTCAACTACTCCATCCATTCTACTGTGTTGCCTCGAGCCACAGCCCGATGTAAATGTATGCTGCTACTTCAGGCGTTTTGCATATATCCTATACTCATCATCTTCAATACTTGCCCATCTTACACTAAATTTGTCTAATTAACCTTAAGTACAGTAACACCCCCAAGCCACGGGTGCCTACTAGTGACAGTACTTGTATCGCCACCTTGGTACGTTACTTGACATTCCGAAGTATTGCCACCCATATTGCAATCTGTGGTCTTGATGTTGGATCGGTATTGCGCGGCAGTCTGCCCATGAGGCTGAATGTTTACTTTTCCTCGCGGTAACAAAAATCTACTGCTGCGGGTTCGATTGTTAATCGTAGGACCCAGTTGCAGATCACCAGTACTGAGATATTGGCTTACGCAAGGCCCCACAACGTCAACTCACCTCCACATGAGAGAAGAGACATTTGGGTTTTCAATCCCCAAATCCGGCGATAGACCCTTCACGATTGGCGTTTCATGACGCCATGTCAATTAGCTACCCCTGGTGCATCTACCCTCGAGTAAATCCGTAGCCACCCGATTGCTGGTTGGCGGTTGCCCGTCCCATCATAAACCATAGGGCGAAACAATAGGTGGGTATAATTCCGCAAACGAGGGAATATGCATGTACCACCCAGTTATAATGTGCCCATCCCATTGACCTGCTGGTGAACCGCTTTGTTGGCTTCTCATGCCCTATGATTAACAGGAAACCTGGATATAATTGCCCAGAAGGTTCAGGTGCATCAGTAAGATGGTAAGATACTTTCGTTCCACAGAGGTGTCTTTTCCTCTTGTATGAGGCTTGGCGCCAAGTTACACATGGAAGGAGGAAAAAGATCCAGAACGTAAGACTAACTGGACAGGAGTGAGTGATTTGGACTAGGACTAAAAGAATGAGGTGGAGAACATAAGGGAATATGACTATCGCAGCTAGAATATAGGACCATCAAGTTTATTATCCTTGATGGCTGAAGTGGGGATCTATTTCGTTATTCAAATTGTTCTAATTTGCGATTACTAATTTGCTCCAGAAGGGTCTTGGCATTACACATCCAGTCACGTTATATTAACATTGGCTTGGATCTAGTCCGGTTGGCACAACGCCCTTCGATGGGCTTGGATCGCCTGCTGTAAAGAACAGCCATATCAACAGAGGCACATCACTCATTGATCACTGACTCGAGTACATAGTCTATCTCCATACAAAACAATGCCGCACTCGCCGCCGCCTCCCCCAGCACCCGAAGCGTACGTCTCCGATCTTCCAGCTCGAGCTCGATTCCACAAACCTACTAACTTCCATATCTAGAATCCCAATCGTCACCCCCCTCAACCTCATTCTCTTTTCTCTTGTCATCTACATCGGCTACCTCCGCTTCCGTACCCCCACCACCCCAGTCATCTCCCGCCCTCCACCAATCGTCTACCGGAAATACACCCCCCTCACCCTCCTCCCCTACAACGGCATCGACAAACCTCAAGTCTTCCTCGCCGTATCCCGGAAAGTCTATGACGTCACCCCCGGTAAGGGATTTTACGGTCCCGGGGGCTCTTACGAGAGTTTTGCGGGAAGAGACGCAAGTAAGGGATTGGCTAAGGGGAGCCTTGATGCGGAGATGTTGAGTGATGAGAAGGGGAGGATTGATACGTTGGAGGATTTGAATGAAGAGGAGAAGGGGAGCTTGAGAGGTTGGGAGGAGCATTTTGGGGGGAAGTATGCAATTGTAGGGGAGTTGGTGGAGAATGGGGAGGATGAGGGAGAGGAGGAAGAGGGAGTACAGAAGGCGTGAAAAGGCTGATGAGTTTGGGGAAGGGCCTTTGGGGCCTATGCCTCTAGTGACTCTGCAATTGGACGCATGTGACAATTGAAGGTTTAGAAGTCTGTTATGAGTTTGTGGGAGGAGACTAGTAGAGGGAATTATATCACGATGCGATGATATCGGTTTTCAATGGAGTTCGAGTTGTTAATTGGTAATGATCAAGACATGCCTTGAGGCTTGAAATAAGTTAGCAAAAAAAAGCTAGAAGAATTTCCGGTTAAAAACCTCGTGCAACCATTCTGCCCCCGTTAATTTCCCTATTGAAACGCAGGTATCTCTATTAGGTTTTTTATTTATTCAATAATTGTGATCCAATAATCTCCAAATCATATCCCCCCAAATGCCCAAATACCATGTAAATAAGAATACGAAAGAAGCCTGCTCCCAATCTCACGAGTGCTAGAAATATCCCATACACCCAACTCCAACACCAACCAGACTGCTTTATCCCGCCCTGTCCATAGTCTTCAACCAGACCTACAACGGCCAGCTACTACGTTTTAGAGAGTAATTTTGGTACCTCTCCCAGGTAACCATATCTCGAACCTTTAATCCCTATTGAACACCGGGCACTGCATCCTAGCCCATCTTGAGAAACTTCCCCAGGGATACCTCGACCCCTCATTTTGTCTGAGATACTTGAGGCTTGGTAATCCCTCCTTCAAATTCATCAAATTCCACCCTCAATAACGGCTCCAAGCCAGCCAGCTTCCTTTTCTCTTCATACGTCCCAAAGAAACCCTGGCTAGGGACGAATATCTTTCCCGCGCTATGGGGGGTAGAGGAGGAGATAGCAGTAGTAGGTGGGCGCTTAGGCGTGATGAGCTGAGTTGGAGAAGTAATGCTTCCTGCCTCACCACTGCACTCTCCTCCCCCAGAGAAGCCCTCGCCCGATGGAGGCCTAGCGCGGGTTGCCAGCCTCATCGGTGTACTTGGGAGGAGGGACAATGGGGGATTGCTGCCCTTGTTTGCTGCGGCAGGAGCAGAGAGTGCAAGGGGGGAGAAACACAAGTTTGGGGTTTGCTTAGGTTTTGCCAGAGGAGCAGGCTTAGGAGAGCCTTCGTTATCGGAGAAATCTTCGATGCTCCCAAAGAATAGTGGACCTTCAGATATTCGTTGCTCAGGCTGTGTACTCCCGTGTAGGGGAAGGATAGACGGGAACCGCTCAATAACCACCTCGAAATCCTGCCGTGGTGAGGGTACCTTGTCGATAAGTTTTCCCCACGTACTAGCTCCAGAATCTTCATCTGTATCATGTTCCATGGCCATATCCATATCATTTATCTCTACCGCACTATGATGGTCATCATCTTCATGATCGCCATCTTCATCCATGGCATGTTCCCATGCTACCCCTTTATTGCCATTGGCGGTACTCTTCCCGGGTGCTGGGAACAATTCATGCATAAATCGGCCTCCCCGCGCTGTACCAGCTGGGCCCCACAGGTCTGCTTCATCTTCCTCCTCATTGAGGTGGGGTAGTACCCGTCGCCGCTTTTGCGCGCCTGCGCCGGACATCGCATATCCAAGCATGTGGCAATTTTGAGCAGATGCTCTTTCCGCTCCGCGGGCTCTCACCTTTGCAGCCTTTGCAGCTGCAGCAGCTTCCCACTCCCAGCGGGCTATTTCCTTCTCAACCTCTGCAGCTTCATGGCGGAGGATGGCAAGGTGTTGGCGGAGAGATCGGAGTTTAGCTGTTAAGTGTTAGGGAATAAACATAGCGATTTGCGTAACTGGAATCAAGGACTTTAGTGAGCTGGGGAAACACGTACCTTGACATCTCTCCTCTGGGTCTACATTGTGGCCATTGCCAGCATGGTCATTGTGATTATTCCTCTTCATATCTTCCGCAGTCTTGGAAACGCTATGGTTAACGTTTTCGACAATTGACTCATCTTCGGAGTGTTCATCGTCGCTGACAACCCTTCGCTTGCGGTTATTTGCATAAATAGACCCGAGCTTCTTTGACCTTGACATATTAACGTCAATTTGAATTGCAGTGGGTCTAAAACTAACGAATTTGCGAACGAACAGAACAACAATGGAGCTTTAAATCCTTAGCCAAAAAAACCCAAACAAGCAAATATACCGGAACAGCGGGGGCGGGGAAGGTGGGTGACGGATGGCCAAATACCAGAATTGTCGATCCTCAACCTTGAGTACGTTGAGACACCACATATGCTTGCTTTTTGGAACGCGCAGGTGCATAAAGTACCTACCAGTACGACAAGGATATATCAATTGGCATAACGTAAAGCATGGGAGTTTGCTTGAGAAGCAAGTAGTCTCGGAATAACCCGACGAATTAGTAAATATATCAGCACTTGACAAATTCCCGGCCGAGGCATAGGTGAAGAGCAGCTGTCTCTTCGCCGATGTACCCTTGCCGACTGGAACTGCATGAATTCACGTATTGGGATTTGACGACAGGCATGGTGCGTGTTTTGTTTTCGTGAGGAACTAGCAAACAAATTATATTCTTGGTTTTGTAGGCGTGTAAATTCTGCCTCCATCTGCCCGATTGTGATATATCGGGTATTACCTGGCCCCTCTTCCAACTGTGCCTCTTCCACCAGTACTTCCCAGCCTCCCACCCCCCCTTCGTAAGCCCCTCGTGGGAATACCCCTTCCTCTTGAAGTATCTGCACCCGGTATGGGGTTTGGAGCTGGGGCCCTGCTACTTCCTGTGGTACTCGAGCTTCCTCCAGCACCAATACCTACCTTCCCCCGACCCCTTCCATATATTGAGGAAGTGCCTCGCCCTGAACGACTTGGTGGTCTGTTGTCTACAGCTTCTCTCGCTGCTGCTGCCCTCTCCCGTTCCCGTTCTCTTGCTGCGGCTCGGGCTCGTTCTTCCTCCTTACGTCGTTCTGCTTCTTGTGCTTTTGCGAGAGCCTCTTGCTCGATGTCATGGAGGTCCTTGTTACCGCCTTCCCAGTGTCCGGATAGAAGTAGGCGTTGTGTGTGTTCTGTTTGTGAGAGGATGCGGACCCAGAGATTTAAGAGAGTATTGGCGGAATTGACAGTAGAGGAGACGGTCTGCATAGACTATGTTAAATGTTGATCGTCAAAAGGTGATTGGGGGTGTTTCAGTCGCACCTCCATATTAGCTTTGGCCTTCTCTAGTGACCCAATGACGCCTTCAATGACTTTATTAATCTGCTGTACTCCAGCAAGCTCAGCTCTCAGAGCGGTATCTCGAGTCTCTGAGTCTACAGGGGAACGTGAACGTTGCTTTGGGCGGTTGGTAGGGGTGGGTTTTTTTTGGGGAGAGTCCTCGCCTGACAGTTGGAGGCTGTCGAGGTCTAGGGTGTCGTCCCGATAATTAGCCATTGCTACTGTGATGGTTGGAGTTCTAAAATTTGGAACGGTTTCAAGAGTGGCCGTTTGGTGGGATTCCCCCGTTGCGGGTTGCGGGGTGGTTTCTGGCTTGGCATGGCAACGCAGGGTAACACTATTTGTTGACGGGGCTTTTACATCCTGTCATTTTAATATGAGGGCCAATGTCTAATGGACAGAGTAGTTATATATGGTATGGTATTAGATATATCTGTCGAGCAGAATTAAACCTCTGATTTGTCAATGACTTGCAACTCCTCGCGTGCAATTGGACGAATTTACATTTCTCGCCGCTCTTCCATGCCACAAAAAACTCACGCATGAGCCAATAAACACGCAGTTTTGAGCACGCGTCTCGCAGCAACCACGGCTTCCCTGATCTAAACAATCCCCATCGCCCACTGATTCTCAAAACATTTCAAAACTTCACATCCTTCAACATACACCAATTACTCCGACATACGATCATCGGCAGCTCATCACATCTCCGACTCTGTTTTTGACGATTTTTCTCGGTTTGGTTCTTCAGTATTTGCCCCGCTCGCTCGTTATCAATATTGTCTCAGTGTTTGTAGATTGGTCAAAGCAACACGCCTGGAAATTTCTTTCCTCGCAAAACACATCTGAACTTCAGAAGCTCAACGCCACTCACAATAGGCATCATCAGCCTTTCAAGGATTTTTTTTCAGCAGATTTTCCTTAATAGTTTGCATCTCTCACATTTGACTTTTCTCGCAAGTGCATATTTTCAATCGATTACACAACATGGAAACATGCCCAAGAACTCCGCCTAGAAGGACTCGTGTCGAGACGCCTGATGCGCCTCTTCATGGGGTAGAGTATGATAGGGGAAAGAAGCAGGAGAGAAAGGAGAAGGAGCAAGAGAAGGCCAGGCAGAAGGAAGAGAGGGAACGACAAAAAGAGAAGGCACAAGTCTGTCCTCCTACACTTAGCAAAGCCAAGCCGTCTGTGTCGTTCGCTCCCTCTCCACCAGGTTCTCCCGTCAGCACCGGCTTGCCATCCCCAGTTCAGGACAAGTTCAACATCTTCAGAGACGCTAAACAATCAACAACTAATGCTGATCCCTTCACCGGGCCGTCCCACCCTTCGACTACGAAGTACAAGCAGTTTAAGCCTCCACCAGCTCCCCAGACCATGAGGAACCCATTTGCTGCTGAGGAGGCGTCACAAGAGTCTAATGGTGCAGAGTCTCTACCTACTCCTGCTAAAACACCTTCGAGGAAGAGGAAGTTCATGATACCATCTGAAGAACAAGAAGAGCTGGACTCTGCGAGCAGGATTTTGTTCCCGGATAGAACAATTACAAAGCCAAAGACTCCTATCTCCTCGGCAGCGGCCGCTACTCTTGCAGAGATTCTTGGAGAACCATCATCAAGCATCCTTGCATCCAGCAAGTCCAGCACGCGCAAGAAATCAAACCGCAAGTATGACATCGGGCGAGATGTTGCACGAGACCCCTTTGGAAGCTCAGGCGTCCTTGGTTCAAGGGATAGTGGGTCTGTTGAGATTTTTACCGACTCCAACGCAAGAGTCCCAGAATACGATCCCAGCTCAGAGAACCCATTCATTGATCATCCGGAAGGTAGCACCAGGCAGCTTAGTGAAAAGCAACGCGAGAAGGAGAGGAAACGCAGGGAGAGAATGGAGAAGAATAGGGAGGAATTTGAGGCTCTCCGAGCTGGAAGGGAGGATGGGATGGTTTATACAGTGTACGAGTTTCCTCCCTGACTAATATAATGCTGCACATTCTAATATCTGCTTAAGCCGCGGAATGAAAGTCTTCCGAAAATTTGAAGAAGATAATTCTAGAGTCCTCGGTGGGCCAGTCCAGCGTGTTCTCTTTCCATCCGCCCGAGGAACTCGCCGCAGAGGGTCTCGTCCTCTTGGAGTAGAGGAGGCGCAGTCCGCAGCCCGCACTGAAAGCTTCCTTGGAGGAGCGTCTGACGATGTCGAGGAAGTTGACCATTTCGCCGCTATCTCTGACTCGGACAATACCCCCTCGACACCTACTAAGAGGAAGACGACTGTCGAGAACGTTGGGGAGGAGGTTGAAGAGAAGCTAAAAGCGGTTATCGAGGAGGAAGTGAAAGACTTGAAGGAGGAGGGCGAAGAGAAGGAAAAGGGAGAAAGGGCCGACGAGGAGAAATCGGATGAAGAAAAGGGGAGAGAGGCTGCTTCTTCAGAGGAAGAGGAGAAGGCTGAGCCAGAGAAAGTTTGCCTGGAAGAGCAGCCTGACAAACGTACACGCGCCCCTTCAGTTGCACCGTCTGTGTCTTCAGTTGCATCTTCAAACATTCTTAGCTTCGGCCGCAGACCTAGGATCACAAAGAGTGTTTCTAATCTGAGTAATGACGAAGGGAAAGCACCTGCGCTAAGGCGAAGCAAACGACTGGCGAGCATCGAGCCAGAGCAAACCCCTGACGTTGGAAAGGCTACTATTAAGCAAAAGTTGGCCTCAAAGAGGGGTAGGAGCGAGGATTCGGCATTGGAGGACACTGGGAAATGGGCATTGGAAGTGCAAGGCGGAAGTAGGAAGAAGAGCAGATATTGAATTTAACGAGTTTGGGTGGTTAAGTTGGTTTTGGTTACGCTTGGATGATTGCGTTGGAGGATGGAATGAGAATGGGACGTGTCAGAATACGCTCTTGATTTTGTATGCATTTGAACTTACCTTTCGTTTACCCTAAGTCTAGATGGGTGATTCAGATTCATCTGAGTGTTTGGGTTTACTTTCTCCACTTTCGTTTGGACCTCTTTAATGCCTAATTTTATTTTTGTTTACCCTTCCACTCCCTACTCTGATTTCTATGCTCTTGCTTTTCTGGAAGAGTAGCCCATGGGGATGTGTATCTGAGTTACCTTGAGGTGTTCCGGTACGGGGCATGAGGCATAGCTACTTATTTGTTTCCTATGCTCCGGTTTTAAGCGGGGTGCTGTGTGCCGCGGGAGGAATGGTTTGGCAGCTAGATGTGAGTTATGGCTTTGATGAAGGGAGGCGGATTGTCCTGTATATGTACTTGTAATCAGTACTCTTGTATTAGTTAGCAGAACATCAAAATGTCAACTGCCAATAAGTATGATGGATATGTGATGCTCTGCCTTCATTTAACTACTCAGCTTCAACTATGAACTTTGTGTTCCCTGAGCTCTGGGCACTGGTTCCCAAACTTATGTAAGCCGGCCTACGACAACCCGTCTGGTATCTCCCCCCAAAGTTCCAACAATATAGTAGAGGACTAGGGAAGTGCAGCTATCGGATGATAATAGATTTTCCGCTATCCCAGCCAATACCACTTCTCCCCTCCCCCTATATCGAGCCTCATCCCATCCCGTCGCCAATCCCCCACCTCACCCCACCTTTCGTAGTACCTTACACAACGAACCTTCAGACAGCTGTCCCAGGCCAAATTAAATACCGTTGCCATTCAGGTACCTACGTCACTAAAACAGCCTACTCCTGATTCATCAAGGTCATCATTTGCGCGAGCTCAAAAGTTACGATGACTACGCCGATAACCACGGAGGAGTCCGCGCAGTTGTTGGCTGATGCTTTGGCGGTTGTGAGGCAGCAGGCAGCGCTAATGCGCCGGGCGCTGGAGACGCCGGGGAAGCTAATGGATGCTCTTAAGTGTAGTAGTACGTTGGTCAGTGAGCTTAGGACGGGGAGTTTGAGCCCAAAACAGTATTATGAGCTGTATATGGCGGTGTTTGATGCGTTGAGGCACTTGTCCGCGTATTTGAGGGAAAGCCATCCGGTTAATCATTTGGCGGATCTGTAAGTACTCTTAAGTGCAGGATATGTGGGGATGGGAAGATGATGGAAGTGTTGTGCTAATGTGGGGTTGTGAGGTGGTAGATATGAGCTTGTGCAATATGCAGGTGGGTGATGGAAATGATGCGCCGGGGGAGGGGTGGCTCGAGGAATGGTGTGTTAATGTGATTGAGATAGGAAATATTGTGCCGAGACTGTACTTGATGATAACCGTCGGAACGTGAGTCTTGTGTCGATGGGGATGTAGAGTTAGGAGTTATGGGGGCTAACATGGGTCAGAGTTTATATGGGCATTGAGGATGCGCCGGTGAAAGAGATTATGAAGGACATGATGGAGATGAGTCGAGGGGTGCAACATCCGATGAGGTAAACAGCCGGAATCGCGCAAGTGGATAACATGCGGCTAACTGATAGTCTATTGTTGGATAGGGGGCTGTTCTTGAGATACTATCTATCAGGCCAGTCACGCGATTACCTTCCTACTGGGAGTGGTGACGGACCAGAGGGAAACCTCCAAGACTCCATATCATTCGTTCTCACCAATTTCGTTGAGATGAACAAGCTCTGGGTCAGACTTCAGCATCAGGGACACTCTAGGGAAAGGGACAAGAGGACGCAAGAGCGGAAGGAGCTGCAGCTGCTTGTAGGATATAATCTCGAACGGCTGAGCCAGTTAGTAGACCTGGAAACCTATAAGGGTGGTGTTCTAGGTTCGCTCTTGGAACAGGTTGTTCAATGCCGGGATGTGCTTGCGCAGGAGTACCTGTTAGAGGTCATAACACAGGTTTTTCCAGACGAATTCCACCTCCACACCCTCGACCAATTTCTGTCAGCTACCGCTCGCCTAAACCCAAATGTTAATGTCAAGGCAATCGTCATCGGAATAATGGACCGGTTGAGCAGTTATGCAGCCCGGGAGGCAGTGTCTGAATCACCGGAGGAGAAGCAGAGGAAAGAGATGGATGCTGCATTGAAGATGTTGGATAAGATGAAACTATCGAAAGAGAGCTCACCACCACCACCACCACCACCGCCACCGCCACCGCCACCGCCACCGCCAGTCGACAAGGAGAATAATCCCCCGAAGACCCTGGCTGATGATATTCCTAAGGAGAACGGTCATAGTGAGGAACCTGAGGAGGCAGGAGATGGCGCAAATAGTCCAAGCGAACTGGAGAAGAAAGCAATCATGGTACCTGAAGGCAAGCCAAGAGGGATTCCAGAGGATGTCAGGTTGTATGAGATTTTCTACGACCAGGTGGTGAAACTTGTGAATGTATGTCGATTAGTGCCCTTATCTACATTTTTTGGAGGCCAGGATGGAATTTATGAGGGAACAGGGTGAAATCTGATTGTTTAATTTCTTGACAGGCTCAAAACCTTCCTATACAAGATATTACTGCGTTACTTGTTTCATTGGCAAACTTGGCACTGTGGGTTTTACTCTCTTAATTGAAATAATCTACGGAGCTGCTGAGGCTAATTTGATCATATTTGCTCCAGAAATATTTATCCAGAGCGACTAGGTATGCTCATGAGAACGCCCACCGTCTTGGATTGCGATGACTAACCCTGAAACCCCCAGACTATGTTGATCAAATTCTCTTTTACACAAACCAGAAAGTCACCGAGATGGCCAACAGTGCTGACCTACATTCACCTGCCTGCCAGAAGAGCATACTTAGTCTTCTTCAGGCGCCCATAAAGTTATATATCTCCCTTTTTACAATATTCGCGCTACCTAATTATCTCCCATTACTACATGCCCAGACATACCCTACTCGCCGGGCTGTTGCGGGCTTGGTAATTCAAACTATCTTGAAGAACTCTATAAAGATAACCCAGCCAGAACATGCAGAGGGAATATTAGAGTTGGTGAAGGTCTTGATCAAGGAAGGTGCGCAGCAGCAAGTGGGATATCCTGGGTCAGGAAGGCGGGGTAGGGAGATGGAGACGGAAGAGACAGTCGAGGAGCAGGGCTGGTTGGCGCGAATGGTGCACTTGCTGTATAATGAGGAAAATGATGTGCAGTTCAAGGTACTCCCCGTTATCCTTTCAAAAGCCGGAAGCTATGTGGAGGTTAAATTGATGCTGACACAGTCGATAGCTCATCCAAATCACTGCCAAAGCCTTTGAGGAAGGAGGTGACCGCATCAAATACACCTCACCAGCCATCATTACTTCATCTGTAAAGCTTTCCCGACGGTACAAATCTCAAGAACACACTTCCGAGACCTGGCAAACTATGTCCACCTCGCTATACCGCTTCATGCTACAGACCCTGAAAGCCCTCTATACTCGCGTGGGGTGTCCAGACTTGTGCTTGCGCTTGTTTGTATTCTGTGGACAGGTGGCAGATCAGAATGGCTTTGAGGAGGTGGCGTATGAGTATTTTGCACAGGCGTTTGCGATTTATGAAGAGGCGGTCTCGGATAGTAGAGCACAGTTTCAGGCAGTATGTGTTATTGCTAGTGCGTTACACTCGACGCGAAACTTTGGGAAGGAGAATTATGATACTTTGATTACGAAATGCGCATTGCATGGGAGTAAGTTGCTGAAGAAGGCATGTGGTTTCTCTTTCAACTGAGGGATATTGGATAGTGTGGCTGACGCTTGCTGGTGAATTAGCCGGATCAATGCCGCGCAGTTTATCTTGCTAGTCACCTGTGGTGGGCGACAGAGATCCCGGCTAGGAATGAAGATGATAAGACTGTAAAATCAAACCACCCCTTCCCTGTGAAAGAAAACCATAGAACTAACAGACGCACTATAGCCTCTCTACCGAGACGGCAAGCGAGTTCTTGAATGCCTCCAGCGAGCTCTGAGAGTAGCCGACGCGTGTATGGACACGGCCGTCTCGGTCGAGCTGTTTGTTGAGATTCTCAACCGCTATGTATATTACTTTGACCGACAGAACGAGGCTGTGACGGTCAAGTACTTGAATGGCCTGATTGAGTTGATTCATAGTAATTTGCATAATAACTCCGAAAGCTCCGCGACAGAGGGACCGAGGAAGCACTTTGAGAGGACGTTGGAGTATATTAGGAGTAGGGAGTTTGATGAGGTGGTGTTGGATATGAAGTAGATGGTGCTCAGCTTGGGTGGAGCGGGCGGTGGTTGGTGGTGGGGGAGCGGGGCAGGGGGCGGGGAGGCGAAGGGGGTGAATGTAGAGAGGGTTGGATTTGGAGGCAGGAGTTTAGTCTTTGTTTACTTGACCGAGAGCCTGTGTTATGCACAGGAAGGCAATTGCATGCGCCTTGCCCGTACTTAATTCAGTGGACTACCACTGTGTGTAGGGAAAAAAAATGATGGTGCAGTAATGTATGGAGGAGTTTGTGCGTGCGCACATGCACTGGAAGGATGACAGATAAAATGGCAGTAATAGATGGGGCCCAGGATGGAACTTCGCAGAATGCCTGGCAGGAAGATAGTAGTTTACTTGACAAGCATGTGTAATTATAGTGTTGATATCAGAAAGAGTCGTTTTATGCTGGAAGTTACATATCGCTATGGCATGTACAGTAGAGCTCAGGTAGGTACGTCAGGGTAACTATTAAACTGTTCTTGTAATTTGTTAACCTGAAGTCGGACCTGCATCACCGTCATATTAATGTATGTACTTAAGAAATATACATAGATAGGGGTGGTAGACGCAGGTTATATTTCATAGTAATACTTCCCAGAGAGTTGACTGCGTCAAAATAAGTGTAAACACTGCAGTGCGGGGGAATTATGTTCCCCACAGAGGTGCCCTTTGGCCATCTGTCAAATATCACTTATTGAAATCATGCAGCTTAAGATGGATCTCATTGAACTAGCAGGAACCAGCTCCACAGACAAGCTTAATAAGCAGAATAAGCAGGGCGTTTCAAAAAAGATGAATAATGAATCGAATCCCTAGCATAGTGCGAGTGGTTTGTACTCGGGCCATGGTGCTATCTCAATGGAGAAAAGCTAGCCTAAAGAAAAGCAATAGTTCTGTTCTGTATGTACCTCATTTATGTAATCCTCCTGAAAGAACTACAGTTAAATAGTTAAGATAACTCCACACGCAGTAACTTAAGGTCTGAAAATCAGTGCCTCAATAACACCACTAATCCTACTACCCGCCCAGCGGATATGGGATGGTATACGATGCAGACATACTTACCTCAGCGCATCTAAGTGCTGTCACCAGCTGGCTGGTGGAATGGCCCTTTGGGTACTCTACAATTCGAATTTATAGCTGCACCATGTTGGCTTTCGATAGGGGAGGTGAGAATGGTACAGGGTATGGCCAAGTATGAGTGGAACTGATTGATAGTGTAATAAATCGTTCTAGCAAGCATATCATAATTCACTCATCTATTCGTAAAGTAAGTCCTTCCTTCTTTCTCCCCTCTTAAATCCCACACTCCATCCCCGCCTCCCCATGTCTATAATCAAACGCCTTCACCAACCCCACCAACTCACACCCTGCCGCCGCCAACACCAATACATGGAACCACTGGTGGCTACTACCAAAGATATCGAACTTGCCTGGGGCGATTCTCTCTGGGATTCTAGCTGCGTACAGGGCTGCACCAAATACATATAGTGCCCCTTGGGTGAGTAACCAGCTAAGGGAGATTTGCTTTGAGAGAGAGGACCACCCGAGGATAGAGGCAGCGTGGAAGAGTGGGATGACACCTGAGGACCCGTAGAGGACGTACATTGCTGCGCGGAAGGGGCGATAGGGAGGGGTGCGAAAATGGGGGTGTAGGGTGAGTGTTGTACAAAGGAAGCCGAGGAGGAGGATCTAGCAGCTAATGAGAAAAGGCCCAGGGAGGCACGGGGACGTAGTGTGAGGAACCCACCATTGCGCAATACATCTTATACAATTCCGGTAAGCACCAAAGCCCATAATACAAACTCGCCATATAACTCCCCGCAATCATCGCCACGATACCCATATAATCCATCCTGTTTCCGAGCTTTGCCACTTCCAAACTGTGGTTGCAGGTGGTATGGTAGGCTGCAGATGCCCCGAGGCAGATTACGGCTCCGGAGAAGAAACATGAAAAAGCTAGTTTATCCCCAGGAGAGAAGGAGGGATACCGCAGGAGGAAGCTGTGCATTAGGTGGGCTACTAGAAGGGCGAGGGAGAGGAGGGCGCCTAGGAGGTGCGTGTGGATATTGATGGATTCATTGTGGAGGTAGAAGAGGGACTTGAAGGAGAGGTAGGTGGAGTTGGAGGCATGACTGGCTTGAGGTTATCAAAGCTGATTGGATCATGAGATACATAGCAGAGGGACTTACCGGTAGCCAGAGTGGATGTAGTGGTTATCCCTATCAAAGGCCAACAGGTAAGCTAATTCCTTGTTCCTCATGAATATTGAGCTCTTTTGAGCTCGTTAAAGAAGAAATATATACATACTGCTGCCATGACGCTTCATAGAACCGGTCAGCTCCATAGATTCATCTAGATCCCAAACTCAGGGTAACTCACGTAACTCATCCCACAGACACGTTAACGCTTGTTCGACCCTGTTGTGCTCCACGGCGATGGCTGTGTCAACCTATTTCGCACATCTCTCATTAGTTCCTTTCCATGTTGTCAAGAGACGACGGCCGAGACAATACAAAGGAAGCTCACCACTTTCTTTCCTAGCTTCCCAGCAGTGCTTTGCGCAGTCTTGCTATCTACGCCAACTCCAGTGTGGGGTTGTCTCTGCCTTGGTTTACCCATATTGTGAACAGCGCTGATGTATCAGTATCAAATGTGGATATTACAATCCCATATAATTCCCAGCTATATGTCTGTCGCAGATCTCACGGTCGTTGACCCTCCTGCCAATATTTACAAGTCAACAAACCAGACCCTGCAACTAGCTCATGCCAAGAGCTACACCCTGTTCGTGGCTGCAGCCAGATCAATTACGCGCATCGCTCCACCGCCTGCCAAGCCCCTGTGGCCGGCGCAGCTCAGGAGCTTTTTTTAAATTAAAAAAATGCAATGAGCTGCCCCACCGCCAAAGACCGTTCGCTTCGGTACCCGGTCGCGATGTGAAGTTAGAGAAATTCCCTCGTTTAAGTCTTTATTTATCCTGCCATTCCGCCTTTGTGTTGCTAGAGCTGAATCCTCAACTTCGGAAATGGCAGATTCTAGCAAGATCCTGGATGATATCTCTCACAGGCGGTTTAATCCCTTGAGGAACTCTTGGGTGCTGGTGTCCCCGCATAGGATGGAGAGGCCGTGGCAGTGTGTTTAATCTCTCCCATGAATAGATGCCGCAGGTACTGACTTTGTGCAGAGGCCAGCAAGAAGCTCCATCCAAGAGTACACTCCCGGAATATGACCCTAGTGTAAGAGACCTCAATCATGAGTGTGCTATGCTGAAGGGAGAAGTTGATGTTGACTTGGGCGGTCGATTGCAGTGCTATCTCTGCCCCGGGAATGCTCGCGCAGCAGGCGATGCCAACCCAAAGTATGAGAACACATTTGTTTTTGTCAATGACTACTCTGCGGTGAAGGAGAAGCAGTCGAACTATACTGCTGAGGTGGGTTGTGATGGTGCGTGTATCCTTACTTTCAGATGTTACCCGTCAATGGGTAGATAGCTAATATATCGTCACTCTAGAGAAATCATTGCTCCTTCTACAAGCAGAAGCCGTCAAAGGCAAATGCTTCGTTATTTGCTTTAACCCCAAGCATAACTTGTAAAGAGTCCACTCCGCGCCACACATATGCTGGCTAACCTCTTCATTATCACAGAACTCTCGCAGATCTCCCCGCCCCCTCAATCATCCCCATCATTCAAACCTGGACTACTATCTACCGCTCCAACCTGCCCCCAGCAAACCCCCACTACCTCCCCGCATCCAACACGGCCGCACCAACAAGCCAATATACCTACATGCAAATCTTCGAAAACAAAGGCGCCTCCATGGGCTGCTCCAACCCGCACCCCCATGGACAAATCTGGACGACCACCTCCCTCCCCGAAGAGCCTTCTCTCGAACTCTCATCCATGTCCACCTACCGCAAAAAAAATAATTCCTGCCTTCTCTGCGACTACGCCTCCACCGAAATCAAGAAACAGGAACGAACAGTATTTGAAAATACCCGCTGGCTAGCCGTAGTCCCCTGGTGGGCCACCTGGCCATTCGAGATTCTCCTCTTGAGTAAATCATGTAAAGCATGTTTACCCCAGCTAGGCGAGTCTGAGGTTAGCGCTCTTGCGGAGGCGATTAGTCAAATCACGAAAAGGTATGATAATTTGTTTGAGACCAGCTTCCCATATAGTATGGGTATACATCAGGCTCCACTAGATGCAACGGAAGAGCAGAGGCTGGCGAGTCATTTGCATTTGCATTTTTATCCGCCGCTGTTGAGGAGTGCGACTGTGAGGAAGTTTTTAGTTGGGTATGAGATGCTGGCGGAGCCACAAAGGGATATTACACCGGAACAAGCGGCGGCGAGGTTGAGGGCATTGAGTGGAGTAAGGTGTTATAGGGAGGTGCTGTAGGGTTGGAGGAAGGGCTTTGGATTAGGTGCGATAGATATAGTTATTATGTCATATGAAAACAAGTCAATCTATTAGAAGTGGCCACATCTCCCGCTGCGGAAATTGCTAGTATGAATCTTAACAGAAAGCATAAAATTCTTCGCTATCATAATTCAGGGTAACCACCAGAGGGTACTCTAAGAAGGGAGTGTTCTGTACATAAGTATCTCGGAGCTTGACTCGGTGGCCAGAATCCTAGGAAATGCTAATATTATTATACATCCTTGAGGGGAAGAGAGTGATTGGCCTAGTACGGTAGGATAAGCCTGGGCACGAATACAGTTTGTCGTTCCCTCCGGGCTGCATAACCAGACTAACATAAACCCTCGTAGACCCAACACACGCCGGTTTGTTTACTAGTCTAGCGTTTAACTACTTTGTAAACTTGTGAAAGGGATTCCTTAGTCTCAATAACAGCTCTGATTGGGACTACTATAATTGTTATACACACTTAAGCACGTTCGAAGGACGATAGTGAACCAGGCTCGCCTACTACTAGTAAGGAGTCCACTTACACAGTACCCCCCAGAGGGCAGTCAGATTGTATCATAAGTTACCCTGAATAGGTCCTAGAGATCAAGTTCGATGCTTAGCAGCCTTGAGTACCCTTCCTCTTATCCCTCCACTTCTTCTTCTAACCTTCGCTGACTTGTCCCCAGTCTTTACTCACTAAACAAGTCTCTGGGCTTTTAAAACCAGACTACTTTCACGTATTTAATTACATCTAAGCAGCACACCACCATCCCAATTGAAAGCTATGGGGCACATGTTCATGTTTTTGTTCTCGTACTTTTCTCAGACAGAGATACTTCAGATCTTATCCTGCCCTCAAAACGAATCACCAAATCTCCACTCAACTAATTTTCTTCTGCTTAGTTACACCTGGGATTGAGTCACATAGAACAAGAGTCACGATGGTGGGTCAAGGTTTCAACAAATCCTAAAAGGAATGGTGGGCCTAAGTTGTCTCTCTTCATGGCATTGAAGTCATCCTTTGTTCATTTTTCTAGTCTTCAAAACCTTACTGACCATTTCGATAGGCACTGGGTTTGGATAGCTCGAAAAACATACGCATACTTACCACGTTACAGTGCCCCCACATATCACCTCAGACACGTGCCACATGTTTGAATTAGCCGATAAATTGAAAAGAATGCGGTATGGATTTAAGACTTTACCAGTTACGGGTTCAATTTTGCCAGCAAACTCGGTACCTACATCTACTTTATCTCCCGCTGCTGCATACGGGGTACACCGGCCCCCACTGAAATAGACGGACCAGGGATGCAGGAGTTGTTGGAACGGCAGAATTACATATATGGTTCCAGATTTAGGAGGTGGAAGCTTCACCAAGATTGAGGGATCTAGATGCGCGAAGGAGTTAGAAAAGGATGTTGTCGCAGTGCTTCTCCTTGATGTGCTGGTTAGTGAATGTAATGCATGGCTCAAATGGCGAGAGCTTACTTTACTACAGTATACGTATCCGACGGAGGATTCAATCGTTTACAGACTGAAGAGACAGAAACAGAAGATGCAATAAGATGGGATATGCAGCAAAAAGCCTGCATGGGGCATGTAAACTCCTTTTCTATACCACGTGATCGCTGGTTTCACCTTTTTACCTTTTTCATGTCATGCCATTCGCAGGCTAAAGTCAATCTGCCACATTCTAGTGTTCTCGTGCCCAGACCGATTTATTTGAGTGTTAGCTTAAATTGGTTTTAACACTACAATACCGGCTTTCGTTGTGCGTCAAGGGATTGGCTCTCAAGGGTGGCGGCGCTTGTATTGATGCGTCTTACTCACACCTGCAAAGATACCCGGCCTTCCTTCCCTTCCTCTCTCTATCCTCCTTCATCCTCCACCATTGATGCTCTTATTCTAACAGCTAGCAAACCACCATCCTAGGCTGATTCTTCTTTCGGGGCAATGTTTGGCTGAGCGCCAAAGGCAACCCGGTAATATTTGTTAACTCCTTTCTTTTTATTTATGGTTTGCTTTCGTCGCTTGCTTCTTCTCTACCATTCAGTTAACACGACACAGCTTGCACACATTGAAGAGGCACTTCACTGCGGCTACCGAATGGCCTGACAAGTAAATTAGCCAACGTTACTTTAGAGCACTTTCCAAAAGCTAGGTACTGCCTAACTGGTTTTCTAGCTATTTTTCTGTCGGAAAACTGCCAGCAAATCGAACTGACGAACTGACGGGGATTCTTCGTACTAGGCGAGAGATACAGCAAACTACGAGACAGAGCATTCCAGACCTCCAAAGCAAGAGCACTCACATTTCCTCTTGGTCCAGATGAAATCGCCTAATGTATTCACGCACACATGCGTAAGTGGTGTGTGTGTGGATTTCAGTTGCTCGGCTGTGAATTGGGCTCGGCTCGGATTTTAACCTTAGGGGCTTAACTTATTTTTCCTTCACTTTTTCACAATTGTTGGGTGTTGGTTTTAAAGGGTGGCGGCGATCCTGCTTCAGGATAAGCCTTCCCAGCTCTGAATCTGAGGCTCACCCACCTTCCTCAGTAACCCTTACCCCTTTTCTCCTCAGACAAACAATAACTTTACCAACCTTTTTTTTTTTTGTCCCATCGCCTTTCCATTCCTTCTCCTCTTTTCTTTCCCAGCAAACATACTGCGACCGATTAAACGAACAGAGAGTGGAAGAGATCTCCCGGAGATTCTTCGATCCTTTCTTTCTTCCCTTGAGCTGTTCTTATTTCTGCTGCTGGTTGCTCATATGGCCACAACCAGTGCTCCTTCCATTAACCGTTGTCTTTCCAGCTGTCTGCTTTGATGACTCTTATTCTAATGTTTGCCTATCCTTTTGCCCCTGCCCTTGTTATTCCTGCCTCCTCTCCTCTCCTCTTGTAAAGCAGCCTTGCGTTCGGAGCTTGGAGGTGTGGGTGGGAATCAACGCGGTCGGGTCGGAAGGGTGTCGTGGCGTGAAATCTGGTTGGGCACCCTAACCCTGTAATTATACTAGCGCGTAAATAGGGGGCTTCGTTAGCTGCACCTAGCTCAGGCGCCACCCCTTGAGTCACTCTCGTGAAAAAAGTACAAATACCCCCCATCGCCCACCCTTCCAACATGATTTCTGAGAGCTTGGCATTTTTTCATCCTCTCTTCCATTGCTTTTCCCTCCCGCTGTTACTACTCAAGTATCTCACCACCACCAACGACGCAACTGCTTCACCACAGCGACTCGTTCCAACTGGTGTGCTTACGAAGCAGGATTTTGCATCAACGGTGCCCTTACTCTTAAAATAAATCGTGTTACCTCCTCGTCCCGTCCTCACGGTCAGGTGACCATTGAGCCCAACCATCAAATCCCATCCACATTCTCTCACGAAAGGAACCTTTCGTTGCTGACACTCCTTAATTTGACGTGCTACACGCTAATCGGCTGTATCATTATCACTATCTTATCTGAAGACCGTTGGGGAGGCATTTACTTGTTCTTCTCCGTTACGGTTGTTTATCAAACAGTTGTCAAACACACTCTTTGAGGCCGTTCGAAGAACATCTACTGTCTCCACCTATCCCAAAGCGTTCTCGTATAACATCACCTGAATCAACATGGCTTCAATGGAATCTTTGAGAACCCACCCCCAAAATGCCCTGCAGGCAAAGGCATTCACCTCTCCAGCAAGTTTGTCTTTTCCCGGCGGTGCTGGAGACCTCACTCCACCGACAGACGATAGGAATGTCAACAAGGCTGGTCCATCGAGCTATGCTCAGGATGGCACTGCTCCTGCCAGCAATGTGGTAACTCCTGCAACACCTGCTGCTACTCCCAGTTCAGGTGCAGGTGTTAGTGGGATTGTTCCCACGTTGCAGTAAGTTTGTCCTTTCTTGTGAAAATCTTCTGTGTTCTTTGTGTTAAGACAAAAAAGAAACATCGTCGCGACAGTGAATTTGGATTGCCGTTTGGACCTCAAGACCATTGCATTGCATGCTAGGAATGCGGAATACAATCCAAAGGTACTATACCATCACTTGGTATAACATTTATTCTGCATACATGAGGGCTTATGTTGTCATATAGCGTTTTGCTGCTGTGATCATGCGTATTCGTGAGCCGAAAACTACCGCACTCATCTTCGCCTCAGGCAAGATGGTCGTTACGGGAGCAAAGTCCGAAGATGACTCCAAGTTGGCATCACGCAAATATGCACGCATCATTCAGAAGCTCGGCTTCAACGCAAAGTTCACGGATTTCAAGATTCAGAACATTGTTGGTTCTTGTGATATAAAGTTCCCGATCCGCTTGGAAGGTCTTGCCTCTAAGCATCACCATTATTCCTCTTACGAACCTGAGTTGTTCCCGGGTCTCATCTACAGAATGATGAAACCGAAGATTGTACTTCTGATCTTCGTTTCTGGCAAGATTGTCTTGACTGGAGCAAAAGTCAGAGAGGAAATTTACCAAGCGTTTGAGATGATATACCCTGTGCTTTCTGGTGAGAATACTTCGATGTTTGGAGACAGTTTATTTTAGCTAACTTAGAAATTAGACTTTCGCAAGGTCTAAAGTGCGCGGGAATGATCCAACTGTCGGCTTCTGCAGTTTGGTCTTGTACTATTATTCTTTTTCTTTATGCCGTTGATGATTTAAAAAACGAAGCCAGTTCAGGGGAGAAAAGGTGAACGGTGCAAACACCTACCCATGCACCAATACACCACTATCTCCAAGTTCCCTCTGTTGTCTGCTTTTGTCACAATAATTTGCATTGAGGTGTTGCTACTGCATTTGGGCTCTCTTTACTTCAATATCTTGGGCTAGGGTACTTTTTCATCTTTTTTACTTTTCACAACGGGAGCATTGTACTAGAGCTTTCTCTAAGTTTCTTGTCAATTGTTGTACGTTTGCTTAATCTTCTACAGGATCTATTTCAGGGTGCTCTTGCTTACAAGGAGACTTAGTTGGGCTGGCAACGTGTGGTTTTTTATGGCTTTTTTTTACCACACCTCTCTTGCGTCTCTTGATGTTAGGTTGGTAGCAGACCTGAACTGGGAGCTAGCGGGGAATATCACTGGGCACTACGTTCGGCAGGAGTTTTTTTGATGCCGGCGTGATATGAAGACTGACGGACGAACATCAAGCGCAGAGATATAAACTCCGGCGGGGCACAGTCGTCGATTTGGCTTGCATGAAAACGGTGTTTGGTTTTTGTTGTCTGGGAAGGTCGTTTGCTGCCGTCTTTGCTTTTACTTCTTGTGCATATACACCTCTCTGCTCTGTGCATGATTTTACCAATGCATGTTCAACATGTCTATCCGCTTTTTCTTTGTTTTCTTTACTTCCTCTCTGCGCATATTGTGTCCAGGGATGTGTAGAGGGAATGGGGTTTATCTGGATATATGCTTACATTGGGAAACTTCGTTGGATGGAGATGTAATGTGTGGTGAAATCGAGGAAAGCGGCAGGACACGCGGGGGGAAGACAATTGCAGGTTGAGCTGGGTTGCCTTTCGATAATAATGGCTGTCGATACACACGTAGGTGGCTGCTGTTTTGAGATATGAGATAGAGTTGTATCTATAGAAGGAATCGATAGTTTAAAACCCCGACTTAAAGAGCCTTTTATACTCTCAGTGGCCTGGTCTAGAACATGGGACCTGGCTTCGTAGGATTCTATGAACCTCTCTTTAACTAAATTCGGATATGCACAGACCACTTTGAAACGTTTTGCGGGAACCAGCATTCGAGATAATGATGCATCTCGCCTTCAAGCCACTGTGAGATGTGGCCTTGAGATGTGTATCGTGGCCGTTTGAATGCCACTAAGGTAGTGGGGATATTTGATAATTCCCTATATGGTAATGATTTGCGCGCTTGGATGTAGGTTACTTAAGTAGCGGAGATCTTGAGGCTCGCTTAGTATTACGTTCTAATTTCCCCAGTATAGTAAATATTTTACGATATACTAGGGGTTATATTTATGGAGGCGCCAGCGAGTCTGGCGGTGAGAGGTCCATCGTGAGTCATCAAAGTCTTCATGCAGTGTTATCTGTATATAACTAAATACAGTTCCCCATCTGACCCTACGCAGCAAGTCTGTCATCTGCAGCATTCGTCTACTCAGACATCCTAGGCACCCCGCCTCCCCGGTACTAGGGTAGATCCGGGCTACGCCGAGCGAGTCGACATCTGTCTGCCCCCGCAACCTCTTGCTGCCCCGCACTCAGCCTAACGTGCTTCAGCCTCATGTAGGCCTCAGCCTCACATCAGAGCTGGCAAACTGTACAATGTGTGGAGATATCAGACAGTACTCTTCTTAGTTTTACCTTACTCACATGCAAGGTTCAAGCTTGTCAAGTCCTGGGTTTGGTGATATAGAGTACTGTAGATGTACAGGGATGGGACCCTGAAGATCGTTGGAAGAAAAAACATACTGGAGGAAATTTGAGGTATTTAATTGAAAGATGGAGCATTACATGATATAGTGACCTATGAACGCCGTCTAATTGGAGTACTCTACTCTAGGCAGAAGTGTCTTCTTGAGAATTTGATTGGAAGGGCATCGGACGAGATGGAGATATTACGTATGGCTGTCAGCAGGGGCTGCAGTATGGGATGAGGCGGTAATGAGGGGCATAACTATCAGCAAGAAGAGGATATGGGTAACGGTTACATAGGGAGAAGTAATTGGAGGTAAGTTTCGTTTCTTTTGCGGTAGTTAGAGGTAATTATAAATGGCAAGAATCTAGTATCACTAGACAAAATACCCTAGCAGATTATCGAAGACAGCGGATGCATAATATGTAACAATGCATAATATGTATTACTGCATATGTATTGCAGAGCATCAGATACCATTCCACCGCCGTACTGCCTAAAATCCTGGTCAATCGGAGATCCAGACTATAGGTATTTTGAGGCGACGTTCAGCGGTCTGTGATCACAAGCATCGCTCCCTCGACAAGCTGTTCCTCTTCATAGTTGCCGCTATCGACCGACACTAAAGCCTGAAGTAACTGGATATCTTACCCTAATTCTGTTTGTGCATGGCAAAGTTAGATTCTGTTGGCGGCGGCGGCGGTGTTGGTGTTGGTGAGGGCCTCAGATATGAGTCAGTGGTGATTGTGGGATCGGGGGTTTTTGGATGTGGGTAACAAATTTCGTTGTTCTTGTTGAACTACGCACTCGTGTTGATATAGTAATATTCTATGATTCTTCAAGTCCTCCTTGTCGTTCTGAGAGAAACTTGGAACTCTCCAGCTCCCCATTACCTATTCCTATATGGCTATAAGGTAAATTAACCCTAATAGTAAGCACCGCATTATCCCTCTCACTCCACAACGCCAGCCTTCCCCCATCAGCCCCTAAAACTAAAATCACTGTTATCGACCGGCATTCATTCCCTGCCCCGGACGGTTCCAGTATTGATTCCTCCCGCATTGTCCGTGCCGACTACAAAGACCCGCATTATGCCTCCCTCTGTCTCGCAGCACAGGCCCGCTGGCGGGCCGGTAACGGGGTCTGGGAGAGCCTTGGCTCTGACGGGCGATATACCGAAAGCGGTATTGTTATGGTCGTGGACAAAGAAGATGCGGGAATACCCGGTAAAGGGCTAGGGGGCCGGGAGTATGTACAGGAGAGTCTTGAGAATATGCGGGGATTGTTGGTGAGAGAAGTTGGAATGGGCAAGGATGATGTGGCGAAGAAGGTGGTGGGATTGAAAAATAAAGAGGAGATTAGAAAAGTATGTGGAACGAATGGAGGAGGTAGTGGAGTAGAGGGGTATGTTAACTGGTTGAGTGGGTGGGTTGATGCAGAGAGGGCGATGAAGTTTGTGAGGAAAAGATGTGAAGAGAGGGGAGAGGTAGAATTCTTGGTGGGAGAGGTAGTGGGTTTACTGGAGATGCCAAGCGGGGAAATAAAAGGAGTGGAGCTGAAGGATGGGAGGGAGGTGAAGGGGCAGTTAACAGTGTTGGCTTCCGGGTCGTGGACAACAGGATTGATCGATCTGGAGGGCAGAGCTGTGAGTACGGGACAAGTGCTGGCGTATGTGGAGGTTACGGAGGAGGAGGAGGGAAAGTGGAAGGACATCCCGGTGTTGTGGAATTTGAGTACTGGTACGTTTCAGTGGCCAAACTGTCGTGTTGGTCGCTATGTTTACTCACTAGTAGGCCTCTTCCTCACCCCTCCCCGAAATGGTATATGTAAGGTAGGCCGCCATGCCATCGGATATCTCAACACGCAGCCCGTGAAACTTGCCACTGGTCATAAAGAATCTGGCCCCGTCCGTAGATCCGCCCCCATGACCGCACTCACCACACCGTCTGTTTCTCGTATTCCGGCCGAAGGTGAAGCGGATTTACGCCGGGGGCTGCGGGAGATGCTTCCTGCACTAGGAGACCGGCCTTTCGAAAGCACGAGGATATGCTGGTATACCGATACCCCCACTGCGGATTTCATTGTGGATTATGTACCAGGGAAGAAGGGTTTGTTTCTGGCAACCGGGGGTAGCGGGCATGCTTTCAAGTTTTTGCCTGTGCTAGGAGACATAATTGTGGATATCATGCTTGGAAAATATCAAGGGGTATGGAAAGATAAGTGGAGGTGGAGGAAGAAGATGAATATTGTAGAGGGAGTGATGGCAAAGGATGGAAGTAGAGCAGGGCCAAGGCAATCAGAATTGCAAGAATTATATGAAAATGAGGAGGTAAGGCTAAAGCAAAGCTGTAGTGAAAGGTGAAGAGGAGATAAAATGAATGAAGAACGTCAGCTGATAAATGTTGTGAATAGTTACCGGAGATGTAGGCCTACAACAAACAATTTATGCAAAGTTCAAAGCTCCAAGGGACTTCCCGGATAGTGTGGTTGGCAATTTTCCAAATCGTCTATGGCAACTTGAAGAATATGACATAAAAAGTTGGATAGGGAGCGGCGCTCAGTATGGTGTTCATTATTCAGTTACACCATCTCGACCCTCAGGAGGATGGTTGTGTTCATCAAGTGCTCTGAGTGATTAGATGGCTAATTCGAGTTCGAGATTGTGTTAAGATAAAACATACTGTACACATTCTGTACACACTCTGCCTTGTGCAGCTTTTGTTTAGCCTGTGCTTCGTTATAAGTATAGTACTGTAATAATTTTGGGATGCTGTTGTAGTTCCTGTTTATGCAATTCTACATGCTAAATCATCACCAAACAGATTTCCCCTCTGTCTAGCACATAGACATGGATATGTAAAAATATTCAAATAGAAATCTTTGGCCATTCGTGAGTGGAAAGCTTCAATTGCGCACATGTCCTTCCAAGCTCAAGGTCACCACCCCATTCCCATGGCCATCGCTGTGAGAAATTCGACCACATATACTCGAATATATTTCCCTCAAGGTGGCAACGTTGCAATGATCGATTCCGTGTCAAGGCTCCATGCGGGGTGGGAGCCGCTTGTAATTAGCCCACACTAAATGTTTGATCCGACGGACGTGTTTAATACTAAACCTGCTTAAGGATTATTTGATAGAGATCGCTGTGAACTGCGGAAACTGTTTGATAGCCGCCCCAACGTCATAGTAAAATGTTTTTTTTATTTGCATAAGCTGCAGCAAGAGGTTGTCCACAATATATCCTACTTCCTGATACTTCTCTTCCTCGCTCTGTGCGTTCTTGTTCTGCGCGTGTTCAACCCTCAATTGACAGAAAAGTCAATTCTTCAAAGGCCATAAGCAGATGGAAGACATCAGTAGGGTGGGCGTGTTGCAGGATAGTCTGGTTCTAGGACGATTACATAAGGACAGTCATGAAGTAAGATGTACTAAAGCATCAGTAACGAACATCCAGATCTCCAACAAAATCAGAGGTAGGTATAACAACCGGCATCCAAAACAAAAAGGACAGAAAATAAATATATATACAAAGAAACAAGACTAATTTTTCATTTATACATTAGAATGAATTAAATGAATATTAAAAAATGGGGGAAGAAATCTATCCTCGATGCGAAGGAGTCAAGAGATATATAAACCTGTCATTAATTCAATATCTTATCCGTCGCCGCCACCAACCTCTTTGCAACCTTCTTCACATTCTCCTGTGCAGCACTCCAGTCTCCCGCATCTATTGCATCCCGAATAGAGGGAAAGTATGTGATCCCATGACCATTATCTCTCTGTAAGTTGAGGGTAACACTCAAATTAGTAATAACACAACTTTGAGCGCGAAGGGCCCATACCTTCGGCGCCATCAAAACATGCTTAAACCACTCCCTTCCCCATAGCCCCTCTTCCTCCACAAGATGATGTTCGAAATTTGCCATCCGCGCATTATGACTAATCCTATGGATCGCGGAGACACTTCCATCAAACTCGATGAAACTTTCATCACCCTCATCATGCGTCCACTCCTGGATCTTATCATCAAATATCGGCATATTCTTCTGCATCAACTCCACTGCATCCTTAAGTGGTTTAAGATCCAATTTCTGCTTTTCCACAGAGGATTTTTCTGTAACGTAGGAATCGAGATCAGAGTACCAGGCGAGAGCAGAGGTGGCATAGTTAGTCATGTTGAAGGGCATATTCGAGCTGTCTGCCAACTCCAAAATCAATAGCGACAAAATTTGTGCAATAACAAAGGGATAATCCAGATTAGGGTCAGTCATAGTGAGAAGTGAGTATGTATCGTAGCAGGAATCGACTACACCAGTGCCAGTGTGATCATTCGGGGATTTAAACCCAATATCAATCGAGCTCATCCCTGCAAAATGCTGGAAAGCACCATAATCCCCTGCGGCGCCTAGCCCGGGGAGTTTTCTTTTCCCCCAGAGGTCATGGAGAGGGGCTTTTGAGTTTGGATCGTTTATGCGGGACAGAGTTTTTAGGAGAACGGATTCTAGTGCGGGGGAGCCGGAGGCGGTGAAGGTGTTACCCGAGAAAGCAGTCGCGAGGTTGATATAAGCCATGCCGTTGCGGCGAAGGTCGTCTGCGTGATCTTCGACCCATTCGCTATTGCATTCACATGTATATATCAGCCTATTGTAATGAAAGTCTCTGGGGAGTTGATACGTACGTAGACCCAACTCGATTATACTTCCCGGCATCCCAATTCGCAAAAACAATAGTTCTCAGTGGCCTCCAACCAAAGGTCATCATTTCTCCAAACAACCTCGCAACTTCCAACATTACCGCCGTCCCGGAATTGGGGGAAGATGCACCCCAGCACCATGCATCTCTATGGTTGCCAATGATGACTTGCCGCTCTGGTTGCTCTGTGCCGCGGATGAGGGCGAAGACATTTGTGATCTTCTGTTTGGGTTTGTCAACGAGGACGTTGTCGAGCTTGATGATAGGAGATGAGTCATTGCCGGTCCAGAGTGGAGGAAGCTTCGATTTCTCTCCATCGAGCTTTATTGGGGAGCCGAAGCCTTCAAGAGTTTTTACTAGATGCATTGCGTTATTTCGTGACTGGTGGGCAATTAGTTCCGGCTCTTGATCCTTCGGGGCACAGTGAAGCGTGGAGAGAAACGTACGATTGGAAGGCTCGGTATATTAACAAGTCCCAGATTCCCCTTCTTGGATATTGTTCGCGCATCCTGCTTACTGGCATAACCCGGCGTAAGAACATCTCCCATCACCTGGCTCATCAAAGCCACAGACCCCCGAACGACCATGTCGCCTCCCCCGATTGCAGATTTAGCCTCCCAATCCCCAGACCCAACCAAACATCCAATAGCCCCCGCACGCTCCGCATTCTTCACAACCATCCCGAGATCCGGGATCGATCCATCCTGTCTCACTAGCACTACGGCCCCAGTGAAGTTCACTCCGCTTTTTTGTAATAGCGAATAATCCTCCAGTCTCCCATATCCAGCATACATCAACCTCCCTTGTACCATTCCCGATGCACCGTACCCATAGAAAACGTGTGGGTGTTCCGCCATCCCCTGAGTATCCAGCTCCTCTATATTCGCCGTCCACGCTTGATTCTTCGGATGTATAATGGAAAGTGACCTCCCATCCTTCTTTGGGTAATTCAAAAGGACATGGTAGTCCTCAGTATCCACCACATCCACCCCAAAGCTCATGAATTCCTCCTCAATATACTTTCCCAATGCTCTATCCCCTTCCGTCCCAGCAATATGTCCAAAGCTAGTCAGATACTCTAAATAATGCTGAATCTTCTCGACTTTGACGTGATTAACCGCATAATTTTGCACCGACGCTGGATCAAAAACCTGCCCAAGGAATGTCCTCCCCCGAAAATTAAACAAATCAGATGCCAGCAAGGCATAAACAATCATGATGACAAAAAAAACCGCAAACAGCCGATAATACGGCAGCAGAAACTCAACGTATTTCATACAAGAAATACTCGGTATACCACAACTTGGCCACTTCCAATTCCAGTTCCATCTCCATCGCCAATTCACCCGTGGTAGCTGAAACTTCGACGATACCGAGCTGGCAATTATCGATAACTGTTTCTGGAACTGGTGATACGCTCTTCTTGATGAACGTGACAACGATCGACCTCCCGTCTCTGCATGTACACCCTGCGGATCCATAACCTCAAACTGCTGCATCTCCCGATGTAGACTTTCATCGGACGACCTGCGTGGCCGTACAAACCCCATCAACGAATCTTCTGAGTTCCTCGCATCCTGCACAGTCGGCCGCCGGTAATTCGAATTTGGCTGTCCTAGTAACCCTGCTCTTTCTTCTGCCTCCTGCCGCGAGCTATCTCCCTGAGGCCCTGCATCATTGCGACTTGCAGGCCGAGAAGTCGCCTCCTCGTAGCTGGGTATGTCCGGTCCTAACATGGATTGTTCGGTAACTGTCGCTACTTAAGGTGAAATCGAAACGGGGATATTGATGTGAGTAACACTGCCCGTGGTCGTTGGCACGATACATCCATCCCGAAGTCCCGCGAAGAGCGAGCGTAATTATTGCTAGGATGCTACGTTCACGCCTAGGAGCCGCCCTGCAAGCCAGAAGACCAGCCCGACGGCAGCTCATTTGGACATTTCGGTTGCAACCTTGCAACTCTAACGCAGTCGAGGCATTCGGAAAAACCACAGCTACTTTATCAGAAAGTGAGGCTGTATGGTAGATTGGCAAGAAAGGTCAGGCGCCTTGCAGTCTACGTCGACGATGTTAGAGTAGTTAACCATCACGTGACCTTTCAACGTGTATTTATTATATTCAGGCCATAAATGCAATGATAATCAATTTTGTTATGTGAATAAATGGAGTTTAATACAACCTTGATCACACAAATGATAATAATGGCTTTACTATTGTGAGCGGCTGTTATGATGGCTAAGCATACTTATGGTGGCTTCAGTAATAAGTAATTCAAGGAAAGGCTGGCATATGCGAACATAAGAACTGAACCAAACGTCCGCTGCATCAATGCATAAGTGTATATACAAATTATAGTCCAATACTGAGCAGGCAAGAAGGTATAATAAATGCATATTTTTTCAAAAAAAGCTGCCATTATCCGTCATGTAGGGCACCTCCAAAACGTACTATTGTATATTATGGATACGTTGGAGTCTTCGCTCGTTCATTCAAAAGGCGTGGGGGTATGTATGGTGGGCAAGCCTAGCGTAACCTAACCCAACTGCAGAGGACATAATTAAACTATCTAAGTAACTTCACAGCCTCCCTGCTGCAGCATCAATCGCAGCAATACTCTTTGCTTCTGTATCTTTTCCGTGGTCCACTTTGTAACTCAACATAAGACTTGCTACTTTTCGTTTTCTTCCTTTGACTTTTTCTCCAGCCTCTCTTCTTCAGCTCGTAACTGGGATGTATGCTCTGCAATCACCGCCTTGTACTTCGTTACTATTATCTTTATCAGATCCCCAAAAAGTATCAACGCAGTTCTTAAGTACCCCAATATACTCTTTGAAAAATAGCATCTGCAATTATCCATTGCCCTGTAGTAGGCAGTTGAAAAGTGTTGAGCTTTAGTCATAACTTTAGAAGCTATGAGCTGATACATCTTCTTTGTTGATTCATTTTGAAAGAGTTTTGAGGAATCCATTAATTCATTACTCGGTTTTAGTGTGCCTTGAAATAACACAACTGAGCTTCGTCTGTCATAGCTAAAGCACTCTTTGTAAGGCTGTTGTGGCCCCAATCTGTCTTTTAATTAGTATACCCTTGTCATTGGCACTATTGATAGTTAACGTTGAGCAATATAAGCTGCAGGTATAAATAAACGTGCATCAATATCGTTTCTGAGTTGTTTCACTTTGTTCAAAATCTATACCCCAAGGTCAAATATAGGTATAGTGAAATCTATCATATTGCATGCGTTCCATGCCAAAATGGGGAGGTAACTTAATATGCAGAGACAGAGGTATCTTTGAGGGTAAGGCTGGATTTTTTTCATACCAAAGAGAAATACAAGAGATAGGGCTATGTGGATAAGAAGATGCAATTAGTCCCGAACTACATTTTATGTCTGGATTAGTAGAAAAACAACACTCTTATTAGAAATAAACAGTAAATAATCACCCAGCCAGACCCTCCTTCAGTTTGCGCTGCTTTACAACCGAGGAAATGTTAAAGTTGCCTCACTCAAAACCATTTGTATCATTAAGTTTCCAATAGCCCTGACCATCATAACAGTTTTTGCTCTATGGTACACGTTGGCGTGAAATCAAAAGCTACTCCGTTTCCTTTTTGTATTTGACAATCATGACATGCCACAAAGACGGAATGAACAAAACATACACATAATGAAGCTGTTACCCTACATACAACAAAACGTGATCAAGACTAGAAGATAAACCCCAATTTTTATGAAATAAAAATTAACAGACGAACTCCGATGATTGAAACGACTTGGAGAAAATAAAAACAGTGAAGAGAGTATGAGAGCCGTAATAAAAATTATCCAACAACAGAAATCCAAGCAACGGATCACTTCCCTATAGATAGATGTTATTGTGCATCTTTAGCTAGAAGTAATTTGTGTAGAATCGAAGACGAGCAGGAAGGATCACGCCTGCCTGGCATATACTGTCCAACCTTGGGCGAATCTTCTCAATCCGTGTCCTCAGGATTAGCTCTGATCAAGTGGCCAGCCAAAGCTCTGACCCATTGTCCAACTTCCGGGCTGTTTTTGACGAAGTCCAAGTTCCAGAACTCGTACTTTTGGCTCTTGATCAAGTCCAAAAGGGTGATAATGACTCCCCAGGGATGTGGCCGATGGACGATCAGCCTCTCGAGGAGAACCCGCGTGACCTGCTGCCTGACATCTAGCTCACTAGGGTGCCCTTGGGACTGATTGAAAATTCCCAGCAAAAAGGAACTGAAGAAGCCAGTATGGCTATTAGGGTCACGAAGGTGATTCGCGATGCTGCTTAGTAGATAATAGCGACCTATCAGACGTTAGCAACGCCAGTCCATTATATTCGTCGCACCATATCCGTACCTTCAATGCTGAGATCGAATCCTAATCGCATCAAAATCGTCGCTGGCATCGACTGTAGTTGGATAGCGGGCTCCGAGCTCCTCTCAACTGCGCTCATTCCCATATACAACACAAGAGCATTCATGATGGGAAGATTTACTGCGTATTCAATACCAGTATGTGTCCGGTACGGGGTTTCGCAGGCAGAGCTGATGGTCTTCAGGATTTCCTCATTGAGAGATTGCCCATTAATCATTATTTGAAGGAGTTCCAGAAGCCCGGTATCTCGCAGCGTTTTGAATACATCACCAGAAATGCGTGGCGGAACACGCATCTCAGCCAACAACTCAACTTTCAAATTTTGTCTGAAGGGGTCTGGGACATCTGAAGTTGATTGTGGATATGCGCTCAAAATCAGGTTCCGAAGCTGTACACAAGCCGGTGGGATGGCCTCGCACAAGAGAAAGTGATATTGGGCCAGGAACTCGGGAAAGTCATGATGGAGAATCAACAGTGTCCTCAAGACGCCTCTGTACAAGATGCGAACCACCATTGGAAGCTCTGGCTGATTCAACAATCGTCCAAGATGCTCCAGTACTGTCTCCAGAATGGTAACATATTCGGCCCATCCCTGATTCACGATTATCAGTACCAAGTCTGTTGCAAGAAAAGTGAGCCGTGACTTACAGTTTGGTTTGGCAAACTAAGCATCTGGGGCATAAAAAATCGATGCGATACGATTGTGATCCAACACAGCGTGAATGCTGGGAAGTGGGCAGGCCGAAGGACCAGAAAACAATCACTGTCACGTGACGTAAGAACATTGGTCATTCAATTGAGAAGGGCTGCACATACCGGAAAGCAAAAAGTATGCCTTGGTTGTAGGGCTCGAGGTCTGCCTGTCCTTGTTTAAATTCATATAAGAGGGTAGAAAAGAGGCGGAAGAAAAGTTTCTGAGGGAAACCATCTCCACTAGTCTCATAGTAATGGTTGAACAGTACGATAATAAGGGACAAAATCGACCTAAGCAGTCCAGGCTTTGTCAGGTTACCCTCTTCTTCTTCATGATATTTGACTATTGTCACAATGAGTTTTGCCAATGCATCAACAGACACATAACCTTGATCGGCTCGAGTATCTCGAATGCGAACCTCTGCTTCCACTGTCTCATACTCGGCAATGCCCACTTCTATGCACGTTCGAAGGAAGGCTGTAACAGACGTAGTGTCTCCCATTACGCCGAGTTGGTGAAGCTGCAATACAAAGGCGGCCAGACTTTTTTCATTGGCTTGTACATGGAGGTATAGGCGGACCCATTCTGAAAAGATATAGCGCATCTGATACCGGTCTTCCGCAATATGTTCAAATGGTGCAGCAATCTGGAGTTCGTGAACAAGAGCCTGTGCAGCCTTATGTGACGGTTCAGCGGAAAGTAGCTGACCCACTGCAGCAACGCTTGAGGCGAAATCGCATCGATATGCAATTGGATGGTCTGTAGATACCATCTCGCGGATCAGTTCCGACAGAAACTCTACTGAAAGCGGCTTCCTGGCAAGAATATGGCGTGCCACTGAGATATCGAGATGGGATAGGGACAAAAGATTGCGCTTCACAAGCATGACCGTGACGGGGACGTTGAACATACGCTTACGAGACACATTGTTAGTAGAGGTCTAAAGGTACACAGAAAGACAACTTACCTCATCATCTTGGGCCATCAGCCATGTGACAACTTCCTTGTTCGTGGTAGAAGACATTTCACAAAGCTTTTGCAGTAGTATGACGAAAGCTTCGATTTGGAGGCGTTTCAGAGTATCCGTATACAGAAGATTGCATATCAGCTGTGCAACTCGTACAGGAACTTGGACGGTTCCTGCGTTCTGTGCGATCTCAATAATGTTATTCATCTGCTTAAACATTTGGTGATCCTTTGGCATTTCCTCAACGAAGTGCTCTGCTTGTTCCTGAGCAACTTTGCGCATCTCGCCCACGAGAATCTGAAGCAACTGACATTAGTACGTAAAGTTAACTTTAAATCTATATGAGCACTTACATTGATTTTATCGAGCAAAACTCTTTGGTCGTTAGGGACAGGCGGCTGAACTGGAGCAAGAGGCTGTGCCTGTGGCGGACGTGCTTGAGTAAGAGAAGCAGCAGGTGGTTCTGCTGGTGCGGGCTGCATGGCAATATACTCATTTAGCATATCGCTACTCGGGACTCGAACGCTATCATTGGGCGCAGCCGGCCGAGGGGGCATTATAGCGAAATTCTCGTAGACCGCCAGCTGCTGTGGAGTGAGCCCTCCAGCCTTGAGGCGGAAAGGTTCAGGAAGAAATTGGACAGCGTATCTGGAAGTCGCTGGGTCGAGGAATGGTTGAGTCGTACGAGATTCACGGTACCTTTTCCGCTGAAGGAAGGCCTGTGCCAGGCTTTCATCGATCTCTGGTATAGCTCGCTCCTGGGCGGCCTTTTCAATAATCTGGCAGCAAAGATCGATGTTGTCATTAACGCACATACTGATTGCTGGCTCGGGAATCTGCTGCTCTGTAAAACCTTGTTGCACTAAAATTTGGCGAAGATTGTTTGCGATGCTCATCCTCAAAGGATCTTTGCAAGTAACTTGCGCAAGACCTGCTGCTGCAGTTTGGACCAATTTGTGCGCGGCTTTGCGCATCTTCTCCTCATTACCCTCAGTCCCAAAGTCTTTCAGGACGAGCTGCGTAGTAGAGATACTGGCAATTGTGACGGACCTTTCTACTACTGGGGTAATTATTTCCCTAATAGCTCTATCAAGGGCAGCCTGCATGATGCGTCGAAGCTCGGGGTGTTGTATCAACATCGGAAGTGCAGAATTGACCTGGATTTGATTGGCAAGATTAGGAAGTTTTGCGGTCATTGTAGTAGGTGAGAAGCGTCCATGTCGTTCCAACTCTAATCCACCTAATTCGTCTGCAAGGTGACCAACAGGTACAATCTCTTCCTCTTTAATTGGTCGTTCCCTAATGTCTGTCGCTGCCTCCACTGACTTAATATCCAGTTCGAGATGTCCACATAAAAACTCAATCTCAAATTTCGATTGAATCTTGATGTCGGCGTAAAAATACAATTCGGCCAGTAATTTGACGATAGCCATTAACCATGGGTTTGGCGGCTTGAAGACCATAGACTTAGCTGCCTGTTCAAGGACTTTGCAGGTAAATTGAATGACTACAAGGAGCCGATTGGTATCATATCCCTCAAGCAGAAGATCTCGAAATGATATGTTCTTGAATTTGATTGGCTTATCCCGTGCTATAGTCAAGCCACCTAACCAAGATGCCAAATTTTTCAGATAATTCCGCTCCTGTAAGTTTTGCATTGTACTCTCCGAGTTGAGGATCCTGATGATGTTTATGTAGGTCTCTCTAAGCACCTCTGCCATGAGCCCCTTGTGGTTAAGCTTGTCCAGAAGTTCCAAATAGAGCTGCTGATAATTAGGCTCTGTCTTTGCTCGTTGCACCACAAGGTAATCAGCGAACCACTGGTGGTGATGCTCCTTTAATTGGTCACAAAGGTCCTTAAGCTTTTGGTCGATGTTGGAGGCAGAAAGATTGTTAAGAATAAACAGGACTTTATCCTGGACTTCTTCCGCCGGTTCCTCATACCAGGAAGGATCATGAAGAGGTGGATCTGCGTGAAGTGATTGAAAGGGAGATGCCGATGGAGGAGAAGGTTCTGGCTCAAGAGTCCCATTTTGAAGATGAGGACTACCATCCTGTTGCTCACTGTTCCCATTCACAGGCTGCTCTGTATGTATCGCAGCTTGCTGTCCTCTCTCTCCTGGTTCGGCTATGACTTGCTCGGCTACCCCGTAAACGTCGGTACCATGAAGACCTGGAATTTGCACTAACACTCCACAAAATCCTCTCCATTCCGAAAACCTGGTGGGAAAGTTCATCAACGCCTGTAGTCCAAATTTGTACATCGGGTTATCGGCGGGGTGCTTTACGGCCTCTAGAACCATCCCAAGGGCGACATTGAGTGGGATACCATCGATGAGCTTATACGCTATGATGCTGCCAAAAAGAACTGCTGTAGTAGCGAGAGCACTTAATGGATATGATGGGTAACAATGGTACTCATCAAAGAGCCCATGCACCATACAAGCAAATAGATCTTGGCTTTCCGGATCATCCGAGTCCTTAAGCCCACGCAAGAACTGGACTATCTCTCGGATTTGAATCTCCTGACTGTAAAGTTTTTTGAACATTTGCTGCATTCGAGAGTCAACTTTCTGTGAAAAATTATTGCCTTCAGCATTATTTTGAATGATAATAATGTCATGACCTTGATTCATGTTAATCAATCGAGGGTAAGCCTGAACAGTTACTCTTTGGGCTGCAACAATAAGTTGATGCTGCTCAGGGGATGGTTGAATATTGCTGAGGTCACCAGTCAGTCATGATTCGTTACGAACACAAGCGACGAGGACAAACCTCTTCTCCAAGAATTGCAAGAAGGTGTTGACTGGACCCACGCTCAAGCTCACAGTCCGAAGTGGCCCCCCTTCCCGATTTTGAGCACATTCGGCATCCGCTTTGAACTTGAGAAAACGGTAACATTGGAGGGTGAATGGAGCGCCATATTTGACAAGCGAATCTTGTAACCACCGCTCCAAGTTGAGATAGTCTCTGCGTGCCGCCAATGCTGCTAGATCCAGGACGAAGCCTAGCGCCAACTCATGAGTTATCTCAAGTAAATCATTCAAACATCGAATGTCATTGACAATATCCAGTATTCGAGTTAGCTGTAGAGGATCCCGTGAGTGATAGCTGACAAATTGTTGCGCGACAAAAGCCTTTTGTTCCTTCCATAACTTCCAGAAGACAAGTTGATAACTCGTGTGGCTGTGGAAGAACAAGTCAAATAATTGAAGAACAAGGTGTTCCAAACTCTGTGACCATGGTTTGGGCATTTGGAAGGCCCCAAAGATAAGGAGCTCTGGGGTGAACTTTGCAGCCCTCTCAATGTTCTTATAGCCATCTTCCCGTACCTCCAGTGGCAGTGTTCCGTCGGTACCTAGGTGAAATAACGTAGCCACGGCTTCTGAGGAAACCAGCTTTTGAGTCTCGAGGCTCTCTGCCAGCGCCTTTATGGCACTTGGGGCAGACGCAAAATCTTCCTGAGTCAGTACTTTGCGGAGGCCTGGCACCTTGGTAACGTCGAAACGCTCTGGCGGGATTGCCAAGTAGGCTTTGAATATATGAAGTTGAGACATATAGTGAACCCATCTGCCACCCCATAATTTGGATAGGTCAAACTTCCTTGATGATTTTGCAGATGCGGTCCGTAATGCATCCACAACCACGACAAATCCATCAATTTGTTGGATAAGAAACTCCGGCCTGTCAAGATATCCTATAACCGCGCTCCAGTCAAATGATTCCCCAATATTTTCAGCCAAAAGTGCATTAACAAACACCTCTCCATTCCATTCCGAGGGATTGACACTGGTAGCCATCAAAGTTAAAACTTCTGCAACTTCTTCCTCTGTGAGCTCAACTTTCCACTTCATTCGTAGCACCTTCCTACACGCATCGACCGAATTGGTGCTTGCAGGTCCCGCAGCTTGGAAAATCCCAACCAATGATTCCTGTTGCCGTAATTTCTCAATAGGGTCAGTCACATGAGCTATATCTTCTGGCAATGTGGAATCTTTATAACGCGTTCTTGCTGCATAAGATAGACCCAGTTTCGCAGTTGTATCGAAGTAAGCGGGGGATGGCTCAGTAAAATATTGCTGAAGAAAAAGGGCCAAAGAGGAGGCTCTCATGTCTTGATGCTTGGATGGATTCGCCAGGATTTCGAGCAACGACTTAAATGATGTCATGAGAATTTCGTGAGCTATACATATAATCTGGTTAGAAATGACATCCTAAGGACGTTTTTAAAGGCTCACCTTTAGATCGAAGTTCTGGCTTTGCGCTTGACTTAAACCCCAGAGCTAGTATGCTTCTTTCCAACCCGTCTAAGTCAAAATGCCTCATGAATATGGCGAGATCGAAATCTCGGAAGATTTGATTATCGGAAGACCCAATGCAGTCAGCGAACTTTGCCTTCGCTTCCTCTGGCGAACTGGCCAACTCCTTAACATGTTGAATGAGAAGCCGGTATTCAGAAGGATTATCTGGTTGCTTGCTTATCGGAGAGAAAATGGTATTTGCGTGTGATGTGACTAGGCGTCTGAGAAACTTATGATAGACCTCCATACTACTACTTTCGAGCAGCTGTGCCGGGACTAGTCAGTATACGTCTGGTGAAGCTCTGTGTGAACTCGGCAGCATGGGCATAGTACGAAGCGACTAACCTGCCGAATGGACCCCGCCTGCTGTTCCCAGTTATTCTCCTTGAGCGTGCTTAGGAGCAGATTAACCTGCGCAGTAACAATCTTTGTGAGCGAAGTCCCAGAGGATTGGCCCGTGCCTCCACTTCCGCCCCCTCCACCACCACCCGTGGCTGCCAACCCTAGCTGTGTGCCCTGTGACAAAGGAGACAGAGCTTGTAGCTGTTGCGGATGTGAGGAGAGTAGACCTGCTTGATGAGATGTCTGCTGCCGTGGTGAAGCCGTTGGAAGCGAGTTCAAGGAATGCTGTTGCGAAGCAGCACCTGTAGACAATGAGGATGGAAAGGTTGTTTGGTTCTATGGAGCACGTGGTTAATGGGGGCACAACGCATAGCGGAGCTCCTAGGAGAGCTCAGATACATACAATCTTCTGCAGGAGGTTTGGGTGAAGGAGGTTGCTAGATGTATTGCCGATGTTGTGTTGTGAATGATGTTGATTTGATGACGAGCCTTGCGATGTAGATTGCGGTGTCATTCTATTCGAGACGGACAGGCCTCATTTCTAGATGGTACTCTTTCTAACGACGTAAGTCGGATTGACTTTGACAAGACAAAGGCAGGAACTCTAAAAGAGTGGACGTACACCTAGACTATTTGGGGGTGAGAGAGAGTAGTAGGGATCAGTCAGGTAGTGTAGCGTTTATGGAGGAGAGCGTGTGGATGTATGAAGATGGGGTATGCGTGGGAGTGTGGGGGGTTCGAATTTGGGAAAGGAAGTGATGGTTTGGTTGGGAGGTTGGATGATTGACGGCTTGGTCCGCGGCTCCGGCAGGGATAGGAAATTGGGACTGGCTGAATTCATAAGCGTATTAAGCGCAGCGCCTCCCAATTGGCCACTTTAGCTATACGTACCGATATAAATATGTAGCACTCGGTCGCCCAGAGGGTCTTGGCATGAGACTACGATATAAAAATATTAATTCAAAGCTGTGCTACTCAATATATACACTCGACAGCTAGGTCTGAAGAACAGGAGTATATGGAGTAAATTTAAACTCTTTATACAGCCCCATACAAAGGGTGTGGGTGAAACAGCCAGAGGAAAGTTCAAAGTAATGTCAATATCAATTCAAAGATCTCTCAATTTTCAACTTAGAGCTTGTCTAACTAACTTATTCCAGACTATTAGAGTTCTAGAATACTTCTCAAGCCCTCTAAGTGTCTGCAAGCATAGAAAATTAAAATGGTTCTCTGGTCTCCTACTATGAAGCAATTAATGTTTGATTGTGGCTTGTATATGGTAATACATACAGCTAGGTGGCAAAAAGAATCATACGGGGTGTGTGCATGTTTTACATTTATCGCGCATAATTTAGGCTTAGCCGCGCACAGATATGCATATCGGTCGCTATATACATTTGATGTCGCATAAAAACAGTTCTACAGTAGTACGGAGGCGCGGAACAAAAGTCTTTTCCCCTTTCCTATCTGGGAGTTGCATATGCAGGACTATGCAAGCATGGATACTTGGCATATGCATAGGCATTCATGCATATTTACGGATATAGTCTCAGTGCTATGGCCTTCCCACATCATCAGTTGTCTTACTTTCTCACTGTCCAACCTCTCAATTTACTAGATATTATCGACATCTCAATTGGCTAGATATCCACTCTTCTCTAACTATGGAATTCATCATATATCAGCCCTTCCTCGACCCTTAACCCTTCAACTAACTCTTCCCTATAATTTATCAAGTATATTACCCTTCTTCGCCCTCTTAAATTGCTTATATTGACCTCAATTTCTTAGATATCAACTCTCCAAGCGCATACCCCCTAAACCTGCCAATCGAATAGCCAATTGAGTACCCTTCGAGCCTGCCAATCAAGCACTTCCTAACCTACTAATCGAGCACCTCCCAACCTACCAATCGAGCACCTCTCAACCTACCAATCAAGCACCTCCTAACCTACCAATCGAGCACCTCCCAAACCTGCCAATCGAGTATTCCCAACAATCCCTCTAATTGGGATGTTTAATATTGTGTCTTGCACTCAGGCGGTGATCTTGCGATCTATAGGAGAGACTCTAGCCATTATTCAGCAGCAAACTGGAATAACTCCAAGACATGTCCGGAATCTCTATACTGAAGCACAGCAAAGAGGATGGGAACCTGGCATCTTATTAAAAATAGAGCATGTCTAAAATAGGGATCGCTGTGGGAGGAAAAAAAAGATCACTCCCGCAGTGGAGCAGGCTATTATGGATGCAGTCACTAAGGATCAGTACGGTCGGGAGATGACACTTGTTCAGCTTAGCTTGCAGTTTAGTATCTCATCTTAGAGCATATCCCGAGGGCCCTCGAACATACAAGGTGCGCTTCATGCCGCTATCAACACCCGGTGCAAGTTAGGAGGGGGTGAAGTGGGGTGGGTGTGTAAGGTGGGTGGAAAGCGAAGGCATTGGTCATACAGTAGATAGCTAGTTGTAGATAGCCAACTTAAAATCCAAACTGATATGCATATGCCAAGTATATATGCATACATATGTACGAATATGCATGTATATGTACGAATATGCGTGCATATGTACGAATATGCGTGCATATGCAGGGTTTTCCCAAAGAAGAAAGGGGAAAAGACTTTTGTTCCGCGTCTGTACGCAGTCCTTTCCCCTTCCTATCTAGGATCTGCATATGCAGGGATATGCGTGCATGAATACTTGGCAAATGCATGAGTATTCACGCATATTTACGGATATGGTCTCAGTGCTATAGTCTTCTCTCCTGTCTAAACCTCGCAATATACTAGATATCGTGACATCTCAATTGGCCAGATATCAACTCTCCCATAACTATGGAATTCATCATATATCAACCCTTCCCTCCTCAACTCTTCAACCAACTCCTTAACATCTTAAGAGTCTAATGTGCCACTACTAGATTGCCAGCCAAGTATGTTGCACATCTTAAGTCTTTGGTTGGCATTCAGGAAGTTGCTGATACGGTGGATTTTAATACTAATAAATGAAGGTATATACCGGAGACTGACCAAATTGTTAGTTTTGATCCGATCAATATTGCAATCTCAGCTAGTCTCAAACGCCGAAAAACAAAAGCCCCTAAAGATGGTATTCAGAAACTGGGAGATCTCCCACATACAAGGTGCACTTTATGCCACCATTAACACCAGGTATGAGTTGGGAGGGAGTAAGGGGTGGAGTGGGTATGTGAGGTAGGAGGGTGAAGGCGAAGGATTCGAGATGTAGGTAGCTATAGTGTGTATATGCCAAGTAGTTATGTATGCATACATGTGCATATGCCAAGTAGTTATGCATTCATATGCATGGTTCCCAAATAGGAAGGGGAAAAGACGTTTGTTCTGCGCCTCCGTACCCTAACTTGGGATAGACACGATTTGATGCATTGAATCTGAATCAAGCGCGCTGCATTTATGTAGGGTATGAAACTTTTTGCCACCATGCGGGCTAGAGCAGCATTTCGGGCTTGGCAGGGACCATTAGTGCATACATGCATCAAGCGAAAGTGGTGAGATAACATGTAGAGCACAGTACATCACCCCCCCAGAATTCATACCAGGGTGCGGCCTATCATCACCTACAGTGTACTTTAATCGTAAACTATCTAGAAAGTCCACAAGCTGGCATACTAACACCGCACTCAGTGTTTACGCAAACAAGTCTTTCCCACGTCAGACTCAGCGACTTCAGGACGCAAGAAGTTTCCTTGCGTGCATCCTTACTTCTTCGAGGTCGCCTCCAGGCGGCATACTCCCTCACAACTCGCTACCAACACTTATTCCACTCTATTTTGAGGAATGCCTAAATCCAATGCCTCCTCAGCTTCTGCTGACGTATCATGTAGGCCTAGTTATCGAAACGAAGGAAAGGCCAGCTTTTCACTGACAGTTGTACTCAGTTGCCAATAATTTTTGGGGCAAAGACGATGCGGGAGTTGAACCACTTATCCAACGTATGGCAAATGCAAAGACGACATGCGATGAGTTGAGGAACTTCTATTCCGGTACGAATATTCAATCGGATTCTTATGCCAGAACATTCACTGATTACACGGTCATTCACCAGTAAGGGCGGCCATCGAGGAGGATTATGCAAAGAAATTACTGTCACTGTCTCGAAAACCGTTCGGGAGTTGCGAGTCTGGCTCCCTAAAAGCGAGCATGGACGTCTTACGAGCAGAAACAGAATCGTCGGGGAAGGCACATCAAAATGTCGCTTTGCAGATCAAGACTGATTTGGAGGAGCCCTTGGCTAGATTTTCGGGAGCAATGCGGGAGCGGAGGAAAATTGTCCAAGGAGGCATAGAGAAGCTGTTGAAGGTCAAAATACAGCAGACTCAAGCTGTGAATAAGGTTGGATAGTCACCTCCATTTAGTATACATGGACTAATATATTCTACGAAGACCCGGGATAGGTATGAGCAAGATTGCTTGCGAATCAAAGGGTATCTAGCCCAGGGCCACATGGTTCAGGGTCAGGAGGAACGAAAAAACAAGGCAAAGCTGGAAAAGACGCAAGCATCTCTGCAGCACTCGAATTCGGATTACCAAAATGCTGTCAAAGCTCTGAAAGAAACCACCGAGCGCTGGAACAAGCAATGGAGGGAAGCATGTGATGTATAGGCACCCCGCCGTTTCAAACTTCGAGTCTAATATGTTTCACAGGTCTTCCAAGATTTAGATGAGGATAGGATTGATAAGCTGAAGTCTAGTATGTGGACGTTCGTCAATACCGCAGCAACTGTGTGCGTCAGCGACGATCAAGTATGTTGAACTCTGTCTCACCATGTGTTGAAGAAACTCAAAGTCTGTAGTCCTGTGAGAAGGTACGAGTGGCATTGGAAAACTGCGAAGTCGATAAAGACATAACCTCTTTCATTGCGGACAAGGGGACAGGATCTGAGATCCCAGGTGAGTTGAGTTCTGATCGAATTGAGACTTCAATTAACTGCCGGAAGATGCACCAAAGTACATTAATTTCTCGCGAGGTGATGTTGAAGATGAAGGTGACACACGCTCTGAAGCCGGAGAGTCTAGCTACTCTATAGCACAATTCTCCCGGCCCGGTAACTACCGCAGGCCGTCGTCCGCTAGCAAATCGACCTATTCGGAAGCAACAGAAAATGGTAATAGCGCTCGTGAACGGAATTCAACTGACAGCAAGACTGACAGGGAGTCGACACCAGGTAGGTCCTGCAAAGAAATATTCTAACTGCAAACACACTCCAGAGTCAATCTCCATCGGAGAAGATTTGGCGGAAAAAGCCTCTGACAGCATTTCTATAGGTAGTTCAGGTGTACGCCCAGGTAGTAGCCACAGAACTGAAAGTGAATATTCTGCCGCAACCTCGCTGTCGTCTTCCAACAGCGATGCCCCTCGCCGAGGGGGTACGCTCAAGGGCCCATCTTCGCAATATCCACCAAATTCAAGCCCTCGAGAAGAGTCAGTGCGTGAAGATGACCAGAGCAGCATTGCGAGGAAGCGAGGTTTCTTTGCCAGCCCATTTAGGAGAAAAAGCAAATCCGAGAAGCAGGAACGAGAACAGCTGCTCCTTCAAAAACAAATGTATCAGCGTCAGCAGGCAGAACAAGATCAGAAGCGTGTACAGCAGCGTATATCTCAGGCGCAGATTATGCCCCCTACGCAAAACAACCGGAATTCTTGGGGGCCTGAGGCAGCACGAGGGTATTCAGCCGGTTCCCAGGAGCTTCGATCCCCTACTCGTCAGTCACACCTTGTTGGTGCGGAATTGAGGTCTAGTCCAGAGCCTCTTGACCCACGGACAAGTTTCCAGCTTAATGTAGGTGAAAATGTGTTTGACGTCGCTCCGCCAGACAATAGGCCACCTTCGGAAATTCATCCGAGTCAACGTCAGCAGCAGGTTCAGAAGCCATCAGAGGAAGAGAATGCAGAGATGGATCCCATTGCGCAAGCGCTGGCTGAGTTGAAGGGTGTTGCAAATACAAGTAACAGTGGCAGTGTGAGGAAAACTGCAGATAGATATTATGGAATAACTACCCCTGCACCACCTAGTTCTGGGCCTGGGATAGTGAGCGATGAAATGGCGCAGCCGCGAGGTAATCCTCCACCAACTTACATGGCTCCCAAGCGAAGCGCATTAGATGCTCCTGCTCCAGCGCACACCTCGGCAGCGATGCAGCAGACGCTTAGAAAATACCGAAATGATACGGAGTACATGCTTGAGGGGCCACCTCAAATGCCTGCTGCCTTGCAAGACCCACCTGTGCGGACTGGTTCAGGGCAAAGCATGAGGCAGCGAGCCAATACCATGGGTTACGACCGACCATCCTCCGCACGGAGTAGTGCGGAAGTACCCCGTGCTCCCAGCCCAAATCCCTTGCCAAACAATAGGAGCGTGAGCCCAAGGCCTCAAGGATATGGTAATCCCAGGTATGGTGGGAATATCTCACCCAAGCCGCCTATCGACGGCCGTGGTCCTTCGCCGAATCCCTACCAACAAGCTCAGTCCCGCCCGGGCACAGCACACACTTATAAGCGTGGCAATGGAGGGATGGAATATTACCAGCAGCAGCAACAGCCACCCCAGCAATACCAGCAACATGCACAACAGCAACAGCAAATGCGTCGTACACCCTCCCCAAATCCTATGGCTGCCAATCAAGATCTTGTGAGAAACGCTTCCCCCGCGAGCTACAGGCCATACATACCCAACGCTCAGGCCCTCGTTCAGCAGCCGCAACAAGCACGGCCAAGAAGCCAACACAGCGGGTCATTCTCACAAATGGATGGGCACTCTAGAGCCATTGAGAGCTTCGGGCGAAGGGGAAGAAACAGTTACTATGACTCTGGTACGGCAGGGTATGGCGGACAGAACAATCAGATGGCTGTGGCGAGGCCAAGGAGCAAGTCTGTGGTAGATACGGCCAGGGTTGGATCCTTTGCCAGAGATGGCAGACCTATTTTGTATTATGGTTTGTAGAAAATATTCCAAATAGCATCTTACTTGGGAAAGACAAAGCGGACTAACTTACCAGCGTATCTTTTAGCAAGGGCAATGTACGCTTATCAAGCCATGATCCCTGAGGAACTTAGTTTCCAGAAAGGCGATACTATGGCCGTGCTGCGAGTACAGGACGACGGGTGGTGGGAGGCAGAGGTGGTGGGGCAGATGGGTGGATGGGGTTTGGTGCCGAGCAATTATCTCCAGCAAGTATAACTCGGAAACCTTGCTTTCTTCGATGACCTTACGCTTAATGTTTGCTTTGTCTACTACAATTTTCCCTACTAAGTATTGCTTCATCTTCTGTGGCATGTGGCATTTCTTGAGAATTTTTTGAGGGAATACGTACCAGCTGTATACCCACTTGGAGTTTCATTTCTTGGTTATTTATCCTTTTGTCATTATGACTTGGTACTTAATCCTCTCGTAGCATAATGGGCCATGTAAGATGCAAACGTCAAACTAAACCATCATACAAGTATGTGTAGGCGCGAGAATATGGCAACATGCTAAGGTAAAAGAGAAAAAATGATAATGCATAAAAACGATATCATGATATCGCCAGCAGGGCTCAGAATGCTAATATGCGTCTATTTCTTGCCAGACTTCTTGATGCCTCCACCACCGAGGGGTCCCTTTTGAGCTGCCTTTTCTGCCAAAGCCTTCCGTTCAGCAGCCTCTACATATATCCCGCCGTCAGCATTCAAGTAGCCACTATCCCACTTTTGAAAGGAAACGAAACCCACCCTTCTTCTGCTTTTCCTTGTAGGCTTTGGTCTCTTCGTCTTCTTCCTTCTTCTCCTTTAGAGATATTAGTCTCTGATCTCAAAATGCGCTGTCTGGCACCAAGGCTGATGTGAACTGGCCAAATGGGATGCGCCTACGCACCTTCTTGGGGGCCTTCAGAGGCTTAGCTTTTCCACCTGTATAATGTAGAATGAGCCTCGACATTCCAATAATGTCGAAGATTGGGAAAGTATACCGGCACGTCCAGACATGATGAGTATGGGATGAGACTCCTTTGAGTGATGGGCTGGGAAGAGTATTGGATGAATGAGATTGAGCTCATCGAGACGCTACGGTTTAGGATTCTGACAAGCTCCATGCTTAGGTAACCATAACTATTGGGTTGTTAGCTGTAGTTTTCGGCATCATCCTCAACCAACACCCGGAACCATTGATCAATCCCTCTCTTGATACTTCAAGCCGAGTTGCTTCTTTTGCAGCCCCCGCTTACCTTATGCGTTTTGCCCTATATGGTATAGCAGTTGTCCAAAGTTATATCGTTTCTGTACTGAGGCAGAATATCATCATCTCCGTGGTTGGGCTCTTTTCACGACTTTTTTTATCGAAGTCCACACATTACTGTGTGTCAGGAACATTTGGCTAACGCTACCTCTAACTCGAATTCACACCAAAAGTCTGCTCGATTGAGCAAAAGTTCTTAATACACGAATACCAATTAGCTCTCTTATACGAGGTACATCCAGAAGCAAGTCAGAATGAGTTCAAGCTCTTCCTCAGGTTCATATGATGAAGAGGGGGAGATTATCGAAACAGAAGCAGAGAAGGCATCTCTTTCGCTGCCTTCCGCGCCTGGACATCGCGTTGACCGTCATTCCAGTAGAAATAGAGAATCATTGTCTCCGTCAGCCTACGATGATCGTCGTCGTCAGTATCCCACTTATACGTCAAGTCGAGATCATTCCTATCAAGATGAAATCGCTAGCCGCAAACGACAGCGAAGCGAAGACCACTCCAAGTCAGATACACGTCAATTCCGGGTTCACTACGAACGTCCACCCCCGATCGACCCCCGGAGCAGACCCCGAGTGTCATATGCCGATATCGATAGGAACGACTCAATAGACACATCAAAGCAACTCCAAGCCAAGGAGTTTGATGATAGCGATGAACGTCGTGAGTTTAAACGCTCTCGTACACGAAGCAGAACACCACCAAGGGGCCCCCGAGGAGGATATAGTGGAGGACGCGGAGATCGATCTAGCTACTTCGACGACAGAAGGGATTCAGGGAGATACTATGACAATAGGCGCGGCAGCATTAGCAGGCATTCGTGTGAAAGATCAGTGAGCGAGCGGGGAGACCCCCCTGTTAGTTCTGAGATGTCAAAGCGGGATACTGAGGATAGGAACAAATATCCAGACAAGAAAAAGTCAGAACCAGGACCACCTGCGTTACGAGTCAGCAACTCTAATGGAAGGTCAGTCCAGTCCATCTCCTTTATGGACTATATTGACATATGGGAAAATAGTAGGAATGGGACACATATTCAGGGCAAATTGAAGTCAGGGATGGAAACAGAAAAGGCGGAGAAAGATAAAGAGCCTGAAGTACAAAGCGAACCCATTGATGAAGCTAAATTACTTGAAGAGCGGCGTAAACGAAGAGAGGCAATCAAGGCCAAGTATAGGCGACAGTCTACACCCCTTTCCAAGACCCTATCGATTGCTCAGTCTGTTCCAAATTCCCCTACCGTTCCAGAGCCCCCTATTATTTGTAAGGCGGATGATGCCTCGAGAGAAACGTCGGTACCTCAATCGCCAATGCAATTCGACACTCCACGAGAAGGCTCCCCAGCTGCATTCGATATATGTAAGGAAAACGGTGAAAGTGCACAGGGCGAGGCACAGGAGGATGGCCCTTCAGCAGCTGACTATGATCCTATAATGGATATGGAAGATGACAAAAAGAGAATGGAGCGGCATAAACAGAATGGTGATGTATCTTCAGCTAGCTATAATGAAACTCGAACAAACGCACGGGATGTTCTTGTTCCTGAATCAATTATGGAAGGAATAGAGAAAATTGAGAAGGGGGCTGAGGAAGAGAAAGACGATGACTTTGATATGTTCGCTGAGGGTGACGACGATGATATGTTTGCTGAGGAACTTCCTAAGCCTAAGAAAGCACGGAACGATTTCGGAAAAGTTGTTCACGTAATTCCCCAGGCTAAACAACTCGATGCAAGTATGCTGGATAACTGGGATGACACAGAAGGCTATTACCGGGTCATCTTAGGAGAATTGCTTGATGGTAGATATCATGTTCAGGCGAATTTAGGGAAGGGTATGTTCTCAGGTGTCGTCCGAGCGATGGATACAAAGTTGCAGAAATTAGTTGCTATCAAGATTATACGGAATAATGAGACAATGTATGTTATACATTGACCTTGCTATTTTTTTCATGCTAATGCCAATATAGGAAAAAGGCAGGACAGAAGGAGCTTGAAATTCTCAAGAAACTCAATGCAGCAGATCCGGAAGATAAGAAACATGTTGTGAGGCTGGAGAGGTCCTTTGAGCATAAAGGGCATCTCTGTATTGTCTTTGAGCATCTCAGGTGGGTTACCCTGATCTTGTTGACGCTTCTAGGCCGTGAGCTAATTTTACCTAGCATCAACCTTCGAGAGGTTCTCAAGAAATTTGGACGGGACGTTGGAATAAGTCTCAAGGCTGTTCGGGCTTATGCCCATCAAATGTTCCTTGGGCTGGCACTGATGCGGAAGGCTAACATACTTCACGCGGATCTTAAACCTGATAACCTTCTAGTCAATGACGCGCGGAATATTCTAAAGATCTGTGACTTGGGGTCTGCTTCTGATGCATCTGAAAACGAGATTACCCCGTACCTTGTCAGTCGATATTACCGGGCTCCTGAAATCAGTAAGCGGTCCCAACCCATCACGGCCCCCATGTGTATAGAGACATAACCACGCTTCATCCAACCATCTTGTGATATTGTTAACATCTTACGATACCTAGTCCTCGGCATGCCGTACGATTTCGCAATCGATGTCTGGTCGATCGGGTGTACCCTATATGAACTTTACACTGGCAAGATCCTCTTCACGGGCCGGACCAATAATCAAATGCTTCGGTCAATGATGGAGTGCCGAGGCAAGTTTAGCCATAAATTTCTCCGCAAGGGGCAGTTTACAAATCTGCATTTTGATGATATCCTGAACTTTAGGAGTGTGGAGAAGGATAAGATTACTGGAAGGGTATGCACATTATCCCCACTACCTAACTCCTGCTTCCAGAGAAACCTCATGTCTAATACGACTGTACCCTCAGGATGTCGTCAGAATCATGAATTTCAATAAACCTACTAGGGAGTTACGATCAAGATTACTTTCCAGTACCTCACACTTGCCGGAATTGGAGATGAAGGAGTTGAACCTGTTTATTGATTTGCTGGATAAGTGCCTCAATCTCAACCCGGAGAAGAGATGTACTCCTGCCGAGGCACTGAAACATCCGTTTATTTACCGCACAAAAACTTAGAGTCAGCTTTCACATCAGCACTGATGAAGCCCGTCCATGGATTGAATTCTACTGAGTGTGTATATAAATAGATCCCCTGGATGATATATATTCCATGGCTTGGGGTACATGTGTGGGAGGCAATGCTCTCATTAGTCCCTCAGCCTTTATGTTTTAGCTTGATTTTCTTAGGTATGGGTAGCATACGCGGTGGCATAAAGGGAAAAGACTATTGGTGGGGGAATGGATGCCTAATAGTATTTTTCTAGCTCTTCTATTTAGTTGTATGGCATGTTGTCACACAGTTTTTTTTAGCCTTGGTTTATGGTGAAGGGAAATTGATAATTACTTAGCTATACTCGCCTCCTACTCGTCTTGTCGTGCAGTGATACCTCTTTTGGCTTGCCTAAATCAATATATCAAACTTCCTGTCCATAGGCTTTCCCGATGAGAGACTAAAGCATGTACCCCGCGTCCCGCGAACGCAACCTGTCTTACATATAACCTCCCGATCCCTATATAAATGTCATATCATCTGTCAGGATCCTCAGGATGTTGTACAATGTCTGCAGGTACATTGTAGACGATGGGTAAATGATGAGCTCCTACATCTACAGACTTCGGTGCACGGTACGAACCAGAAAAGCAATGCGTGTAAGTTACATACTGTATGTACCTACCTCACTAAACACCGAGGATAGCCAAAGGATTTCCGCCCGCCTCTATAAATCGAAAATATACCTAATTTTCGACCGATAAATTACACTAGTTGAAGCAGCTGTCGTATTCAGCGGGCTATGTCGTTTACTGTAGCATGTTCAACTTTGTTTATTCTCAAGTAAGACAAAATGTGTCTTACATCGCGCTCTACCTACATACTGTAGTAGTCGTCCCTTTATTAGTCTGGTAATGCCGGTTATGCCTTAATGCGCCGATGGGTCATGCTTCCCTCCGTGTGACTCCTTGCATAAACACCCCATAACCCCCTCGGGGCTTCCGGGGTCACGCCCGCAGACCCATCTCATCAATCATTCTATCCAGACGTGGATATTGCAACCCATCTCCTTCAGGTAATATATTCATGTACTAGCATGATGCTTTTCCTTCTTTTTTTTCATGTCTCTTGTTTCGATCCCTGCCCGAGCATTGCCAGGGGTAATTGGACGCCTTACCTGGGATAGTAGCTGGGGGCTCTTTTAACCAAGGCTTGCCCATCACATCCTTATGCATGGTACTGCTTCTGAGCTCATGAGGTATTTATCGACGTTGGACTTTCCGGCCGGAAACAATGAGAGCATGGGCTATATCCACGAGGTGAATAGATCCTCAGAGTATGGCCAACTCTAGGCAGAAATAAAAACCCCAGGACTATTTAAAGGAGTGGGTTACCTATTGGCTTGGATGATGAGGATGAACGAGTGATGGTTTAGATGGGAGTTGATATCTATATCCTCAGAGGTTCATTCATTATTAATGAAAGGAATTTAGTTTCACCTTAAAGACGAACGAATAAAAATTGAGATGAGGGAATGACTCTCAACATACACCTTAGCCTGACCCATGGCAAATGCGGATGTTCATCACGAAATGATGTTGCTGCGCCTGCAGCTGCGGAGCAAATTCAGCTCAAATATGCCAAGCCGTCGTATCGATATTGCAGCCTCGTTTTGGGCCCCTTGATGTGGGTGACATGGATACTGCCCCCATTGATACACTAGACATATGCTTTTAATGCTTAATGACTGGTTGGCCATGTCTTTTTGTTGAGAGAGGGTTCACCCTTCGTACAGGCCTCTGCCGGTATTGGGCTTGAATAGGCACCAATGCTCATGAGTAGTCCTGATATCGTGGGCATTGCGCAAGGTAGAATCCATGGCAGTGATCACTTACCATCAAATTGCCTGATCATAATACTGATGCTTTTCCTGGTAATTACAACTTTTTTTCGTATATCCTGCCAATCAGGCTCAAGATCTTCAGCTGTGATACAGATCAGCTGAATGCTAGTAGGCGGTCGTAACCGAGTGGTTGCAATTGAAAGGAAATCCCCCTGCTCTGCATTGAAAAGTAAAAATTTCCAAATAGTGATGATCATGAACAGATGACCGTACATATGTAAATGTAAATTTTTCAGTCTGAGTACAATCGTAACTTATAAGGGTTACTGAGTCATGACGTGCTAAAAATTGTCACTTGTGAACGTCATCCAGCCCACATAATCACACCCATGATCTTGCAGATGATGTCGGATGCTCACAACAACCTGTTTCTGGGTCATAAGCGTTTACTAATGAAAGGACATTACTTAGGTTACAATCTTGGAAAAAATTTTGTTCTCCTCCCTGGCTCATGTAACCTTGTGATTACATTTGATTGTGTATATACACTGCAACTTGGAACTCAATGTAGTATATAACGGATACCATACGGGCAGTCCACTCAGATCCGGTAGGGGAACTTTGTATAGAAGGTCGCTTTGCTGTACCGGGCAGGACCTTAGACACTTTCTAAATCAACCCACTCTTAAAAGTGTCTATGCTGAGGTGGATACTACACATACTAGCCCCAATCCTACCTGTATTGGGGAACTGTTTCATTTCGAAGTACCAGAAAGTTGCAATTTACCGAACAACATATGTGATGTTTTTGCCGCCTGTTCAGATCCCCATTTTCACTAACCAGACTAAACCGACAATGGATACCTCGCAAGACGTGAGCCAAGAGTCAATAATATTTCGCTAGGCGAGTATCATGTATAATCCGCTGCCTATAGAAAAATTAGATCCAGCATCTTGAGTTCGCGTACCTAAATACCGCACTAGGAACTTGCACTGGAAGTAAAACAACCAAGCACTCTCGTGGGTCAGTAGGGCGTTGAGCTTGTTAGGTGCGGAAAACAACTTGCTTCCCTCACGGTGAAGGGTCAAGATTTTTCTAAACTGCGTTTGTACGTGCATATGTATGCGGGTAAGGTAATATGTGGAGTCTTACTAACCTAACTGTGTAGGCTAACTCCCCTAATACTAACTTTTAACCCTAGTCTGGTTGCTTGGGCCTGTAGCGAGTATAACAGAATATGTTATTGAAACCCAGCACGGGCAATTAGATAAAATAGACGCTCCACTCTGATTGACATCACCGTGATGTGATATGGTTGGAATGCTGCACCGTCGATCTGAAATTATCCGGGCTACAGGAGGAAAGGGCAAAAAAAAACGGACACATCAGATGGTTTGTTTAGTTGGAGAGTTTCCGTGGAGGTAGTTGGCAGATGGAACTCTAGAGCTCTAGAAGAATTGTAATGAAATACGGCATGTGTTTGTGCATTTGAATACTGATAGTTGCTTCGGGAGTCGGTTTCTGTTAATTCCGTAGAGAGGCTTGTGCCAACCAGGAGGGGCTTGTGCCAATCAAACTACTTTCCCTTGTGTGCAATCTGGCCTGGCTAGGCTTAACGCATGCGTCTGTTCTCTGAACCCATGAAATTATTCCCAAGCCTTTGCAGCTTCTTGAGTCGACCATACAAAGGAGAGCCAGTCCTCCCGACTCTACTTCCCCGCGATTTCACTGCAAGGTCCATTACTTCCCGGACCAGTAAAGTACGGACGAGGGTTCATTCAGTGGCAGCTAACGCAGCTAGACACCTGCAAAGTGTCACTGCTCACAGACGAAAGGTAGTTACCGCACGTCTAAACACTGAACACTTCAAACCAATATTGGGCACAGCTAACGATTGAGACTACATGATATCATTTACACCACACCCTATAACCTCGAACATTGTTTGTACGTTGCCATAAAGCGTTACAGATGTGACATATGTCTGGACAACTAAGAAACCTTTCGTCGATCAGACTGATCCAATCACAATTGAAGATATGCAAGCCCTCTAGTCCAGTTTCCAAATATTTGGATTACAGAGCTCTCCCTTTGCATATACTTCCTCATGGAAACTTCCCCACTTTTGCTTCTTCCTTATGGTGCAGGTGGACTGGCTTGCAGATCAGAGTTCCGGTGTCGAGTCGACTCTATCTAGCAGAGCAGGCAGGAAATGGATCACCGAATATTACAGACATCTACCTAGTTTTGTAACTGCTCGTTGTTTACGTGGGTGGGTGTTGCAATATACTATACATCCTTCTCATACTTATGAGGGTGTTGTCCAAACACTGCAGATTGTGTTCTTCGATTACTCGCGTTCCCTTTTTCATATCATACCGCCTACACTTCCCTCCCTAATGCTTTTTCTACCCACCCCTACCCTATAGTTCTAGGCCATCCTTGTTCGCATACCCCCCATTTTACACCAAAACTGCCCATACCTATTCATACATGCGTCAAAAATCAACTACGCAATCACTTCCAACGCGGCTGTAGAATTTGGTAGAAGGAGACTAGCACTGTCACATTATATTACTGCAAGTACAGAAATAGACGGTTGAGGCGGTAGAGCTCCTCAAAGTAGGAGTTATGGTTGCTTTGTACCTTTTACATACAAATTTGTATTAGGAGACTAGGTACCATCACTTCCTTTGGATTTCTCGCATGATACGAACTGCAAGGGCTCACTTAGCAAAGATTAATAAACATATATTTATTTTTTCATCTATTACAGGACATTCCAAACTTCTTGAGTTAAAGTCCTTAAGCTTCGATCTCTCTTGGAATTAATAAATAGGGCACTTTTCATCATTTTTGGTATGTTTTGCGTACAAGTATAGCATTGTATTGTACTTATAGTTGCCAGTTCGCACCACGAGAGCATTGTAACCAGGAAATCATATTTCCATAAACCAGAGTGTTTTTCTCTTCCTTTTTCTTCCTGACCTTCGCTCTGTTTACCCTTGCCTGCCTGACTTCCCCTGAGGCCCTGTCATGCTGAAGCTGACCTTCTTGGCCAGCCTTGGCTGAGAGCTTGTTGTTGCCCAGGTTCTTTGCTTTATCTCCCCCCAATTGGATATTGCACAGCAGCATGCCACGTATCAGGCACAGGCATAAATCTAACCTGTAAAAATCAACCCTTACTGGATGCATAAATTCTGAAACGGTCAGGAATCCACTAAATAGGCTTTTTTTTCATTTGAGCACGAGCTCAAGCATCCTCTCAAGCACTTGGGTTCCCAATTCCGTAAAAGCACCAACTTGAAGGAGGCTGCAAGTGGTATTCTTTAAAAGCGCAGATAGAGCAGAGAGGCTCCAGAGTATACCTAGCGACGATTGTTCAATCCTGAAATCCTTAATGTTGGTGCTGTATTGGAAATACATTTCTATCCCGTTATGCATTTCATTCTGTACAGAATAATTATCCCAAGTTCACTCAACTTTCGCAAATTCTTCCCACACGTCCCCGTAGCTGGGTAGTTCCCTCCACTACCATAGTCCCATTCTCAGACACCCATACACGGCTACTCTTTCCCACCTACGCAGATCGTGTTGCTTTCAATACTCAATATATTCAAGTCCAGATTCTTATGCCTTGCCTTCGCCTTTGCCTTTGCCTTGCCTTATCTTCTTGCTCACCTCAGGACCTTCCTACCATTCCGAATTCATGCATTCATTTAATTCCAGCCTCATTTATTTGACGAGATGACTTAGTCCTTTTCTTCCTTCCTTTTTCCCGCCCTATTTCACCTACATACATACATCCTTACATGCATACCTGGCCACTTAAAGCAGGATATTTCTCTTTCTTCCACATACTATTCCTGAGGCAGGACTCAAAGATGTTCCACTATCTGTTCATACACCATTTCCTTCCTCTTCAGAGTCGATTCCTCTGCTCCCGGCGTATATTTGGCCTTACTCAACATCTTCTTAACTAGAACACCTTTCATCGTGCCTATCCTGATACCGAGTCTTTCCTCTGCTTCCGGAATCGTCATCTTGGAATAAGAAGTACTCCAATTCCTTCCTGTGCACCGTAGTCGTAGTAAAAGCACGGGAGCCTCCACAATATATCCTCGGAAGAACATCTCGTCCATCAACTTGAGAGCCATCCTATTATTCTATCCTGACCAATGACTAATTAACTCGTATCCGTAGATAGAAAACTCACCGTTTCGAAACAACTGCTTGACCGACTGTGTAATTGTTAAAGAATGTGGCAGAATCATTGCCTCGGGAACAAAAGACCCCTGTGGTTCCGCACTCTGAATTCTACGCCTACTTACGTCCGGCCCTTACGAATTTTCTAAGGTTGGTAACTACGCTTACGGGTCACATGGGAAGCATAGGTGCCTTCGGCACCACATGTAAACGTGACACCCCAATACTAGACGCTGTGCTTAGCTGCCTCGCTCCGCTCGCCCCAGACTATCCCTCCATTCGCTCCTAACTCCTATTTTTTTTTAATAACCTATTTAAGTAATCAAATTAGTCATCATAATTCCATCGCTACTCATGCTAAATATTATCACTTCAGGGCCCCTCATCAATAGTAAAATAATAGTAAAATACTTTAAATTTCTTCCCCTTCTCCTTAATTACTTCGTAAACAACCTAGTACTCCACAAACCCTCTCATTCTAGCTGCAACCTCCATCTCCAATCTCTCTTTTGCATACTGCTCTCTACTAATCACTCCAATCATGTCCCCCCCTGAAAAATCATGCTCGAATATCGGCTCTCCTGCTCCCCTCATATTCGCCAATACTGACTGTCTGAAATGCCATCTCAACAGCTCGTCCGATACACGATGTGAATCATTCAGATTTCGACACACTAGATCAAGTACTCTTCCGTCCAATCCTAAGTTATCATCATCAAAACGCGATAACCTTGTAATTGTCCTGTCAGCTAGTTAGTATCAATTTTAACAACTATTCATTCGATGCAATACTCACATCTGGATTCACCGATATCAGGTATTGATCAAATAGCTGATGAATGCCTGATTGAAGCAATATCCCGTTCTGTAGGGAATTGATCTTTGACGATCTATCGGTATCATCCATATCTGTAATCCACCGTCTGAAATTCCCCTGAATCCATATTGGATCCTCCTTCTCTAGCGGAAAAATATGTGCTGCTTCAAAACCAGCCCATTGCCCACGATAAGCAGCTCTATTCACCATTCCAGAAATAACACATCTTCCGTCGCGAGCGCGAATTCCAGTCATAAACGCATCATCTCTGCCTAATACGTTATGAGATATCAAGCGAAACACCCACGGTTTATTGTTGACATTAATCGGACCTACTCATTAGCACAGATATATGTATAATATATATGTAGGAGGGGGAGGGGACAGTAGTCCCCTCCCCAATCGACATACTCCTAGAACTCAGCACTTACTATCGCAATAGACATCATAGTGTCCGGCCTCCAGCCCAGTATTTGTCTTCATAACTATGTGACCCAAACCTCTCTCTTGTACTCGGATAGGCGTCTCCGTAATAAGCAGGATCTCCAGCATGTCCAGAAAGTTGCGTTCTGTTACTAACCATTCTGAATCATTCCCCCCAGAGCAACCTCCGGCGATGTCACATCGTAAAACTGAACGTTTCGACCCAACGAACGGTCAATCAGCATTGTTGAAACTAGGCGATGGCTATTTATATTCCCTTGTTGGATATGTCCATATGCATGGTCACCTTGGCACACTGATCATTACCTCAGGGAATTTCTACCCTTGTGGTTCCAGACTCCCGGAACCAGCCTACATTCTACGCCGTCCCACCGTCTTTTGTTAATGAATGTTATATGGAGGGGTATCACAGATATGCTCATGGGGGAGTGGCTCCATGGATTCAACAATCAATATTGAAACTTCCCCCTCTATTAACCTATAAGAGCAACGCCTTATCCCGACCAATCTAGGCTCGAATGAAAGAACTTCAAACCACTCAATGAAAAAAAGTCTATCACATCTTTAGCACATCCTTCATTGCCTTCTCCGCCCCGGCTCCATCCTTCACGACCTTCTCTGCCCCAGCTCCATCCTTCACTACCAAGAAGATTTCTAGCTTCGCAGTTGCCACTGCTTTCCCGACGGACGAAGAATATCAAGTTTCAGTTGCTTATCGTAGTAAAGCACTTTAAACATCATCTGGTAAATACATTCGTAAAATAAAGGCAGAAAATACTTGTTGAACCTGAAACGTACCGTCGCCATGCTCAGACCGAGACTGTCCCGACACCAAAACCAATGATCCATTTGATCCAGCTTTCCATGCGGTTGAACTTCTTTTCCATGCCGTCGAATCTTGTATCCATTGTTGTTCTCAATTCTTTGATTTCAACATTCTGACAAGCAAAATCCTACTAGTCAGTTAGCACCTGTTTCCGTGTAGACATCATGAATCCTTACCTTCTCTAATTTCAGGATTCTTCCTGCACTGCTATTTTCAGCTGGAAACTCCAAACTGGCATCCGTTCCATTGGTTAGATCTCCGGTATCCAATCTAGCTAGCCCACCTAGTAGCCCTGCTCAAACCCATTGCCCACCTGACTGATGGTGAAATCCCGATGCTGATGGCCGTGACACTACCACGGACACGACTGCTATGACAGGCTGCAACAGCACGACGGCTAGTGGTGATAAAGGACCTGCGTAGATGAATAAAACAACTGATGGAATGAAGCGAAGCTGAGCCGAAGGCGATGTGTAGCTGAATGATGTTGAACATATGTCCTTGCATTAGTTGTAGGAAATACTCTCGCCAAGCGTCCGAAAAGGAAAGTGACGGTATACTTGGTTAGAACAGAGGTTGCACAAGGATTCCTGAAGGGGAAGCAACGGCGGGGAAGGGCGGCACCTACTTGTTAAAATAGAGCAAGCACCAGTACAAGTCTATAGCGATACCTGAGATAGCTCTGTTAAGCAATCAAGCACGAATTCTTCATCAAGATTTCTTGCCTCGTAACCTCGTAACCTTTGCATCAGTGCCCTCTGGCAAACTGTCGATCACTACCTCAGGGAAAAAAACCCCTTGTGGTTCCAGACTACGGAACCAGCCTCAAGGACTACACTTTTACCCAGCTCCGTTTCTATTCTCATAGCGTAGCACCAAAACCGCGGACAAGAGTTTCATGCTTGCAAATCTAATCTACGAAACATGATGCTCAGTTAGAAAACTGCTGATTTATCGGTTTCCATAGATTTCCGGAACAAAAACCCACCAACAATCCTTCTTCCTATTGGAGCAGCCATTGTTGCGAAGTGTTTGCAAGTCCTAAACCTGTATAAGTAACTTCACTTATATCTAGATATCACAAGAACCCACCGTCAAAACTACCTCAGCTGTACTTTACTTCCGTTGGATGCACTCAATGATAAATCTGCTTTTCTTTCTGTCTGACGCTGTGTGTGTTTCAAGATGTTGAGTTGCCTCCGTAATATAACTGAGTTGAAGTGAAGCGTAGATGTACTCTACCTCCGCCAAAATCATGTGATGTTGCGCTCAGAGAGACTTGGCATGAGACTACTCTTACTGCTGACTCATCTCCTTCCTCTCGCTTTTCCTAACTATTAGTTTAGTCTCAAGCCCAGCGAGGCTACTATTAGTTCTTCGGGCTTCGGCACCCCTAGTCCCCACTTTCAATAAAGAAATAATTAGAAAAACCTCCGATGTTTTCCTCCTATTGGCTGTTGTGAATACCTTCCTTACTCCTTCTTCGTATGTAATCTTGAATTCTCTATAATTCCTTCACTAAATAAATGCACAGAGACAATCACGTTCTTGAATTCACACATGTTTTATTTTGCGTAGCCGATTGATCAAAGTAAACGCCTCGTTATCCCATTCCTCTTCTAACCAGCTAAAAAGCAAACGCCTTTGTTATCAAATCCGATCTCTATCGCAACGCTCAGTCTACCATGCATACAATTAAACCAATCACACAACTTACCATCGAGACCAATCGCCATTAGTTTTCCTTCGATCTTTTCCAGCTGTGTTCATTTAGAAACAAATCAAACCCTCCTTTCAAGATGATGCCGCCGAAAATAAAGTAGAGCAAACGATCTACTTTCTTAGCGACCTCCTTAACATCTGCTTTGACGTCTCTCACGCTTCCTTGGACTGTATCCATCTTGACATTCAAAATCTCCACGTCCTTAAAACTCATTAACAGATTTACATATCCCAGTGATAGACTACATGCTCACCTTGCCCAGCTGATAGAATCTCTCCCATGAAATATATTCTTCTTTACCGGCTCTTTTGATATTCGCAACCTTCTGCTCGTTTGCGTACGTTTCATTCCGTCTTCCTTATAGTTCATCTTGACCACTAAATTATGTAAACAACTTGATAATAATAGCCTATATTTTATATAACTTACTCGAGTAGGAGTAAACATATGGATTCTCATCATTTACCCTCCTATGACAGATCTGTATTACAAACTAGCAAACAACTGGCTTAGTGACAATGGCATTTTGATATGTTGAAATACAATAGAAACTGCAGCTGATTGAATAAAATAACTTGCGAATATACTGTAAGTTGTGCATTATCTAGTGCCCCTTGGCAAACCTGTCGATCATTACCTCAGGGAAAAACCCCCTTTGTAGTTCCTGACTAGTCTGCGAGAGGCGATGCCCGCTAGATTAGTTCCAGACTACGGAACCAGCCTCAGGACTTAGTCTGGTTAGTCTGGTTGGCATCTACGAGAGTCTTCGCCACCATCGGGCTTGGTAGTCTCATGCCAAGACCCTCTGGGCGGCTGATTGACCTAGTCTGGTTGCACGACCCACCTCCTGTGGAGGGTTGTGGTTCGTGCAACCAGACTAGGCTTGATCTCAAGATACAAAAGTTAAAAAAAAACTGAACTCCTACCTTGCGTAAGCAAAAAACGACTTACAAACTACCGTCACCTGATCCTCCGGCAACATCTTCCTCGTACCGGGAACGGTGAATAAGACTCCTTGTCTGTATCTTTGCTCTTTCCTTTTTGTGATAGGGCCGTTACTAGTTGTGGGCAGATTAGCGTCCTTGACTCGGATTTTGGGAGTTTGATTCAGATACAGACAAGGAGTCTTCCTCGCCATCCACTTTCAATAATAGCAAAATAATTCCTCTGCGCCTGCAAACTTCTATAGCAACTGAATGCTCATCATGTCTAACAAGAATAAACAGAAACTCCTTTTATTTGTATCTATGTACCATAGTAGCCCATTTATCCTAATGCAACAGCCCCAAAAACGCCAGATGCCCCGCAATCTAATCCCAGTGCCTTGCTGTGAGTTACTTCTGCTTGTTGGTTGTTACTTGCATTGGCCTTGCTGAGCCTGGTCTTGAGGTTGTTCTTGTTGAACTTGAGCTATTGAATTTTGATTTGCGGCTGAAATGATCTTTGATAAAATAGCTAAGAAGCTGAGTACGATAGAATACTAATTGTCAGCAACAATAAACTAACGGTCTACTAAGGATTATTGTACTCACACCCCTCCCCCGTCAACGACTCCACTGATGATGATAAAATAAAGAACGGACGTCATGGTCTTAAGTGAAGCAAGATCATTCGATATAGTATTAATATCGTCGGTTTTGTTTTGCGAGGAGCTAAAGTACCGTGTTGCAGCGTTGATAAATGCTAATAAGTTCACCGATTGATGTCAAAATGCTCACTGACCTCAAAAAGCTGAGAAAGTTTAACCTCGACTTTTCTATCAAGATTTCAGTTTTATTCTCAATTTTCGCATCGAGCCGTTCATACCAACGCTAGTAGGCTCAGTTAGCAACATCCATCATTGACCGATTTGGAAACAAACCTCCCAAGCCTGCTGGTTGACGTTTTGCCCTTTCCCGGCTGCTGAATTCCCTTCCCCACCCAGTGTAGAACCCCCCTTCTCCAAACATGGTACGGCGGAACAATGACATCCTGATGAAATGTGTACCCACCATCCTAGGACGAAATAATCTAAGTGCATACATGTTGTGATGTACGGTCGAGACGACAGGCCGTTGCGATTCAGTCCTTGGATTATGGTTGTGCGGGCCCCGTTGTAACGAACCCGTTCTTGTAGAGGCAAACTGTTTAATTAAAATTGTGGCTGATGGCCCGTGGTCCCACGTTTACCTGGAAATCATAACTGCTGCACAAGCCCTTCCGTAGTCTGGTTGGCACAAGCCGCTCGTAACAGACTAGGAGGGGTCATGAAACCAGACTACAATCTCCTCGGGGCAGGTAAACGTGATTTCGACACACTTGGGCTACGCTCACAAAATAATTAGCTGTCGCCCACCTTCTCCGAAATTTCCTCTTGCTCGCTCTGCTCCCCAACTTAAACGCTACTATTCTCATGCCCAGAGAGTGGTAGCTTAAAACTATGCTGCCCAGATTCTGTTAGCGCTAGCTGCTCAAACTGCTCCGGAACCCCGAGCACAAACCTTGGCACCGGAGCAGCAAGTGGCTTTTGGCGGAGCAGTTAGTAGTATGAAATACCCATTAAATTTATAGCACAAATTTCCCTACCGGAGCAGGATTTTTGGCTATAGACAGTTATTATTATCTTACTATTTGCAAAGGCAACTATTTTCTTGTATAAAATGTCGCTCCAGATGAATGGGTTACCTGCTCTTGAGGAAGAGGATGAGGTTGTCAACATTTAGTTGTCTAGCCCTGGGGCTGGAGGGAGGTATCAGGTAGGGTTCTGGATCTCTATTTGAAGTCTTGGCTATTCAGGATCTACGTCAACTCCATACACTTTGCAAATCCCTCGCGCACGAAGAACCCAAATGCTATGTCTTTCAGCCTCTTGTACTCTGATGTTATGATCACTTCGAACAGACTGAGAAGATCGACACCATTGTCCTTCATACTATCCAGCACTTTGGAGCATTTCTGTTCCGCCGTCGAAGGCACTGCACACATGGGTTACGATATTGGTGTAGATGCATGTAGTTGCGACATTGGGTGTGTAGATGTATATAATAATAATTTTCATAGTGCACAAGGAATGACCCTACTTTAGCGTGTTCACGTGATTAATAGCTCCGCTCCTTCACCGAAATTATGTCTGACAACAAATTCCTCATGGCCGCCTGTCTTACAATCCATAGAAACGATCTCTTTCCCTCTCACTAGCTGTATACCGTTCCGTCCGGTCGTGCGTATAAAATTGTCGATTATCGGTCTTATGGTTGTGTATACCAAGTCGTTAACGTTGGCTTCATTTATACATCCGCTTCTGTAGAGGATAACCTTCGACAAGAAGATGTTCCACTACCTGTTGGTACACCATTTCCTTCGTCTTCAGAGTCGATTCCTCTGCTTCAGGCGTATATTTGGTGTTACTCAACATTTTCTTAACTGGAACCCCTTTCATCGTGCCATCTTGAAATCAAGTCTTTCCTCTGCTTCCGGAATCGTCATCTTGGAATACGAAGTAATCCATTTCGTCCTCCGGTATACCGCTGTCGTAGTAAAAGCACGCCTCGTCAGGTGTAAACCTACTTCGGAAAAACACCTCGTCTAGCTTGAAATAATAACTTGAGCACTGACTCGACTTATTAGCTCGCACTTCTATACTCAAGAAACCGCCACTGTTTGACTTTTCCCTACTGATGTGTGAACACCCTTCTTGATGCTAGTACATACTTACTAATGTGTGCCAGCACAGCCACATATATATTCTTAGCCTGCATCTCTTGGCCGCTGATCTTGCCGACTCTGGGACCTAGCCTGAATACTACGCTTAAGGGGGAAGTGGCCCCGTGGCCCCACGTTTACCTGGGGATGGGTAAGCTTGTGATCATAGACGAGTAGAGATCCGCATACATTACATAGACCATCCACCGATACCATACAGTGCAGTAGCCGATGTATGTCTCTCCTCCTGAAAAACATATAATCGCTGAAGAGGGTGGGGGAATGGTCAAGGTGAGCCAGTCGAAGATGTGGTGGACTCTTCTTACTGCTGCGCTGCCGATCCTCTCGCAACTTCTATTCGCCTTGTGCTCTGGTTTCGGATAGAATGATTCCAGACTTCTGAGCCGACTTGAGATTTGACCACAACCACACGGTACCTGGTATAATGTCGCCTAATATTATTTTTGTGAATGTTGCTACCCACTATTCTACCTATAGAATTTTTTTTACCGGCCAAAAACACCAGAATCAAGACTAATAAAATTTACACCAAAAGCAAAACCAAAAAAGAACCCATAATTAAGTAGTGTTCAAAACTCCAATTAAGTGAAGATATGATAATAAAAACAAATTCAAATTCCGTAGTATCCTCTTCTCAACCCAGTCCACAATCCTTTATCTCAAATATCAAACCAAACCGACCCAATGCCCAAACCCCAAGTATAGTAAGTTAATTCTCCCATGGCCTATAAGTAATTCCTATAACCCCGAAAAAAAAATATAGCAAGAGCTTCTAAATCTAGCTATCAGCTACACCGTACCGAAGCCCATGCCATATCAATATCCACAAGTAGACAACAAATAAACTGGACTACCAGGCTCGCTATTCGAGCAAAAGTGTGAAGCCGTAAACTCCGTAAAACAGCCAAAGAGAACTATGTATAATAAAAAGTCCCGGTGCGTGATAAACGCCACTCCAGTCTTCTCCTCAAAATACAACCCCATATATCGCAAAACAAAGGAATAAAAAGCACGATCCCACTCCTAACAAAATGATAATTTTCAGAAGCAAAGGCCGACCCAACAAAGCGACATTTGATATCACAACACCCCCAAATCAACCCAAGCAAAAAAAAAAAAAAGATTTAAATAATCCTGTCCAAAAACAATAGTGTATCCCAAGAATGTAGGAAAAAATGAAGATGGTCATAAGGTCGTTAAGGGGTATAAGTTTGGGGTATCGAGTTGATATTTAACGCGCAGCTGTCGTATTGTCTTCACCAGCCGGTTGTATTTGCTCAATAACACGGCACACCTTGTGGGCCCGTGACCAAGTGGGAGTTCTGCGGGAAGTAATGCGAACGAAGCTTGTCCACTTGGTCGAGTATTGGATGAGTAACCTGCCATGTTGTGGTGTTCAATTGAGGGTGTGATACGACTTGTGGGCTACTATTCGATACAGGGGTTGGAGGAGGAGCAAATTGCGCTGGCTTCTGAGCCTCTACAGGAGAGAGAGGTGGTGAGAGTGGTGGAGTGGCTGGCAACTGCCCTCCGGAGAAAATAAACAAGTCTTGTTGGGGGTATGGAGCAGGGGTAGATGGGGGTGAGAGTGTTATGGTTCCGTTTTGAGTTTGGAATTGAGGAAGATATTGTTGTGGTGGGAGCTCATAGGCATCAGAAGTAGAGATGTCTGAACAGTCAGAAGAAACATCACTGGGTGGAGGAGTGATGCACATGGCTGGTCCTGGCCCTGTGGTAAACCTGTGGCAGTGCTGGATCCTAGTTCGGAGATCCCGGATGCTAATTCGCTTCAAGGGGTCAAGCTCAAAGATTGAGCGAAGAATATCATCCAGTTCCGTGGACAATGGCAAGATGGTCCTTAAAAATTTAGGGTTCTTGAGATACGCACGAAATGTGTTATCTGAAGGAGCCGCCCTCTTCCATGGATTCCGGCCACAAGTAAGGTTCACTAGGATCACTCCGAGGGACCATACGTCATTGGGAGCAGAGGCATAGCAGTTCATTGCTCGGTGTCCGGCTTGGTGGTAACTCTTGGAGCCTGATTGCTGTTGACATTCTGTTTTCGGTATGTTAGCATCTATTCGTCTTCAGCAGCGCAGGAAATGGGTACTGACCTGGAGACATGTAGAATGTCGACCCGCACCCAAAGTCAGAAGTTGCTGCATCAGTGGTAGCAAGACCGAAATCCGCAAGCTTAACCTGGTATCCGCCATCACAAACTAGTACGTTCTCCGGCTTAAGGTCCCGGTGGTATATTCCCATGTTATGGCAGTGTTCCACGGCATCCAAAAGTTGAAGGAAAACTCGCTTGGCCAAAAGGTCATTTCCAACAAAATGTCCACGCTCGGTAATGTTGGTGAAAAGGTCTCCTTCTGGGCAGTACTCAATGACAACATAGGTGCAATCCGGAGCCTCAAGGATCTTGATCAACGAGACAATGTTCTCATGGGCACTGACTCGGTGATGAAGCGCGATCTCCCGCTGCTGAAACCGCCTTTGCCTGGCATCCATTCCTTCTTTCGACAAAGCCTTCACTGCATATGGCATGTATGTGTATATGTCGATTGCAGTGTAGACAACCCCATAAGCTCCGATTCCCAGGATCCCAGTGAGCTCGAGATGTCCGGCAAGAAGGTGTCCTATCCGATCCTCGGGACGAATAGTGGCAGTAGAGCACGATGAAGAGCTAGCCATGGCTGATGATTTTCCGGAGTCCTTTAAGGGAACAAAATATAATATAATAAAACTGATTATCGAATTATCTCAGAAAAAAATAGCTATTATGTTCCTCCAGTTTTTGCAATCAATTCCAATGGCAAGAGTCCTAGGCTCCTAGAATGGCTTGGGTCGAGATAGTCCAGGTTCGGGATGTGGAAGAGAACGATGTAGGGATATTTTCCACTTCAAAAGACACAGCGAGAGGGAGAAAGATGCTGATGATGGGGTATTGTAGTAATTAGCCTTGGAGCAAGGATCGCACTGAAAGCAGAAGAGTGAGAGCGAGGTGATGGAAGTGCGGTACAAAGTGATCTAGGGAAGTCGAAAATATGCGGCTACACGGGGATGGGGAGGGCAGCAATTATATTTTTGGGATCTCACCATGGGTACGGCGGTCAAATAGTACGTACAGCACAGTAGAGTAGACAGCCCTTATTTCTGGACCCCGGCGCCCGGCCAATGCTGACCAGGGGTGGCAGCAGCTTGGGCCAGAGCTGTGTCTGCTTGTGGTGGGAGGGTGAGACTAGAGCAGCGTCGTGCATACGTGCGAGCAAGGCTAGGGCAGACATGCCAGTTGCCAGCAAAGATGACGAGGGGAAGGAGGCCGGACAAGAGGGTTCGAGAATGGGCACAGCGCGAGGGCCCAGGCAGTAGTAGGCAAGTCACGATCGCGGTCCTTCCGGGGGGCAGTACTAGGGCCGGGGATGTACCTGGGGTGGGGCCAATCACGCCTGCGCACGGCGGTTGTGGAGCTCTCCACCAAGCAACAGGAACACTCGCAAAAGGTGGTGTGGTGCCTGTGGAACGGGGGGTCCGTCAGTGCATGCTGGTGCCGTAGAGTGACACAGTGTTTTGGTGCTAGGTGTGCGCAGTCAGTCATAAGCCATTTCTCGACAGTGTCATTCGGCTACACAACCAGGTGAAAAGTACAAGAATACAGACCGCAAAAATCGTAGTGGAGTGCTTACAACAGAATAAAAAATAATAACCGTAGATCCGCTCGTCAGGAGACACAGATCGCATCGCATTTAGCGATTTTCATCTGGTACCAACGCATTAACAAAAGGCTTGACGCCGAGAGCAAGTGGTACAAAACTTAGGTATGTCCCCAGGAAGTATGCAAATCGGCATAATTTTAGGAGACCAGCTCATGGCTCTTGGGCTTCACCAAAACGAGAAACCTTGCTCTTTGGACTATCCACCATGAGATCTTCGAACAGCAACAGCTCCCATATGTTCAAACAAAACAAACACGACCTGCACACCCTGGAATGGTGTTCCCGGAATAATGAGCTCTGGTCCTAGAGTGTTCTTTGCCCAATGCAGCCGGCCCTCCGTTTGCAGAAACTAAGGCTGTTACCGATCGTCGTTTTCGTCGTGTGCCATCGATGGCAGGGATTAAACACTCCCATTATTGGCTGAGAGCTCCTAGCCCTTAATCGTGAGCAGGAATCTCATATGGCAGATGGGATCTGCGAACAACTCTCTTGCTCGCAGCCACAGTGTGCACGTTTGATGGGCAAATGAGCGGAAATAGAACTGCCTGAAACTTGAAATTAGCTATCCTCAGCTTCCCTTAGTCAATCTCATAATCCCATATTTGCTAGGGGAGTATCGACGAAACGTCTTAGGGGGATGGTTTGCGTTTCGGAACAAATTTGAAGAATTCGGATGATATTCTGCCCAGAATCAGACTTGACTAATTTGGTGTTCACTCTCGCCTACAAGAAAAAAACATCAAAACTGGCCACTCGTTGCGACCACGGTTAGCAGACGCGTCCGGCTGGTTGTTCTCAACGTGAACCTCCCTACAGCCACAACACTGCTAGTGCATTCGGTATGTCCTTAGTTACCCAATACGTGGCTCGACATATGTACTGGCCTGCAGATGGTTCGGATTGCCCGGTGCTCGGCCAATGGCATTTCCTAGGGTGCTCCTCCCGAAAGAATCGATAACCATCATACTTTACCCATGTGGAGCGAGCGTTTGCATTCATGATGATTAAGATGACCCTGGTGAAGATGCGTGGCGATAGGCGTGCATCTTCCATCAACAAGGTAACTTATTTCGTCCATCTGGCTTTCCTCCCATGCTAGTGTGTGTGGTGACGAATTGGCTCTTCCTCCAGTCCCTAAAACAATTGCTGTAAGCCAGATAGCAACCACTAAATACGTCAACCACCATGATCACTGTGCGAATGGAATCTAGCCGATCAATCTTTCGAAGCTGAAATTTGGGGTATTTTGATCCCTACGCCCCATTTCATTGTTCAATTAAAATAAATGGTTCCCACGATCTCAGCCATGCCAGTACTATGCACTCTGATGCTACACCACTCAGCTCAACAATGGGTGGGAAACCGATTACGTACCTAGCTCCGCCGCAATACGTTTGACCCTGGGTCCAAACGTGTGAATAACGTGGTGTGGCGGAGATCAATGCTCGAATTCGTCATTTTCGAGAAGCCTAAGCGTAAGAGTAGTTTAAGCTCTACCTTGATTCGCTCACTATCCTATCTATGCTCGAAGCGTCAACTGCACCGAAGCCGCGGTGTGCCTGTCAACCATGTGATGGCACCCCGTTTACATTCACAAAATGCCACTTTGGAAGGCATTGTTCACCTGAGGCGTCCCTGGAAAAGATCCGCGGCACTCCAGAAAATTCATAGAGAGAAGCATTAGGTGCATAAGCACTGTTAGGATATGTAACTGTAATAATGTCAATTCTTGATATAACCAAAACATGATGACCTATTGTTCGGTGAGGGTATGAGGTATATGCAGTGGAGAAATGGCGCTTCTTAGGTATGTGTTGATGCATACAGCAAGCCGTTTTGGGTGAAGATGCATTTAAGTTGCTAGGTATAGAGGGGGTTATGGCAAAGACCTGTTTCAAATGCTTCGTCCTATTCCTACGAGAGCTCTGATTGGTTCCCAATACCAATTTGTCTTAGCCAGACAACTGGACCGTTCTATCTCAAATGTTGGTGTTCCAGGTGGATGTATTTGTGTCCGCAATGGTCTCCAGTTCTCATGCTGAATAGGTATCAGTATGAGTAGGCCTTTCCCGCCCTTGGGATTCCCCGTTGGTCTCGGCGTAAATCGAGAATACCAACTGTTGGTGATTGACTTGGTACCATAACCGAGATATCACTGGACCGTTACCTTAGGATGTCTCACATTGCACTGGAACGAACAAATTGTATATTGTGAACCAATACAATGGCAATGTTCGTTAAATCAGAATCATACCAGGTTGCATGGCTAGGTACTCTAGTTCCTGTTTCTTCCCAAAGGATGTTTTAGTGCCGTGATTGTGTGGGGCTGCACTAAGCCGAAGTCTAAGAGAATGTTATTGTTTCTCCCAAATGAGATCAATAGCCTTGTTCCTACATCATCACCACTGCCGAGCTGGGGATATGAACCCAAAAGTCTGGATATCATCAATACCAATTCTGCCAGGAGCTTCACTTGGAGTGACGCTATTGATGTCTTGAGAGGGGAATCGCACCTTACGGTTGGGTTGAGACAGGGAACAGCGTGGTAGGAAACCAACAGTTGGTGTCTCTAGTGAATTAGATTCTCCACTCTTCACCCCAAAGGCTTGGTTCCTGGCAATGGGGACCCGGCAATATATGGAAGTGTCTCGTTTTGGGGTATGTTGGTATTGGTGTTTGTTGGTTACCAGAGTGCGGGGATCCAAATTAGCGTCCCATTCATCAGGGTAACGCATGATACAACTGGAATTAGGACCGTATAGAGTCTCAGACAGAATCGTGGCCGACCATAAAAGTTTCGCAGGAGCAAAGCTAGGTCCTGTGACTACGAAATTGGTACTGCTTGAGTGATTAGACAAGGCATGATGAGCGGACATGTGGTCACGTTTCTGCTTACAGCAGTCTGCGGCTTTCCCCACGTAGAGGCCCAAATAAACCAAACGGAACAGAAACATAATATTACTTGTTACCAGAAGCCTTCGTGGACCGCAACCGGCCTACCGGAGGACTGGTAACCGAGATGAGTTGCACAAAATCATTACACTCGTGGTAGGCAGAAGAACTTCATTTGATTTACATATCGGAAATTCCATATATGATACACGATTATACCCCACTTGATTTATCTTGCTCTCACTTTCAAAACAGCAATTTCCCATTTCACTGGAATTGACCGTGTAGACTACATACTTGTATGCCTGGACCATTCACCCAGCACAGCCAACTGAGAACAGAAACATTATACCTAAGTAACAATATCGACAATAGAGGAGGGTTCAGCAAAGCCACACAAAAAAAAACACGTCATTATATCATACCAATGTCTGTAGTTCACCAAAGAAACAAAACAAAAAGCAAGAAGGGCTTGGAGCTCCATTGTAAATACAAATACGCGGGGGCCAGGTTGTTGCCCAACAGGGCAGTTGGGAGCCTAGACTGGGAAGAGTCATTTGGTCATATGGCCAAACTCCCGGGAAGACTAAATAATGTCTAAACTAGTCTGCTGGACTTCGCCTTGTGAGTCCGCTGATAATTCAAAATCATACGTGAGCGGTACTGCTGTGCCCGCTTGAATTTGTAGTATAGGGTGATACAATCCTGTTCCGGATTAGGACATGGGTCAGCCGGTTGGGGATTACAAGAGCCTCAGGTCATCTCGACCTGTCACATAAAAAAGCAACCTGAAGAGACAGTATGACATACCTTTAATATAACAAAAAGACACCCTCCTAAGATACTTCTGTGGAAAGATTCCGGCAGCTTCTTACGCAAAGCCGGTATCCTCCCCAGTAAGCTTCCCATCAAAGCTGAAACACTTGGGAGCAAAAGTGCCCCAACAATTGAGTTTGTGACATTGCTCCCCTGCACAACGATATTATGGTTTTCCACAATGACCTCACCCTGCCAACCTCGACCCTGCTCTTGATTCCTAGCCTGCTCCCGAGCGTCCTGGACTGGGATTACCTCCTCAACCCCATTCACAGCCTCGGCGGCGTTCTCTTCCTCTTGAACTGGCTCCACAGCCTTGGCCCATTCTTCTTCGTGCGGTTTGATAAACCTATCCCATACCCCGTAGTATGCACTCCGTATATACGGCAAGAGAGCCAACGTAACGGCTGGTGATGGGGGCAAGGTAAAATGGAGGGGATCGCTTTGGCAGAAGAAGATGAATGGCAAGACTGGTAGGGTAGCGTCCATTATCCGTGTACGGCTACCGACCAACACGAAGGGAATTAGGGGAAGTCCAACACCGAGCCTCCATGTCCACTGAAAATCACTGGAGCCCGGGGCTAGCAGTAGAGAGTTAGCCATCTCAGTACCGCATATCAGATACACTGAGTTCACTCCATATGAGGCACATCCTAGGATCACAGTAGAACCGAGGCCTGAGTTTGTCATGTCAGTATAGCCATTAACTGCTGTAATATTTCCCACATACCACATAGAATGATTAACGGCACAGTGGCATTCGCTACCCGCACCGCTCCATCAATTATTTCCAAAACCACAGACCTCTCCTGCTTGAATCTTATCCTGTGCTTGCACTGTGGGCATTCTATCTTTGCCTTCCCTCCTTTTGCGTACTCCGCCGCGATCCAGTTCAATAGGCATTTCTCATGAGCAACCAAGCTACACCGGCATGGCGATTTCCATTCTCCCAGAAGATTTGGCTGTCCTGATGCAATATCCTCGGCTTCCGTTGAGTAGCATACCCAGCAGCGGCGTGAGTCGTCTTCAACATGACGTGTTGAGAGTGTAGCGTTGAGGCTTGGCCGCGGTGTTAGGTGAATGAGAGATGCCTCCGAATCAGATTCGATAGCAGCTGCTGCGATAGTGCGTGGGTTGAGGTGAGTGGTCGATGCCGCGGAATGTGCAGCGGCGGAGGCGCCGAGAGGGTGTTGTAGATTAGCCATTGTTGGGTATCTCTGGGAGCTTGGTAAATATCAGTGATGCCCAAGACTGAAATTTGGTATCCTGTTCGAATCCTCCACAGAAAACCGAGGTTCTGGCGACACTTGTTTTCCTCCGAAGTTTTTGTTATTTTATCGTTAGGGATGATGGAACTGGGCTGGAAGTAAGGAAGCTGTTGGCTGTCGCACGTGTACCAGTAATTCTGTTGCCTGCATTAGTCATTTGTTTTCCTGCAAATCGGATGTCCCACTATATCTAGCTGTCACTCACTATACGGCATGCATGCCTCAGCTCTTCTGCACGATATTTTTAATTATTCTTGGTGTACGTTTCTTTTTGGTTTGTGCTTGTAGGATTTCCTTTTGAATCTCGGTGATGTTGCGAACAAACCGGTTGGCGAGCGCCTAGCCACTTGCATTCGCAACTGCAAATTTGGCAACGCACAATGCCCGCATCTACAAGAACACGGAAAACTCGGGTCTCCTACAACCTTGCCGATGCATACAAAGACCTTGACAGCGATGGAGAAGCAGAGCCGGAGGTAGCCGATGATGATTCTGATAAGGACGAAGAGTTTACTGTCGAGGATGCTGGGACCAAGGATCAAGAAGGGGATGGCGATGCCTACGATGATAATGCGGATGAGGACGACGAAATGTACTCCAACGCCGACTCAGAGGACCAATTGGAAGATGAGGATGGGGAGGAGAATGAAGATGAAGAGGAAAGGTTTCGAGTGGGTCAGGAGGAGGACGATGATGACGAGGGGGATGATGAGGAGGGGGATGAGGAGGATGAGGAGGATAACGATAACGATGAAGTAGCGGCTGGGGAAGACGCACCTGGGTCAAAATCTAAGAGAAAACGAAAGAACACTCGGCCTAAGCAGCCCCCCCGCATTACCCGTCGACCAGGCCTCCCTGCCAAATCGAACAGCAAACGAGAACGTATTGAAACAATATATGGGAACGACGCAGAAGCACTTATACTCGGAATAAAGGCCCGGGATTCATGGATCATGGACCCTGTCATCCCTCTGAGGAAGAATTTAGGATTTTCCCCATTTTTTAGCAAGGAAGTGCTGGAGATTGCTGACCTCGGAGAGGGAGGGCAAAAGTCACAGTGGCTGGACTATGAAGGAGAGAAAGAATCAATAGGAAAGCATTTGCCGGAGGAGGGAGCGAAGATTAGGTGTATTCTAGGGCCCCTAGGAGGCCAGAAAGTTATCACCTTCGGTCGGTTTGGGATCTGTGACGTAGGGACAGTCCACAAAGGAAGGGCGGCCTATATGATCAACGCAGGAGGCCATGTTACAGGGCTAAATTGGGCGCCAAACCGCCCAAAAGGTAGGAACATGAGATTCTTTCCATAAATAGCGTCTGGCTCATGTTAACTAGATCCCTAGGCTTTCAATATCTTGCTATATCCATAAAAGGTCCAATTCCATTAAAAGAAGCAGAGCGGAATTCTGAGGTACCGCCTGCATATCGTCGAATCACAGGGCCGGGCCAAATACAGATATGGCGAGTCCCTTCGAGTTCCAAAGGTACAATAGCTGGGAAACCATCCCTGGCCCTTATTATCTGCCATAGCTGGGGCAATGTCCGTTCGCTTCGATGGTGTCCGATTCCTCGAATGCTTGAGGATTTAAAGGAATTGGGATATCTAGCTATGGTTTGTGGTGATGGTGTCGTCAGAGTCATTAAAGTGGCATTTCAAGAAGAGGACATTGACGAAGAAACATCGTTTATCAAGATCACTGAACCGCTTTTTGAAGGGCGAGTCACGGATACACTTTGCACATGTGTCACGTGGATGTCTACTCACGAGATCGCAGCAGGGTGCGCCAACGGGTTTGCCGTAGTATGGGATATACGGCATCATATTGCACCAGAGAACTGTGGCAAAGTAATCCCACCATATCATTATCTCATGTTACATCAGACCTATATACTGGATATTTCGTCATGCTTTCCATCTTACCCGAGAACAATTTGTACATCTTCCATGGACGGACATTGTCGACTCACATCTCTTGATGACCCACAGGCTGATACAATCTTGACTGGGAGGTCCAGGCTAAGCTCCAATGCATGTGTGTGGGTGGACTGCATCCAAACTGTAATGGCTAGCGAAGATGGAACATGGGTTAAAATGTACCCCTTCAGAAGGTTTTGGAGTAGCACGAGTGTTGCACGGCAAAGCCAAGGAGGGCTTATTCTGGATTTGGCAGGGAGTCAGTGTCACCCATTTGTTCTCGCTGCGGGGGGCGAGGGTGAAGTTGTTGTATTCAACCCATTGAGAAAAACCTTCCATGGGAAAATAGTAAGTCACACACTCCATCAGATTTTTTTATTTATGAAGGAAGATCTCGCTCAACTCGGTCAAAATCTATAGAAAGTCTACCAGCAAACTTGGTTCCAACTAGAGTACTCTCCACAAAGCGACATGTACCGCATTATGGAGGGGTTTCGGATGGAAAAGATATCTTTTAAATTCGAGACTAAGGGGTCTAAGGGAGACGGTCACAGCACGGTATTTGAGGAGCGTGGGGGAGTTACGACGGTTTGCTGGAATGGGAATCCTGAGTTTGGTGGATGGGCAGCTGCGGGGAGCGCAGGGGGGTTGGTCAGGGTAGAGGACTTGGCTTACGATTGAGTTTATTGCCTAATATGAGGTTCCAGAGATGTGTATATCAGTAGGTAGATTAGTTACTATATCACTGTATACTGCTATGCTTAATTTTAGTCTGGTTGGCACCTTAATTTGTTTTGGTATTCGAATAATAAGCTTAATTCATGATGTAACACTTACCTAAGTGTATTACCCTGAGCTGTCACTTCAATTGTCACGTGATATTAAAAACTTGGCACTTAACTGATCTCCACCGCACACGACTATCACGCCGTGCCCTAAGACCAAACATATCTTCGGTGGTTAAATTGATACCCCTTAATACGATGCTGTCGCCAGGTCTATTTGGCGCTGCTAGGCGCATGGGAAGTTCTTTGTTTACATCTTTCTCCTCTGCTACAGCTGCGCCCGGGGGGATAATATCGGGCCTTGTTGCGGGACGAGCTGGGGCTGGGGTGTGGTTGGGTGGAACTGGACCACTTACGTTTGTGAGGGGGATGGCGAAGAAGAAAGGAGGGAGGGTGCAGGATAGGCGTGTTCGTATGTCCCTCTCCTCCCCGTCGATATAATTACACAATCCATATTCATCCACATCTAATACTAATCATCAAAGCCATCTAGGGATGATCCGCTACTCACTCAACCACCCGCTGAACCCCCGCTCGCTCAAATTCGGTACAATGCGCATGCTCCGCCACTGGACCATCCACCGCGCCTGGCTCCTCTACCAACGCAAGCTCCGCACTGCCCGCGAACTCGAGCTCGAGCGGCAATGGAACTCAATGCGGGAGGCATGTGAGGAACTAGCAAAAGTAGACCAGAGGTTATACAGGATTGCTACGAGTAAGAAGGAGACAGGGTATTTTCCTATCGAGTTGAGGATTCCGACGGATACTCCACCAAGGGAGGGGTGGAATCATACGTGGGTGAGGCCGCATCAGAAGGCTTAAGTGGAGGGTGGAGACTAGAAGTTTTCTGTGGTGTTGTCGTGAAGAGTTAGGGATTAGTTGGGAAGGAGCCAGAACTGAGGGTAATCCTCCACGGGTCACGAAGTTTTCCGTGGTTAAGGAGTAGAACGCATGGTTCGCCCCATGAATTTACTAGCAGGTGGGCGAGAGTGTACAAATAGATGCACCACGTATATATGTAAATTGTTTTTATTGCTTGATAATTTTTGATCACGCATTGATTTTCTTATGTATCGACGATCATCACCACGCCACAAGCGGTAGATCTCCCGCTAATGCACCAACAGTTACGCCTTGGCGTCACAAAAATCGATGTCCCCGAAGCCAATGATTCGGAGCTCAGTAGGCGTTCTATTTCAGTGCCCAACGTGTGATTGAAGCACACATAACATCCAATATCCTAGGAAGAAAAACAGAAAGAAATAGGTATCGATATAGGAAAACAGCCCATTCCCCCAGCCCAGCCAGTCCACGCCCAACTCAAGGGATATAAGAAATAGAGAGTACTAAAAAAAAAAGCGAAATGAAGGAAAGGAGACAGAATACAGTTCCATCACCGGCCCAACCCACGTCATATAAAAATTAGTGGAAATAAGGAAATTTTTGTACGTGAGAAGTAACCCCATGAAATAGTAAGAAAATAGACATTACCCCGGACCTAGAGTAGGAAAAATATAGGAAGGAGAACAATCATAAAGTAGAGATCGCAAGTTATCACGGGGGGGCTTACTGAAACAAAAACAAATAAAGTAGGCGCTAGAACAGCAGACATCTCCAAAGGAACCAGCTTATAGCAGCTGAAATTGCGTTATGGTGTATTGTCCGGATTGACGGGACTGAGTACCTGGCATTAAAAGCCGTGAGAGATCAAGGGCATGAGCTGGTCCCCTGCTCCGGGCTCAAGATAAGTTTTTTCTCATTCTCTATTCCCGTTGAGATACCCATTTGAGAGTTGCACATATATGCCGCCGGCGTTGCTCATCAATGTCTTGGTAATCATAGGATAGTGCAGCATCCTGTGCTGGAGTCTTTCTCGAATGTCAAGAGTGCCGCTCTTGTAGCAGCTTCGAAGACATCATCGACCCCTTCTCCAGTAAGTGCACTACACTCCAGATATTTTCTTGCTCCTATCTGTTTGGACACGGCTTCGGCATGTTGTGGCATTACAAATGGAAGGGATTTCTTCCGCATCTCTTCGCGGGCTTCGGGATCGTCACGAAGATCTTTCTTCAATCCTACAAGAATAATGGGCACACCAGGGCAACGTTCATTTGCTTCCTCGACCCACTGGGGAAATGGGTTAGCACAAGCCTATGGACTATCCCGCAGTGCTTACCTTATTAGTAACGTTCTCCAAAGAATCTGGCGTATCAACAGCATATCCTATCAAGATGACATGTGCCTTTGAATATGCGAGAGGCCGCAAGCGCTGCAAATTTGTCAACATTATATCACAACTATCTAGGGGTATCTAGGGGAAGGCAAATGTTGCATTACCTCATAATCCTCTTGTCCTGCTGTATCCCATAAGGCCAGTTGTACAGATTTTCCATCAACCTGTATCAGGCATTTAGTAAACTCTTCCCCCCTTGAGAATCATATATTCAAACTGACCCTACAATCGGTTACATAGTTCTCAAAAACGGTGGGGACCTGATTGAATTAGTACCGTATGCAAATATGTATCTGTAATATGGACTAACATAATGCTATATATTTTGAAAGTTAGAACCGCATCCAACAATGATAGGGTAAATGGTATTTCGACGCACAGGTGGGAAGTATCCCAGCGTGAATACACTTAGCAGACTTGTTTTACCACAAGCACCATCTCCGATTATTACTAGTTTCCTAATTTTTCGAGAAGCGAATTAGCAATCCTTGGAATATTGAGTTCATTTCTGGAATAGAAATCTATATTTGGAATTTATCAAAACTTGTGTTACACATAATGCCTGCTCGCCTGTTGCCTCGCAGAAATCTCAGGCTGAAGAGGCTCTAATAAGACAACGGGGAATTGACAGCGTTGTGGGAGGCAGTAATTATGTGACTGTTGGGAGTATGATAAAGGTCGAACTCTGAGCTCACCTTCGAATGACGTTTGGTCCTGGATTTTGTGCCATTGCTGAGGATTTAAATTGGCTGGGATCAACACCGAGCCGTTCACCAGAGACTTGTCCGTTCGCCGTGGAGGTCAGGGCGGGATTTAGCGGGTGTGAACACAGGAGACAGGTTATTAGAAATTTTTCTTAAATAGTCTGAGATTTCCGGCGAGTGAAGTTAATTTAAGCGTGACTGTGGGTAATTGCTATAGGGATAAGTCCACAAGTCTTGGTTCAGCCAGGAATGGGAGCTGACGGCTTCGGAGCTGGCGGCCAACGAAAAGCTGAGTTCGTTATGTTCCGGGGAAACGGGAGGTAGGAATATCAGGTAGATGAAGGGAATTGTGTCTGGGAGAGGGATGGCGGAGAGGAGGAGGAGGACTGTCGGAAACAAGTATGTAAACACCGCGAAGTTGAGGTTTGGGAAGGGTAGCGAGCTTAGTGTGGCTGAGTTGCTTCGTTAGCGGGAGAGCTTCCTTGCCTCTGCGAAGGGGACTTGTCTCGTCTTATGTAAGGTAGGTTTCCTTCTTGGCGCAGTTGATTGCTCTTAGTCAGCTCGGATGCAGTCTCGGCATTCAGGGTCACCAGTCTCCGTCAACACAACAGCACGTCAGTCTGCAGCAAGAGAGTATACATAAAGCACTATCACGACTCTTTCGCAACTAGCGGCAAAAGGAGTTAAGCATTGCCCTACTCGCCTCCTTTTCTGCCAGATCACTTACCTGTGACGATTCCTTAATTGCGACGGGCAGATGAGCGTCCGTGCCGTGCGTGGGGAGGTGTTGGTGAGACGCTTGCCCCGAATATTTACTGGATCTCTATAAAACGTTCAATTTCCGTGGACCTGTGGCGGATTGAAGGGTCAAGTATAGCACAGTAGGCACAAGTATACATACATATAGACATGCACGACGTCCGGCCACCCCTCAAGGCGTGAAGATTCCCTGCTCTGCTGCCTTGTATCGGTGGAACAGTAGCTATAGGCCTGTAATATAGTACAATTGTAAGTCCTGAGTCCCTACCCGTTCGTTGGAGCTTTAGAGCTTCGAGGTAGCCGTTGGAATTATGATGTCTAGGGAATGCCGGGGGATTGGGGAATACTGGACTGAAACAAGTGGAAAGTGATATTGTTGGCGTCGAGCGCAAATCGCTCGTGCAGTTTGGGACAGGATACCATAATTTGGGTTTGCCGATACAAAGATACTTTACCTGTGAATTCGTTCGGTATGGGACCAACGCCCGCTAAGTAGTACTGGGTGAATTTTGCAGGTTCAGTCTCGTCATCACCGGAAAAGCCAGTACACTCACAGGACTTATCACGAACACCCTCCACCGTGCACGACGCCCTCCATCGCACACAAACAAAACCCCACAATCTCCCTGTTTTCCCACAACCTGTCTGGCACCATCCACCCTCTACCTGGTCAACGACAACAACCTTGCTGTCTACTCTGCCCCACAGCAAACAGACCTCTCAACCAGAACCCCCCATCCCGAGCACTGTGCAGACAGGCACGCACACTTACAACATAGAAACAGCCCCTGTTCTGTCAGCCTTTCATCCTTCCTTCCTAAGGAACTCCTGTCTTAGCGCTGCGGCTCTTCCCCTGGCAACATAGCTCCCAGGTCGCTCTCAACCGAATGCACTAAGTTGCACAGGCCATCGAACGGAGCGTCAATTGTTCGGGATCGTCATTTCCTTCGCCATCTCAGTCTTCTCATTTATCAAACGACCTGCCTGCGTGGAGTGGACATCTTTACATACACAGCGCAGTACCATCCAAGCTAAACAGCAATTAAGTTTGGTAATTGCTCCTAGCCCGGTGTCAAATCTTCCTAGAGGCTTCGACCCCCGCCATGCCCAGCGCACCTATTGTGCGGAATAACAATTCAGAAACCAGACAGACTTCACCCCTTCGATATACAAATAAGGACGGATCGAAGTATATTACAGTTCCTCGGAGGGCCCCAAAGCTCGACGCAAATTCTGCATATTCTCCGACTCAATTCCCTTCGCCGACATTCCCACAATTAGATCCCCAGCTGGCAGCATCTATGATGGACTACTCCAAGAACACTGGTAACAATATACCTGAGAGCTTAGGAGGGCAGAGTGCATCAGGATTGAGCAGGAAGAAGAAGAAAAAGAAGACCAAGACCCAATTGCGCCGAGAATTCGAAGCGGCAGGTTCCCAAGAGCTCCTCGATTCACCAAGTAGTTTTGCGTTGCCAACACAGTCTAACCATACTACAAACGGCCCAAGCACTAGGAGTGCCGTCACCGGATCGCCAGGGGAGTACCAGCAGCATATACAAGCTTCGCTTGCAGAATTCGAACCAGACCCAGAGGACATATACTATTCAGACGAAGAGGCACCTTACGATCCTCACTACGTTGACAGCAATCAACCACAACAAGCTGAGGGTCTAGGGACAAGCAAGAAGAAGAATAAGAAAAAAAAGAAGAAGAATGCAAGCAATGCAGATGCTTACCAGGGCGCAGAGGGGGTAGGGTCTGGCTCCACTGGAGATGTAGGGAGAACAGCTGCTAGCAATCAACAATCATCAAAGAAGGCCAAGGATAGGATATGGAACACCTCGACAAACGAAGAAAAGGAAAGAATCAAGGAGTTTTGGTTATCATTGGGAGAGGACGATCGTCGGTCGCTGGTGAAGGTAGAGAAGGAGGCAGTGCTAAAGAAGATGAAGGAACAGCAGAAGCACTCGTGCTCTTGTATAGTATGTGGAAGGAAGCGGACTGCAATCGAGGAGGAGCTGGAAGTACTATACGATGCTTACTACGAAGAACTCGAACAGTATGCAAATCAGCACCAGTCGAAATTCGTAGGAAGCATCTCTCCACTACCTTCCCACTTCTCGACGCGAGGTCCACCACCCCCACCGTTAGGGCCTCCACCAAATCGAATAGAAGAATTAGAGGACGACGAAGACGACTATGAAGATGATGACGATTACGAAGAAGATGACGAGGACGCCGTGGAAGACGAACAACCGCATGAAAATGATCCCCGGCCCGATATTTTCTCTTTTGGAAATAGTTTAACGGTACAAGGTCTGCTTTATCCACCCCAGTAGAAGTTTTATACCTGAAAAGCCTTGTGGCAGCGGGCTAACAGTTTTTCAAAACAGGCGGAATATTAACCGTAGCGGACGATTTACTAAAAAATGATGGCAAGAAGTTCATAGAGATGATGGAACAATTGGCGGAACGGAGAATGCAAAGAGAAGAGGAAGCCTCAGCAGGTGGTAGTAGCCACCTTAATTTAACCATGCCCATGTCCGCTCATGGTCCGCATCCAAATAATCATCCACCACAGCCACAAGAGTATGAAGATGACGAGGAAGATGAAGATGACGAAGAGGATTTCGAGTATGATGAGGAAGAGGAAGAGGACGAACCTGTAAGGGGGAGACATCCCTTATTTTCGTGGATCAGTGCTGATTATTCAACCACTTATCTAGGACCCCATGACTGAGGAACAACGTATGGAGGAGGGCCGCCGAATGTTTCAGATATTCGCTGCTCGAATGTTTGAACAGCGGGTATTACAAGCATATCGGGAAAAGGTAGCACAAGAACGACAGAGGAAGCTACTCGAGGAATTGGAGGAAGAGAATCGGCTTAAGGAGGAACGCGAGTTAAGGAAAGTGAAGGAGAAAGAACGGAAGAAAGACAGAAAACGGCAGCAGAAGTTAGCCAAAGAAGAAGAAAGATTAAAGAGGGAGGCTGAGAAAGCCGCTGAAGAGGCGGCTCAGAAAGCATTAGAGGAAAAGAAAGCCGAGGAAGTAAGGAAACGGAGAGAGGAACAAAGGCAAAAGAAGGAGGCTGAGAGGAAGGCGGCAGAAGAGGAGAGGCAAAGAAAAGAGGAAGAGAAGAAGAAGCGACAGCAAGAAGAACGGGAGAGGGAGATAGAACGGGAGCGTAAGCGCAAAGAGCATCAAGAAAGAGAGCGGAAAAAGAAGGAGGAAGCAGCCAAAAAGGCTAAGGAGGAGAAGGAGGCAAGAGAGAAGGAGGCCAGAGAAAAGCGGGAAAAGGAGGAGCGGGAGCGGCGCGCACGAGAAGCAATGGCGAAGAAACAGGCTGAGGAGGAGAGAATACGGAGGGAAGACGAGGAAAAGCGGGCGGCAGTAGCAGCTACCAATGCAGCAGCCGCTCGTGCACAGCAAACAATAGCAGTGGCTCAGAATTCACAGGCTGCTTATCAGTATAATTCACCTCGCTTAACTGTAGCAGCCCCAGCAGTACCAAAGCAACCGATAGGCGCACCAGCCCGGCCCAAACAAACACCACAACAGGGCTCCGTAGGGTCTTCGCCGAAGACCCCCCAAGTACTCCCACGGATCGGCTTGTCGGTCTCGCCCAACACACCTATCATGCAACAGTCCATGTCTGGGACTAATGGACCCCCGAAATCTGTATTTTCTCAAACGCAATTTTCTGTTCCCCAATCTCCAATGCCACACACACCTCATACTCTTGGACCGCCTCCAGGTGTTCCATCGCCGTTGGCTGACACAACTTTCCCAGGATTGACGCCAATGACTATGAATGGACCTGGGCCGTTTCTTGGGGGTATGTCTCAGCGGCAGGTGATGGCAAATGGAATGCCAATGTATATGCAAGGACCTATGCCCATAAATAATCCACCGTATCGAGGTTTTCCAAATACAAATGGTATACAAATGCCGGTACCATCGACGCCGGGTCTTCGGCCTGTAGGGCAAGCCGGTCGTGGTGCGTTTATGAATGACCTGGGAGGACTACCACAACCCCTAGGCTCTCCTATACCTCATGCTGGTTTACCGATGTTCAATCCCAATGCTCCGTTCCCTATTGGGAGGACGGATAATATTCCCCCGGGGATGCATACTCACACACGACAACCTTCAGGTAGTTTTGATGCAGGTACAATACAAAGGCCTATTCCGCCAGCGCCTATCCAAAGACCCCAAAGTGTGGCCCAAAAGAGTGATGATCTCAACAATTCATCCGCAAAAGTGGATGAGTTGAGTAATGTGCTTGGGTCACGTGCACTTATTGACGATGATGGCCCTGATATCCCCCCCTTCAATGAAAACGTATCACCATCCGCAAGAAGAGGTAGTAATATCTTTGGCTCAAGACCTAACATGAGCTTTGGTGGGTTATTCAACATTGGATGTAAGTTGAAATAACCATTATTTCTAGTAATAAATATTGACAATCGTTTCAATCGTTTCCTATAGCCCAGGGAAAAGACCCCTTTGGAACATCGCCAATAGTCGATTGGGGTCCTCCGCTTATGCACCACCAACCTATCAGTAGCTGGACAAATGGAGCTGGTATGTACTATTCCTTTGATTACTTCCAATTCTTTCTTGAAGCTATGCGCTCTGGTATTTGTTTTCACCATCTGACCGAGCAAATCACACCCCTTCAGGTTGGTCTGACAGAGATACTCCCTCAAGGCGTCGTCGGGGGGAAACTCGCCTAGACCAGATTCGCCTATTGGCTTGCAAAGTTTGTCAAGAACACTCGACAAGTTCTGGCAGCAATGGTCAACCTCAGTTTTTGGAGCGGAGTCTAGTACTCAAAGGAATATCTGATGCTGCGCCCCCTGGGACACTACCTATTGATCAACGCGAAATCGATGATTTAGTAGAAGTAGAAGGGGACTCTCAAAACGGTGGTGGAAGCTTTGTCATCGACAGAGATCAGAACGGGAATACGTTGATCAAGTTTGAGCCTGGTGATGGGGATGCTGGAGGAGCGGGAAAGCAGATTCCTATGATCCCACCTGGGGAAATTGGAAGCCCGAGTATTATCGGTAGCTTCCCTTCCGGTGCGGGATTCTCGGGCCCAATCCCGCCTATGGGGCCACCGCCTGGGATTGGTGGGATGCCCATGGGTCCTACGACTGCGGGAGGAATTGGGGGGACATCTGGTAATCATACTGCTGCTGGAGGTGCGTCAGGCGGCTTTAAGTTTGGCAATGTGGGCAGCAACTCAAATCAATTCATGGCGTAATTGATTCCTTTTTTTTTTTACTTTGCCTTTGTTTTTATTCTGGGTTAGCATAAATAACGGTTTTTCTTTTTTCACGTTTCTTATACTTTTTTTTTTTTTTTTTTTTTCCTTGTCTGGGGGTTTCTTTCAGTATTTTTTTTTGATGGTTTTTGTTATTGTTGGTTTTCGTTTTTTTTTTTTGTGAAATTGTTCAAATTGAATTTTCGTGATGCTGCCTACTAGTACTTATAGTATTTACCATGTCTTGCTTTGCCTGCCTGCTTACTCCAGCTTACCAAGTAGTAACAATTATCTACATATATTTTCTGGATAACGTCGAATAAAACCCAGGAACTCATGATTCACTGTATTCAGAGTATCTGATATTACCCTGAAACATCAATTCAATACTTTCTTTGAAACTTTGGATTATCTGACATGCATTTACTCTGTATGGTGATCTGGCGCGAGGATTTAATTATTCTTGGGCGAACGGTCAAAGGTAGCCGAAAAAACAGCCCAACAAACTCAATCAAGGGAGAGTAAAAAAAAAAAAAATTCGCAGCATAACGAGAAATCCTTTCTTTCTCCTGCGTTCTTGCTGCCCTTGAAAATAAGTTTAGTCTCACCCATGCAGAACCGACCCAGTTGATCCCAACAAAACCACACTCAACAACCCATTTCCTTATTTCCTTATTTCCATACCTACCCTAACCTAGTTGAGTACACATTCCAGAGCAAATTGTTAAGCGGTAAAAGAAAGTCATAACACAAAGCAATAGAACAGGGGAAAGTGAAGAGAAAAATCGCAAATTGAAGCCAGTAATTATCCAGATTCCAGAGATTTTGTATGGCTCCTTTTGCGTCAAAAAGGCACTGTACATGAATTTGAAATTGGCAGGGGCGTGAAAAAAAAATGCTTCATGTTCTGTTGAAAGCAAGTATGATAGTGAAATCCGAGAAAATGAATCGACCATGGTGCATTGGATCCAGTTATGTAAACCGCTGGCAAGCTGAATCTAATCATTTGTTGCCCTTATTGCATTTACCACTCCTTCTTTCGTCCACTGCTTCCGTACTTATTTCCAGATGATGGTTGACCAGTACCGTGGGATGCACGGAATCTACCAACACGAAACCAGACGAAATCGTTAGCGAAACAATTACTAACGACGACGACTATAGTAATAATCATCGTCTCGGTGACTGCCTCCGCCGCTATAATACCTAGGTGGGCTTCTTCCTCCCCCTCCTCCCCTTGGTGACATGCGACCACCCCTAACAGGGCCCATATCGTCCACTGGTGGTTGCGGACCTCTGCGACTACTGCCGTTAGCATACGATGGAGGAGGAACATCGTCCTCAAACCGCCCTTTCGACATATATGGTTCATCAGGATATGGGCGTCTGTACCCATCGTCCACAGGGGGGGGAGGCCCTCCACCGCCACGGCGTGGAGGTGAGTAGCGACTACGAGGCTCGTCGCGGGGTGCCCTTTCGTAAGAAGAGTACGCCTCCCGGCGTGGTGAGCGGTCACGGTAGTCACGGCGGGGTGAATAGTCACGGCGTCTGGGTGGTGAGTAGCCACCTCCACGCTCACGTGGGGGGCCGGGTGAGTAGCGACGATGAGGCGGTGGAGACCTTGACCGGTAACGTCCACCACTGCCTCTTCCGCCTCCATTCATTGGAGGTGGAATGACATCCTGTAAATGCAATCCATTAGCCTGATACTTTCGATCCACATGCATAACTAGATGCTACGTTACGTACGGTCACTTCTGCTATGCAAGTAACACGATTGCCTTTGAACTCCGTGCCGTCAAGTTTAGCAACAGCTTCGCGGAGGTCGTCATGGGTTTCGAATTCAACCATTCTTTGCATAAACGTTAGAAATTTTGCCAACAGAGACCTTCTCCATGTGGACACTTACCCACGCCCATCTCGGCTAACTTCGCTAAAGACAACGTCGACATTCGACCTCCGGGCAAAGTCCTTCAAGTCCTATTGTAGAGAAATGTTCGCATGAGTTCCAGTCCAGATAAGTTCTCCCAGGTTGCAGCAGCTAGTAAGCAGCAGCAACAGAGACGAAGGCATTGCTAGAGGAACACCGGCATCATGATCCTGGCAAGTATGTACTCCTTCGGCAGGGTAATCCACCTAAAAGTCAAACAATGGAGCAGTTGTGTTGAGCTGCAAAAATAGCGCACCGCTGCACATGTGATAGGATGTTCCGCCAGGCTCGTATACAAAAGTTGGGGACATATCCCAAAGCATATATGGATCCAACAGGCAGTCAAGAACTCTAGGTATCATGATAGCCACGGGAAACCAGTAGAGTAGCAGAAGCTGTTCCCGTTCTATCCATGGTTTTATCCATTCCGGACAGAGGAAGGAATGCCGGGCATGTGCGTCCACACAAGTGACAGGCTCAAGCAAAGGGGAGAAATGATAAAATGAGGCTGTTCCTGGTGCTCAAGAAACCAACGCGATAAGGAGGGAAATTTTGGTTTTGCTAACCTGCCAGCTTGTATCGGGTTGAAGACCGGTGATATTCATTCTGAACTGGGTACGACGAGTGCGTGGGTACCTGGTGTCCGGGGCAAAGGTGTTCTCCCGAGGAGCATGGCGATTGCCTCGAGCAAATTGGACGGTCAAACGCTGACCTTTGAATTCTCTACCATCTGTAATGAAAGAAAGATTAGATCACATCAGAGTTTGGGCAGATTCGAAAAAGTCTAAACCACGGGATGGAGATCAAACTCACGGTAGGCTATAGCACAAACACGGAAAAAACAATTTCATTAGCACCGTATTCCTCAATACACCAACAGAAGTGTCCTCACCAGGAACGATATCCTTAGGATCTTCTTCATTGTCATACTGAATGAAACCGAAACCATTCATAAGCTTCACCTCCACGATGTTACCATTTCCGTGCTGTTTGAAGAAGTCTTCGACCTCTCGCTTGGTGACTGTGTCCCCAGCTTCGTCAGTAGTAACACGCGAAGACAGGTCAGTCAAACAAACCATCTCGAGGGAGATTTCCCAAGTACAGGCGGGTGCCTGAAAATTCACCACCCATCATATCGCTGACGACTTGTCTGACGTTTAGCTCAGTAAGGCGACAGTTAGGCTAATGTGATAGTGTCGAAGTGGGGCGATGGAAATCAAAGCTGTATTTTTCTGAGGAGAGGTGTGGATTTACTGGGGGGTAGAGATAGAGAGGTTGGAGATGGAGAGGGGACAGTTACAGCAAAGGGTGGGAAGAAAATGGGGTGGACGGGGCAAGATGGTTTAAGAGGTGCGACAACTAAAGTTTTGCGAGGCAACGCTAGTGTGCGTGCGCGCGAAAACTTTTGTGGAGCCGGTGTGTGAGCGATGATGGATGGGCAACCAAGGCTGATGCTCTGCGAGCAAGCAGCGGATTACAGCGTCAAGAAAAAAGGAATGAGCATCAGCAAAGGGCACGCAAGGCAAAGTAACCCCATAAGCAAGGCCTGGTCACTGCACACCAGTGACGGGCGCCGGCCAGGCCAGAAACCTGTGGATCGGATCCTCGTAAAGCGCTCCATGTAAGTACTTTAATGTAACTACTTATTGTACTTAGTATGCATACCCCACGCCTATATTGCATCTGCAAAGGGTTCCGACCAAACCGGCCTCTGGTACGGAGTACTAACAACCTTATAGCGACAGGTGAGAAATTTTCCCGTAGGTATTCCCCTCCTAGGGGTCCATGGTCTGCGCAATATGAGTCGCAGGAGATATTGATTACGCGACTCTAATATTTACTCGAGCTAACAGGATCGAGACTACATGTCTGGCCTCTTCCTTCTGTTGCCCTTGCCTTCCACATGCGCCCGCTCGAGGCCAGGGTAGTGATTAGGCTTGACCAGAAACAACCAGCACCGCATCCCGCATCTCGCCCAAGCTAGGGCAGCCATCAAGTGCTCAGACACAAGGCTGCTTATCACGATAAGCGGAGTTGTTGCTGTAGCAACATAACTCTGACGTCGTTGGTTGTCCCTTCAGCGCTTTTGGCGAACTCCACTTGTAAAAGCCATACAAGTTCCTAGCAAAATCCCAATCATTCCACCTCTAGCTATCCATTCTGTATGGTCTCTAAGTTTCACCAGCGCTCGCTCCCTCGACATTCCTCGGCCAGCAATCCATATGCGCTCAAGCGAAATGGCAAGGATCGCGCACATTTCCCATGGTATTATTACTGGTGCAAGAAGGATATAGCTCCCGATCTCGACGATCCAGAATTGTGCACTCTTCCAAAATTGGGCCAATCTAGGGCGCCACGTGCCATACCAATTCTCCTCAATATCCGATAACAGAACCAGGATACAAGAAGGGAGGCCAATATTATTGAATAAAGGCAGAAAGTATGGGTTTTGTTCCATAACGATGTTGGGCGAATATGTGCTGCAGCGCCACGACTCATGGAACTGTAAGGGCTGTTTACGAGGAGATACAGTTTGTGTGCCTTGCCCAGATGCCATTCGCCAAAATCTTCTCATTTTCGAAGCAATCTTCCTTCGGGCACGACCTAGCCTCTTCCTCTGCCAGAACGGTGCATATGGATTCACAGTCCCGTAGGCTGGTCTCTCTTCGCTACTCGGGCGATTCGGTAAGGGACCAGAACTCCCACTGGTTTGCGGACAAGGTATTCTGCGAAGTACACTGGTCTCTGCAAAGTCACTGGACTGTTTTCTTTTCAACCTGGAAGGCTTTCTCGATTTTAGTCGCCTGATAGGCCATAGTGCCAGAACAGCCTTGAACACACCACGAGCATCACGCCCTTCAGCTTCATCTGCTGCAAGTGGCGATGGTGAACTTTGCCACTTTGTTTGAGTGTCTTGGAACACATTCGAACCACTGGAAGGGGATGCTGCTATTGGAGATGATGGTGCAGTGACAAATTCCGCCGGGTTAGTCTGTGACCCACGTGACTGACTTCCTTCTGCAATCGGCACCCTGAAACGGACGTTGAACGGGGCATGGGAAGTTGTGCCTCGTGTGCTCCCCGGGGTTCGAAAATATCGCTTTGCAGTGTGTCTGAATTCACGTTTGCTAACGGGCTTCAGTTGAAATGAAACGAGGGATGTAAAAACCTTCCAAGGTGGGCTTTGGATGGGTGAATCGGACTCAGGTTCTGCTTATATGTCAGAGCAGGTGATTTACATGAGGGGTGAGCATACCATTAGTTGTGCTCTCATCCGATATTATTGGCATCTCAAAGAATCGATAGTAGGGAGTGAAACTCATGTTGGTGCTGGAAGAGAGGTCATGTACCAGCTGATGCACTTCCGTTGATCGGCCGGGACTGAATGGATGAATTGGGTCAGTGTAGTCTGGTTGGAGGCTGGGTTGGATCAGTGGAGGCACTGCTGGATGGTAAATGATGTGTTCTACCGTTCCAGAGTCATGGTATACTTAGTATTTAAGTAAGTATGTGTTCATTATTGAATTTGCAAAAACGGACCGGCGCTTTCTCGATCAGGAACTCCAATCAATTCACGTGATGTGTTAAAAAGTCTGTGGAATACCTTGCTTTACATGATAACAGAGAAATGCTGTGTAACTAAGATACAGAAATCATTCTAATAACTTGTACAGAACTGCCCCATTTCCAGGCTTCGAAGCGACTATGGCATTCTCCAGTTGATCTTCGCTCAGACCAGGCTTGTACTTATCGTAGTACTCCTTTCTCCACGCTTGCTGGATCTCATCGACTTTATCTTGACTCAGAAGGTGAATGCTGCAGCCTCCCCATCCAGCGCCAGTCAGTCTCGACCCATATGACCCATGTGCTTTTGCGACATCGCATAAGACATCAAGTTCAGGACAAGAGCAGTCAAAGAGATCTCTGCAAGACGCCTGTGATTCGTTCATCAAGCTCCCAATCTTCTGTAGGAATTCTTCTGGCACTTCCGTAGGTGCGTTATCGAGAAGATCCATGAATTTGAAGACTCGAAGAGACTCAGAGAAAACATGGAGGGCTCGATTTCGGAGTTGAAATCGCTCGGCACGAACTGTTGCAAACGATGTTAATGCAAGGTTATATATAGTTATACGGAGTGTGTCGTACTAGGGAATCGAGTCATGTACTTTTGTACTAATTCTTCAATTGATATACCAAGAATTTCTGCAATATCATCTCTCGTGTATCCCTCTTCTTTTGATAAATCTTGCTTCACAATATCGATGCACTTTTGCAGTTGTTCCGCGTGGCCTGTAGTACAATCTTGCTTTGCAAAATAAGTATCTTGGAATCCTCGCAAAGTAGAACCCAGAGGACCGTTGTCTTCTGGTAGGGTAAGCTCATGTTTCTTTGCCAGTATCTTAGCTGCTAGCGTGCACTCTACAACCCTCAGGTTGTAATTCACAGGGCCTGTAGTGTGCTTGTCCGCTTGCACGAAGGACTTTGCAATCACGAAGGTAAGCTCTGGGTTGCTTTTCGGAAAAGAGACAGGTTGGGCGTCCAGAGAGGGCTTGAATTTAATGTACAGGGCATTTCCTTCCAGACCTAAGACACTGGCACTCTGGTCCATCCTATAGTGATGTTAGGACTCCGAGCAGTGTTGCAAAATAGTAATGGGGTGTTACCCTCCGCTGTTGACACCAACATATCTTTCACTTACTATCGCCAGATTTATCAACTCCTTTTTGTATACCTTCTCCTCTCCATTGGCGACTAAGGAAGCCAGAGCACTGGCGCAGACAAAAGCTGCACTGCTGCTCAATCCAGCTCCACTGGGGACAGTACCATCAACTAAGATGTCCATCCCAACTGGGTTATTTCCCGCTGCTAACCCCTTCTTCCGCAACAGTTCAATTGCACCACGCAGGCCAGCTTTGAAATAATTTGACCACTCGTGTGCACTTGAATCAATCTCGAGATCTCCTGTTGTTGGAAGTTCAAATGTTCTTGGACCAAACTTTGAATCTACATTGGCGATGCGAACTGTGGATATTGGGAAATTTGAGACTGAAACAGCAAGTAGCATATCCACAGTAACAGCCATTGGGAGGACTTCGTACAGCATATAGTCAATATGCTAAGCATGGATATTAGCAGAGGGTCGTAAGCACCAGCTCTGTGAGTGTGAACTCACTTCCCCAATTATATTGACTCTCCCGGGGCTCCGTGAGATGAAGTCAGCCTTTCGGCCATAAAGCTCAAAAAACTTGGATTCGAGGTGCTCCCATCGCTGTGCTTGGACAGCTCGAGCTGCCTCGGGATAAACTTCATTTGGAGATGAAACTAGAGGGACGGATTCGGCCATTATGAAAATTATAAAGTGCGCAGGAAGAAGAGATGAGGCTAGGATGCTTCTTAGTACTTAGTATTTGTGACAGGGTATCATGGTCAATAGTGAGGCCAAGTAACGACACAGACGACCGATCGCCATGAGCCCTCCTTCCCGATATCCACCTCGCAAGCGGTGGAGTTCTCGCCGACAGCTGACGGTAAGGGTTCGGTTATTACGAAGCACCTAATTTCTTCGTGAATGTTTCCCGCCTCCACAAAACACCGCAGGCGGCAAGCACGAAGATACATAGAAGCGCCAGTTGCAGAGAACCCTCAATTGGAAGGTATTGATGTCTCTGCATGGGACAAAGGGACAGTCTGTGGGTTGTTCCGCAGGAACACAGATTGGAAGTATTAAGGCAATGCCACAATAGCAAGGTAACAGGACACTGGGTCAAAGCAAGACTCAAGTGCTCGTGAGTGCTTCGCTTCAGGGTGCATACCATCTCAAAGGACAGGGCATTCCAGGCAAACAAAATTAGTACCAATGCCTAAAGGTAGTAAACCGTGGGAAGAGATAGAAAATGGACTTGTGGGTGAACTACGAGAATCTGAGGGAATCCTGGTCATCGCCGATCGATTCACGAAGATGCAACGATATTTACCAGCAAAGGCAAAAGATTTCGCTGGATACATATCAACGTAATCAGGTTGCACTGCCCTCTCTCAACTAGTATCAACATATATGGAAATTCCATGGCCTCCCACAATAATCACCTCCGATAGAGGATCCCAAATTGCGGCAGAACTGTGCCAACCAGACTAGCAGAACTGCTCGACAGTTGAACCTCAAACTGAATATCAAACTTCGACTACCTATCGGCGGCCTACCACCCGCAAACTGGCCTATCCGAACTCTTAAACCTGTGATACGGGCTAAGCGATTATGACCCTAACCTTACACGAACCGAACGAGGCCAGGTATAGCAGCTATGTACTGAGTACACTTATATACGGCATGTATTCTAGACGAGAAGGGCAAGACGCAGATACTATTCTATTGACAACATAATGGAAAGCTCCAGCAGGCAGCATACTACCTAACTTACGGATACTTAGTGCAGTTAATTCGTGTGCGCTGATTGGGAATTGGGAGAGCTGCAGCAATGACCCCGGCTGATATCCTTACATACATAGTTAAGGTTGGGTGGCAGTTTTTTTTCTTCTCACTGGTAAAGATATCGGTAGCGCGAACTTGGTCCGCCGCTGGTGCAGGTGAGTCAAGCCTGTAGGTCGTTGGCCCCGCCAGGGAAAATTATAGCTCATGTCTAGGGAAATGAAAAAGTTCAAAGCTTTCTGGGCCTTTCTTCTCCACATCTCCACTCCCACACACAAGAAGCTCAATTGCTTCTTCAGGTTTGCGATCAGTATATTCCAGTCCGCGTATTTCTCCACTCCTTTCATTAGCTTGTTTCTTGTGTTTGCTTCAATATGCTACGAAATTCGGTCCTCAAGGCAGCTCGTGCTATAGCACACCGGAATGTCCAAACTCAACAATTCTCCACAAGTCCCCAGACCTCAGCTATATCTCCATACCGTCGGAACCAAACTTTAGGGTCAAACAAGCCAGCTCAACCAACCCCAAGAAACCAGAGCACAGCAGCCACGTGCGTACCTCCATGCTCTGTTAATTGCCTTACAACATTCAGTTGCTGATGTTGGGAATCCTACAGTGCAACTCGGCCGATCCCCTCTCCGGCATTCAATGCTGAGCCTACAACTGCTGAGGCTGCTGCTGCTGTAGCCTCAAGTATATCCCCTCTACGAAAGAAAGCGCCCTTAACGGATGAATCGTGAGTCTACATTTTCCACACGAAATATGCATTGATTGCTTACGATTTTAGATTTGTGGGACTTTCTGGAGGCGAAATCTTCCACGAGATGATGCTCAGACATAATGTTAAGCATATCTGTGAGTATCAGTAGTCACATGATGACAGCAGCTTTGCCCTAATAGCTTCGTGCATGTAGTTGGTTATGCAGGAGGCGCCATTTTGCCTGTCTTCGATGCCATCTATAACTCCCCGCACTTCGAGTTCATCCTCCCACGACACGAGCAAGGTGCGGGACATATGGCTCAGGGCTATGCTCGGGCTTCGGGTAAGCCAGGAGTTGTCATTGTCACCTCTGGGCCGGGTGCAACAAACGTTATAACCCCTATACAGGATGCGCTGAGTGATGGTACTCCTTTGGTTGTCTTTTGCGGTCAAGTCCCCACCACTGCTATCGGTACCGACGCTTTCCAGGAGGCGGATGTCATTGGTATCAGTCGAGCTTGTACGAAGTGGAATGTGATGGTTAAGAACGTTGCTGAACTTCCTCGACGAATCAACGAGGCTTTTGAGATTGCTACCTCTGGTCGCCCTGGACCTGTTTTGGTCGATTTACCTAAGGACGTCACTGCTGGCATCCTACGAAAGGCCATTCCCATCCTTCCTTCACTACCCGCAAACCCTACTGCTGCTTCTCTTGCTGCCAAAGGAGCTAGCCGAAGAGAACTTGAGGCTACTATCAAGAGAGTTTCACATCTTATCAACATCGCTAAGAAGCCCGTAATTTACGCCGGGCAAGGTGTTATCGACAGAGCAGAAGGACCAGTGTTGCTTAAGGAGTTGGTTGACAAGGCACAAATTCCCGTAACCACTACCTTACATGGATTAGGTGCTTTCGATGAGCTTGACCCCAGGAGTTTACACATGCTTGGTATGCATGGAAGCGCCTATGCAAATATGGCCATGCAGGAAGCCGACCTTATCATCGCTCTCGGTGCTAGGTTCGATGACCGCGTGACTGGGAACGTTGCGAAATTCGCGCCTGCTGCCAAGACAGCAGCTGTAGAAGGCCGCGGTGGTATTGTGCACTTCGAGATTATGCCCAAGAATATCAACAAAGTTGTCCAAGCTACCGAGGCAGTGGAGGGTGATGTAGCAGAAAACCTGGCTGCTCTCCTTCCACACATTAAGGAAGTCGCAGCAAGGCCAGAGTGGTTCGGCCAGATTGATAAGTGGAAGAAACGCTTTCCGTTCAATGCCTTTAGCAGGGACACCAGTAATGGGTTGATCAAGCCACAGGTTGTCATGGAGGAGCTTTCGAAGCAGACCGCACACATGAAGGATAAGACGATAATCACCACAGGTGTTGGTCAACATCAGATGTGGGCAGCGCAACACTACAGATGGAGGTACCCACGATCAATGATCTCATCGGGTGGTCTGGGAACTATGGGCTACGGCTTACCTTCTGCCATTGGTGCTAAGGTTGCTAAGCCAGATCACTTGGTCGTTGATATTGATGGAGATGCTTCGTTCAACATGACACTTACCGAGATGTCCACCATTGCTCAATTTGACATTGGTGTGAAGGTTATTGTCTTGAACAACGAGGAACAGGGAATGGTGACACAGTGGCAAACTCTTTTCTATGAGAAACGTTATTCTCACACTCACCAAAAGAACCCTGACTTTGTGAAGCTCTCTGAGGCAATGGGTGTTCCCGCCATCAGGGCGACCAAGCCAGAGGAGCTTGCTGGTAAGATTAAGCAATTGATTGAGCATGAGGGGCCAATGCTCCTTGAGGTGATGATTGATGTAAGTTAATCCTTGATTTTCACATCTCAATTGAGTATCAATCTAATATGATTTGTCTGAATCAATAGAAGAAAGTGCCCGTCTTACCCATGGTGCCTGCGGGCAAGGCTCTCCACGAGTTCTTGATTTACGAGGAACCAACAGAAACGAAGCTGTAGACTCATGTTTGAATCCAGTTTGCCGCTTTCATTTCTTTCTAACCATTGGTTCTAATGTAAGAATAGCTCAGGTTGGTACGGTACGGTACAGGCTGGAAAAACTTCAGATTAGGGAAGAGTTTTTTGGCACAGAATATAGTTATGGGATTTGCGGGCACTTTGGGGTTATTTTTTTGTCTTTCTTGCTTTGTCTTTCCTGCTTTTGTCTTACTGTTCTGTGGGGACCACGACAATTTTGTGCTGAGGGATTAAGCAATATCCACTGTATTATATTTTTCCTTTCTTGTTTCATACCATGATTCTTCAGAATTGAGTAAATGCGTGGTGACACAACTTTCTACGTGATAAAATGGGAGATATCAGGTGATCTGTGCAGAAATCCGCTGATTATGGTACGATGACAAGGCACACTCACTGATGCAGAGCTATCTACATAAGTAGCTTCGGTATATCCTTCGGTGATAATAATCCAAGCCACTGAAATCAGACAACTTATTTATAATCGCCCTTAGTAATAAACCAACCAAATAGCATCAGTGTTGACTACTTGACGTCTAATATTCAAATCCCAACAATGGCTGATGTCTCCAAACCCCCAAAGGCCGAGCTGGATTACCAGCTTGTTTCGTCCCCTGGGGTAATCCGAAACTATGTGAGTAGTCCTAACTACCTCCAGAACCTACCACAGCCATAAAACCACAATGTCATGCTTATCATTATAATTATAATCCCTACAGGCTCCGAAACTGAAAGCCTTCGAACACCTTCCCGCAGTCAACCGGGCCACTACAGACAGCAAAGGAATTAACACAATCCTTTTCATTGGCGGTCTTGGTGACGATATCCTTTCCCCGCACTACGTGCATAAGAAGGTCGTGCCTGCGATTTATAGTGATGAGGAGCTGGCTGGGTGGAGGGTTGCCGAGGTGGGAACTAGCTCGAGTGCGAGTGGGTGGGGAACTGGAAGTGTCGAGCGGTAAGTTGGGGCGGGAGGGTAAGATTGGGATACGAGAGGGATATGGGGCGCTGATGGGGATTTAACTTAGGGATGCGGAGGAGTTGGCGAAGTGTGTGTATTACTATAAGACCATACGCCCCACTGGGAAGGTTGTTGTGATGGGACATTCCACTGGTAATTACTTCCCGCCTCCTCTCAACTCTCTTCTCTTGTAAATTCCCCACAGTGATATATATATCAACTTATAACTAACCCCACCCCACTTCTTTAACCCCCTATAGGCTGTCAAGACATCTTCTACATGATGACCCGCGTCTCCCCCGCCCCCCCCGTAGACGGGATAATCTTGCAAGCCCCCATCTCCGACCGTGAAGCCCTCACCCCCCTCACCCCCAGCGCCACCCTCTTTACCATCGCCAGCTCTCTCGTTATGGCCGGTCCCTCCCCCGGACACCCCAACGCCCCCGGCGGCCGCACCATCCTCCCCATCGAACTCACCTCCCAGATTTTCGGCTGGCATCGCGCCATTTCCGCCAGCCGCTGGTTCTCGCTCACCGCCCCACCACACCCGGTCACGGGGGTGCCTACCGGCGAAGAAGACTTCTTCTCGAGTGACTTCAGCGAGAATGTTATCCGCAAGTATACCTGGGGGAGGCTAAAGCCAGATGATGCCAAGGTTCTGGTGTTGTATAGCGAGGAGGATGAGTGGGTGCCGGCGGAGATTGATAAGCAGAGGTTGGTGGCGACGTGGATTAAGATCATGAAGGAGAAGGGGGTTAGGGTTGACGAGAAGAATTCCGGGGTGATTGAGGAGGCGAACCATGATTTGTCGGAAGTGGAGGAGAGTGTTATGGAGGATGTTTTGGGGAGAATCAAGAGTTTTTTGGGTTGGGTTGGGGAGGGTGAAACTATGGACACTTCAGGGTAATTGCGGATTTATAGACTGGGAGTTGCACTTATAGAATGTGAGGATTGGTTGAGATATAGTAGATATGTCCTAGAAGGGCGTTTTGATATAATGGCAGTTTATTATGGAGTATGTTAGTAATATTTCCAAGAAAACCATACAATTGTTAACAAAAGCACATCAAATTTCAACTACCCAATCTAGGTCCTATTTCGAGTTTCAAAAACCATTTATTTGACTTAGTTTTTGGATAGCTATTCTGTTTTCTCGAAAATAAAAAAAAGTCCTGGTACCACCCTTGCGGAAAAAAATATAAAAAAACACAAAGGTAGCAACAGCAACAGCTCCTAATGATGTTATATGTATGTATCTCCCCTAACACCCCTGCTTTTTTCTTGTAGATAAGAGATGATAAAAGAAAATGGAAAGCAAGAAATGACGATACTGATAACGAGCTCTTTTGTTGAAGAGGATCCATTCCCCCACCAATGTGACACACCACGCCCGGGATTGAGATATTAAGCTCCACCGCAAATTATGACCTGAGTGTAAAGATATGGTAAAGATAAAGGTGTACCGTAGAAGTAAAATCAAGCAAGCAAAACAAAGGACAACCATTTATGTTAGATGCACAATACTTCAAAGCGTAGCAAAAGCAAAGGAAGCAGACGAAGCAAACGACGGAAGTCAAAAAATCAAAAGAAATGAAAGCAGGAGTACAGTACAGCATAAGAGGGACAAACGCGAGCTGAGGAAGAGCAAAATAGATAGAAGCGGCAAAAGAAACAACCACGACCAGGTATATGTTAAGAAATTTGTTTGTACCGCCATGTTTCTATATAATCCATCGCACATCCACCTGCCAGCCTTGTCTAGTGAAGAGGATCAAATCGCGTGTGATCAAGGCCTAGGTTTTCCCATAGCGTTAAGGAGGAAATGAGATAGAAAAATGAAAAGAACAGTAAAAAAAATGCAAAGGAGGCGGCTAACAGTGGGAATTCATGACCTCATGAGCGCAACCGTCGGAAGAGGAGCATCGCGAAGGGGAATCAGCAAAGAAAATCTATCAAGAGAAACCAGCGAGAGAGATATGAAAAACTAGCCACAGAACAATCAATGAAAACCAGACACCAGAGTAAATTCAAGAAAGATGAGCAACATTGCAGATGCCGTGTGAAGACAAGCACCCTAACCACTCGACACCTTCTTCGGCTGTTGTGTCATTGGCTCTTGAGGCTTGGGCTGTTGATACTGAATCTTTTGGGCCTGGCTCGGCTGCATCTGAAAGGTCGGCTGCATTTGTTGTTGCCTTATAAGATCTTGACTCCTAGCCTCATGCTGTTCGCGCATCTCTTTCATTTTGCGTTTCTGCTCTTCACGCATCCATCCTAGGCGCTCATAAGCTGGAAGATGCCTAAATTGCTGCCCTGGTAATTCTTCCTCCAGCGGTTCTGGCGCAATCTCCCCCAGTAATCCGTCTTTGATATTCCCCTGCTTAAAACCCCCCTGCATAACCTCCTCCAGTGTATTACCCAGCTTTTTACCTTCCAGCTTAACATCCCGCTTCACTTCCTCGGTCTTGGGCGATCCCTGCTGCGTCCTGTTGGCTACCTAGGCCGTTGGGAGCAGACTTACGTCACCTTTCCCATTCTCGATCCAGGTTGGGCGGATAAGCTTGTCACGGTTGCTATAGAGCTGCTTGTATGCATTACGGATGGTGCCTAGACAAAAGTCATAAGACATTAATTACCCTGAATCTCCCATACTCGCCCAACCCACACCCGCCTAGGGAGGGAGCACAAACCGTCACTAACTCCCGCAACATTCGAAATCTCCTTTGCGGTCCTTGGTTCCCTCCTAAGATGCGAGATCATGAAGATACACGCCGCAGCCGTGGAGATAGGTGATCTTCCCGCTAGAGTACCCGCCGCATTTGCGTCCTCTGCCAGCTGCTGGCACGCAATAACCGTCGCATGGCTAAGGTTCAAGCTGTTGCAGAAGCGGTTCATCAAGTCCTGGGCGTTCGTACTAGGTTTGAATAGTGGCCCCTCGTTATCCTCAACATGATATCCGTTTTCGCGCTGCACATCAGCCTTCCTCTGGATTTGCAAACTTAAGAACTTCTCCAGCTGCTTGAAGATACGACCAATCTCTTTCTTCGGGACCTTTGTCAAAGCGTAAATCTCTTTGAACGTGCGAGGGACGGCGCACTGTCTGCATGCAATAAAGATGCATCCCGCAATGATGGCTTCCTGTGGCTTTCCCTTGAACGCTTTGGCATCTTCCACGTCCTTAAAAAAGCATTTTGCCGTGTCAATGACGTTTTTTGGCAAACTGGTACTCTCACAGAATGCGCCGATCTCCTTATATGCAGCTAATAGCGTCTTTGCAGATTTGTCGTTGTTGGCTTTGCTCTGTGCACGGTGAAGTTCTCTCGACCTGCCACTTCCGCCATCGCTGTAGGAGATCATGGTCTCGAGCTGAGCACCATTGAGTAGTGGGTTTGCTGCATCCCCAACACGCGATGGGTCGTCATTTCCTTGGTCATCGTTGCTAAATGTACGCCATTCAGAGCGGGTGTCCACTACCCTATCACCCAGAACAAGCCCACAGGATCCGCAGACCATGTCTCCAGACGAGAACTCCTCAACGATATTGGCAGGGACCTCTTTGCACTCCCTACAGATGACGGTCACGGCCAGATTTTGCTCATACTCTTTTTGCTTTGCGGAAACGGCAGTGGGCATCATGGTGGCCATCTTGGACGTATATACGAGCTTTTCTTGTCCTTCGAGCCTGAGTCTTGTTTGATGCTTTTCCTTATGCGCGGTAACTCGCTTATGTGCAGTAATGGAGCACGTAATAAAAAGACACAGAACTCTTAACGAGTAAAGCAGAGGGGTCTTCTCGAGCGACGAGGATAACGTCTTAGGCAACGTTGATAGTCGTCACTGTGACCAGACTCAACCTCTTGTGTTAGCAGTGGAATTATCAATTTAAATGACAAGCAGCATCTAAGAAAACACATGCGCGACGACGATCAACACACACGTGTTAACAAGGAATGTTCACGCAGCAGGAGTTGAGAAGAATTAAATGGCAGACAACGAAGGCTCCAATATTTTATGTGATAGTGTTTTTCTTTTTATATAGAAATAATATAATCTGGCTTCGAGGCTGAAACTTTTTGTTTCCAGAAACAGCTAGAGTTTCGTAGAAATAAATGCCAGGCACTCGTGGGTCTAATCTAATGGCAGGTTCAGGCCAGCGTCCACACAGTTTGTCTGCTGTCCAGAATTTGCGTGGAGATGGGCGAAGGGCGATGGGGCAGCAATTTGTGTATGGCAGCAGATGGTCCTTCTTGCTTGAACTTCAACGTTGCCTCCTCTGAAAACAAAGTCACCTAGCAAACAAATGTGAATACTCTGAAAAAGCATTTCTATTACCTTTCTGGAGACAGTGAAAATCAGTCGGTCGGATACGCTATACACTGTGGGTATGCGTATGGAATGTTCAAGTTTAAGGATGTGCTAGTGGTGGCGTGATGAACGTCAAATTTCCTTCAAGGGCGACTCTTTCAGAATAGAACCAGTCAAGGTATCCACTAGATTCGTGTCGGAGCTTGCTCGTCGCGAAAAGAAGCAGAAAGGCCTGAAGTTTGTCGATGGTTTTGAAGAGAATTTTTGGTTTTTTCTTCACAAAAGCGTTGTGATCAAACGAGCGATCCCTAGAAAAAAAACCACACCAAGTGGGTAAAGCAGAAGAACCCTGGCTGTACGGTGAGTATTCGCAAAAGTCGAGCTGTTTCTGTGATCAGTCGTTGGTTGCGATAGGGTTCAAGAGCAGCAGGAAATTTGGGTTGTGGTTAGGGCACAAACGACGATGAAGAGGAAAGAAAGAAAAGAGGGAGAGACGAATGAATGGATTGGCTTTTATACGGCAAAGTGGGCGCAGACAGGCAGCAGGCACAGGCACACGCTTAGTGGAACTCCTTCTTGCTCGCCGGGGGGCATGAGTAATTCTTATACTTTTTCACCCGCCACTATGCGCAATGCAACTGCTTTTTGGGAACCTGACTAGGCTGCCGAGGCCAGGCTGTCGGGTAGTCTGGCTTGTGCCAACCAGACTAGTGCTAACCAGACTACTGTCGGGCCTTCTACGAGCTGAGCAATTCAAGCAATAGCTGATTGACCAGGCGGACGAGAGGACATAGAAAAAGATGATTATCATGTGATAGTGAAGAGATACAGAGATCGTCAAGACCCGCACTTACCGTAACGTTACATATCCAGCGCAGGCATCTCAGGAATCTTGGCGGCAGGCGGCCCTGACTAAACAGCACCGCCAAGCTCCGCAGTACGTTTCTCTTCCCATCGCCGAAGAATTATCGCCCCACTGACGTCTACCCCATCGTAGCCCATCCTCCTCTCGTAACAAGATGTTCGCTCAGTCCCTCAGGGCCTCGGTGAGTACCCACTCAAATTTTCGGCACATTATTATCCCGCATAAAACTAACCACTAAAACCCCTCCTGCCACGGGTCAACTCCCACCACAGCGTTCCACCCTCACCCGCTGCCTCCGTAACCCCATTGCCGCCCGAAGGACTTTCATCACCCCTACCGCTATTCGTCAAGGTGAATTCCACCCATCTGGGTTGGCCATACCCCCATAATATATTCAATATCAAAATCTCGGGCTTATACTAACCTCACCACCCAACAGCCGACATCATTCAAGAGATCTACCTCCGTGAGCTCAAAGCCTACAAGCCCACTCCGATAAAATCCACCGACGCGGAAAGCCAAGTCAAGCAATGGAAGGCCCCTGCCCCACCATCCCCCCCTGCTGAAGGTACCCAGGGGTTGGCCAACGAGCTTGCCGCCTATGAGGCCCAGGAGGTCGAAGTTGAGGGTGCTGCTATTACTGAGGGAGGACCCGTCATTGTTGAGCAGGATTGGTTTGAGGAAGACATTGAAGATGAGCCAGCTAAGCACTAAATGGGCTATTTTGATATTGCATGATGGGAGAGACATAGAGATACCGTAGTGGTGGAGTATAAATAGAATGTGTACAGGGTGATTCGATACGTTTAGCAGTGACAAAAGCGGAAAAGAAACTAGGGCTAGATTTTATAACTATCATGAGTTGCATTTGATAGGTTCAATTGAGGCTTAGGGACTTTAGTTTGTTTTCTCATAATTTTGGGGTTATAAGACATGACATATCGTTAAATGCGGCAGCGTATTAATCGTTCTGTCGATTGCTATATACAGTGCTACTATAATGTTGAACAAGGAAAATACCACGTCCAGAATAGCATAACAAACAAGCTCGTGAACATAGAGCCGAAGTATAAAATAAATACATCCCCTCCCCAAACTCCGCTCAGGACATCTCCAACTTAAGTCATGAAATACTTTGGTCCCTCTCCACCCTGTGGTGTGGTCCAGTTAATGTCCTGAGATGGTGCTTTAATATCGCAAGTCTTACAATGTATACAGCTGCGAATTACAGTTAGCTTATGTTATTTCAGCAAATTTACAAAACAGAAGCAAATGAAACCTACTTCTGGGCATTAATCTGGAATCTCACTCCCAGAGGCTTACTCTCATCCTCCACATATTCATACACTCCTGCAGGGCAGAATCTACTCTCCACACCCTTAAACCGAGGCCACTCCTTCTCCGCATGCTTATCCCAATCCTTTACCTGCAAATGTACTGGCTGATCCTCCTCATGGTTGGTTCCAGTACGACTCACGCTAGTGAGGATGTCGAATGAAATCTTTCCATCCGGTTTAGGATACTCAATCTTCTTGCTTTTCTCAGCCAATTGAGTGGCCTCATGGTCACTGTGCTTATGCTTGAATGTCCATGGGACCTTGCCCTTGAGTACGAAAGCTTCGAGTCCCGAATAGAGAACCCCCCCATAAAGACCCAAGGGGTTGTGAAATGAGGGACGCATATTTCGCACTTCCCTGAGTTCTTTCCAGATGGAACTATTGCGGAGTTTGTCTTCGTACTCGTAAAGCATCACTGTGCCAGGTTCCGAAGAGGCGGATTGCGAGGAGATAGCATTATATACAGCCTCAGCAGCGAGCATACCGGACTGCATTGCAGTATGGATTCCTTTGATCTTAGGAACGTTGAGAAACCCTGCAGTACATCCAATCAAAGCGCCACCGGGAAAGGCGACTTTGGGAATGGACTGAAACCCACCCTCGTTAAGTGTCCGTGCACCGTAGGACAAGCAAGTACCGCCCTCAAGAATGGGCTTGAAGAAAGGATGGTGTTTCATCTTCTGAAATTCACCGTAGGGGGAGAGGTATGGGTTGGGGTAGTCCAACCCGACGACGAGACCAATGGAGACCTTGTTCTCACCAAAATGATACATCCAACCACCACCGTATGTGTCTTTATTCAATGGCCATCCCAAAGAGTGAACGACTTCACCCTTGTTGAAATTCTCCGGGTTGACCTCCCAGACTTCCTTAAGACCCAAACCATAGGTCTGGGGTTGGCTATCCCTTCGTAGATTGAATTTCTTGATAATTTGCTTGGTCAAACTCCCGTGGCATCCTTCTGCGAACAAAGTAGCCTTCGCATGGAACTCCATCCCCCGTTCAAAGTTATCCTTAGGCCTCCCATCCCTACCAATGCCTAGATCATTGGTAGCCACACCCTTCACCCCCCCATCGGGGCCATAGAGAACCTCACTCGCCGCAAATCCGGGGTATATCTCCACACCAACTTCCTCTGCCCTGTCCGCCATCCATTTTACCATCTCGCTCAATGAAATAATGTAGTTCCCATGGTTCCTCATTTGTGGGGGCTCAGGCAACCAGAAGCTTCTCTTCTCTGTGAGGAATCGCATCTTCTCAATCGTAACGGCCGTGGCACCCTCAAACCTGTTGGGGTTCTCATCGGACAACCAGTCTGGGAGAAGTTGGTTGATTGCGGTAGGCTCTAAAACCGCGCCAGCAAGAGTGTGAGCACCCATGTCCCCTCCCTTCTCGAGAAGGAGGACTCGAAAATCCTCATTGCCAGCTTTGTTTGCAAGTTGCTTCAACCGAATAGCAGTGGAGAGACCGGCGGGGCCACCACCAATGATACACACGTCAACTTCATCGGCTTCGCGGTCTGAGGCGAGGAGGGAATGGGCTTCAGCTTCGGAGGCGGGACGTCGAAGGATTGGGGTGGTATGTAGCTGACGGGGGGTAGAGGGGATGGTAAAAGTGTGGGATGCTGCCGTTGGGGTCCGCCGGGGAAGCGGAGTGCTTCGCCGTGTACTGGCGCCACATAATATGGATGCCATCCGTGTTGGGACAGTTATCCGTGTGTGTAGGAGGGATGTAGCTGCTCGCCTTGTGGCTGCCATTGTGTTCCACAAAGTGTAACGAGAATCAATTGTGGCTCCTAAAAACGCTGGGATATACCAAGTAGGAAAATCTGAGGCAAAGCGTAACAACTACAAACGACTCGATAATATGGTTACTCAAAAATAAGTGAGTCAAGCTGTCCCACTTACATGTCCGATAGGTATGTCTCCCACCTTCGCAGAAGAGAGCCCAAGTGTCGCCTAACGGGCATTTGCAAGACTAACATGGACATCATAAATCCAGGAACATCCATCGGCGAGCCAATTAGAGTGCTGCTTTCTCCTGCCTCCTGCAATGGCCATGACGTTGGACATGAAAGTAATTTAATTGGCTCTCCATCCTGACCCCGCGTCCCATTGCCCTTGCAGTTGCTGTTGGACTGGGGTCAGATGGTCCAGACTAAAGCTCTTAACTCCAGCAGTGTTAAATACCTACGTCTTGCAAAGTCGTTTAGAGAAGCAATATATATTAAACCATGAACAACACTCCCGCAGAGCCCTTCGCCAGTACAATTCTCAGTTTCCGTTAATGCGTGTGAAGGTGCCATACTAAGTACTTAGATACCCCCTTCCTACAAGGCGGTACACCAGAACAAAATTGAGCTAGTTTCTTCTGTTATCTCATTAATCTGGTTATAATCTTGTTTACATCTCTTCTTCCCATCTGTCAAAGATTGTATACCCCTTGTTGCTGGCCTTCCAAATGTCGAAGCATCACAAAATGTTTTGAGGATGCTTCATATTTGAGCTTGTGAACCTTAGCTGGCGTCTCAACCTGAAGTACCTCAGCTTCGATACTCTCGTGGGAAACCACAAACAAACCTGTGAAGATGAGAGGAACTACTATTGTTCCCTTATGGCGAAACATGGCTGATTTATGCTATAATCCTGGACAGGCTAGTTCACATATAACTCTAACACCACAGGTATCAACTCGAAAGCGACTATAATGTTGCTGTTACGTACTGAACAGATACTCCCTTGACATGAAGCAAGCTTGAACGACTTCCCAAGCCAGGGAAGCCTCCAGGCCTGTTCCTCCAACCTTGGGCGTAGACGTCAAAGCGGAAAGGAAGTGAGGTATAAGAAAGGATGGTAATTTACACCCACAGTCTACTTCACTGTTCTCACAAGTACATCCAAGTCGGTGTTAGTTTGTTGCTTCTTTCTTTTGAATACTTCCTTTCGCGGGGTGAGTTTTTGTTCATAACATCCAGATGACAATATATCTATTGCAAAACAGGTATTAATATATGCCACCCTTCTAGCTGAGCTCATAATTCATACTTCAATCCTCTTCGCCAGAAACCCAGTGTTTGCAATTAATCGCACTGGAACCAGCTCTCCTGTTACTGAAATCATTCTTTTGACTCCTCCAGGCCTTATTTTTATACATACTCATAATGAAGCTTGCTTTGACTACCGCCCTTGCTTTAGCCACCACATCCTCGGCATATTCACGCCTTTAAATGTTCTCGTAGAGAAACGTGCCGGTTTTGATCTTGTTCGGCTCCTGATTCTATATTCGCTGTTGGACTCGATGCGAGGAAGGAACCTTCCTTCTGAGCTGTCAATTTGGGTGAGTACTGGCATTGGGGTTCATGATCGAACTTATTTGTTATGTAAGGATTTGTCTATAATCCATTTCCTTTATTACTCAGGGTGTGTGATTGTATGTACATTATAAGCATGAAACCCTCCGGTTAAGGGGATCACGCAAAGGCAAGGGACTCTACCCATTATCGGATATCTACGGGGCCCGTGGCTAGCATGAACATGTCGGAATCGCCTCTGTGGATTGATACAAGGAAGGTTGGGTATTCATAAGGAGTGGGGAAGCAATACATAAAAATTGGGAGTTGATTCCCCAGGCTTAGAGTTACCCTGAGCTTATTTGCCTGTTTAATTGACCAGCGCTAACGTTGATTGACTCATCCTCTCTCCCCGCACCTACACGTTAAAAATCTTATCTGTTTGATCTTATTCGCTGCTATGCATCATACCCTGCAATCAATGTATTGGCGCGCGACGCATGAGTACTAGACTGCCCATGAGCATACTGCAAATCCCATGTTAGCGGGTAGTCTGGTTGTGTTAGCGGGGTAGATACCACTTCAGAACGTTGACCAGTGAGGGGGTTGCAAGCCAGGACGTGCTACCGATCTCAATATCGAATACTTCAAAACCGCATATCATTTTCGGCGAAACATAAAAAAAACTAAACAAATTACTATCTACGCTCCTTCCATGAAACTTGGTTAGGTAATGTGTAGCCCTCCCCAATAATATTTCCTTGTAATGGGTAATTATTGCTTGATATATATTTGCCCACCTCAAACGGTCAAATTTTATTTGTGATGCAAATAGTTGCAATTTTTTGCACGCCGCAATATATATTATTAAATAGAGCTTTGGACCTTACTTATAGCATGTGCGAGTTATTACTTTTCCCCACCGGCCGTAACAACCTTCCTACAACGCCCCCACTGAGTCAAGACATATTGCAAATCATTATGAGATGGCAGAATCAGTAGGTATTACAACTACTCCAATCATAGAGGAGCCTCCTACTGATTTTCATACATATACATTGCATCCCTTGCCTCGCCTACCAGGGTTGCACCACACCGAATTCGCTAGCGTAGACAATTCACGCATTGAACATCCTCCATCCGGCAACTTGATCGATAGAATACATTTGGGTGTAACCATGGCCATGTCAACCTAGAGTTATATCGGTCCACCAAGCTAGCAATCTCCTTCCCCATTTATCCGTGTATACTGTACTTTCCTTACATATACGGTACTTTTGGATGCATGTGTCATAGTAAGAATGATATTCCGCGTTCGCGTTTCATATTTGAACATTGCCGACCCGGCTTCACATCTTTGCTAAGCCCCGGCTAACCACGATCCCCCGGCCCAGTCCAAAGCTCGACTCTGTTGATGATATATATCTTTTATCACACAATCCAACGTTGAGCATTACGCGGGGAAACTAGTGGCCAATGCGCTGCATCCTGCCTGCGGACAAAGAGCTGGAAATACATGTACGTGGAGAGTACCTACATGCATCGTCGACGAGCAGCAGTCCAACTCGATATCTTTGTGCACAGATACCATCTAAATCATTAATCTGGGTTAACCTTTTCCTCTCTGATCCTCAACACACGGCATGGGGCTGAGGAGCTACCTACGACGTAGTCTGGTTGGTACAAGCCCCTCGGTAGAACAAATACCGGTAGAGGGTATAGAAAGCAGTGTGTCGGAACCCCACTTCCTTACGGTAGGTTGACAGGTGAAAAAAGGAAAATAACCAGCCATGGCCATTTCCCCGGCAAAAGAAATTGGTCCGTGCCCATGATGATGGTTGTTTTCTCCAGTCCATGTTCTTGTCCATGGTTCTATTCGGCAAACATCCCACCCACATTTTGAAGGGGGGGGAAAAAAAAGTCTACCTAACACGAATTGTTACAATTTTTCTTAACTGTAATTCGAATACCCCACTAACCCCACTGTGCCCAAGCAGGTAGTAGTCACTTTAACACCAGTACTATTCATTTGATTTCAGCGAACTCAATCCCATCAAGATAACCTGCATAAGGAATAAAAGCAGAAAATCTCAAGGCCTGCATGAAAAGAAGTTCTTGACTTTCCGACCAGACGTAACATTTCCCGAAAAGACCCACAATTTTCCCCACCTGCAGCGCTTGCGTGCTAAAAACAATCACACTAAGGCCTTCCCAAAGTTAATATGCGAAAAGAAATAAAAAAGGAAAGGCAAACAAGCAAATAATAACAAAGAATAAAAAAGTGATGGGAGATGAAATGGATGGAGTAGAGAAGTACCCAACTACCCCGCAAAGTAGCAGCCCATCAGCAAGATAAGAGTGAAGAGTAGAATAGCGCGTAAATCAAAGAACATGGGACATTGTGCGAACATGATGAGGATTGATAGTTCATTCAAACTCCGCCCCTAATAAGTCATCCAATTCAGCCAATTCTATGCTCTCCGGACTCTGCAGATCCCCGACCCATGACCTGAAATGAACGACATCAACGTGCGTAATAGTAGCATCTTGCGACGTCGTGTGTTCTTCACTTTGGCCTACGCTATCAACAGTAGCGCTGCCGTTGCCAGCCGTCTGCTCATCCTCTTTCTTAATTCTAGGATGGTGATAATCACTTTGGATACCTGCATCAAGGGCCCCGTTATGGGCTTCTGCATATCCTAACAGGGCAGCAGCATCCTCGCATTCCCTTCCTTCTTCATGCTTTTCTTCGTCCTTTTCTTCTGCCTGCTCTCTGGCTCTTCTCTGTCGTCTTTGTTCCTCGTACTCTCTCGAAACAGATCTTTGTTTCAATTGAATTGCAGATTGTGTGAACTCTTGCTCATCGCCTTCCATTGGAGTATGAGACAATGTGCCTTTTCGCCCAATAGGGGTCACAGTTTTATCGCGAGGAAATATAGAGCTGTTATGATAAACAGAATCAATCGGGGATGGTGGGCCGTTATCATCATCAAACTCCGGTGACGAAAGATCCACTTCCGGGCTGGGTGACAATTGAACTCTTCTGCGCATCTCATCATCATCAGACACAGGCGATATGACGCTACGCTTCAGCGGTGTCACAAAGCACTCCTCGTCTGGAATCGGCTGTGAAGGGCATGAAGTCAAATAAAAATATATTTTTCTTGGATGGGTGGTGATGAGTTCTTTTGCCACAAGACATCGATTTGGCGGAGTGAAGCCCCGCCTAAGATATGCGTTCAATCGTGATGATATTATAGCATGCGGATTCGCAGAACTGAAAGCCTTTTGTCAATAATAATTCTAAGATCACAGAAAAAGGGCAAGCTCACTTTTCTACTATATTCAAGGTCGGCGCCAATATCGCTGCTAATTCCTTCACAGTGTGAGGCCTATTGCCTGACTTTTCCAGTACATCTAATACTCCAGACACAATCTCATCATTAATTCCTTCATGATTTATGCCACCTTCAGGAGGGGGAGATGGAGGCGGTGTTGCAGTTCCTACTGCAGGAACCAAGTGTATCCTCTTAAATTTCTTCTGCGGAGGCTGTTCGCTCGCTATAGATGTAGTTCTCTCTCGGTTTCGCGACCCATTTGGAAGTTGTATTCCAAGCGATGGAAGCGATAGTGATTTCCGGCGGGTATTGTACGGCATTGGAGCGTTGATCGTAGAGGAATACAGTTGAAATTGTACCAGTACTTTGTTGTTGTGGTGGGCTGGATCACTACCTTGTATTTTGGGAGGGCAACGAAAAAAGAATTATCGGAGTAGTGTAGCAACGAAAAAATAAAAAAGTTGTTATCGGATAAAGTTGGGTGGTGAGACAGGCGGAACGCACAGGAGCGGGTAAGCGTCGTAACTTATGCCAACAGTAGTATGCCAACAGTAACCGTACTGTTTAAATAAACCCCAAACGACCAACAAAAGTTAAAAGTGTAAAGGAGAAGTTTAGGGTTGCAAAGATAATGTTTTCTTGTAAATCTTTTCACAGCGAAGGTAAAGAGGAGGGTGAAGGTTGGTGTCGGGCTTTGCTTACTCCTCAAGATGCCGGAACGAGGTGCAAACGAACGACGGCAAATGAAATCCACGATGTTAGAGAGCGGACTTAGCGGGGGCAAGGAGTCATTTTGGGTATGCCTCTTCTGGTCGCACGGTTGCCACCTAAAAAGTGTTAGCCGCTTGAATCGTGCGACTCGCTAGGTATGTTCAAGCTCGTCACATTCCTGACGTCGTAAGTGCATGCGCCTAGCAAACGACTGGAATAACCCTATTGTGGAATAAGTGGGCTTTGTTGTTATCACAATTGTCATAAACTGTCCCAATCCGTTGCTAAGCTAATTTATTAGACTTGACCACCTGGCCCCGGGCAAAATAGTAAAGGGCAAGTCAACCATGTGACCCACCCTCCAATGCGGAAAGTTATTTGTGACTCCATCACAGGAATATCAGCCTGGGTCATAATGATGCGATTGCGTACTCGCAAGCCATGGCCACCTGTCAACATGGGAAGTTGGCACGCTCGCACCTTTTACCCCGACTACTCCTGTTGCCTTGGTGTGGCCTCAATCCAATATGTAGTTCCGAAGTGATACCTGGATATCTTTTCCACGTTGAGCCCACTTTCCTTCAAGATCCCTTCAATATCTCGGTTCCACCTATATTAATGTTAGAGAGCATTATTAACCGTGATCAGTGATACTACCCACCAACATCCCCATGTTTCAGCATGTTTAGGGGCTCCGTAGTCCAAGATTTTGTTCAACCAATCGTAGTGCGACCGGCCATGCTCAAGCAGGATTATCTTCCCACCATCCTTCTTGCAGAGTGACTCAAGATTGTGTAATAGTTGGACTGGTGAGTGGTGGGAACAAAGACCCATAGTCTGGATCACCCTATCATATCCCTGGCCTGTAGGCGACGGTATAGGGGTCTCTACATCTTGAAGGACAAACCTCACATTTTTGTAATGGGGATATCGTTCTAAGTTAATAAGCTTCAGCGCTCAAAGCAATATTTATGTAAATGCCGAACCTCTGAAATTCTTCCGTGCCTGATCGAGCATGCTCGAGCTCGAGTCAACCAGTGTGATACTACCGCAGTGATTTACAGGGTAGTATTTAATGTTCCTCCCGGTTCCGGCTGAGACTTCCAGGACATGTCCCTATATAAATCATGAGCCTCAACTGGTCCCTAAAACAGTATGCAAGGATGTGATCTGGAGTCACGTGGTTACCTCGAGCTTGCGTGCGAGTAATCTTCTGAGCAAAAACATACCCATCCAGAATTCACTCCATTTGATATTAGAGTCATAGTCCTTCGCTATGCGGTCGTAGACGTGAGACAGATTGCTTTGTGACTCAAGCTTTGAGATGTGAGTTGAAGGCTCGGGTATATTTTTCCATGAAACGTAGAGCTGGGTTCCATAGGCAGAGATTGCGAAAACGGCAAGCCCAGTTAAAACGAACGGAACCTTTGACCTAGCCTTGGATTTGATATCTGCAGTAGGTAGTATAGGTGCAGCAATGGGTGGTCTGTAGAGGGTTAGCAAGAGAAGACGCCGTAACTCAAGAAAAGGGGAATCAGAGGTCTGATAATGGGTATCTCAAATACAACATCTAGGGCTGTATGGTATAAGAACTACACTAGTGAGGATTACTAAAGTGTTTATTAAATGTGAAGCCTTACCTCTTTAATCGAGCACTGGCCGAGGGAGAAAATCCCTTGGACCGTGGTTGTCGTGGGATGGTGGGAGATTTGTTGCTCATGGCGACTGTTGCAGGTTAACGTTGTTGCTTTGAAGAAACAGTTCAAATGTGGAGGGAGTCACATGGCCACTTCACTGTACCACGTTTAGCAAAAAGGGAACCTCAGTCAACACAAGGAAAGGATGCGAATATCCAGGAAAACACCTTTATTTGTCAAATATCTATCAAAACTGCCTAATAGTTCTTCGGAGAGAGGAGCCAGTGCCCTGCACTTAACTAGTATTAAGGTCAATTCATACCTGTGATCCATACATATGAGTCTTACTTCTTAGTGGCAGCAGTAAAATTTAAACCTCCTTAGTACAACGTTTGTGTGGAGGACAGTACAGCGGTGGGTATCTCGGAGAGAACGTCCTTCCCGCAGACTTGTACCCCCCCATCAACATGCAAGATACAAAATCAACGCCAGAAAACCAAGTAGACAATTCTTCTCGTCCGCACCATTGCCAGCCATACTAGCACTACTGCTCAACATACTCAAATTTCTGCCGACACATTGGACACAACCCCCTCGAATTTTCGGTTTTTATCCAATCATAAAGACAATGCTGTAAACTCAAAAAGACAAAAACAAACATGGTAAACATTAGCCAGGACTCAAACTTAATCAACATGACCTCTCAAATACTTGCCATATGGAACGAATGCCCACATTTCCCGACCACTACATATGTAATTTTTAGATTAGTAAAATGCACAAAGTGCCAATAAAGCTGCAGGGATGTATTTGAATACACACATAGAGAACAATCGTCTCCAGGGAATCGACAATTCGGACAAGTGCCATCGAATTGTACACGACAGATACCGCAAACTTCGTCCTCGGGGACGTCCCACTTCCACGACGCAACGGCAACCCAGGACTTGATTTTGACTTTCATGGCTGGAGTGAGCTTGAGTGGAGAGTTTGGTGGATGTCGCGCGTCCTGTGCCGAGACTCATATACGTAAAGTTAAGTAACTTATATGCTGCACGGATAGTCATGTGATCACAGACTCATAAAAATACTGGGTAATCTTATGCGAGCAATCATTCATGTCATGGTCACTCCTACTCAATAACACTGCCGTAGTGACCTGCAACACACACACGTCTTCTCGTACTTCCCCAATTTGTGTTGTGTTCTCCTCCCCAGACTCAAATACTCCATATGGCTGTCCCTGCTGCTTGTTCTATTTTCTACTGTATATCTTTGGGCATGGATTTTCCGATTCGAGAATTCTCATAATTAATGCGATCTTGTACCAATCGCCAATTGAATTCCAAAGGTAGATATTAGTCATTAACTTTATTATCAACTTTACTAATGGCTGAAATCACGAGGATCGGTGAAAGCAAAATAAAAGCCATGACAAGTAATATTATCAAAGAAGGTCCCATACAATAGGATTGTGCTAATTTATCTAGTCCATAACACCGACAGCATCAATTATCTAGATAGACACCAATTATCATATACTACTATTTCTTTCAATTCCTGTACCGCCGGTCTATTGAGAAAGTATACTGATCACCTATGTGATGGTCTCGCAAAATTCCATCTTCCAGCAACTAAACCCTTTTTTTTTTTTGCGGGCGGATGATACAGAGGCCCAACTAACACTTGTACTTACTGCCATCCCCAGATGCTTCAAAAGTAGGACATCTCCGAGAATTTGTAGGTAAGAAAGAAACTGATCGGGGTTCAAGAAGTTATTCTGATATTAGGAATGATTGAACAAAATAGGAGAGAGTACAGAATCGAGAGCGTTGCAGCATATCACCATACAAGAACTTAAGGAACATTGGGATTTGGGGGGTATTAAAGCCGATAAGTACTTTTTATAAAACAAACTGTTCTACGCCATACACTATCATAGCCTCGGTCCACTAATCATATAACGAGAGCGTTGATATGCAAAGATACCCTGAAGCAACCTTCATTAAACCGACTCAGGGTAAGCAGCCTTTTTCTTTACAACAACAGTACAGGGAACCGCTCAGTATAGAAGGAAAGTGTGCAACTTATGTATTTATTTATATTTCGACTTAATCTAAGTAGCCTCGAGCCTATGCTGTTATTTTCCGTAGTCGTACCTACCACTAATACCAGCAGTGAGCCAAATGGCCTTCACACTGACAAACAATACTAGTCTGGTACATCTATGGGTTTGTTTACTTTCTGCCGAGTATCAAAACCATTTTGGAGCTGCATTCGAAAAAAACAAGCAGTGGTCCTCGTTTATACATGCTGGGATTAAGCTGGTACAATTTATTACTATTTACTTGTACACTTCTGCAGGCGTGAGTGAGCGAACATTGTTGCTGGTTATTTGGTACAGTCCTCAAGTAGGTTATTATTATTCATTCATGTTCACTTTTCATATTTTGGATTATTCTTATAATTACTTTTGGTAGGGTATTTTTGGCCCCATAGCAAAACTTGTCGCTTCCACTCAGTTGCAATGTCGCCATCGACATGTGACCAATCGACTTTGACTTTCTCAGGATTGCTACGCACAGGTATCTTGCCCCCATAATTATAAGCTATTGACCGTCCTAACTTTTGCAATTAAAAACCATGTTTATTGTCCATTCACCTCCCCTAAGACCCACCCGCTTCTCTCCAAAAACAAGATCAATGGTCCGTTATTGATCATCGAGCAGGCTTGCTTATGTGGAATGATGCAGATACAACACATATTACTGATAACTTGAACAAGGAATATTCCGACACTATTGGAGTCAAAAAGTCTGTGAGCTCATCTATAGATTTCCCTGAGTCTTTCCCATTGGACTCTCAGAGAATGTTCAGGGTAATTTTTGGTACAAGTTCTGATGAAAGTAGCCCCTTACTCAACATAAAATTTGTTATTGCAGAAGCTGTTAGGGTGGAGCGGCAGCAGATGGAGGCAAAGATAATGTAGGAACCTCTAGATTTTACTATGAGATCATCCTGTCGAACTTTTTCCTGATCTTTTTCAAATAATCTTTTCAACTGGTGAGAGCAGGTTTACTATTAACCCATCACTCATTGCTGGATCTTACATTCAGTATGGTCTAATTACAGGTGCCTGTTCCACATGGAGGAGATTGCGAGGGGTCAGTTTGGGGCCAACGGTGAACGAGGATAGAGCACATCTATCCCTCGTATTATTGAGCATCCATCGCATCTACTCTTCACCTCTTTGATAAATCTATTACAGCGTAACGGCGTTGCCACCCTTGAAGGGAACATATACGAATATGTGTTAAAGTGACCCCAACATCTATAATGAGCATGAAGAAAGCGACAAAGCAATAACATAAGTTGCTCACAGAGATGGCTAGGAGCATGGGCTTCTTACCTTAAGAGGACATGTGCCATGTAAAGCTAAATACTCTGTCATAGTCAATTTCCTCATGCTCGAGCATAGCTACTATGATATTTAGTATGGAGCGGGTTGCAACAACTGAACCTTGATTTCTATGCCACTGTTCAGGCACATCTGCATGGACATAGCTTTATCAGGAACGACAGAAGCTTTTCGATAAAGTAGGTACATATTTTGCGTAATCATGGCATCCATGCCTACGTGCTAACCGGAGGGAAATCTTTCGTGGAATTCTCGTGAGGATATCACATGTAGAGTTGCATAAAGATTACCACAATTGCATCATAATTACTAAAAAGGGGCTATCAGTAATGATTGTGTATTTTATAGTTCGCCGTGTTGAGTGGGTAGAGTGGGTAAATGTGTTGCTGTGGTACTTCAACAACACTCCCTTTCGAGGCGGTAATGACATGGTGCTAGTGCCATAGCCAGCCAACAATTACCTATTGGCAAGCTCACTCTCAAACCCGTCTTCATCTTCTTCTTCTGCGCCTCTACTTTGATGAACAACCACAAAGACTGTATCATCATATTAGTGAGTTCTTTGTGCCTGGTGGTATCATGTTTGTTGGAACTTGTGTTTTGAGATGACTTTGCAAGGATATAGAGAAGTGGGACGATCCAAGTCCTCAGCACGGCAATCAATACGCCCGAAGCTCGTTGTCCGAAGTGAGAAAACGCCACCTATATCAATCGCCATAATGCATGTAGCCCCCCAGCTGAGTAAAAGCCGCAATAAAAAAGTCTCTGCATCCTGCTCTCGTACACTGGGTCCTCTGAGAGGTAACAGTTACTTAAGAATGAGGACCTGCGCCATATAGTAAGCTCAGAAGCCCATGCAGTTGCGCAATACCCGCGTGGGAAATTGATATATTACCAACTAAGTAGCCTAATAGCTCAGCTGAAAGTTCAGGGTAATGCATGCAGTATTAGTTCAGGATAACTGCAAAATCCAACTACATTTCCGCTTAAATGTCCATTCTATGAAAGTTCATTGTGGATACTGGGTCTCCATTGATGTACTTGTCTGCAGTCTTGATGCCACTCCTATTTGTGAATAGAAAACCTGCTGAATAGTCTAGACGAGCGACGTTCTTCGATATCTCGGAGCAAAACGATCAGAGTCTCGTCAAAATCGGTGGACATCCAGCCCCAGTTTATAGATCACCTGCTAGCTCACACTTCACTGACCTCAATCTCTTTGGCGTGGACTTACACCTTACCTCAATATTTCTCAGATCAATGACTTTAAATGAAGCGCAGGACTAATTATTTTAGTAAAAATTGGGAGATGGTACGACCTGGGTTAGTTTGAACTCTAGGAGGAAAGCGGGGGTAGGGATGTCGTGATGGTGGTATGGGGTTGTAGATCGTTTGAGAAAGGGAGGGATGGGGCCGGCCTTAAGTGAGTTTGGTTGTGGAAGCACTTGGTTGGATTGGAGTGTGGGTGGGGTGGGGTGGAGGGAAGGCAAACAAGGGTAACTTGAGCACGACTTGTTAATAAACGAGAAGACTAGCCTCGTACTGAGGCCTAAAAGAATAGCACATCCTTATACAGACGCAAAGTTGCAATATTTGCGGAATAATAGAATAGTTGTGGAACAAGAAATAAATGTGGAATAGAGAATAAGTGGAAGATAGGAAAGAGAATAATTATGGAATGCAGCACCCACTGTTATACATTACGGTCTTCAACATTAGAGAGGTTTACAGCCATCCTAGGGGAGTTGTTTGAAGAGTAGTTCGTGGGGTTCTAGGCATTGTGCAAGATCTTGCTGGGGACGAGGAGATAGAGGAGGCTTTTAACGGCAGTGAACATACCAGACAATCGTATGTGCCGGTCCCAAACACCGCTAAAAGGGAATAGTTATTATGCAACAGGAAGATCTCGTTGCAAAATTTTAGGGAGTATGGGTAATAGGGTCCATTGTATTAAAGGCAGTAGGAAATTTTAGAAGTGCTGGTGAATTAGGGTACTGCCTGTCGGGATTAATTATATACACGCAATGACCGTGTGGACGCCAACTAACTTACTTAATGGTTAGTCTGCCAGGCACCATCTCTCACTTATGTATAGCTGCATATGGCTGCATATAGTTTGTGTATAGAAATGTGTGGTGGCTCAACGGGATGTAGCAGCAAAATCCCCCTGCATAATGCCATGCTCAGCAGTCATAAGGCCTCCGAAGAAGACTCAACGCATGGTTTTTTTTTTTTTTTGCTACGCATACCAAACGCCACGTATAGCTAAATATCATGACGCTGGCAGCGTTGACCCACTCGGTGGATTTCAGACAGGCGTGAGGATCTACCAGTATTTGTATACAACAAGTACAAACTGCGAAATAAACAGTTCCATTTTCAAAAAGGTGCCCTTGATCTCTGTAGCCCTTGATTTAATATAATTTCGGGCAATTTCCCGGAGATCGGGTTCAGGGTAACTGATACACCTCACGCGTTGAGAAGCCAATAACCAAACCGTACCACAAGTTGTCACTCTACGTATTAAAAGCCCAGTGTAAATCAAATGTGCAAGCACCTGTACATATACAGTAATATCGACCCAATAACCCAGATGACGCATCAATCTCAAGCAACAAGCACAAACACCCTCGCCCAACATAGCAAGCTTACACTCGCAACCCAGAAACAAGAAAATGAAATATAATAGCTATCTCCCGCCCTCTTCACCATCCCATCTACTCCATCACCCCGTCCTCCCCATCCTCATCATCATCCACACTCATGCTCAAATCCAACCCCCCGGTTGCCCCCCTCGCTTCCTCCTCCAGCCTCTTCTCAAACTCGCCCAATCCCTCCTGGATATGCACCTTAAACTTGATGATATCATTCAACACTCTCTCCACCTCACCATGCAACTCCTGCCTCAACGCATCAGCTGCATGTTGTAACTGGTCCCACTCAATCGTGACACTCTGCAGCCTCTGATCGAGAGAGAGTACACCGCTGTTCATTCCAAGACGGAGAGATTGTAGTTCGCGTTCTAGTTTTTCGATTTCTGTGTTTGCGAGGTTCGTTTCGGAGGTCATTGTCTACGTAATACACTCATTAGCCCCACCCATGCCATAACTATGCGAAAGAAGAATAACCAAGTTAATGAGTAGTAGGACTCAAACTCACCTCCTTGATTTTCTCAAATTCCACCTGCGCCCCCTGCACTTTAACCTGCAACGTCTCCACCTCCTCTTTCAAATCCCCCAACGCCTCATTCACCTTATCAATCAGCTCATTCCCCCTCAACCCCTCATCCTGGAGCATATGGATCCTCTCCCCAATCTCCGCCCTTAGCCTATTCAGGTTCTGTTTAACCTCATGTCTCAAATCCCTATTCGACAGTTGCTGGGGCTGCCAGCCCGTACCCGAATCCACCAGTAACCTCGCATCCTCCGCCCCCCCAATCCCCTCCACGTCCTCAATTTGCATTTTCTCCCCACCCCCCCCAGACGCTTTATTTGGGAATAATATCAACTCAAACGCTTTGCCCTTAGCATTCGCCGCCTGTGGTGGTACCACCCCAATCTGATATGCCAAGGTATTATACCTCGCAACCGCACCCTCCAATTCCTCCAACTTACTCATCGCCTCCCCCTCCTTTTCCTTCGCTCGTCCCCTCAACTCCTCCACCTTCGCACTCACCACCGCAAGCCCCTTATCCAACTTCTCCCTCTCCCCCGCCATGCGATCAATATCCTGCGGACTCAGCCCCTGCCTATCCACCGCCCTCTGCAGGCCCATCTTCTCCTCCTCCAATTTCACTAGTTCCTCATCCAACTCCCTCACCTTCTCCCTCAGCCTCTCATTCGTCGCCCTCTGCTTCTGAATCAGCCCCTCTAAATCCCCAATATACACTAAAAATTTCTCCTTATCCTTCTCTAGAATCACCTTCTCCATCTCCAGGACCTGAAGTGGTGTCTTTCCCTCGCTATTGACAAGGTTGATCTTCTCCAATTGCTCCCGTAGCTCCATATTCTGGTGTCCTAGCTCCTCCACGTCCTGGGTATATCTCACGACCCGCTCATCGAACTGCGAGACCATTTCTTGAATATACTCATTGTGGTCATCCACACCCTGCAGCCATGCCTGGTAACTCCGAGCAGCAAACTCAAACACAATCCTATCCGAGCCTACATCTAATCCCCCTTCTTCCTCAACCGCAGCCTCAAAGTCCCCCGAATCTAAACCCTCCATCATCCTCACCAACTCCAACAACCAATGAAGCATACCCAAAAACGTCGGCCAGGTATTCGCCCCCCCCACCGCTGCCAACGCGGACTTTGTTATTGCATTCGAGTACGGATACCGGAGGGTCTTGAGGATAGGCAGGACTTCTTGGTCCATTGGTTTCGCAAAATGGTAGTTTGGATCGAGCTGGTGGTAGAGATACTCGAAGACCATATTGAAGTCCTTCTGCGTCGGGGACTTGAGGAAGTGGGGTGATACTTGGTATTTCGTCTCGGCCTCGAAGTTATTTGTTGCCAGGTACTCAAGGATTTCTCCGGCAATGCGCGCGAGGAAGGAGCGGTCCCGGAGGGGGCGGGGGTCCTTGGTAATCCCGGCTGTGTTGATGATGTTACTGCTGAAGAAGCCATTGCCAGCGGAGATTTGCGAGCCAGGCGGGCGGGTGTAGCTGCTGGAGCGGCGAGCGGAGGATGGGGGTTGTTGTTGCTGCTGTTGCTGTTGTGCTAATGAGGGATGAGAAGAGGGCTGAGAGGAGAATGCGCCGGGAGCGAAGGATTTTCGGGCGGATTTTAGGGCCGAGGGGGGTGGGTCGGAGGGGGTCCCGAAGGAGGAGATGCGATTGGTGGGGGCGACGGAGTGTCGCGGAGGGGCCATGGACAGCCGGGGGGGTGGCATCGAGGCTGTGTTGGGGGGGGGGGCGAGGGTGGAGCGACGGAGGGCGGAGGACGGCTGGGGGATGAAGGACTGAAGAGGGAGTTAGTGCCCAGTTGATTGATTGGTTACTTGGTGGGATAATGGCGGAGGGGGAGGGGGGGGTGCAAACCTCCCGAGGCCGCTTGAATGCGCTGTAGAGGTTGTCGTTTTGTGACATTATTCCTGCTCAGCACCTGCTCCTGGCTGCTGATGCACTTGTAGATGGCGGTATGTAGCTGATGCGGTGTGCTGTATTGATGTGTGCTTCTCCGCGTGGGGATCTAATACTGCCAGTCCTCCCAACCCTCTCCGCTCTCTTTTCAGATCCTGCCTTCTCTTCTCTTCCACCGTCGTGATTTTGTACCGCAATTCGTCACTAGGCCCTTCGTTCGCTCGTCCGGCCGTCCGCTCGTTTGGTGCGTAGTCTCGTAAAAGTCTCCCGGAAGAACCTGCTCGAGGCGATGCCGATGCTGCTCGTTGCTGTATCGGACCCCTTGAGCTTAGCTCTGCGATAACAAACAAAACATAAATAACAAATACTATGCAGTACCTACCGCGACAAATCTAATCAGATCGCCGCTTATCTTGTGGGCATTCTTATCGCTACGCGACCGACCACCTTGTGAACCATAGGCGATACTTCGCGGTAACTCGTATACTCGGACATACATGTACTGCTCGAATAATAAACACCAGACCAGCGTCACAGCTCTTCCCTACAGCTAAGCAGACCCTCCCTCCCCCAACAAGTTCATTAGGACCCACGCCCATCATGGCCACTCTTACTGATCTCCCCAACGAGGTACCCCTCCGCCCCACTGGCACCCCTCCCTCAATACGCATCTCCTCCCCCACCTGCTAATCCATCTCAACCCCCCCTCCCCCTACAAATATTGAGTCAATACATTGCCCACCGCACTAACCCCGCTAACACCACAGCCCCTCAGCTCCTCACACACATCCTCAACTACCTCCCCTCGCTACCCCTGCTACGCCTCCTCCGGCTCTCCCTCCACATCCACACGTTGATCTTACACATCCTCCACCGCCGCATTCACACAGCACTAACCCTCCACAACCACTTCCTCATTTTCGAATGCTACACTCCCAGCGCAAGAACAACTTCTCCAATCCTGCACTGTGCATATGTGGGGACGTGGAGGAGGAGTGGTGCTGGCCTTCCCTCATCCACCACCACTACCACATCCTCTGCAGCCTTAAAGCCCACCTCTATAGGTAACCTTTACTCCCACTTCCTCCCCACGCACGCTCCCCCACCCCCCCCCCCTCCCATCACCATCAACACTCATCCCCACCACCACCCTCTCCCTCGACGCAGGCAGCCCCTCCACCCCCCTAACCGCACAATCCGCCCTCGTCAAAACAGAATCAGGGCTCCTTACTAGCGCGATTGAGGTCTTTGATAAAAGCATATACGTTCATCGCCCGTGGCTCAAGCGCGCGGAGGAGCGGACAATGGAGCTATTCGGCGCCCATGGGGAACTATCTGTACACGGGGGTACTGGTGAGAGTCCAAATGTCGGTGTGGTTGAAGGTGAAGTGGAGGAGGAAGGCGGTGGTGATGGCGATGCTGAGGATACGGATAAAGACCGCATCCTCTGGATCGGTGACTACGGCCTCGCAGGAATGAAGCTCCGCGTGAGGGAGAAGGAGCCTGTGAAGCAGCAACAAGAACAACAGCCACTATTAATGCCCGTAGATGAGGAGCCCGCTGTACGCCCCCGCCCCCCCAAAATAGGAGACTATTCTTCCCACGATAATGGGACAGAATTTGGTAGCTAATGTATATTGAATGATGAATGGTGATGGTGATGTTTGTAGGTCACATATTCGCTCTACTACGAGCAGCTAATGGTCAAAACGGTGCATTTACTGGTTACGCTGGAGATGAGCTGGGAGGAGCAGCTTGCGCGTCGCGGAGTGGGGGGTTTGGCGATGGTGCTCGGGGGATGAGCGTGAATAAGTTGAGAGGTGTGATATATATTGGGACAAATATGGTTGTGTGGTTCAATAGAAGTAGAAGTGGGAATAGTCCCCTTTTGTATCAGCTCCTCTTGAGTACTAAGCATAGAGTAGGAGTTTTGTAGCGGTCGCATGAGTCTGATGGACTCATTCTCTGCATACCAGCATCTAATTCACATGGTTTACCCTGAATTGCCCTCCCTCCCAACACCCTGGCTGAGCTTGATCCCGACAACTCCGAGCGGCATATGGCGAGCGGTCTGAGGAATTGCGTATTGGGGCCGGATGTATATATTGCAGACACCTGCTATACACAAAATGCATCTGCTTTGTTTATTATTCCAGCGCCCAGCTGCGTTACGCCACGTGATCTTGATTAGGGTTGCTTATTGCTTAGCAGCTGTGTTTCAAGGGTCCCCAGGATAGCAACACAACACGTCTCCTTTCCCGCTCACTCTACGCTCATCAATCACCGTTGTCCATTTTGATTTCCGCCTTCACTCCTTACAAGTATCGTCACTCCAAAGTATCTGCCATTCTCGTCCGTCTCTCCCTTCCCCAACAGCTCCAGCAACCCCAATTCCAAACCATGTCCGCCCCCCCTGACAAGTATACCATCCTCCTCCCGACCTACAACGAGCGCACCAACCTCCCCATCATCACCTCCCTCATCGCATCCACCCTCGACTCCGCACACATCACCTGGGAACTCCTCATCATCGACGACGCCTCCCCCGACGGCACCCAAGCCGTCGCGCACGAGCTGATCCGTGCCTATGGCGCCCAAAAAATCAAGCTGTACCCCCGCACGGGCAAGCTCGGCCTCGGAACGGCGTACGTCCATGGACTGCAATTCGCCACCGGCAACTTCGTCATAATCATGGACGCCGATTTCAGCCACCACCCAAAGTTCATTCCCGAGTTTATCCGGATGCAGAAATCTAAGAACTACGATATCGTGACGGGGACGAGGTACGCCGGGGACGGGGGGGTCTACGGCTGGGACTTCAAGAGGAAGCTGGTCAGCCGCGGCGCGAATCTGTTCGCCAGTGTGGTTCTGAGACCTGGAGTGAGCGACTTGACGGGCAGTTTTAGGCTGTATAAGAAGAGTGTATTGGAGAGGGTTATTAGGGAGACGGAGAGTAAGGGATATACATTCCAGATGGTGAGTTTGGGCTTCTGCTACTGATATTTTTTCCTTGGGGGGGAGAGTAGGACTGATGTGCTAATTGTGTGGGAAATGAAGGAGATGATGGTCCGCGCAAAGGCAGCGGGGTTTACAGTCGCAGAAGTGCCCATCTCGTTTGTAGACCGTATCTACGGCGACAGTAAGCTTGGGGGAGACGAGATTGTGGAGTATGCGAAGGGCGTCATGAGTCTGTGGCTCAAGGTCTAGAAATCCTCACGAGGAAACCGAGAAATCTTTTTTTTTTTTTTTTTGAGTATATGCTGTTCACCTTAATGGCTAATGGTTCCCTTCTTTTTTACCCCCCTTACCTAGAGTCAAGAGTTGGTTGTGGAAGGATATGGTAATATTTGTTTGCTTAGGGGTGTATATCAGATATTTTTCCTACTGGTAGATGGAAGACCTTGATATTCAAATAGACATTTATGCATAGGCAATACATATGCCCAACCCCCCCTTTCCAATAAATACACCTTTGTTCATTGACTCCAGTGGTGGCTGTATCAGGTGGGATATGGGTATTGGCTGGCGGTGGTGCCCTGGGCCACGAAGAAACCCGAACTCTTGGCATCCCGTTTTTTGAATCCCGCGGGCATCATTCCTTTCCCCAATTCCAACCGCAATTGCAAGCATCTTCGTCCCCCCCCCCAACCTCCTTCCAGCAGCCATGTTCCCGCCCCGCATCGCCGTCCTCCGAAGCTCCCGGAGGCCCGGAAGCCTCCTCCGCTGCATGATGAGCACCGAAGCCACCACTCCCCCGCCCTCGCCCACGCCTCCGCTCCTTCTCAAGCTCCGGTAAGCATGGCTCATACACTCCAGTGGGTTCAGTCGACTAACGGGGGTAAACCCCCGGGGTGGGGGGGGTTGGGGGAGAGGAGTAGAGCCGATCTCAAAGACGCCATGCGCAGCAAGAACCACGCAAAGTAACTCCAATTCCTCACTCACCTACCTCCACCACCACCCACACACTCACTAACCACTCCCCCAACCTAGGCTCGACGCACTCAGGGTAACCCCCCCCCTCCCTTTCCCCTCCTCCAGCGAAACCAAACTAACCTCCCACCCACAGAACCTCCTCTCCACCATCAACACGCACCTCAAATCCCAAACCCCCCCCACCACAGACCCACACATCCTGACCCTCATCAACAAACAGCTCTCGCTGTCCACCAGCGCCATCGGCGATTTCCGCCTCGCCGGCCGGGAGGACCTCGTCACGAAGGAGCAGCTCCAAGTCGACATCCTCGCCGCGTACGCCGCCAGCGTGGACTCTGTCTCTCAAGCCGAGGCGCTGCAAGCCGTCAAGGACGCCATCGCGAAGGTTCAGGCGGAGGGGGGTAAAGTCGTGATGGGGGTGGTGATGAGGGAGGTTAGCAGGGTGCTTGAGGAGGGCGGGAAGGCCTGGGCCAAGGGGGAGGTCGCCGCGCTTGTGAAGCAGACTGTGGAGGCCAGGAGCTGAGCATGCGCATGCGCATGCGAGTGCGTGTAAGGCGCGGAAAAGCGTGATTAGTCCTTTTATCTTGCGTTGTAAATAGGTATGCTGGCTTTGGTAGAATAGAGATTCCACCTTCCCTCTTCCTTTTCTGCCGGGGGTGCCGAACCCCATGTTAATGGAACCGCTTTATATATGTCCGGGCTTGCAGTAGTGTTGCTCCCTCAAAGCCCCCCACTACCCCCTACTTCCAACAAAATCTCGCAAGACAGTCATCAATATGTATGTCACGCACTCTGCTCTCAAACACAAGTAAATTATAACATCCTACTGTACTCCAGCACCAAGCCAATACTTGACAAAAAAGCCCACTCCCATCGAATATAAAATTGGATCAAGGTTTTCTCCCTCCTTCTCGCAAGAATACAAACAAGCCCAACCCGACTACAATGCTTCCCTTACCACCCAACACCGATCCAATCCCCAGCCTCTCCCTCTCATCTCCTCCTTATCCCCGGCCCAATCCCATTACTCTCCCTCCTGCTCTCCCTCCCCGTCGCTGCACTGTCATACACACTCGACCCCAGCCCACTATCCCCCGCCTGCGCTCCTCCCCCAGTTCCCCTCCCAGAAACCAACACCGCGTCCTCCTCGCTCCCCTCCACCTCCACCTCCGTCTCCGTCTCGACATCCTCAACCATTATCCTTCTCCTAGTTATAACCCTTGCCGGGCCCTCCACGCCATCAGCTATGCTTCCCTCCGCTTCTGTGTCTCCATCATCCGCGTACCCCTCCCTCACCGGCTCAGGAAGCAGGATCCCATGCGGCTGCGGTTGTGGTGTGGGTGATGGGGAGGGTAAATACCCTCTCTCCCTGCCTCTTCCCCCCGGGGTCCTGGGTCTCGCACCAGGTGTGCTCGGCCTCGGAACACTTCGTACTCTTCCTGCTTCTGCCGACGCCTCTCCCTCCTCCTCCTCATCCTCCTCCTCCTCCTCATCCTCCTTCCTTGGCTCCTCCTTTTTCACTTGCATCACCTGCGCCGTCCACCCTCCAGCACCTCTCCCCGCACCAATAAGCATGTACCACACCATCACCGCGCACACAACCTCAATAGCCCAGAATATCCCCACAAATAATCCCGCCGCAAGAAGTCTATACGAGTACATGATATTCCTCAGCCCTCCCAGCCGAGCGCGTAACCTAACCCTGACCTTATAAGTCTGGATCCTCTGCGCCTTCAACGTGACCTTGAGAGTTTTCGGCGTGAGCGCGCTGGTCGGGAAGGCAGTTCGCTCGAGGATCGGCACGGTTATGAGTTCCGATTCAGTAGTAATGTGGGCGAGGAAGAGGGGGACCTTGAGGAGGGTGTTGAGGAATGTGGGGAGGCGGGAGCGATAGGTTAGGATTGCGGCGCGGTGGGTCTTGTATAATAACTCTGGGGCTTGTTGCGGGCTCCCAGCCGGGCTTTTAGGCCCGGAGTAGAAATCAACCTCAACCATGAAATTCCCCAAATTAAGATTCAGCGGGGATAGAGGCATGAGCAGCTCCACCTGCACATCGTACTCCTGATTCGGCATGATCTCCCCCCCAGCCAGCTCCACCGTCCCACTCGGGTACACCACCTCCCCCGCTCCGCCCCCTTCTGTAACGACATTTGGGAGTGGTAGCTTAAGCACCACCCCCGCCGCCCCTCCACCGTACGGAATCTGGCTCAGCACCCCCGGCGGAGGCGGATACGTCAGAAGTACTTCCTTAAGCACGGTGATGTTAGGGATGTAGTTGATGTAGATGAGGATGTAGCTGAGCGTGGCGAATAAGAAGAGGAAGCCGAGGGCTATGGAGAGGAGGACCGTCGTAATGTAGGCACGTTGCGCGGAGGGGGAGTGTAACGGCCGGACGGGCCTGAGGAGAGTTCGGGTGACGGTGTTCTAAGGGGTGGGGGGGGGTTAGCTTGGAGGGGGAGTGAGATGGGGAAGAGGGGGAGGGGGAGGGGGACGTGTGTACCATAGTTGGAGAGTCCTTGATGATTTTTGGGGCGGGTCGTGTTTGAGGACAATTTCTGAGCTTTGATGTATGAACCCTCCGATAGGACGTCACTGTTAGCACTCACTATACTTGTAGACGCCTCGCACAACAGAACCCACTTCGGGGGCTCAGGAACGAGGGGTAAATATATACTTGATATAACCCCAGCCCGGCCAGAGAAATAGAATTGGGATAAACCCCACCGGGCCATATGACGCTCGTGCGTGAAATACCGGCCGCTGACATGTGATTACGCTTATCGCTTCCAAATACGACTGAGCGTGATTGCATACATATACACATGTACCTACTGCATGTGTGTATATGCATATGCGGGATCAGCTGCTGTGTGTTCAGGGTAAGGCATCTTGGGGGGTAGGTATGGCTAATCCAAAGGCCCCGCTTTTCCTTAGCACAAATTGTCATGTTGCTAATTGCACTCAAACTACAGCGAGTGGCCTCTAGGTATCCTGTAGATTTTGCCGGGAAAATTACCCATAATATAGGAACTTTTTCTTAAGGAGATTCCCAATCATAAAAGATCAATGTGATTGAATACGCATCTGCCTTAAGGCTCCAATTGTCAGGATAATACCAGTAATATCCCGAGACTATGAAGTCTACCTGTATTTTCCTTGCAAGAGACAGTGCTTCTTTTTGTTCTACCCAAGAAATAGGTAGGCAGGAGTTTTCCAGTTTTGTTCCCACAGATAGTAAATGCAGCCATCTTAACAACCCCATGATAAACCCCAAACTCACCACTCTCTATTTCATCGAGGTAGTTCATCCTCGTCAACACCGCCAACTCGTAACTAGGGTGAAGAATAGTTAGTAGAGGGATATTATTCGGAGGGGAAGGAGTATGCGGCCCAAGTCATTAGGGCTGGCTGGTGGGCGTACAGGTTCGGGTCATTTTCTTACGTCAGGTGGAGAACCACAGGTAAAGGTGACGGAGATTGGTGTTGAAACAATATACAAAGGGAACACTCAAAGTAAAGTCATCTTGCGGTCAGTCAAGAGGAAAAAATTATGGCAGACAACTGTTTATTGGTTGATGATGGTAAAGAGTAGTAAGTACAGGTCAGCGGACAAATAGACCATTCCTTCTTGTATTTACGTTCTCTTCATGTAAGCCGGAGGCAGGTGTTGGAACGCACATCCAGCACACCCGACTTCAACTATTAGCCTATCCGGTGGTCAACTACTACCGTGGCTTATTTACTTTGTCGCATATTCGCATTCGCATATTCGCATATTCGCATTCGCTTATTCACATTTCTCTTGCTTCCCATTGGCTGGTTAATATCCCTGTCACGGTATGTCTTACAAGTGATTCGCAACCTCATTGTATATAAAGACATCCCGCTCCCCTCTGTAATTAATTCTACAAGCAAGTCTTCAACCGCATCGTCCACTCCTACCGTCTAGTGAACTCTGCTACTGAGCGTCATATCTGCATAGTCTACTGCATTGCCCACTGAGCCATTCCGCTGCCTACTAAGTATACCTACATACTTTGTTAGGTTATGAGCCCGGCTTGACGCCAGGTTCAACGCACCGCATCTACCTATTGCCGCTATCTGCTGCTCTACCTCTAGCGATTAAATTCGCTCCTCTAGCGATTAAATTCGCTCCTGTTGTTGCAACCCAACAACCTCCGATCGATTGTATAATTATTAATTTAATTATCCAACGCTCCTCCTCCGTGCACAATGGCCGATTCTACATCATCATCATCAACCTCTGGCTTAGCGCAAGACGCTACCATTGCTGCTGCTGTTGCTGCTGCTCTACGCCAAATGGGAATTACCTCTGTTACATCTGCTACTCCTCGCTGGGAACCTGGTTCAATAAAAATACAGTCTCCTACCCTCCTCCGCACTGACAACTACGCACTCTGGCGCCTTGAAGCCCAGATCCACCTTGACAATGCTGGAATATGGTCTGTTGTCAACGGTACTGATACAAAACCAACCGGAGAAGATATCCATGACAACTGGAAACGAAAAAACAACCAGGCACGAGCTCTGCTAATCCAACTCGTTACAGATGAGTACAAAGGAATAGTAGGTAATCACGAATCCTCCAAAGACGCTTGGGAACTCCTTGAAAATACGCTTGATCACAAGAACGTTACTTCAACAATCCATCCTGTCTCTGCAGTTTTCGACTTTAAGAAGGATCCATCTACCTCCTGGAACGAACATGTTGCTCAGTATGAATCTCGCTATACTACAGTTACCTCTAAGCTATCCACCATCACCACAACTGATAAAGAATGGCAACGCGGTCTCAAGCAAGCATTTGCTGATCAAGAGTTTAAAGCTCACCTTCTCCTCCGCTCTCTTCCCTCCACTCTCGATTCTGTTGTTGAGACTTTACGCTCTAAGTCAGATCTTACCTATAATGAAACTCGAACTCGCATTCTAGAACTCTCCTCCGATTCCGCAACTACTGGCAGTGCATTGATAACACATAGCCATCAGAAGAAGACTCAGAAGAAGAAGTTACAAGATAAGAGCAAGTCAACTACAACAACTCGTCCTGGTATTCCTCCTTCAGATGAATGCACCTACTGTTGGAAGAGAAACCTTCCTTCTAAGAATCATATGCATAACGCATGCTCAATTCTTAAGAAAGCTAAGGAAGACAAGAAAGGCTTCTCCGGATCTGCTAAGATCGCCGCAGGTATTAAAGATGATATCCAACGAGGCACTGCTCTTATTGCCTCCTCTTCTCACTCTATCCAATCTAATCCATTATCCCAGAACCTCCGCAACTCTCAGGCTATGAACTCTAAGATACTTGGAAGAGCACTCCTAAGTGCACAGAATATCTCGAGTGAGGTATGGACTTTTGATACTGCTGCTTCAGACCATATCACAGCTGACTTCTCCCTACTCCAAAATCCAGTTCCGATTTTTAAGTTAATTGAGATTGGAGATGGACGGTTTCTTGAAGCCACTCATATAGGGAAGGTTAAGCTTGATATTCTGAATGGCAGTTCTATTGTTCCTTTAACTCTCACTGATGTTCTGTATATCCCGGGTTGGGGATCTTCTTCTTTAGTTTCTTGGAGGTATATTGCTTCGAAATGTAGGTTGTCTGGTCAGGATAATTTGATTACGGTTAGTTTGAAGAATGGAACTCATCTCTTTTCTGCTCGCTCTATTGGTGGTTCACTCTATGAATTACCTGTTAAACCATATCGAGGACAGGCTTACCTATCATCCGTTCAGTACTGGCACGAAGCCCTTGGACACAGCTCTCCTCAAACATGGTCCTCCGCTAGTGAACGATATTCTGATGGCAAGATACTACCTCCCCGACCTCACAAGTTCTTTTGTGAAACCTGTGCACAAAGTAACGCTAGGAATGTTACTCCCCCCTCAACCACGGAACGCAGTACAGTACCTTTTGATCTAGTTCATACAGATCTTGCTGGTCCTTTTTCGGTACAATCTATAGGCGGCTCCCTCTACTATATGACCCTTATTGACGATGCAACTCGATATACCCACATCTATTTCTTAAAGAAGAAGTCAGAAGCTGTGAAGTATCTTAAAGAGTTTTGCGAACTTGTCTACAATAGGACAGGACGCTATCCCCGCATCATTAGATCAGATAGAGGAGGTGAGTATGTTAATAATGAATGGATAACTTACTGTTCTTCCAAAGGTATAGAACATCAAGTTACTCCTGCCTACAGTCCGCAATCAAATGGTGTAGCTGAAAGGTTCAATCTCACCATTGCCAACATGTCCCGAACTGCACTCCTTCAAGCTCCAAAATTTCTATGGGCTGAAGCCTTTAACTGGGCTACCTACCTACGAAATCGACTACCTCATTCTATCTTACAGGGAAAGACACCATATGAGGCTATGTACAACAAACGACCTACAATAGGACACCTCCATCCCTTCTATAACAAGTGCTTTGTTACGATTCCTGAACCTCAGAGAGAGTCTGGATCTAAGTTGGAGCCAAGAGCACTTGAAGGTCACCTAACCGGATTTATTGGAAAATCATTAGTCCGAGTTTATATACCATCCAAGAGAAGGATTGAAGTATCTCGTATTGGAAATGTTCGGTTTGTACCTGCAGATTACATTCCGCCCACTTCTATCGAGATTGATGCACCAGCCTCCACTTCTATATCTTCTGCTGTTCCTCAAACGCCATTAGAGTTACCCTCAACTCAAATCGCACCTCTATCAACTACTCCTCCTTTTACTGCTTCACTACCAACAAGTCCTCTTACGTTTACCATGCCTGGAGCTTTTGAAGATGATGATCAAATTAGATCGACTGTCTATTCCTCATCATTCTATAAATCTCATGCTCCTTCTCCAGAAGTTCCTCCTCAGTTACCCTCAACTTCAGTTCCTCGATCTTCTCGAACTCAAATTCAAGATAACCTTGAAGATCCAGATGAATTCTTAAAATCATTGGAAGGTCCTGATCATGTTGCTGATCTATTAGAATAGATTGACTCTATGCAACGTACTAGAGAACCTATTCCATCTCCTATCCATGATGATGAAGCTTCAAACCAACTCTTTGCTGAGATGGCTGCAGCTGAATCATCTTCTTCTACTCAACCTAAACTTCGCCGAAGTCAGAGAGAGTCTAAGAAACCTAACTGGTATGGTCGAGGAAAGAGCTTAATTGCTCAGGAACCACTCTCTTATAAAGCTGCAATGTCTTCTCTGAACTCAGATAAATGGCAAGATGCAATTATGGCTGAACACCAATCGATTCAGGATGCTGGTGTTTGGAAGGTATATGATAGGAAGGACCTTCCTGCTGGCAGGAAAGCTATCAATTCTCGTTGGGTATTTATAGTGAAGTTGAATGCAGATGGATCAGTTGAACGCTACAAGGCAAGGCTTGTCATCAAGGGCTATTCACAAATAGCTGGTATCGATTATGAAGAGACATTCGCTCCTGTAACCAAATACGATTCCCTATGTCTCATCATTGCCCTTGCTGTGAACCTAGGCCTCCTCCTTGAGCAACTCGATATCAAAACAGCATTCTTGAATGGTGACTTGGAAGAAGAAATTTGGATGATACCCCCCCCAGGTATTGGCCTTGACGGTAAAGTTCTTCTTCTCAAGAAAGCTCTATATGGGCTTAAGCAAGCACCTCTTAAATGGTACGAAAAACTATCATCGGTTCTTGCATCTATGGGGTTTAAACCATTACACTTCGACCCATGCGTCTTCATCTACTTCAATGAAGGTCGAAAGACAATTATTGTTGTATATGTAGATGATCTAACTATCGTAGGGATCAGAAAAGATCTTGATGCACTGGTAGCTGGTCTTAAAAACCAGTTCACAGTATCCATCAAAGGTCCCCTTCACTGGTTACTTGGATTCGAAGTTCAACAGTCCTCCAAAGGCATCATGCTCAAACAGCAGCTATACATCGACCAGCTTCTAGAACGCTTTGATATGAACAATTTGAATCCAGTAAAAACGCCACTGGATCCTCATATTAAATTATATAAAGCTCTTCCTGATGAACCTGCAGTTGATACGAACCTATATCAACAATACCTTGGGTCCCTCATGTATCTGGTTACTTGTACTCGCCCTGATATTGCCCATGCTGTCTCTGTTCTCTCTCAGTTTTGTTCTCATCCTTTGATTTCTCATCATCAGGCTGTCAAGCGTGTATTTCGTTATCTCTCTGGAACTCGTTCTGTTGGGCTCTTTTATTCTCGTCCGTCTTCTAGTCCTTTGTCTCTTATTGGTTATAGTGATGCAGGATATGGTAACTGTTGGGATACCCGGCGCTCATGGCAAGGCTATTGCTTCCTTCTAGGTTCCTGTCTTATTTCCTGGTGGTCTAACAAGCAGCATTCCGTCTCTACATCTACAACAGAAGCGGAATACATGGCTTTATCTACAACTGCTAGACAAGCCAGCTGGTATCTTATTGGAATGAAGGAACTCGATATCAAGATACCTGTTACCCTGAAATGCGACAATACCTCTACCATTGACCTCTCCCACCATACCATAATTTCTCAACGCTCTAAGCATATCGACATCCACTACCACTATGTCCGAGAATGCCTTCTGAACAACAAGTTCTCTATAGAATATATAGAAACTACCAACAACCCTGCTGATGTATTCACCAAACCACTAGATGCTACAAAACACTCCAAGTTCATCCTACAACTCGGCTGTACTGTCTGAGAGAGAGTGTTGGAACGCACATCCAGCACACCCGACTTCAACTATTAGCCTATCCGGTGGTCAACTACTACCGTGGCTTATTTACTTTGTCGCATATTCGCATTCGCATATTCGCATATTCGCATTCGCTTATTCGCATTCGCTTATTCACATTTCTCTTGCTTCCCATTGGCTGGTTAATATCCCTGTCACGGTATGTCTTACAAGTGATTCGCAACCTCATTGTATATAAAGACATCCCGCTCCCCTCTGTAATTAATTCTACAAGCAAGTCTTCAACCGCATCGTCCACTCCTACCGTCTAGTGAACTCTGCTACTGAGCGTCATATCTGCATAGTCTACTGCATTGCCCACTGAGCCATTCCGCTGCCTACTAAGTATACCTACATACTTTGTTAGCAGGTCCTCTCAATAAATCTTGCCGAGATGCAAATGTCGGTAATAAGGCGTAAAATGTGAGCTTCATGGGTAATTTGCACATACCCCAGCAACTGTAACATCGGTCATAATATTTCACTTGCCTAAACTGCTAATTAGATCTCTCCTCACGGGGGGTAAGCCTGTCATGTCAAGCACTCACCGGGGCTGAAAGTATATCATGGAACCCACTACCCACAATAAGGAACGCCCAGCGGGATTCCCATGACTAACCACGACTGGAGCAGTTGTCCCCGTGTAGATTCAAAACCTGCTATATTCCGAATATCTTTTGCCGCGGCATTTTCCCTTTCCTGTCAAAGCATTATAGCTACCGGAGGCGCAGAGTTTCATCTGATGCACCTCATTTATTACAGCATCGCAGGAGCCTCGAATTATTTGTATGCTGAGCACTGCATCACCGGCGGGAGCAGCCAACCTGAACCACTTATTCGGCTCCGCATTCGAGGGTAATGTATGCCTAGTAATGCCCTCTTCTTCTTTGGGTGGTCTTGAAAGCCTGGACAACTGCTTCTTTGTTACCGACGAAACCTGGTGAATGCTTGAATTTGCTATAGCCTTGAGCGGAGGTAACTTCTGAGGGTAACACCCGGATTGAGGATGGGTGTCTGGTGCAATAATAAAGGTTATACGGGTTATTGAAGATGCAGTAATACATTAGGGGTTTGACCGTATTGGCTTTGAAGTAGTTGTTCTATGTTGTTTTCTGGTGTCGTTTTGCACTGCTAACCGTGTACTGGCTCTGGGCAGACTGGCCCTGATCTGGAGTGACCATTGGTTGAGCAACTGTATCTGAATTACCATTCCTGGGGGTTTCTGAGGTCGTCCGGCTCTTCACTTCCATAGGAGACATAAAACCCCTCGATTGCCGGTGTGAACAGCGCACGACCGGACTCTGGGATTACCATGTCTTTGCGAATGTATTGTATGCATCGTCTGCCGAATTCAGTGATACATCCAGAATACAGAGCTTGAATGCTATCGGTATTAAGGCGTGGTGTGCATGATACTACTTCTAGAGAGAAGGCCAGGTCTTATGCCATAGCTTGTCCGCTGAGGAGTTTATCGCCACGATTGTTTGCTGAAACTTCAACTATAATAGTCTTGTTGGCACAAGCCCTTCGTAGAGGAGCTATGGGCATTCCCCAGGAGGTTACCAGGGGTGGTGTTGTTTGCTATTGGATGCTCTGCTCGTTTGTTTCTGCTTGTTTGTTCTTGTGGGGTGAGTAGGCGGCTGGTTGGGTCTAGGTATTATTTAAGGGTCGAGTACTTATGTAACTTCTGATAAGCTCCAGCCACATTATCTACCTAGATAAATGCCATTTGCTGGAAGTGCGTAGTCTGGTTGGCACAAGCCTCTCGTAGAGAGGGAGAGAGTCTGGGACTGATAACACGATACTGACTGTTCTCGTGCCCAGACCGATTTATTTGGTGTGGTGCTTAAATCGGATACTGAAAGCTTTGGTCTCGATATTTCCCATTTCTAGGACAGAGGATCGTTGATTAAATCTGTAAGCATTACATCCAGCCTGCGCCAGAAAAAGTCACACCAAAAAAAAAGAAAAAAAAAACCTAGAAGGATATCATCCACTTGACAACGAAGTCAACCTTCAACCCCAAACAAATAAAAAAAGGACTTCCATCGCAATACGGTTGTTATATCATACCTACCCATCCCTCCCCCGCCCGCTCATTCTTCATCTAATATCCTACTTGCGAGCCCCCCAAACCACGGCACCTCACATCTATCCAATGTATCCGCTGTCCCAACCATCACATTAGCCCTCATGTCCACCCAACATTACTAGGAGTGTGGACCTAACTCACCGTCCCTATACGCCCTCCAACCCAACCACCCCATCAACCCTAAATCCACTCCCAACAAAACCCAACTCAACCATCTCGAAAAACTCACAATTATATGCATCACGACCAACGCCGAAAATAACAGTGCTCCTTGCCACGCATGGAACCGTACATAATCACTTTTATGCTCTAGGATGAGGAGGAGGACGGCCCCCGCAGGGGGTAAGAGGAGGTATGCTAGCATTGCTTCGTAGTCGAGTCTATCCTCACTCAATTTGCGTTAGACTAAATCACTATTTACACTGTTTTGAGAGGCACAAACCGGAGGGGTAAACTCGTCTCAAACTGCTCCACCACTTCTCTGGCGCTGCCGAATCCCCCCAGGTTGACTCGGAACCCGGATGACTCGGTACTAGCTCTGGGGGTGTATCCTTCTCTCCAGGGGGAGGTTCGCCCAGTACTTCCCCATGGGGGCGGAGATGGAGGTTGAGGGGAGGTGGAGGAAGGCATGGGCGAGTAAGGCCGTGTAGTGGGGGGGGAAGTGTATGCGGAGCTGGGCTTGAAGTAGGAAGGGGTGGATGGGGGGCGGGTGAGAGTTAGGGACTTCCGGGTGGTTTCGGGGGGGGAGGATTGGTAGGGAGCGAAGTCCATGGTGGGGAAGGGCGAGGAGGGTGAGACTGTGGCCAATGGAGGGGGGTTGGGGTTCTGGATAGTCCGAGGTAACTATTAGGAAGTATAAGAGGTACTTGTTGTTTTCTCCGCGCGCCGTTGACTCTGCGTGGGATACTCAACTGTGAATCCAACTATATATGTCGACTTTAATGGGTCTTGATTGTAGCAATCCTTTGTCGAGATTAATAGAACCTGTCCGCCACGTGCCACGAACTTCCTCGGTAAGCTTTCTCGCTGTTATGTTATGTCCTATGTCTGTTCGTGAATCCTCGGATCCAAACCCAGTACCGGCCAATGCATGACACACACGCATAGGAATAAGACAAATTTTGCGCTGATACGTTACTGGTGATCATGTAAAGGTGTAGACACCGTCCATACGCTGTGACAAGCATAAGCGAGACTTGATGTCACATTCTGCAGGGCACGAGGACATCGGGTGAGCCTCCCATGGGGGCGGCTTGGCGTGGGGGTGAGGAAGTTCAGGGTAAGTTGTATATGGGCGTGTTAGAGGCTGGTGCCCGCCAGACTACTTATAGGTAAGTAAGTACTTACACACCTGGATACGAGCCTAAGTCAAACCATCTCTCTCTTGCAACCTCACCCAACGTAAACCAACTCAAGACACGACTACTAATAGTCATAGACTGGTATCATTTGCTAACATCGATCACCCGAAAACTATATCAGGAATACTGAAGCAGTATTCTCGGCCAGGTGTACTTAATATAGCAGCACACTATCAGGTGGAACAGTTTTTCCTTCGAAAGTTGAATTGGGATATCGAACAAAGGGCCTAAAATCCTCAACTTGGGATAGCATACGGTAGAATTGGAGACCTGCTATAAAGGAGAAGGGGTTCTACCATCGCTGTCATCGCGACCGAATAGGATCTCCGTGAAATCGGTGGATATTACGACAATGAATTTATGAGGGGGTTATCTTTATATATCGAGACCCGCTCGAGTCCAACTGAAGCTAGATATTAATGCAAGAACAACCACCCGCAACCAGACTACAACCACCCCTACGAGGATTGTACAGGTGTAAAAATAACTAGCCTTGAAGTCATACCTGATACTCGAACACAGTACATATGTATATGACCTCCCCCAACCTCCTTGCCGACACCGGGGTCGACCGAGCGGTCATTATAATTAACGTCAATATTCATATGATAAATAGTGAATATCCAGAATTTACGCCGTTTCACACATACTCTGAAGACTACGGCAAGCAATATATAGGTATGCCATTATAATCACTTGCTATACTTTTTATAAGTAGTAAAAGATTTTACAAATTTGTAAATTCTTCTTTTTATTATCCACCCGGTTCCCGTGCCCACACCCGCTCCCGCTCGCCTTCCATTGAGCTACGAGAGATGTTCGAATACTTCTCGCGGGGCCTAGACCGTTTCATACAGGCTCGCTTGCCCAGTTACTCATGTAGTAGCGGATGGGGCGGTCGCAAAAGGAGATTGAGAGAGCTGAGGCACTTTTCTAGTCCTGATATACATTAATAACTTTCCGACACTACAGATAAACAACCTGACATCCTCAATATTACAACCAGTCAAAGAAGAGTCCCGGGGTTTAAGCCCTGTTGCGCTCCTGCTTGCGGTGGTGGGGGACTCCCTTCAGTTGCTTATAGCACTCTCTGCCTCCCTTCGCAGGCCGCGACCTGATCAACTGGACATCAAAGGCGTATTTCTGTATGGGCACCTGAAAGAAGAGATCTTCATGGCTCTACCTCTAGGTTCAGAACAAGCTAGTTTATGTGCACGCTTTAAGATAGTGGCATGTGTGAAATCTCATCTAGGAAGAGGCCCAATGTTTGAATAGTGTATCCGATCCGGAGATCTGGTGACACGGCTCAGGCACAACACTAGTTCATCATGCAAGCTATTCAGCAGTACCCATACTGTGCCTGTGGGTAGCACAGAGTGCCTACTTATACAGGGGATAGCGGTAGAGTAATCGGCAATAGAGGGTCTGCTAGAGCGCGTGATATGGGTACTAAGGAGACGGCAGTATGGGGAAATAATGGAAATGTTCAATAATTATACTTAACTGAAGGAATCAAGGTACGTCACGATGATTCAAAGGGGGGCAATCTATAAACCATGTGTACGGAGTAATTTCGTTGAATTGCTTACATACGTCGAGCTCCTCATAGCACTTTCCTAGTCAGAGAGCACGAAATTGTTACTGTCCTCCCAAAATGCCCAGATGGTTTTACTATGGACAGCGACTCAGATACTCCTGCGCGCCACAAGCTGCAGCGCCCCCCCGCGGGTTATTATCAAACACTCTCCTCCACAGATTTCCCTCAACTCCCTCCTCCGCGGGTTATGCACAACTCCCTTCTACGTACGTTATTCCCAAATCCCACCCCCGCACACCCCTCCTCCGCTAGCGCTCTCAATCTGCGGCGGGAAGGGCACTGGATTAGATGCTTTTCGATCGTGATTTTTGCAATACGGTGGTGGAGGCGGCGAAAGTATAGGAGGGAGATATTATTATCATTATCCGTGTTCCTTTTCTTCCTCGGTTCCCAGTTGTATAGCTTTGGAGGAAGCAAAGCGGCACAGTGGTTGGACTGCCTCGTCATAGGCTAGAAAGCTTGCACATAATTTACCATAAAAAGGCAAATAGGGGGATGTCTGCGTCCAGCTCCGCATAACTCCGCGAGCACCCCTGGCTTTGCCAGCATCCCTCTAAAATCTCCCCTCCACCCCTCCACCCCTCCGCTTATCCCCCTCCCAAACTACACCATCCTCCTCTCTAACAGATTGGGAACTTATTACCCCCTACTAAAGTAAAACACTTTATATAGCTGTTCAACATTAACGAGAGCCCAAGTACATAAATATATGGAGTTGAAAAGATTATAGTTCACAATGTAGGTATGCCCACTCATTATCCTTCCTTGAACTAAAGATGATCTGTAAGCCGAATGTAGTTGGTTGGCACAAACCGTTCTGCTGAAAGCTGGTGGCAGCTCCAACAAGCGTTGAGGTAAAAAAAAAAATGATGCTTGCATCGCATGCCATGGCTGCTTTGTTCCATTTTCTGTTTCCTGGAAAATAAAGGATGTAGTTTTATGATACCTTATGTTCAGGATCATCTCTGTCATTTCGACCATTTGGTTTTTCTATAAATTAAAATCCGTTACGTTTCCTTCTCTTTTGCTGAGTTTTCTCGTAACTAGATATTATCTCGAGACTAGAGATTTTATGTTCGACTTACTTGCCCTGCTTTCCTAATTGAAATTTAAACCTCTGGGATAAAATACGAAATTATCAATTACCCTGAACTAGAATTACAAGCTACCTAAATCCTAGTCCATCACGTGTCGATAGGATAAACCCCAAGCAAACATACCAATTCCCTCAAATACAACTCACCGCACACTCGTTTTCTACCTATCAACCTCAACCCGCCATGCCCAGCCCCCCTGGCAGCGGTCGCGGCGGAGAACCGTACAGTAATATTAATGGCGCAGATGGGCGGGATAGGCCGGCGCAGTCATGGCGGGGAAGGGGAGGGGGCCGGAGTGGGTTTGTGGGTGGGGATGAGCGAGGACAGAATTGGCATGGGAGAGGTCGGGCGCGAGGGTCTAGAGGAGGAGAGGGCTCTAGCGGAGCTAGAGTGATGAATTGGAGGGAGGAAGTAGAAAGAGAGAGTAGAGGGGGAAGAGCTACTACGAAGGCCGCAGCTCTTGGTACTGATGTGCCTACTCCTACGACTCTACCACTGCCACAGTCCTCGGCATCCCGAGATGGTCGGCTCAAGCCCCCACGAGACCCAAGTGGTGGCCATGGACTTGTATCAAAAGGCGATACCAAGTGAGTTTACACGCTTACTAAGAGGAAGGAGGGCACACTAACTAAACCTCCAGACTCTTCTCTCCCACTGCCCAATCTTCCCTCTTCACCGGAATCCTTGAGAAATACACCCCCTTCATCACGTCCATCTCCTCCCTTCCACGCGGTCCGCTAAGCACCAGCACCTCCCCAGCCCACCGAACGCAACAAATTGACGCCCACACCGCCACAACACAAACCCTCCTCCTGACCCTCCGCTCCCTCCGTGAAGCCCTCCTCGCCACATCCCGCATCGACGATTTCTCGAAAGGCGTATACATCTTCACTGCACGCACGGCTATCCTCCTACAGCATAAAGAGTCTTATCTTCCGTCACTCTTACGCCTGCTGCATAATATCCACCCAAATAACCCACTTACAGAAGAAGAGCTCGCCGAGTTCGCGGGGTATTACGTTATCCATTTAGCGTGTGTGATGGGGGATTTTAATGAGGCATATATTATCCGCAGACAGTTCCGGCTGAGGAGTGATGGTAATGCGAATACCATATGGGGGAATGTAGATGCAATCGTCCGCGCACTAGTAAGGAATGATTATTGGTCCTGGGCGAAGCTGAGGGGGGAGGTGGGAGTGGAGGTATTGAGGCTGATGGAGATGGGGGAGGATTTGTTGCTGAAAAGGGTGGTGGGATGTTTGGGGAAGACATATTTTGAGGTGGAGAGGAAGTGGGTTGAGAGGGTTGTTGGTATGGAAGTGGGAGAGGTAATGAGGCGGGTCGAGGAGGCGGAGGGGTGGGAGGTAGGTGGGAAGGGGGAGGTAGGTGGGAAGGGGGAGGGAGGGTGGGTAGTGGTACGGAAGAGGCCAAGGGGGAAGAAGTAGATGACTTTGGGCAGTGAAAGATTAGGAGGGGATGAATGAGACCTGCTGTCGCACCCCGAGACAGGTATCGGGAACGAGAGTTGGAATTTTCGTTTGCTTATGTTATACCACCATTCAGCAAAGGAGTTTTTGGCGAATGTTTGGCAATTGCTGCAATGACATAGTAATTGCATAGAATAAGGCCACTGGGGGCTTTGAATTTCCTGTTTTCACTGGCCCCGAGTAAGAAGGGCCCAGTTTACTTCAGAAAACCTCTCACCCTGTGATGCCTGTTGCGGTTGAGCAAAACGGCTAGGGGGTCCTCCGTATGCGTATGCACTACAGCAGCTCCCCCTCAACTACTTACCACCCGCCTCACCATAGAGCTCCTTAGAGCCAGTTTGCCAAAAAAAGAACAATCATGTTCCTAGGCCTACCAAGTACATTATTTTAAATAAAATCATACCATCCAGACAAAGCCCTTTGATTCCAGAGGAGGAATACATCCATTTTTATTTAATTACTTATTCCGTTTTGCGAGCGCAGCCCCCCCCCCCCCCCCCCCCACCACCACCACCACCACATAAATAGCTCCATCTCGCATGAGAGATAGACTCACATGCTAGTTGCACGTGGAACAAGCCGCTCTGCATCTGCATCCACGATAAATCCCCCCGGGGTTTACGCACATGGAAGACGTGGGGCAAGTAGTAACGATATATTGGAAGGTTGGCAATTCAATAAAACCTAAGTACAGCTGCTTCCAGTGGAATACCTCAATTGAACTCAGGAGTAATCACATACTGTTCATTACACAAGAAATGGAACCTTATCCTCATGTGATACAACCAAAGTAGAACTCAAAGTTCCAAGTAGTTATAAAGACCCCCCGCTCACCTTTTCCCTCATGGCCACCCGAAAGCCAAACCTCATTGACTACCCAATCGGGTAGTATACCGCCATATTAGGCTTAGTTAAATAAAAAACAAATATTAATCAATTGCCAACCTTGCGGAGCAACAAATCAATTCAGGATCAGCTATCAAATGCCTAGTCTGGTTGCACAACCTCTCGTAGTCAAATGCCCCATTCTTCATTCTCCTAAAATATTGCTAATCCCATATCGTGTACCTACATAGTTCAGCACCCCCCTATGTATTACCATAAAGCACAAGCAAACCTCCTCTCCACACCTCCAGGTATCCTCACTTGATCCTCATGTAAGCGTAAAATCATATATAGTAATGTTATCTACTTACCAAGAACAACAAATACTGTAAACGTAGAGCCAGTATGGTATACCAAATCACCACTAAAAGAACCACGTTACCTCCCTAGGCCGCAAGGAGCAATTCTCTCGACTGAGCACCCCAACTCGCAAGCCATAAACTAAAGTCCAGCAAATGTGTGAATTGAATATGGAACAGAGCAAGATGGAATAGCTATAGACATTTTTAAAAGCTATACAAAATCACCGGACTGCCATTTAACTCCACGCTCTACTCTGCCATTTCAGTACCAACAGCTCTAAGTATAGCTCTCTAGCTCCCCTGAAAAAGGACCTCTCAGGGTGTAAACATACATGAAACGAGGTAATATACGTAGACGTAACCCTCGAATCCCTACATCCCTTACTTTCCCTTTTTAGAGCACCTTCAGCACAGTGCATAGACACCCACATTTATCCAGATTCTTCCATGCATGACAAAATAGTTATTGTGGATTGGGTAATGAACAGCAAAGTAGAGAAAACATAAACCACGCAAGCAAGAAATATCATCAGAAAAGGCGAAAAGTAAAACATAAAAAATTGAAGTAGGATCATTCATGGAAGTACAGGAATAACTAATGTGGCTTATCTGATCTTCTGTTACTGACCAGGGATGTATTCCTCATCTTCACCCGCTTTCTTTCTCTTGCCTCCCGACTTGCGGGAACCCTGGGGGGTGCTGCCGGGTGCTGACCTTGGGGTGGAGTTCGCACTAGGCATTCTAGAAAGCATTTGTTGCTTCGACTGTAGTGTGTATTGCTGGGGCAAGGTTTGCATAATTACATCGTCAATTTCTTCTTGAGAGGGTACTTGTATTTGCGGAACGGCACCTTGCCACTGGGGATATGTAGGCATTTGATAGCCTGAGGGTTGTGTAGGCATTTGATAGCCTGACGATTGTTGGTTAGAAATATTCAGAAGTGCTGGGTCGATTTGATGTCTTTGAAATTGCCCCAAACCGAGACTCATCTGCTGGCCAAGAGCAGGTTGCCCGTACATATTCTGTGGTTGCATAGACATGTAAGGACTGCGCATTTGTTGATGCATGGTTTGACCATGTTCATGAAATTGATAATCTTGCATATATCCGGATCCACCAAGTACGTTGTTTTGTGGCGTTGAAGTATGCCCCTGGCCATTTAGTGTTCCAAGCATTTGAGTGGTAGGATACGCAATGCATTGTCCCTGCAGATTTCCCGAAAACTGTGGTTGAGTGGGGTAGTTACTCTGCAACTGCATAGGGCTCTGAGGAAGTTCCACGAAACTGTCTGAATTTGTAGATGAGAAACTCTGGCTGGGAAAACTACCGTTCATCTGCGTCGCTATTGGCGCCAGCGGGGTTCTTGGAGAAGCCGCTGGCGTACGCGAATTATGATACATAACCAACTTTTTGATTGTCTCGCCATCATCTTTCCCCACAGAACTCCAGAGGGCTTTAAACTCTTTATTGAAGTTTGCTTGAAGATCAGCTGGAACTTTGTCTTTGTATTGCGCCATCGTTTCTTGCTTCTTCTTAATGAGGTCGGTGAGCTGTTGGAATTTTCTAAACACTTCTGGACTGCACAACGGCATAGAGCCAGCGCTACTCTGAGGAGTTCCATGGTTATTTGAAAGCTCTGAATTTGCTTGAGATGACAGGGATGCCAGCTTTCTAGCAATCGTGTTCGGGCTGAGAGCTGGAGAGCTCGAGGGGGTTGTGTTCTCTTTATTCCCCTTTCTTCGCTTTAACACGGGCCCAGGAACCGGGGGTGGTGGTCTCATCATGCCAACGGGCACTTGGGGTGGAAAGTTACCACTACCTGCTTGAGCAGAAATATTCTGCTGCTCAACGATATTGCCGGCTTGATTCTGGGTCCATTGAGCCGAGTTCAGGAGATTGATTGAGGAACCACTGACAGCGGTCTGACTCTGAAGAGCCTGAGTGAGGTTATCGAAGGAGGTTTGAAGTTCGTTTTGCATCTTCTTCAGAATGCGGTTTTCTTCCTCCAATTTTTGGAACCTTTGGTTAATTTGGTCATCTCTGGCTTGTAGCTGTGCTTCTGAGACAAACTGATCATTTGCGATTGTCGGTGCTGAGTGCTCAGACTCGATGGAGGCAGTCTCGCTGCTGGGGGATGTAGACATGTTTTTATCCTTTAGACCAAGTGGGCTGTTATTTGGATTGGAATTCTCTGGTGAAGGAAGGGCCATGTTTTCGACAGCCTTGCCCTTCCCTTTGGCAGATTTAGAGGAGGCGGCAAGCTGTGAGAGGAGCAACCCACTGTGAACGGCGGGAATTTCTGGTGGTGATTGTTGATCCGGGTCGAGGATTCTTGTAATTGGTGGAGGCGTACTATTGCGGCACCCAGACAGCTCCTCATCAAAATACCCGTCTTCAGTATCACCGTTGTATATCCCGTTAAAGTAAAATCCGTCTACATTGCTTTCGAAGCACGCCATTCAGAAGCAAGGTAGAATGTGGTATTGGGAACAAGCGAGGTATGAAGCGCTATTTGATATACTAGAAGTAGGATCGTTTGACGATTGGGGTAGCAGGGAGTGGTGGGTTTTGGGTGGTGGTTAATGGGTGCAGGAATGAACGAGGGTCGGATGAACGAGAGTTGAACAGGGGTTGAACGAGGGTCGGATGAACGAGGGTTGAACGAGGGTTGAACGAGGGTCGAATGAACGAGGGTTGAACGAGGGTTGGACAACGAGGGTTGAATGAGGGTTGAACAACGAGGGTTGAATGAGGGTTGAACGAGAGTTGAGCGGGTGAGGATATAAAGACAACGAAGCTGGTCTCCCAGTGTCAGGTGCTGAGCCCTCGTCTAAGCAGCGAGTTCTCTAAATCACAACACATACACATCCCTTATCTGTGGTTCCGTCCCCATAGAATTTACCTTTCCACCTAGCCTTGCCATACCCATCTGACCTTTTGTGGCAGCATCTCACAGAGACGAGACTATGCACAGAGTACCCCGGCGGGGCCTGACAACCCGGCCGGTATAATCCTCATTTGCTCCTGAATAGTTCCTCGCTTGCTATTCACGATCGGTGGGCGAATAAATGTCTGGTCTGCAACCATACAACCTAGCTTCGTGCCCCGTAACCCCATATCTTCTCCCTCTGGTTAGTTCCACATGGCTCGCCATGAGCGGGAGAACTTTCCCGGCTCAATATATCGATGGAGCTCTCCAGAGTCGAGAGAGCTTACTAGCTAGACTCACTCCACCATAATACAGGCCGAAAATAGGGATTCAAGTGGACCAATTCTCTGAATGGAACATTTCCCAGATTCTGAACGCATGGAGGGGATGTAAGTACCCAGCCAACAGAACGACCCTAAGAAAGACCGCCAGGCCTAGTCTGGTTGGCACAAGCCGCTCATAGAGCGCAAAATTGACTCCAAGTGATCAGTAAGAATGTTATCAAGAGGGCGGAAAAGAGAATGCCTCTTCTCTCCTGGAAGCTCGTGGGCTCTAAGTCTGTTCCTTACCTGCAACGCAGAAACAGTAAGCTTTGATTCTAGTCCTAACGTCCCAAGGAATATCCTAATAACCTTTGAAGCTTCATCAGCTACCAAAACGCACGTCGGACCACGCTCACAGGTGGCTTCAACTGTCCAAGCTGTGTTACCGTCTCACAGCTATCCCCATACTTCTCAGGCTCGGCTAATTCATAAGTATGATTGTAGCGCGAAAGCCATACAAAACACACTGGAATTTACAAAACCAAGTTGCTCATCACCAGATCAAGGCCCCCCTAAAAAAGAAAGAAGATAGGATCTACGATGCTGTTAGTCTGGCGGACACCGATGCTACAACGTTGGAAGACTGCATGGTCGCTTAGACAAGCATTTAGCAGCCGCAGATCGGAATGACAGGGCTGCCAGCCAGATGTTTCAGAGCTCTCCCACGCGACTCGGTTGGTGCTGGTACCGATACAACCGACAGTAACAACCTATGCCTACTTAGTTATCCGGCGGGCACTGGGTTATGGGGTTGTTTTATATCGAGTCTATTTCTAGGGCGGCTCATTTGGAACCTTGGCTCATTTTCATCAAGAAGTCCATGGTTGCAACAGAGCTAAGTTGACCATTGATTAGGAGCCCTACGCTCGCCGAATTGACCATTACTTAGGCCACAGTTGCAACCTACACCACAGCGTTGAAGAGCAAACTACCCTGAACCGAACTTCTTTTAAAGAGTTTCTGGGAGGAAAAAAAGAGTAATAGTATAGTTAAATAGACTCGCTGTCAGTAGTATATTCAGCACTATCGTACATGACTTCTTCCCATACAAGGCAGGCTGTTGCTCTGAATATGTTGCCAAAGATTTTGCCATAAGAATATATAAGCTGCTTGATGGGAATCTTGAAACTTATACTCTGTAGAAAAACCGTTACTTTTAAGAAAATTAATACAAACCATTTCAGATTCAGGAGTTGAATATGCATTCAAATCATTATATAATCTTTAACCATATCTATAGATCAGTTAAAGCAGTTTGATCCCCGCCAGAGGAGTTTGCGTGCTCTTAAGGGGCCTGTCTATAGCTGCGCTGCAACCATGGCCTATTTGATGGGGCTCCTAATCAATAGCTGTGTTGCAACCGTGGCCTATTTGATGGTCAATTCTGCTCCTAATAAATGGGTCAACTAAGCTGTGGCCATCGCCTCAGTCAAATATAAGTTTATCAGAACCCAGTTTCTAGAGATAGCTACATCAACAGAGCAGTTCAGCAATATCATTTCCACAGAGCAACAATGCCAAGTCCTTCTACCAGTCTCACGAGACTATGTTCTACGAGCTATAGCGCCTGCAAAACCGGAGAAACCAATATAGATCTACTTGAAGGAAGGCCCTCCAAGCAAACTTCCGGGCAAATCTCTAAAGCTCTCCCATCCCCATCATCATCAGAAGATATCACCTCCCCCATCTTCTTCTGGAAACTCGAAGAAACCCCTTACGGCTGCTTCTGCCAATGGTACCCCTCCCGCTTCACCCACCCTCTCCTATCTTTTACCATCCACACGCATCCCAAACAACCCTACGCCGTAAGCCCCACCTCAAAACCCCCCACAACCCCAATAACATTCACCTCCTGTGAGCAATTCATGATGGCGCACAAAGCGCATCTCTTCTCCCCGGACGACCGCACAATCTACAACCGCATCATGTCGTCTACCTCTCCCCAAGAACAAAAGGCCCTTGGGCAGCGCGTCCCAAACTTCGACGAAGATATTTGGAACTCGCACCGCCTCGTGATCGTGAAATGGGGGAATTACCTAAAGTTCTCGCAGAATGAGAAGCTGAAAGCGTTGTTGCTGGGGACGGGAGAGAGGGAATTGGTAGAGGCGAGCCCGAGAGATCGGATTTGGGGGGTGGGGTTTGAGGCCAAGAATGCAGAGGAGAATAGGGAGAGGTGGGGTTCGAATTTATTGGGGAAGGCATTGATGGCGGCGAGAGAACGGATAAGGAGAAAGGAAGAGGAGGAGAAAGTGAAGGGGAAGGAGGAGAAAGTGAAGGGGAAGAAGGAACGTGATGGTAAGGGTGAGTGAGGATAAAGGTGAGAGGCCATAGGATGGGGGTGCTGGTGAGGTAGAAGGGATGACATGGACACAATTATAATAACTATTAGGTTGATGTGACTTCAATGCCTCCTCTTACATAGTCTATTGTCGCAATTAAATTCATGATCACAGTTCTCGGGGACTCCTGAAACTATTGTTTTACTGAGACGATGAGATACAAGTCGATCTATATCAAACACGCAGAGGGGAAGTATGGAAGTACTAAAACCGAGTAAATTATGTAAAAGAGCAGAAAATCAACCAATGATCCAAACCACAAGAGAATCAATGTTTTCCAGTATACCCATTTCCCACCTCTAGCATACTAAGTACCCCCTTTTCTGTCTCATGCATGAAAGTCCATATCCAGTACCTATTGAAGCCCATACCTATTAAAGCCCAACTCCCATATCCCAACATTTCCACCATGCTTGTCAAACCCATCTCTAATCCATACCTAAGATCATAGAAAGTAATATCCTACCTAAAAAGCCCTATCCACCATTTCCCCAATTCCAAGAATGATACTCTCCACCTCATCATGATCCATTAGGTCCCCGGGCGCAAATACACCAAGCCCAATGCTCCCTCCGTCAACAGCAACTTCAATATCCAAATTATTCTATGTCAAGGTTAGCCTTCGTACACTTCTTTACTAGGCGATTCATGATGCTTACCATGATGTGCTTCCTAACCAAATTTGTACCTAACATATCGTCACCAACTGGAGCCAAAATAAATGGTTTTGCTTGCTCCTCAGGCTTACGCAACTTCGCTGCCTCTGCCGCTGTCTCTGGAAGTACTGGCTTGACTTCCTCCAACATCGTCCATGAATCATCTTCATCACCCTCGGCGTGCACCCCCATATCATCCTTCGTTCCGTCCAGGTTAACTTTTGATAGTCTCAAATAGTTAAACCACGCATCAACCTTTACTCCTTCGAACCCTCCCCTTCTAGTCCATCTTTCCACATCAGCGATACTTACGCCTGCAGAATTGTCTGCGTTATTGATTTCTGCAAGATCTCTTTGGATCCTCCTAGCAAGCGTGTGCAACCCTGTGGTTTTAGGACGCCTCACTCTTAACGGCAAGAGATTGAGGGTTGGTGCCGTTAGATTATACAGATCCTCAGTGGATGTATTGATGAGCAGATGGCGGTTGGAGAGGTATATGCCAATTACGATATCTTGATCTGCGTCCTCGGTGTCAGATGGGGAGGAGGGGCGGGGAGACGTTGCTTCTAAGGCGCTGGATGAATTTTGCGTTTTTGAGGGCTTCGGGGAAAGTAGTTCAGTATATATCTTCGAAAACGAAGCTAGGAATAGCGATTGAAGAGTGATTCCATGTTTCCGGCATTGCCCTTCCAGCGTAATCGAATTACTAAAAAGGGTAGGATTGAAGATGGATATTCTCTCTTTCGGCTTCTGGCCTAACTCATTAGAGTTAGACCGGGAGGAAACGAGTGTGGATATTGCTCTATCGAGATATTCTGACCAGAAGTTTTCCTGTTTCGATCGATCCCGAGAAGAAGTATACGCAACCACATCAGCAAGAGAAGGCTGGCACATGGATGCCTTCGTGAGTTCCATCGGCAATTTGGTTGCGGTACTTTGAGGCGGGGAATTAGATAGAGTCTCAATTACAATTTGTACTGGTGCTGCTGCAGATGGGCTCAGGCTATCCCGCACTATTGGCTTAGGAGCCTGAGAGACAGAATTGTATATCTTTCGTAGTTTCTTGAGCAGAAGTGGAAGACTAACTCCGTCATATAACGCATGGTGTATGGTGAGAAAGAGTAAAGACTCCTTAGCCGTATTTATCATCCTTAGCCTGACTAATGGGGATCTCAATGAAACTCGCTTTTGTTGCTCTTGAGAGACCTGTGAAGAAACGAAGTCTTGGTAGTTCTTGCTTGGGATTGACATCTCTTCCACCGTGAATTGCGCCTCGACTTCCGAAAATACAACTTGGAGGATAGGAGCTCTCTCCATGCCAGTCGAAATGAAGGTCGTCCGAAGTATAGATTCCTCTTTGACGAGCATCTGCCAGGCAGTTTCCATTCTCTCACTAGCCAGCGGCTGAGATATAAAGCTAAAAGTAGGCATGAAGAGGCTTCCGCAGGTGTTCTGCCATATGGATAACATATATATCTGCCCCGCTGTTGCGGGCATAATCAGCTCCAGACTCTCTGCATTAATCCCTTTTTCCTCAAGTAGACTCTTTGTATCGATTCCAGTCAAAGCGTTTTCAATTGCTTGGTTGGTATTTATGACAATCGCTGGGGCATCATCTTTCTTTGCCTTTTCTGCTGCTGCCAGACCAATTTTTTCAACCGTACCATTTCGCAAAATCTCTGCTACCCCTAACCAAATTCCTTCCTTGCGTAATTCAGAAGATACTCGAATAGCACTGATGGAGTCTAATCCTAGATGAAATATTGTCTGGCTGCGCTCGATTTCTGCTACTGGTATTTGCGCAATTGCGGCAAGCACCTTTCTGACCTTCAATTCAAAGGGGCACCAGTCGTCTTTCACATGTCCAGCGACCTTGGTTTTGTCGATTGAATTCTCCGGTACGCCTTCAGTCAAAGGCCTGTGAATGTGAACCGGCTTGGTATTTCCAAATCGAACCGTATCGTTATCATATGAGACTGCTGGAGAGTCTGGAGACTCAATGATGTGTGAGAGTAGGGAGTCAAGAATCTGCAACATGTTCTCAACCTGTTTTGACGACATAGTGGTGGATTTACATGCCGTTCTCCAGGCCAACTTACTGTCGTCTCGTTCCATTTCCACGCAAACATTATACTAATGAGTTTGTATTAGCTATAATACAAATGTCATGCATTAACAATAATTTCAACTTACCTCAATATCGGAAGAGCCTTGGATAGACTGGTAGAGTCTTGGCGTCTTGAAGTCAGTCTGTCCACGCTGGTAGATAAACAAAGTATCGAACAGGCGTTTCCCACCAGTGTTCACAAGCCTTTGAATCATCCTCAAAGGCGTATGTTGATGCTTGAGCAAATTTCCACTGTTGTCTTGCATGTACTGAAGCAGTGTTCTGTAGGATCCATGCACAATGACACGGACAGGGACAGTATTCATAGATGGGAACATTATCTCTTCTGCATTGTCCGTATCTCTGCCAGACAATACGGTTCCAAAGATCAAATCGGACCTTCCCAGGTAGTAGGCGAGCACAAGGCCCCAACAAGTTTGACCCAGGGTTTGCATAGTGATCCCGAGATGCTTGCAGAAAGCTGCTGCACTTGCATAATCTGTCTTCGAGACGAGTTCGTTTCTGTGTGTCTGACGTAGCTTCGGGTCATCACATAGGCGCGGGAGCCCCGAGATTTGGGCTCCTTGCAACAGCTGTTTCCAAAATCGTGAAGCTTCCTCTGGATTATTCTTCAAGATATTCTCTAGCAATGAAGTTGTCGAGGGTCGGGGAACGAGAGAGTTGTGATAAGCCCTACGTATATCTTCATGCAATAGACCAATAGACCAGCCATCATAAAGTGCATGGGACATGGAAAGTAGAAGGTATCGAGATTTGTCTGCCTTTACGACCGTCAACTGGAGTGGTGGTCGCTGCAGCAAATCTGCAGCCTTTGCGCAACGGTCCATAGCTGCTTGTAACTCTTGCCAAACATCATCTCCCAAAGAGAGTGAAATTTGTGTCCACGGGACCTCAGTCTTTTTGTGGACGACTTGACCGAATGCATGTGGAGATACGATTCCCAACTCGTGAACTTGGAAAAAGCTGGTCCTTAGTATAGGGTTTTCTTGTATCACCATCTCCCAAGCATTGTGTAGCCGCTCAAGGTCAACATCATTGTCGATTTCGAGAACATCATGATTAAAGTAGAACTTATAGTTAGAGGTTAGCGTTTCTGCAATCATGGCTTCCTGTAGGGGCGTTGTCGGGTATATCGCTTCAAAACTTTCTTCAGGGAACTGCTTTCGTGCCTGGGCCTCAAAGTCAAAAAAGCTGGTATCATCCGAAATTTTCTGTGGCTGCATAGATGCCTCCTGCAAATATGCATTTAGCTTTCTGATTGTTGGGTTCTGCATGATGGCGCTAACGGAGACTTGAACCCCACTTCGGCGAAGGCGAGCTGACAGCTTGATTGCCTCTATACTGTCCAGCCCGAGCTCAAAGATCGAAGCATTCTCAGAAACTTCGGACTCTCCCAATCCAGTGAGATTTGCCACGATTTGTCTAATTGCCAGAGCTTCAGGAGTCCATTCAAAACCTTCATTATAGCCATTCACCTGTGGGGCCTCGACCAACAATGTACATGATGCTGTAGTCGATCCCTCCGCCGCCATGGGAGTACTATCAGGCTGCTTCAGTAACTGTGCTAAGGCACCTTCCGTCCTTGATATCAACTCCAAGGCTTGCTGTTCTGACAAAACATCCCCCTTTGCAGAGATAGTAATGAGCAGTTCTCCATTGCTATGTTGCTCAATTTCAACAGACACTGGGAACTATCGTGCAAACGCCTTGTCAGTTTCTTATTTTTCAGGGGAAAGAGACATGACTCACATCAACTTCGGCTTTGCTTTGCATGGGCCTCCATAGTGGAGTAGTTGTTGCACTATGTTCGTCAAAGACTCTCTGGTATACAAACAGACTCTCAAATATCTCGCGGCCAGGAGAAAGTGATAACCACTTTCGTATTAAGCGTAGTGGAGTATGATGATATGGTATCGATTCCGCGTTGAACGAATGTGCTTGCTTGACCAACTCTCTCCAAGTGGTAGATCTTGTGAGCTGAAGGAAACAGGGAACTGTGTTGAAGACTGGCCCAATAGCGCCTTCGACTCCATCAAGTGACAAGGTTCGACCCGATACCACAACTCCAAAAGTAACTTCTTTACCGATGTGCGACGCGAGCACAGTAGCCCACGCAGCTTGAACCAAAGACTGAGCAGTGCACCCAAATTGCTTGCAGCCTTCATCTACCATAGTACCACTGATTGCCATAGGAAACTGAAGTGTAAAGTCCTTTTGCCGGCGCTCATCTAGCCGCCTGAACGACAAAAATTGCTTCGTTTGTAAATGCTTCTTCCAGAAAATCTCGGCCTCTTTAAGGTCACAAGCCATGATATGTGGGACAACATCAGAAAATTGGCAAAGTCGAGGCTGATATTTAATATTATAGGCGTCCTCGACATCTCTCAGAATAATGGGTATGCTGTTTCCATCATAGAGACCATGGAAGATATTCAGTGCCAGAATGGTCCTGGATGGGGTGCGGACAACCAGGAAGTATATGGGTGGTTCCCGCAGGCTCTTATTAAAGCGAGCTAAGCTGTTTTTTTCCTTCTGCAATAACTCCTCGAGCTGACCATCTTCAGCAATGTCCATAGCAACCCAGTTTACGGTTGTTTCTTTGAGTATAACTTGGGCGTATCCATCGGTAGTATCATAGAAACATGTGCGCAGAATATCTGTTGACTTTATCACCGTGGTCCAAGCTTCCTTCAGCCTCTCAATATCGGTGTGTGAGGTAAGCTCGAAGGCAAACGATACAAAATAAAGTGAGTCATCGGAATCAATGAACCGGAGTATCATTCCTTCTTGCAAGGCTGAGCAGGGGAGAATTTGTTGCACTTTATCTGGGCCGATGTGGAGTTGTTCACAGACCTCGAACGAGTTCTTGCTAGAGAATGCTGACAGCTTCTGTCGGACATCTTCGAGGTTATTGGCCATGTTATGATTTGCATCCGAAGTCTCCGAGAGAGCACGAGCGAGCCTTGCGAGGGAACTATCTAGATGAGAGTTAGCTGGTTAAAAGAGGGTTGAGTTCAGGGTAACAACTTTGCATGATCATGGAAACCGTAGCTGTGTTAAAACCTTTCTTCTTCAACTTCCTAGCTAGTCCAACCACGGAAACTGAGTCAAGACCTAGCTCAAATATAGTCGAAGATCTCTTGATGTCTCCTCGCTGAAGCCTAGTCATTTCTGCAAGGATAGTCTGAATTTTTACTTCGGTAGCGGATAGACTTCCCTCTCTCTCTTTTCTGTAGGCTAGCGACTGGAGAACCTCCAAAGACGCATCCATGTATATTTGTGTGAGCTGCTTGTTGTCAACTTTGTTATTGACGGACAGTGGTATCTCCAACAAAGGGAGGAAATGGGTCGGCACCATATAAACAGGGAGATTCTTCTTGCATGAGTTTAGCAGCGAGCCTATTAGAGTTGAGTACTCTCTAGTAGTAATCAAAGGAGATGCTCCTTTTCTCATGCAAGTGCCGTTAACGGAGAAGAACGATACCAGTTGATCTCTCTGCTGCTTTGGATGCCTGAGTACCAGAGTTGCGGCTGCCTTTACGTTAGGGTCTGCACGCTTAAGAGTTGCATTGATTTCTCCAATCTCCAGCCTTTGCCCTCGTAGCTTGACTTGATCATCGGCCCTCCCAAGGAAGTCAAAACACCCATTGTAGAGTGCTCTGACCAAATCGCCAGTGCGGTATATTCTGCCAAAATCAGATTCAGATCAAATACACTAGACTTCTAGGGGTTACCTTTCGCCATATTTTTCTAAAGTTGGAAACTTTTCTTTTGTCAAGTCTGGTCGATTCAGGTAACCTTTTCCAACTAACTTTCCAGACATGCAGAGCTCCCCAATAGCACCTTTGAGAGTTGGTTGATTTGTGTTCGGGATCATGACAAATGAGCCTACGTTACTGAACTGGGGTCCGATATTGGATGGTTTCCCATCTTGAGGTACTTGGGGCAACATAGTGCAGCCAATTGTCACTTCAGTTGGCCCATAGCTACCTTTCAATTAGCTTATTTCCTTTCTTATACCGAGAAGAAAACTCACCCATTGTAAAGCACGCCATATTTTCCCCAGGTATCTAGAACATCTTGTTTTAATGCCTCTCCGCCAACGATAAAGACACCGCGCAACAAAGAGGGGACTTCTTTGGGATCTAGTAAGGCAGCTAAACTAGGTGTGAGGTCCAAATGTGTGATCTCAAGCTTGCTGATTGCTAGTGAGAGGTCTTCAAAGAGAAGATCCCTGGGAGCTGACGTAACGCAAATTCCAATACTCCAGCTCCAGAACTGCTCAAGCACGCTGACATCAAAGTGAAATGAGGCAAATTGAAGAAATCGAGATTCTTTATCCCAACGTCCTTCAAAAATGCGTTGAAAGGCGAGCATAGCTTGAACAGTGTTCTCGTGTGTAATTTCACATCCTTTGGGAGTACCAGTAGTTCCTACTCTCATTAATAAACTTGACTATGCCATCTAAGGAAGGATCTTACCTGAAGTGTAGAGGCAATAGCACAAGCTACTTGGAGTCAGGTCCTTGAGGTGTGGTCGCTCTGTTGATGAGCATTGAATCCTTTCTTCTCGCCCTACTACAAAAACTCCAATTTCTACTCTCCTCCTCAGGTCATCCGCGAATCGATCCATGGTGAGAATGCATTGAGCCCCGGAATCTTTCACAATATATATCTTGCGATCAATTGGTGCCGTAGGATCTAATGCCACATATCCATAGCCTGCCTTAAGTATACCGAGGATTGCAATCGATGCTTCTGGTGACTTATCAAAACAAATACCCACTAAACCTCCAGTGTTCACAGTGTAGCTGAGTAAGAAATTAGCCACCTTGTTAGCTTCCTGATCCAGCTGTTTATAGGTCCATTGTTGCTTCTCCACTCTGTCCTTTGTTATGCTCGTTGCAAACTCCAAGGCAATTTTATCCGGTATCAGGTCGCAATGTTTCTCGACAAATTGATGGGCGAATACCACATTGGAGGGAATTTCGAAATCTACTGGGGGAAATATTGAAAGAAGCTCGTCTTGGAAGTGCGAGAATTCTGTGCATTCACTGTGTGGATTCTCAAGTATATCAATCAATGCTGCATCAAGTTGCTGGACAAGAACCTTGCTTTGTTCCAATGGGAAGATGTCATCTCTGCATGTAGCTCGTAACATTAGACTGTTGTTCTCTGATGGCTCGACTTCGATGGATACAGAGTACTAGTCGCATGTTAGTCAAGTCCTTGGAAACCCTATTTGTGCCACTTACATCAACGTAAGCGCTCTCATCCAATGTGGTCCACAAGGGTGGTTCGTCATTAAGGGCCTTCAATGCCGTCTTTTGGTATACAAAAATAGAGTCGAAGAAAGATTGATCTGGATGATCGAACCACCTCTGAATCAATCTCAGTGGAGTATGTTGGTGTGGGAGGACTCTTATATTGCTGTCTTGGATCCTTACAACGAGGTCATGGTTGCTCCCGACAACAGTGCAGAGAGCTGGCACTGTGGTGAGGCAAGGAAAGACTGTATCCTCAGCATCTGGTATTCCAGTTCGACCAGATAAAACTTTCTATGCATTAGTAATCAATCTGCTCACGCAATAAATCTCATGCGAGCTTACCCACGCCAAAGACAACCTGAGACTCTCCAAGATATGCTGATAGTATTCTTGCCCAAGCAGCCTGCGCCACTGCATGAATCGAATATCCTAGCTTTTGGGAAGCAGATTCAATCTCAGAAAACCTCCAGGCGGAACTCCGGGCTGTCACATGACTGGACCGGGATCGGGCTCGAGTGGCAGTCAAGCTTGGGAATTTGGAGATGGCACTCCCTTCAAGCTGTTTTAGCCAGAACGACCGACTCTCCTCTAATTTAGATGCATCAAGTGCGCCCTCCATAATCCTCCCGAGTGGACCAGCAAAATGAGGCCGGATGCTGGGGCCTTTCCCAAGATATTTGCTTCTAACGGCGTCCAAGATCATTTGTAATGATTGCGCATCATAGAGAGCGTGATGTGCAGAAAATAGAAGCTGTATAGATGTTTCGGCCATGATCAACGTGAGATGCCAGGGTGGGAGGCCAAGATGGCGGACAGACTTAGTGGCCAATGAAGACTTTTGTTGTTCAATGGTAGACTGACGCTGAGCATCATCGGTCCTCATCAAGGTCCATGGTAGCTCAACACTCTTCTTCGAATAAATGACGGTGGCAAAGGAATGCTCGTCGCAATCTATGCTGAAGAATCCTGCTCGGAGAATTTCATTTTCTTCCATGATCTCTGTCCACGCTTGTCTTAGAGGTTGAACATCGGCAGTTGGAAATAGTTCATATAGGTAGTGGTTGAAATATAAACAGCCATCTGAGCGCAGGAACTGAGAAAGCATGCCAGCTTGTGTTGCAGTACACGGATACACTGCAACTATCTGATTAGATGAAAGCGTATATTCTGCAATTAGTGAGCTTGTGAAGCGTGCTGCAAAAGAGGTTAACTGGTAGGTTAGCGCAAGTGATTCTGTATCTTGCTTATCTCCAGAGGTTTTGTAAATCAGCCGTGGCGATAATTGCTTGATTGAAGGGCACTGCTTGCGGTTAGGGATCTGAGTACTAAATAGGTTCAGGGTAATACCTCAAGTATGTCAATTACAGTTATTATAAATCCTCGTTTTTGCAACCTCATCGCGACCTGCGCAGCGCTTATACTATCCAGGCCTATTTGATAGATTGTTGAAACTTTGGAAATCCTATCCACTGGAAGTTGAGAGATCTCTGCTATGATGTCGCGAACCTCTAATTCCTCTTTGGTCCATTCCTCGGTGTGTTCTAGTGTATTACTTTCGCTTAAGGATTCAATATCCTGCTGAGAGAAGAGGGACTTCAGAGCCTTCTTGTCAACCTTACCAGCTGCCGAAAGAGGTATATGATTGATGACAAGCATAACCCCAGGAATCATGTAAGTAGGTAAGGCTAGCTCTGCTGCACTTCGCGCAATGAATAGCAGTCTTGCCTTTATCTGCAGGTCATCAATGACGACTGGGACGGCGCCTTGATTCTCTCTGCCTTCGAGAGCTAAAAATGATACCAGTTGTTCTTTAGCACCAACAGAGTGTCGCAATACGATTGTTGCAGTTTCTTTGATCTCTTCATGACTGTTCTTGATCACATGGTTAATTTCGTCAAGCTCGACCCTCAGCCCACGAATCTTAACTTGGTCATCCAAACGACTTATGAACTCGAATGTGCCATTTGCCAACATTCGAGCATTGTCCCCTGTACGGTAAAGCCTCTCAGAGCCCACCATGATAAATTTCGCTTTCGTCAGCTGAGGGTTATTGTGATATTCTCGAGCAATTTGGGGACCTCCAATACACAGTTCTCCGCAGCCAAGCTTCGGCAGTGTATAGCTAGAGTCTAGTGAGAGGATATGGAGGGATGCTGATTGAAACGGTGCTCCAATGTTGGCTGATTTGACTCTTCTGTCAACTGGTACGATCGTGCAACACATTGCAGCCTCTGAAACGACCTATCAGATAGTTCTTCTATAAATAGAGCTTGCGATTCACTATACCTGTGGGCCCGTATGAGTTGACGCAACGATGTCCCCAGTCATTGATCAAATTCTGTGGCATTGCCTCCCCTATGCAGTATAGAAGCTCTACCTTAGGCAAATTTTGAGCAATCAGCGTTGAAGCCACCGTTGGGGTTAAATCAAGTATCGTGATGTCCATCCTGTTGATTGTTCCTTCAATATCACCAAGAAGCTGCTTCTTCCCAGCAGAGCAGAGGGTAAGGCCGTAATTCCATGCCATGAAACAATCATAATAACACATATCAAATGTTATGGCAGCAAATTGCAGAATGCGTGATTCTCGATTCCAGGGAATGATATTTCGGGATGCCCTGACAGTCTGCAAAGCGCTTTTGATTTCGACAGACACGGCCTTTGGCAGCCCAGTTGATCCTATGTAGAGGTAAGTTGAATGAACATGCTCCAACGCTTACGGGGACAGAACTCATACCTGACGTATACAGCCTGTATGCAAGATGAGTAGGTGATAGGTCTTCTATGATTGGATTCGCTACTGGATAAGAGCAGAGGTCGAGTTTTTCAAGTATGATAAACTTCAATCCGTCCCGCGCGGGCAAGTCCCTGACTTCAGTACTGCTTGTGATTAACCATCGCGCACCCAACTCCTCTAGCATAAACGCTTTCCTTTGGGCTGGGGCACTAGGGTCTATGGGTGTGAATGCAGTCCCAGCTTTTAGGATGCCTAGAATGCAGATATAGTACTGAGGAGATTTCTCCAAGCATACGGGGATTGCTTCGTCCCTCTTCACACCACATTTGAGAAGAGCATGTGCAACTTGGTTAGCAGCTTGATTGAATGCTTCGTAGGTGTAAGTAGAGACTCTGCCTTCATCGTCTAAAAATTCAAGTGCTGTAGCGGCAGGGTCATCCCTCGCTTTTTGTTCGAGTAACGAATGGAGGAATTTATCAGTCACTTCGGGTAGGGCGATGGGAGGGGAATTAGAAGTTGATAGTAAACTCTTGTCAAGGAAGGTATGATCCACGATAGCAGCTCCTGGAGTCTCTATGCAAGCGCACAAAGTCTGATCAAGTTGACGGAGAACTATTTCAGCTGCCTCTTCATCCATGATAGTGCTATTGGCAAGGTTAGACAATTCCCCCAAATTAATGAATAATAGCTTCATACCGACGGAAGTGGAGCACAAAATCGATGGAATCATGTCTCCGCTTGGGTATGAACTCCAAGACAACTGCAAACTTTGCCGATGTTAGCAATGATACCTAATTTCGTGGCAGGTAATCCTTACGCCCATCTCGCCCGTGTCATCTATAACCTCCCAAAGTTCATCCAAGGCAGATTCTCTCCCATATTGTAAGATAAACAATGTATCAAATAACGTTTGGCCTTCTGTGTGAAGCGTTGTCATGATCCGCCGCAGGGGAGTAAGTTGAAATGGCATAGCCTCTACGTTTGCCTGTTGCAACATCTCCATGAGTGCAGAGTTTGTCAGGCTTGGTGCTAATTGAGCTCGCACTGGTATTGTATTAAAGCAGGGAGCAATGATGTTTTCAACACCAGAAACTGGAATCGTCCGTCCACTGACAACGTTGCCAAAGCAAATGTCAACTTCTCCGGTCTGCACTGCAAGAAATCGAGCCCATACGCTTTGCCCTAGTGCGAGCAATGATATGGACAATTTTTTGCAGCCGTTTTCAATATTGCTCAGTAGTCTTGATGATTTCATTCTTCGTGTAGTCATGCCTGTCAGGTTAGTTTTATAGACATTCGACTTACCTGTGAGATCTGGAAATTGAACAGGTTGAAAACCAGCCATGACTCCTCTCCAAAATCTATCTGCCTCAGGCAGGTCACGGCTCTCAATGAATTGAAGGATACTTGAAAATGAAGGACGGTCTGGTAACGGTAATCCGTCGTATATCATCCGGACTTCCTCCAGTAGCAGGTCCATTGCGAATCCGTCATAAAGTGAATGGTGAGTCGACATTAGCAACACATTTCGCCTCGGAGATTTCAATAAGGTGAATACGAGAGGTGGTCTACCAAGAGTGAGGCCTGAAGACACAATGTTCACCTTTTGATTGGCTGTCGACGACACATCCTCATCATTTTGCACAAAAGCCTCGGTCCATGGTAGGCTGTAGTTCTTCAGAACTACCTGCGCGTAGGCATGCCTATGGTGGGAAGTGAGGCAAAAACATGTCCGCAGCATCTCATTCCGTTGCATTGCTATTTCCCATGCGAGTTTCAACCTGTCCGGGTCCGCTCGAAGCTCGAAGATAGTATGATTATAGTATGATGCCGCATTCCCTCCTGCTCCTTCTGTGAGCATTGCCTCTTGCAAATGCGTGCACGGAAGAATTGCCGTGACTTCTGATTCTATCAACCCAAGTTCATCCAAAACTTGAGCCCTCACAGAGGTAGAAAACTCTTCAAGAAGATCAACCGACTTTGCCCCTGGGTGTTCGTTTACAATATCACGTTTATCTACAATTGCTGCGAGGCCAGTGATCGTTGGGTTTTGCATAATTTGGGAGACCTCCGGACGATTATACCCCATTTTGCCAATTTGCACTGAGAGATGAATAGTGGAAATAGAGTCGAGTCCGAGCCGGAATATGGAGGTCGATTTTTCTATCTCCCGCAACGGAACTTTTGCAAGCTGTGCAATAATCTTCGCCAATGCACGCTCTGTTAACGTCCAGCTATCGCTTTTATCGCCCTCGCCTGACGACTGTGCGCCAAATGGTACTAAATATTTGGCATCCATGGTGAGATAATACCGCTGAAGTGCTTCTTTGTCTATCTTCCCTTGGCCTGTCATAGGAAGCTTAGAAATCGGCACAATGTTGGTGGGAATCATGTACGCAGCTAAATAGCTGGACATTGTCTGGAAAACCTCGGAAATTGTCCTGGAAATCACTGGTCCATGGTGTAAAATCTTGAAGGGTTCCTTATAGTTTGCATAGTCCTGGAGAACCACGAAGGATACAATATGAACGGTATTTGTTTCAGCAAGAGTAATAGTCAGTGTCGTTGCATCGCTTATAAGCTCTTGCCGGAGCAAAACAGAATTGATCTCCCCTAGTTCAATTCTGAGGCCTCGGATCTTCACTTGGTCGTCTTCACGGCCAATGAACTGGATAGAACCGTCAGGAAGAAATCTCCCCAGGTCCCCGCTTCGATAGATCCTTCCATATCTTGGATGAGATATGAATTTCTTGGAAGTAAGTTCTGGCATGTTCAAATATCCTCGACCCTATCCCTAATCAGAAATACCCTCAGATGCATGATATTGGAATACAATTACCACTTGAGAGCCTCCAAAACAAAGCTCACCCACACCTCCCCTAGGAATAAGTTCAAAGCCATCATGTAGCGCCAATATGAACGCAGAGGTATTTTGAAGAATTGGGCCCAGATTATTCAAATGTTCTTGCTGTGTCATGGAAGCATTTATAGTACAGATATTTGTCGTCTCACTAGGGCCATATCCTTGATACAATCCACGGCCAGCCCAATTCGTGAAGACTTTGGGGGTGACAGCTTCACCAGCTGTCACCAACATCTGCACTGTAGGTACATTTGCAGGGTTGATCAGAGCTGCCACAGTAGGAGTGAGACTGAGATGAGTGATTTGAAAGGCATTGATTACCCCTTCTAAATCCAGAAGTAGGGTATCTGTAGTGCCTGTACAGAGGGACATTCCAGTAGCCCAAGTGAAGAAGATATCAAATACGGAAACTGTCAGCGTGTCAGCTTGTCAGCATGACTAAAATGAGTATATCAAGATGTTAAGCTTACCATCAAACGCCTGGGAACAAAATTGTAACAGCCTGGAGCTTGCTGTATATGGGTATACCTCCTTCAGCGCAATGATGTTTGAGACTATATTTCTGTGACTAATCAATACACCCTTGGGAATGCCAGTACTTCCAGACGTAAACACAGCATAGGCCAGTGACGAAGGATTGATTTCGATACTCGGGTTGAAGGAGGAAAACTCGTCAAGTGCTAAACTGTCTACTTCTATTATCTCCGGAACTTTTGAGAAGTCAAGCTTACAATTGACATCGCTGGTTGTCAGACAGATCCGAACTTGTGCATCGCTCAAAATCATCTGAACCCTCTCCGTTGGGGTATCTGGAGTGAGTGGTAGATATCCCGCGCCTGATTTTAGAATGGCTAAGATCGAGATATAGAGCATTAGTGATTTCCCCATATACACGCAAATAAGGCCATCAGCGACCGCGCCCACTGAGATTAATTTGTGAGCGAGAGTATTGGAAGCTGCATTTAATTCCGAATAAGTTAGCTGATCCTTCTTCAGGACATTTTTGTTAAGCTCATGCGCAAATTCAAGAGCGATAGCATCAGGTCGCTCAGTAGCCATCATCTCCACCAACTTCGCCAGAGAGGGAGTATGATCAAGGCTTGGGAAAGTAGGTCCTGGATTTTGGATCGACAGTAGAGTTTCGTCGAGGCTGGATGAAAGTGTGTTCAGGGTAATGAAGGGGCTAGCCGCAATGCTTGAAACAAGATGATCGAGTTGGAATAAGAGGAAATTAAGCTGTGTGGGCGGCAAAATCTCAGCCTTATATGTTGCTTTCAAGGTAATTATCTCCCCACTTGGCTCGGCTTCGAGGAGAAGGGAAAACTAAAGATCATATTAGCTCAACTTCGTTCAGTATCAGGTCAAGCATGCACGAACCTCCAGACGATCAATACTATCTACCTGCTTGATGGAATTCGATGCTTCACTCTCCTTCTCTGATGTTGTTTGCTGCCAAATGAGCAAAGTATCAAACTCTGCTGAGCCTACCCCACAGAGCTTTCTGATCTGCCTCAAATCCAAGTCGCCATACGTTAATAGCAATCTGTTAAAATCATGAATTTCCCTCATGAGCTCAATACACTTTTTAGTCTTGTCTCCCAATACTACTCGCATAGGTAATGTTGAAATGCATGGGCCGATGATGTCCTCAATTCCTGGAAGTGGAATAGTGCGCCCTGAAACCACAGTCCCAAATATGATGTCAGAAGAATGAAGATACATGCTCAGAAGGTAAGCCCATGATGTCTGAATTATAACTTGTGGGGAAACGCCGAGCTCACGAGCCGACTGTTCTAGGCTATACCTGCCTAATTTTAGTTGCAATCTCTTAGTAGCTGTCTCTGGCTTGACCCCTGAGTAGCCATAGAGGTTGGGTAGCTTCGAGTTGGGGGCATCCGCCAGAGCTTCCTTCCAGAAGCTTACACTTTTATTGAGATTCGACTCATTTTTTTGGAGGTTGTATGCGACCACTTCCCGGAATTGTGGTCTATTAGTCACAAGACTGCGTCTATCCTTTGTCAGTATTTTGTTGAAATCCTGAAGTATATGATCCCAGGACCACCCATCATAGAGCGCATGATGGACATGAATGCTGAGATTCACACATATCTCGTTCCTCAGTAAGCAAGCCCTGAAGGGAGGCGTAAACATCTCATTGATATAGAAATGCTGTCCTTTTTCCACTTTAGATGCCAATGTAAATTGCTCCTCTCGTGGCGAGTCCCAGACAACTTGTGCAAACATTCCCGATGCCCCTCCAATGTGGAGAAAGCCAGTCCTCAGAATCTCATTTCGGTGAACCACCTTCCGAAAGGCTGATTCAATCGCAGTGTCTGTATACGAGGTTGGTAGTTCTAAAAGAATCCAATTGCTATACGCTGTTGGATCTCTCATACTCTCAGCGAGCATTGTTTCCTGAAGGGGAGTGCACGGTATTATATCTTCGATATCGTCAAAGCTGTCGCAAGTAAGCTCCACAAGCTTCGACCACCCAGCGTCACAAATCTCTTGGAACCTTTCCGTGGTATCAACATAGTCATTGGAACCGGATTTCCGCTCAGGGGAGGAAGTAATGAAACGCGCGAGCTCTTTGACGCAATCCGCACGCAGAATATCCGCAACCTGGATCACCAAACCCCATCCTCTTAACTTCGAACACACCCGGATGGCCAACAAGGAATCAAGACCATTAGCAATAAAACTAGATTCTTTGGAGATTATAACCCCTTTTAGTACTTCCGTCACAACACTCGCAATCTTCTTCTCCGCCTCACTCATGGAATCTTCAGTTTCGACCAGTCCCTCTCCAATGCGCTGATGCAAGAACTCTTTTTCTAGCCTCTTTCGGTCAGCTTTGCCGCTAGAGAGTTTGGGTATTTCCGCCATTATGATCACGGTGTTTGGTATCATGTAGCCTGGTAGCCACTTCTTTACTGCCTCCCTCACGATAGTGTCCGTCACGTGAAGCTCACAGCCGACAAATGCAACCAAATTGCTTGAAATTACACCGACTACTGCGCCTTTCACACCTGGAGTCTTTCGTATCGCCTCTTCCACCTCACCCAATTCCACTCGCTGGCCCCGTAATTTCACTTGGCCTGTTGAGATTCTTCCGAAACACTCGATAGTTCCTCCAGGATGTATCCTCGCCCGATCTCCTGTGCGGTATAATCTCCCATATCTGCTATTGACAAATGCTTCCTTGGTTTGTTCCGGCCTGTTGAGATATCCGTCGGCAAGTTGATGCCCTCCAACCGCAAGCTCCCCTACCCAACCAATTGGAAGAACGCTTACGTCTTCCCCGGGTACCGTGGGGCCCAGGATAAAAGCGCTCACTGTATCGAAAGGTATACCTACATCGCCCACCGCACCACCTTTGCGAAAGTTCGGTGCAAGAGTGCAATGAATAGCCGCCTCCGTAGGTCCATACATTCCGTGGAGCAATCCATCCCCAAACTCGTCGACAATATGCCGTGTGAGCATCTCCCCAATGGTTAAGACAACCTTGACCTTTGGTATCCGATCTCTCGAGATGACGAGTTCCCCGAGAACAGTTGGGGTGAGTTCTAGAGCGTCCACATCCATCTTGTTTATAACATCAACGATGTCCGACAGTAGGCGGGAACGATCACACCCTATTAGAGCAGCACCCCGATAAAATGTGAAAAAAACTTCGAAGACGAATACATCAAATGAAGGCGATGCAAATTGTAGAAATCGATTGTATTTTGGGATGTGCTTCTCGTGTGAAAGTAAAGATTGTGTTGCTGCGGAATGTGATATTGTCACTCCCTTCGGATTTCCAGTCGAGCCCGAGGTATACATCACGTACGCAGGATAGTCAGGATGTATAGTGGTTATACATTTCCTTTCCGCCACCACCTTGGCTACAGACGCGATATCAATGTCGTCTTCATCCACGAAAACAACCCGCGGGCCTCCGTCCCAAGATACTTTACTTTTGAAGGATGGATCCGCAACGACAACCTGTGCTCCAACGTCTCCTACAACAAACTTTATCCTGTCCACGGGAGCGTCCAACTGCAGCGGAGCAAATGCACCACCAGCTTTCAATATTCCGAGCAAAGCTATATACAACCTAGGTGACTGTGGGAGTAATATTGGAACTATTGTACTCTTTCCTGGCTGAAGGAACAACTTTTGGGCGAAGCATGTGGAGAGTTTGTCAAGATCTGTGTAGGTGAATGTCCGGCGAATTCCGCCTTCAGGAGGCAAGAAGTCCAGGGCTTGCTGGGAATGACTATCTCGCTTAGCATTGGGACTGCCGAGGAGTAACTCGTGGAGCAGCGCTGGGCCCGGGAGGAGCTGGGCAGGATAGTTCAAGATGGATAGACCGTCGTCTGGCATGGATGAGCTCGCTGTGACATCAAGCTTAGATGGTAATGCCCCAGACGTAGGGTTGGATAGTATGAGCAGCGAAAGTTGCTTGCAGAGACTTGGCACATGAGTCTCTGGCAACAACAGTGGAGATGCTGCAATCTTGCATTGCCTCGACGTCTGATCCAAATATACATATATCAATGGTAGCAACGTCGACGCAGAAGGCTAAGCACGATAGTCAGAAAACTAAATTACTCCATAAATATGATGTCTTGGCTAAACATAAATGATCCGGATGACATACCATCTGGCTGTAATACACCGCACTCCCTGTCCCGCTGCTGAGCTTGCTATCCGCTGGGGAACTCTCTACGACTCCAGTGCTGAAGTCCACGCTCACAGCATCCCCGTCAACGGTGAAGGACACGGCGTCCCCAGGAACGTAACCATGAAGCAACATTGCCCATGATAGAGTCAGACATTCTTTGCTGGTCTCCTCACTATCTGGGACTGTCTGACAAGAATACGGTGCTTGTATACGGGGGAAGGCGGTTAAGCCAGAACCCAATAGCGTGGTGGATGTACCCGCAACGGTCATGCTGCAATGATTGAATGAGAGGACCCAGCTGTGGCTGATGTGAGAATTGTGATAAAAGCTGTAATCAATCTTTGTGCCAGAATTCAAAGGCGATGTATAGGTTTATTAGACATAGAAGGTGGGAAGGGGTAATCTGGCGGGTACCTGCCTCTCGTGGGGAAGGCAAGCACATATACCGACACCGAGGGCGAGAGAACTAGGTATACTGCTAAATTGTAGTTATTCCTCGTAGGACATCCCAGCTCGGTAATACTTGGCGAAAACATGAAGCCCAACACGTACTACCACCTCAATTCAAAGGAGCATGGTAGAGCTAGCACAGGAGTTCATTTTCTTCCTTCAGCCATGGCTACAGTAACCCTCAGTCTTCAACACACACCCCGCTGTTACTTGGTGACAGGCTTAGAGACCCACACCGCGGATTAGTTATTGGGCTTAAAATCTTAACTCATTCCAATGCCCTGCTTGACTCACGGCTTTCCGGCACCCCATACTAGTTGATCTAGTCGAGATAGTTGATCCATTGCATCATGCACAGACTAGGAATGGGGTAATGATATTTGATAATAACATTCAATATCTTGTAGTACACTAGATATCTCGGTAAAATTTTTATCAGATGCAGCCTGAACAAGCGGATGGCTGGCACGATCATCCGGATAGTCTGTTCTCGTGCGGGTAGTCGATTTAGTCTGGTTGCACGATATCCGTTAGCGCTTTTGCTAAGACAAGAACATATACCCTAGTCTCGTTGTACCCAACCAACCAGACTAAGTATGAGTACCGTACTGCGTAATTTAATGTTGCGAAAAGCCTCTACGCCAACCAGACTACAGTGCAGTGTAGTACATGTGTAAGGTACTGGTCTCAGAGGAAGTGAACGTTAACGCCACTCACGTCCTTACAAAGTACTTTGCACATGGATACCTACTAATAGTCTGGTTGCCATAAAAGTGCCCGCCAGACTAGCCATAAAACTGTCATTCATGGTTTTGTACTATTTGAGCAAGTAAACATATGTACCTACTTGATTGAGAAGTGGTAATCTTGGCTCTCTCATTGTATGGTCACCAGAGTGGATAGGATTCATCCTCCACCTCTTTGCCCCATGGACACCCCTTCCTTCATGCTGAGAATTCATGCTGAGAATACTTCAGCCTCCTCACGCAATTCTACGTCGCCCTCCAGTTGAGCGGCCTTATGGCTGGCTAATGTTCGTTTAAAGTAGTCTGGACTAGACTTGGTAACAAGCATGAGAGCAGGCCAACAAGGAAGTTATTCGTTACGAGTCTCGACTGGGATTAGCTCAGAAACGCATCTTTTATCAGATATATTGGGGATGTAATCAGATTATCAAAAAACTAATACTAGCGGCCATGAAAGAACCGAAATCGGCGAGTAAAGGCGATGCTAGTTTTCAAATCCCTCAATTCCTTTTTTTGCCAGTTTTATGCTAGAGAGACTATTTCAGAAGATGCCGATGTTAGCCTGTGTTGAGAATACCAATTGGCCTGGACTTTGTTCCATCTATACCCATGCTGTCAAATTTGGTTCGAATTTGTCAAGGGTTATGTGGGATAGCTAGTCTTTCCTTGTGAACTCAGAACCCCTCCAAGGAAAAGAAAATGCTCCAGCGAGCTTTTGGGAACCTATTCCGAGATTCTGGGGTACTTTTATATCAGTTTCGGGGTCTATGATGATTCCCAGCGAGTTAATGGAGCTACTATCATTTATTGAAGGCACTTATTAAATGGGATATTTCTGGGTATTATAGTTGAGGAAGCTGTCCATCTCATCTACCTTATCTTCCTGGAGGTCATCTATAGACAGCCCTATGTCCACCTCATCACCCTTCCATTCAATGCATTCTCAGCATTCCCATTCACGTTCGTCGGTAGAAATACAGTCAACATCTGAAAGTCATCCTCATGAAACGAACATTGAAATAGGGTCACTCAATGTCAGCCCGGCGACTCAGTCCGAATTCTCCAAGAAATTAACAAAGTCACCCGAAGCAATATCTAAAGTATTTCGGACTCAGTACTTCAGGCTCTACAGGCCACTAGAAACGTGGTACGAGAAAGGGCTTTTGTTCAGTGCCATTGTTTTGTCCCTAGCGGCCGGTGTACCATTGCCCATCATTGGTGTCATATTCGGGTATGTCTCAGTCTTTGCAGTTCATAATTGTCAATGTACTTAGGTGCACAGTAAAATAATAAACGGCTTTCCACCTGACGAAAATGCTCTGGAAAAGCGGCTGCTTCAATTAATTAGCGTTGGTTCGTACTATATAAATCTTACATATTCTACTCTCTGAATAACAGCTAACTTATACTTAGCAATTGCCTATTTCTTCATCACCTGGGGATGGGCTACATGTTGGGGAATGGTTGGGGAAAAGGTTGCTAGGGGACTCAGAGAGCGAGTACTACAAAAGGCAATGGGAATGGACATGACTTATTTTGAAGTCGAAGGAGTCGATGTGAGAAAGATTACAGTAAAACCTGGACTCCAATGTTTCTGACGCCGGCACCGCTTTTTAGATCGCCCGCCGGCTTACAGCAGATACGCAAACCATCCAACTCGGTGTTTCAGAAAAATGTGGTCTATTCCTTCAGTCAATTGCGTATTTCGTTGCTGCATTCACGACAGGCTTTATTCTCAATGCCCGGCTCACAGGCATTCTCTTTGTCGCAGTAATACCACCAATGGCCATTGTCGTTATATATGGAACTACAATTGTGTCGATATATGCACAGAGAGCACAAAACGATAGTGCGAAAGCATCAAGCATAGCTGAGGGTGCTATTAGTGCAGTCCAAGTTGTTCAGGCGTATGGAGCGCTAGATCGACTGGCAGAGGAACATATAAAATTGATGGGCCCTGCTGTGAGTAATGGAATACGGAAGAGTATCTGTGGTGCTCTGATGTTGGGCGCGGTATATTTCGTGGCGTAAGTATGTCCACTATATCACCTATGATCACTGCTCACGTTCTCTGGCAGTTACGCTGCGAATGCACTTGCTTTTTATGAAGGATCAAGTATCATCACTTCCGGTGGGTTCGATGCAGCTCAAGGGGCCGGAACAGTATATACGGTAGTCTTCCTGATCCTGGACGCTTCTTTTGTGATTGGTCAATTCGGACCCTTTCTACAAACATTCGCCCTGGCAGCAGCCGCTGGGGAAAATGTTCTGGCGATAATCGATCACCCAGATCCTATCATTAACGCCTACTCAAGAGATGGAATTATAATCCCAGTTGATGATCATGGAGTAGACATTCAGCTGAAAAATGTCTCTTTTGCCTACCCAGCAAGGCCGGCTACTAGGGTGCTCAATAATGTCACACTGAGCTTCAAAGCGGGCACACTCACTGCTATCGTCGGTCCATCGGGGAGTGGCAAAAGTACCATTGCTTCACTATTACTTCGCTTTTATGACCCGAACTCAGGCTCCATTGCGATCGGCGGGCACGACCTTCAAACTCTCAATGTGAGAAACTATAGATCCCGCCTTGCGCTTGTGGATCAGGAACCTACTCTGTTTGCTGGCACAGTCATGGACAATATTCGCCATGGTTTGCTTCAGAGGCCAGGTCTTGCGGAAGAAGAAATTCTTAGACACTGTTATGAAGCTGCCCGGGATGCAAATGCCTATGATTTTATTATGCGGCTACCTCAGGGTTTTGATACAAAAGTTGGAGGGACAGGGGCTACGCAGTTGAGTGGTGGCCAAAGACAGAGGATAGCAATTGCTCGCGCAATCGTGGGAGACCCTGCAGTGTTAATTCTTGATGAGCCCACTAGCGCCCTAGACGCTACAGGTGAAGCCGTTGTTCTCGAAGCACTGGAACGTGCGACGTCAGCTGCTGGAAGGACAACGATAATGATCGCCCATAGGCTGGCGACCGTGAAGGCAGCTGATACTATTACTGTTATGGCAGAGGGGCAAATCGTAGAGCAAGGTAGCCACCCAGAACTGATGGCAAAACATGGAGCCTATTACGAGCTTGTGAAGGCTCAGAAGCTTCTCAGTTCAAGCCCCAGCCGCTCAAGTCTCGAAACCAAAGTGGGAGAAATTGAAAGGCCAGCTACACCTGTATCCACATCGAAGCTTGAGCTTCAAGACCTTGTCACCGAAACACAACCGGTAGATGAAGTGAAACTAGCATACTCAGCAGCTTCACTGATCCGCCGCTCTCTTGAAATCAGCAAGCCAGACTGCTGGCTCATATCCTTGGGGCTATTTGGTAAACAAGTCCTTTACCGCCGTATGACTGCTGCTTGTGCTAATCATTCAATAGCTTGCATTGTCACCGGTGGAATCATCACAGGTGAATCCATAATATTTGGTAACCTCATCTCGACGTTGAATGACAAGTCAGATAAGCACGTACTAAAGTCTAGGGCATCGTTTTTCTCTCTTATGTTTTTTGTGTTGTCTTTGATTGCATTCATGGCATATACCACGAGTGGAAGTGCTTTTGGGATAGTTTCAGAGCGATTAATTCGGCGTATCAGAGACAAGTCGTTGCGAACCATCCTCCGTCAGGACATTTCATGGTTTGAGACTCCGGAACATTCCCCTGCGCACTTGATGTCAATGATTAACATGGACATTGGACATTTGAGCGGTCTCTCTGGAGTGATCCTTGGCACAATTTTCACGGTTCTAGTATCCATGGCCGGTGGCATCACTCTTGCACACGTCGTTGCATGGAAAGTCGCTGTTGTGATTCTAGCAGCTGTTCCAATTATGATTTTTTCTGGTTTCTTGAGGATTAGGATCCTCTCAAAATTTGAACAAAGACATGAGACGGCATACTTGGGAGCTGCTAGGCTAGCTAAAGAGGCGTGCGATGGGATGCGGACAGTTGCTGCCCTTGGTAAGGAGTGCAATGTCATTGGCCAGTATCGCGAGGCTATTGAAAAGCCGTACCGTGACAGCCTAAAGTTCATTATCACTGGTAACGTTTGGTTAGCTTTGTCTCTTGCTATGACGTGGGTAACCCGCATTATCCCTCAGATTAACAGCTAATATTCACCTAGATATTTTGTTTACGCGCTCGCCTATTGGTGGGGAGCGAAGCAAGTGAGAGCGGGCTTCTGCTCCCCGCTGGACTTCTTTATTGTGCTTCCGGCGCTATTATTCTCTGCACAAGCTTCAGGGCAGATGTTTAGTATGGCACCTGAACTTACGAGAGCCAAAACAGCAGCAATTAGTGTGTTCAAACTCCACGACCAAAAACCCACTATTGATCGAGGCGGTGATAGAAATTATCCCCTAGTCCGTGAGCTTACTGAGAAAAAGAGGAAGGTTGAATTCCGTGATGTTCGCTTCACCTATAAATCTCGCGCAAACAATCCTGTTCTACGCGGTCTTTCCTTGACCGTGCAACCAGGCCAATTTGTAGCACTAGTTGGACCATCAGGAGCAGGCAAATCAAGTGCCATTGGATTACTTGAGAGATTTTATGATGTGGACTCTGGAGCCATTCTTGTTGATGATTCAAATATTCAGGATATAGATGTCCGAGACCACAGAAGCCGGATTTCTCTCGTCAGTCAGGAGGCATGCCTCTTTCCTGGGAGCGTTGCTTTCAACATCGGTTTGGGAATAAGTGGGGACTTCACACATGAGGACATTGTCCGAGTGTGTAAGATGTGCGGTATTCACGACTTCATTATGAGTCTTCCAGAAGGCTATGAAACGTATGGCCTCGCATCTTCGTCGTTATATTCAGCTTACTAATACATCTTAGAAACTGCGGTACAAACGGATCACAGCTTTCCGGTGGGCAAAAGCAGCGGGTTGCTCTTGCTAGAGCCCTTATAAGAGACCCAGACATACTTTTGCTTGATGAAGCTACTTCAGCACTCGGTTTGTATAGCTGGAATCTATCTAGTAGTGCCTTTAGCTAATACTTATCATGTGTAGATTCACACTCAGAAAAACTTGTTAAGGACGCTATTCAAGCCGCTAGTAGAGGGCGGACTTGCATAGCTGTTGCCCATAGACTTGCAAGTATCCAACACGCAGACTGCATCTATGTGCTGAGTGATGGCAGAGTTGTTGAATGCGGTAACCACACTGAATTACTTGCGATGGGTGGTGTATACGCATCCATGAGCCGGCAGCAGACTGTTACTTGATGATACCAAACCTCACAGAACATTGATGAGGACACAAGTAGACATGATAGTAGACCAAGGTGAAATGCAGTTTGTTACCGGTCTTTCTTCTAATAATCTTCTTTTTTTAATCTATATAGAATATATACATTCTTTCCCCTCCCAAGTATGTATCGTCAAAACTAGGAATTCAAGGATCAATCAAGCGGACTGCGGACTAGTAGGCTGCAAAACCAATGGGACGCTGAAATCGCATACCTGCACATATCCTGAATTATAATTCTATCTCGGCGATTTCCAGGGCACTGACAGATTTGGCGAAAAGTTCCTCTAAGCGATTATCTGGTCAATTGATACAGTACATTGGCTTCTCTATTTACGGATACATACTTAATTGCTAGTAGGCAGGGATGGCTGTATTAAGTTATCAGATGGACGTCTGTCCCCGCATGCCGATCAGCGCCCATGTTTTTAATCCCTGCGCTGCACTACCAAGGTTATTAATAAAGCATACTCGCCTAGCTACCGATAAAGCATAAATACCGCATGTAATTGCACACCCACAGCTTGAGCAAGGAGTAGAACCGTTACGCTTAATCAGGGGCAGGAGCTCTGACGGAAGAATCAGATATGCCCTTGTCAATATATTTCCTGATCCTGGTATGAAAATTTTTATCTGATCCGTTCTGCATGACGCAGTGTGACTTGCAAACCGCCAACGACAATCTGATATACTGGCATGCCGAACACGAATTTGCCGAGCTTCATCATCCGCGGGAATTAAAACGACATCTTGATAAGGGAAGACCTAAGGATTTCTCCACTTAGCCGTGGCATGATCTCTTCTAGGTAAAATACTCTCTTGTAGTGTTAAAGGCTTGCAGCTTCCCTTTCCAATCATCGACTAGTTTTGTTACCAAGCAAAACCCCTCAAGGTCAGGGCAGTACGAAGTATGTGACGTATCATAGAAATCTACACCGCAATTTGCGCAATAGTGTTTTTCCAAGTTCCCGACGGCCGAAATTAAATGGAAAGCGGTTGAAGTTCAGCCTCGGTCAATATCAAACGTCCTTATTGGCGAACACTTCACAACACTAGTATGTTTTTCTCAATCGGTTAGATTATAGAAGGTTTCGAATTGTATTAATATTCATTGCTAAATCAGTATATCCTAGGAGGTAAAATATTCGGCGTTAGAATAAACCGTATATTGCTAATTTGAATACTCTAATTTTTCTTTTCAAAGGCAAGTCATCCCACTCGGTGTAGTTCGATTAATGGCCATGACTGCGCAGGGGTTCTGTGCGCGGCGGACACACAGAAACTCTTGTAATGGAGTAATGAGCTAATGCCTTGGCACGAATGTCCGGCCTTCAGTTGAACGATGATCATTCCTATGCTCGAGCGATCGATATCAAGAGCTTCGAAAGCACATGACAACCACTACTGTACATCGCCACTTCAGAAGAGTGCGAGGCTAGAAACAACCTATGTTTTACGCTGTAAGGTATGCGGTATACTCCACTGTTTTGCCCTAGAGCAGCGGCCTGTCTGCATTGCATGTTTGAGTCTTGTCCCCTCTTACTTGTGCGTGTGCCATGTTCCCGAGCGCCCCAGCTGTACCAACAAGACTAATGCTGTACCCATCAGACGTCAATTGTTCCTAGTCTGGTTGCACAATCGTTCGACACCGGATAATACTTTCAATCGTTTTGCTCTGATGAGTAAATACTACTAAGTACTATACGATTTATGTATTCCAGACGAAAGTACGACCTGAATCCAGTCACTGGACATATATTGTTCGTGCCCGCCTTGCCCGCCTTGCCCTGGCCAGCACACCACCTCCAAGAACAAAATATCTTCAAGTCCTTTGTGGTCTTCTTTGATTGGAGCACATTCTCAGTCCATCATACTTACTCCTCCCACCTCTTCCTCAAAAATTCACAATCACAATGGTTTCGCCAACACCCAATGGCTTCCCCAAACCTGTTTCCAAGGAATCCAGTACGTTAGATTCCACACACGTCGACGGCAACTCAGCAACCAGTACGAACGGGCATAAGCTCGAAAATGGGTACAGTATGTCAATTCGGGGCTCCCCATAAAACGATGACAGAGACTAATATTTTATTGGCTCACTCTTCAGGTACACCAAAAGCCGATTCCAACAGTGACCACTCAACAGTAATAGGACCCTATGACCTCATATGCGTTGGGTTTGGACCGGCATCTTTATCGATCGCAATTGCTCTCCATGATCGGGGCCTAGCTACTTCTTCTCGAGTTCTCTACTTGGAAAAGCAATCATCTTTCGCATGGCATTCTGGAATGCTCCTGCCAGGCTCGCGAATGCAAATCTCCTTTATCAAAGACCTAGCCAGTCTGCGAGACCCCAGGTCACATTTCACCTTCATCAACTACCTTCACCAAAATAACCGCTTGATACACTTCACCAACCTAGGAACGTTCTTACCCCTTCGGGAAGAGTACAACGATTACTTGACGTGGTGTGCGAGCCATTTCGATGACACTGTCAGATATGGGGAGACTGTCCATGCTGTGAACCCCGTTCGTCTGAACCGTCAAGGCCCGGTGAAGATGTTCGAAGTCCAATCTACTGATTCCAACGGAGTGACTCAAACTCGTACAGCAAGGCATGTTGTAGTTGCTGTTGGGGGCAACCCTAATATTCCTATAGTCTTCCCCAAAAATGACAAAAGGATTATTCACTCCTCGGCATATTCATCTGTGATTGCTTCTGTTTTGAGTGATAGGGAAGCTCCGTACAAGGTTGCAGTTGTTGGGGCTGGCCAATCGGCTGCGGAGATTTACGCCGACCTGCACTCAAGATATCCGAATTGCCATACCAGGCTTATCATTAGAGGGCAAGCTCTGAAGCCTAGTGATGACAGCCCATTGTAAGTATCCCTGTTTATTGCAGCTGCGTTGACCGTTATATTGATAATCTTTGTAGTGTCAACGAAATCTTCAATCCCGAGAAGGTGGATGAGCTCTATTCCCTGCCATCAGATATCCGCACAGAGGCTATCAGGAGGGACAAGGACACAAACTATGGTGTTGTTCGTATTGAGCTCCTTGAGCGCCTCTATGAAGATCTCTATTTCCAGCGCCTACGAGACCCTAATGAGAAGAACTGGGCTCACAACATTGTCCCCCTCTCAGACATAGCCAGTGTACAACCAAACTCATCCAATGGCAGGCTGAGGGTGGGCATGAAGAACGTCAGGTCTGGAATAGAAACCAAAGAAGATTTCGATGCAATTATCGTCGCTACAGGATATATCAGAAATATGCATCAAAATATTCTCGCTAGCACAAGGGATCTATTGAAGAAGGATGCTACCGGATGCGAATGCTGGAACGTGGGGCGAGATTACAAACTCCAGTATGATGCAGGTAAAATTGCGGACAACGCTGGTATTTGGCTGCAAGGCTGCTGCGAGGTTACACACGGCGTAAGTACTTATCCTGAATCTCATAAAACTCATTTCGAGAAGAATTTTGAGGGCTGATATTGTGGCCAGCTGAGTGATACTTTACTATCAATCTTGGCAGTGAGGGGTGGTGAAATGGTGGACTCCATTTTTGGTAAGCAGGAAGTAGTGGACTCTGGCCGGATAAGAAGTTCTCTACCAGTTGCAGTCAAGCCTAACAGAACTTTTTCCAATGAAGAAAGTATAGCTAATGGATATACAATTGGTCACACAAATGGGTACACAAATGGTGCAACCAAGCAGAAGGTAAACGGTATCGCCAAAGCTTTCGATAAAACTGCCAAAGAGACAGTAACGAAGAAGGAAACCCAATCAGGTTAGTTATAATAACTACCCTTTCTCTCTGAATCCCCAGTATAGGCTAACAATTTGAGTATAGCATGGAGAAATATCAGTCGTCGCATTAGCGGGCGCTCTTAAACCTTTTGCAACTTCCCTTAATGTTTAGTTTCTGATCCATTTGGCAAAATCGGGTAGCTTGGCGGAGGGCCGTGCAGTCATGAGTTTATGGATTTTGATTCTACCGTGGTGATTCAATACTATTTTTTCCCGTCCTATGTTTCTGCCTATATCAGTTTGGCCGGTCGCCTTTGTTGTTGGTCTCTATCATGTACATTTTTACCTCTTTCTGGAAGTGGATAAATTTATATTTAATTAAAGGACTATGTTTCTTTTCTAAATAAAAAGCGGCCTTGTGTTTTTGTCACGCTATGGTTACTTTAGGTATCTCGTAAATTACATTAGATATATAAGGGTCTAGATAGTTGGGCCTGACCATTGGAAGCGCCCATTAGGGATTGCAGTTGTTTGTGAATGTACAAGCTACGCCAGCTCGTTGTTGCACAAGATACAATACGAGCTACCCTGGACCCTGGACTCACCTAGGTATCGACTTAAGCCAAGCTTAAACTTACTTGGAAATCTAGAGAAACCCAAACATTCTAAAGTTATCACTACGAGGGAATGTGGCCGAGACTACATTATTACAGTAACAAGGCCCTTGAGATCTTCGATTCAATATGTAAGAGCGATTTATTTGCTGGCCACGATAACCTTCGGACATATTGCCTGTTTTAGAAGAGAGTATTGCAGTGTACACACCGGAGGACGGTGTGAGAAGACAAAGTGAATTTCATGGTGAGTAGTGTTCCAAAACTAAAATTTAAAAAATATTCAAGTGGGAAATAAACACGTGTTGGTTACTAGTACTAGTGAAGATTGAATCTACAAGAGATATGGCAGGGTAGGTTCTATTAAATTCAGGGTAACGCCTCATAATATGCGTCTTCCCAAAAAGCATAACACACCCTAACGAAGTACCACGGCAAACGAGGAATGGCAATAACAGTATCACTATGTCTACGAGCTGCTTGCGCCAACAAGACTAACCACTATGGAAAACCACAATGATGTGCGTGGAGGAATCAGGACTGAAAATACAAACTGCTTATTCGGGTAGGTAACTGGAACCCGATAATGTAGTCTGGTTGGCACAAGCCGCTCGTAGAGCGCCGATAATGCTTCACGAGACTACTCTAGCAGTATGAAAAATATATCGATAGCGGTTCCGTGACTGCTTCTTCAAGCGCCTATCTACATTTTTTCCTGTGTAAGAATGATGGTGAGGAGAAACGTAAGGTAGGACCTTCCTCTTCCTACGATTCCATGTTCTTGACTTTAATTTTCTCTTCAATGTCCTGTTGCATATTCAGAATGCATTTGCCATGATACGTTCAGATATGCCTATACACAGGGACTAAACCAGCAAGGCTGTACAACTATTATCAGTTACCCTCCTCCAATGAGGAGCATCTATGACTTTTTTTTTAGCCTTACGCTCTTGATATCAACATGCCCAGTGCCAAGCGCCTGGTCTAGCTTCCCACCTACCAGTGTGCATCTGCAACTGCATATCTTTAACATATATATCTTCCCTTCTGCATTCATTGGTGGCTAAATAAACTCCTCGTCGGCATTAGCTTCACCAGAGCAAAGAAACAAGCGGGGATTAATTATTATATATGGCATACCCTTCACTATTTGTGCTGCTGATCATTTTATTACAAGATCACTCAAGTCTTACCCGCTACTGAAAGCCTCCCGTTACACCCGCTAATATCACATTCCCATTCAAATCATCTGCGGAAGATATTTGGTTCTCGGGAATGCCCAGCCTTTTTATAGTTGCATGGCTGTCTTCAAGTTAGCTGTAAATTGTTAGTCATCTGCGGGAACCTCGAAATACGTAAGTAAAAAGTAAAAAGAATTTGGTGAGTGCTAGTACTAGTCTGCCTATCGCTACCGAGTCGCGCCAGGGCAAACTGCTGGCGTATTACTGTTTTCGGATGTATACACTACTGCATTCGGACAGCCAAGCAGCCAAGGGCTAAGAGCGGTTAGTCTGGCCGATGAAGGTTGGATTAGGAATCAAATACGTAAGGTAAGTACGAAATAGAGTCAGGATTTAAAAACAAGACGCTGCGCTCGCGTGAATCCTGGGGCAAGGGCAAAGGTACTGTCGAAGTCACACGCAGCGTGTGAGCCGAAGGCCGACGGCCAACGCTGGCAGTACTACGTATTACACTCGAGTTCCGAATTCTAGGCAAATTTGGTGTATACGATGAACATGTGTGTACTTCATGCCCCGCTCTCCGCAGTCCCTGTTCCGCACTGCCGCTGCTCGCCAGGCTCTACCGGGAGGCTGCGCGGGCTCCGTCTTTGGGTTGGTAGAGACGGAGCCTTAGCAGTTCAATTCTCGCCATGCCAACCCTTGGCATCCCCTCCCCTTTCCCCTCCCCCGGGCCATGACCATTCTTGTTAGACTCTGTCATGCTCAATCCCGCTATTAACAATATACATAAAATACATATAATTATTCTGAAGCAGAGCCCGCCTTGAGAAAGCCATAAGCTAATGCCTGATCAGGTTGCTATATCCACTGAATTCCTGTTAGAAGCACCTGCAATGTTCTATGTTATATCCACAGTGTAGGCTATAGAGCACTGGGAGAAAAAGATTGACAAGAATTTAGTTCCTCATTCACTTTGGTATATATATCTCTATGCCTAGCCAAAATTGCTGCCCACATCGCCTTCCTGAACACCACTAGGTATTAATCTACTAAAATGCCTGGTGCATTTGCGGCCACATGCACTACGTTCAAGGGAGATCTTTCAGCAGAAATAGTTTCTCTATGTTCTCGTGCCCAGACCGATTTAATTTCTCTATAGATTGCGTCTACTGAGTATTTTACCTATCCCGATGAGAATTGCTGTCTTCATCCTGGGAGACCTCATACCTACTTTAGTATGCTTAATGAAAATGCTGCCTTGTCTGCTGGGTTGTGGGGAGAGATCTGATCGTTACCTAACTCCAGGTAAACGTTGGAACCCTAAGCGTAGACTTAACGGACCTGGATGCAAGCGTAGTTCTCGGGCTGGTTCCAAAGCAATGGAACCACAGGGAAGTTCCTGTGAGTACGGCCTTAGTATTTGTAGAATGGCTGAATTCCCTAAGTAGTTTAACCCTTCCTCGGTAGGGGTGGCTAGTAGGATGGCCAAGAGTTCTATAAGTATAGCTTGGAACAATTACAGAGTCTATTACATCAACATCGTGCTCGATTCAGGCCGTGGCTATCGAGGCTATTTTGAGTTAGCTAAGCCCGAGGGTATAAAGATGAATCACGATTCTATGGCCCATACAACGTTCTGCTCAACTACTTGTTTCCATTCGAAGAGGATTTTGTTGTTGTACCACAGTTCAAGCGGCCTGAACAGTCGAAGTCAGTCGATTTACTACAATCTTTATTGTTAGTTGCAATGAGCATCCAGTATTGTTTGTCGAGATAAAGGCTTCGAACCACATCTACAAAATCTCTACTCGAAAAGAGGCCGACAACCAAATGTGAGAGAGGATTGAAAAGGTTTTTGACGGAGTTGAAATTCATACACTGTATGGGATCAGCGCTATTGGAACGAGATTGTCGGTGTATAAAGTCAATATAAGGAGTACGCGATGGAAAGGGTTGATGACTAAGATTGGGTTTAGCCACGGGGTCACGTATGAGACTAGGGTCACGTTTACCTAAGGCAACGTTGTTGGTGTTATGTGGCGAAAAATGGGGCATCCATTCACCAACTTCCTGAACATTAAATATCTCTACATTGGTATGCTCAAGTTGCACTGCTAAATCTTGTGCTGAATCAGATCATCATGACCCCAGGTACACGTGAAACTTATTTCTACTCAAAAAAATATCTTGCAAATCCAACGTTATTACATCTGCGATAGCTAAATCAGATCAGCAGCCCTTTCTATCCCTTGGAGTCGTGAGACACGCGTGAGACACGTCTTCCCTTGCATTAGTATCTCTTACAATGAAAAGTAGTACTATACAGGGGATTTACTTATTTAGCTATACATGCGTATCCTACACAAAATAAATGATTACACTAAAACACATATATACTTCGAGCTTTACATCCAGAAGCTTTACATCGCCGTTGTATATTCCTGTCCGAAGGGATGATATACCTCAGTTAACGTTGATTACAAGAGATCTGTTAATTTAGGGCTATGCCTTCTTGTATTAGCATAGTTAATATAGTTAGTTGAAATTGTTTATGAGTGATTGAGCTATCATAGAACTTGTACAAAATATAGCTATTCACTAAGGTGGTATCGAGAAGACAGTAAAATCCAATTCCGACATCTCTTTAGCTGCACATAGTATATGTAGCTCATTGATTTATTATAAACAAAGTCATGTTCTATGGCTTAGTGGTTAGAATGTTAGATGTGTGCAGGGTGAATATGGGAAGTGAAGCGTGTTTGAATCCCGCCGCACGCATACTTTGGCCAACCAGACTACATTCTGTTAGTCTGGTTGGCACAAGCCTCTCGTAGACATTCTGTTCTTTTTGGCGCATCCATATCTAGCTAGATTGCCTAGAAAACCACTATCTTAAGTAGGGAAGACGTGTCTCGGATAGCTCGCTAAGCAGTACATAGTCTGGCTTGCAGCTAAGCAGTTCATTCCTACTTTGTCTAGTTGCGCACGGGGTGCATGTGCTGGTACATTTGTCTCAGTAGGCTGGTTATATTGTAGAAGAATAAAAGAAGAAAGATTCGAACCCTATTTGATATATTTTCAATTACAAATAATTTGTTATATAAAGGCTTGACGTTAATTCACCTTCCACGTGCCATTGCACAGTTGTGGGCTATAGAATCTGGGTATTTACCGGTATACATGTATGTACATGTAGCTACTGTTATTCTGTTTGAGTTCCGTTGAGGAAACCTATAGTCAATATTTGCCTCGTACTCGTATTATTATTTTCAGCTGGCTTCCTTCTCACTGCCCTCACATAACGTTTCCTGGCGAAATCGTGACCTCCTCCTATTCGCCAATAGCATTGGCGACGAACTCCACTTTCTCTATGTATAACCCAGCTTCCCCGCCCGATTGAACCCCAGCTATCAGCCCGCTATAGGATTCTCCTTCGCCGCCTTCCCCACATACCCCATAATCCTCTCATTCAAACATACCGACCAGGAAGTCGTAAAGCTACTACGCGCGAACTGCAGCCTCAGGCACAACCTCTTACCCCTCCGGCATCCCCCGCCTCGACGCAAAACGCACTGTCGATGGCCAACGTCACCTCACCGTGTTAAAACTCCACCGCTGGCAGGGCTTTCGAGCTACGGACAAAATGTCTCGGTGTCTACGATAAAGGGAAAGCAGGAATGGTGACTGAGGTGAAGACATTACTTGTCGATAAGCCACAGGAGAAGCATACACGCGGATGGTGAGCTCTAGCTTTTCTGTCAGTCAAAGGGAACTGGGAAGGGCCAAAGCGCCCGGCTACGGTGAATCACCCGCCGCCAAAGGATAGAGCTCTAGATGAGGTTTATACCCGGCCAATGTCGAGCGAGACTGTGTTGCTGTATAGGCTCAATGGGGATTATAACCCCCTCTATGCAGATCCATCTGTGGGCCTGAAATTGGGATTCAAGGGGGTGATTATGCATGGGCTGTTTACTAGGAATGCAGCAGCACATGCGCTCTTGAAGAAGTTCGGTGGGAGCCAGCCGGAGAGACTGAGAGAGTTTCAGGCGAGGTTTGTGAGGCCGGTAGTTCTGGGGATACGGTGGTTGTGGAGATGTAGGAGACGGGGAAGAAGGTAGGGAATGAAGGGTTCGAGGAGGTGGTGTTTGTGGCGAAGGTTAAGGAGACTGGGGCGGCAGTGTTGAGTAATGGTAGGGCCGTCGTGAAGGTACTTGGGAGGGTGGGTGGCAGTAAGCTGTGAACCGTGGGTATTATCGGGAGGGCGTATGTAGAATGAGTAAGGATCTTTCAGTATATTTATTATTCATAAGCTATCAAAATCACCATACTTTCTGTGGCGTCCCGGCTTCTTTTCCCCTGAAATCTCTGCACCTTATCAACCTCCATATCGTCAAATAAAAAGCCACACACCCAACCCCCAAACGTCGCTCCTCCTTCTAGATAATCTACTCATAGGAAAAATTTAGACCTGATTCACAAAGTCACCCACTTCCCTACTCTATTCTTCAACCAGTTTCGTGGTAATCAGCTTTGGATTTACATCTACAATATTCTAATAAATCTCAATTGTGACCAGCAAGTATTCGTGGAACAATAATTGCAAAATTCAAGCGGGTCCGCATTATATAAAGTAATCGGGCTATTTACTAGTCTAGTTACAGCCCAGACTACTTACACCGCCTACTAGTCTGGTTGGCACAACAGCTAACGGGGCTGTTGTGGGCTGTCGTGCCAACCAGACTAACCGCCTACTTAAGTTAAGCATTGACGGGCCAGGCCAAGTTCCACATATAAAATTCCACCAGTGTACACTATATATGTATATAGTACAAGGTTCTTAAGGTAATAGATGAGTATATAGCTGAGGACAAGAATCTAGTATGCCCTGCGCGGAAACCTACAGGCTTATGATCTGGAAACTACACATGATTTTATTTCGAAATACGCTCTGAAAACGAAATATGAACTGTAAAACGAAATATGAAAAGACCTGAATACGATCAGGTCATATTCCTAGATTTTGATATGACCGCTCCAAGAACCCAAATAAACAAAACCTAAAACGCTACTATACATTCAATCCCAGCTGGAGCTCGAAGAGTATTCCCGATGAAGAGGCCCAGAGCAGTTATCGTCTCTCTCCCGGGAAATGGATGTCCTGGTGGATTCGAACCCACTGGCGGCGTTAGAGGGTGTAGGTGAATTAGCTCGCGAATACGATATTTGGTTGGATGCTGAAACAGCTGGGAAGGTTTGATGGCTTGAGTGACTGCTGTAACTCGGGAATGGTGTACTGGTAGCAGGTTGCTGAGATAGTGTTGAAGGTGAAATAGCTCTCAAGGGAGAAAACGCATACTCTAGTCTGCTCTGTGTGCGGGGAGCAGATTCTGTAGTCTCATGCCCAGACCCTCTGGGCGACCGAGCGCATGAGACTACAGATTCCGTAGGTGAAACTGCACCAATTAGAGGGTTTGAAGTCTTGGCGCCAAGGCTTGACCAAGAACGGGTGCCGTGTGACGAGAGAGGATTATCACGTGACATTGTATTGGTGGAAAGCGCAAGCTTCAATGTGCGTTCAAGGCTATCGTTATGCCCTTGCAATTCCTGAATAAGCGCATTCAGCTTTGCTTTCCCTCTAGTGTTGAAGCTCAATTTCAGCAGCATTCGAACGAGTGGTAGGTCTACCTCCAAAGGGTTGAGATGAAGCATGTATTTCTTCTGAATTATGGAGATCTCTAGGAGGACTTGTTCGATTGCTTGGAATGCAGGATGAGCAGCCCCGTCTCCAACTGTTAGAACGTTAGACCGGGTTGTGAGGATTTTGAGTTGTTCGTATCGTAGCTGCTCAAGGTGGATCATCCGTTGGTATCTGGTCCACATTGCAGTCAGAATGTCATGTGAATGACTAGTGGCCTCTATCTGGACAATGTTATGCCAAGAATGAGTCTCGCTTACTAGTGTAGTTACCAGTGGGTACTTCCAAGTATTAATATTCCCTACCTCAAAACCAGACTAGGAAACAATATAGTCTGGTTGGCACATGCCACTCGTGCAACAATGCCAAACGGCACCCGACGATCTCGGCCTCTAGGCCTCTCTGCACCCACATCTCTAATCTGGTTCACCCACTCACGATTGAGATAACTTCCACACCAACGCAGCCAGCTGCACCAGGGATGACCCAGTGGACACCAGACTAACCCAGATGCCGCGAATAAGACCCCCGGTAGTCTGATTGTGCGTACGGACAAGACAAAGCATCCGTATGTGTAGCTGTCTGTAGTCTGGTTGCACTACCCCTTGCAATGTAAGGAGCAGCCAACTAAGACTCGTTATCTAAACCTATCAAATATGGCCAACTGGCCGATATCCACAATAAATCTTGAGACTTGAATATTCTGTTCACACTCAAGAATAAAGAGACTACTTGAGATGAGAGAATTAGGATTATTGCTCTTCGAAATAAGGCAAAAGATAAGTTGGAAAGAAATCTCTACGAGAGGTGGTGCTCGCCAGACTAGAAAGAAATCGGCGATGAGTCAATGGGCTGTTAGTCTGGTTGCATGGGGTTATGCAATCAGCAAAAGTTCGCCACGTACCGGTATATGGCCACATCCCACATGTGCAGCCAGCACCCGATCCGCTAGGGGGCACCCGATTTGATAGGGGTCACGCGATATGTCGCAATCTGAAAGGAGATGCGAGGCCTGATCTTATCCCGCTTCCTATATATTCGTGCTCTTGTATCTAGTTTTTTGCAAGCCAAGTGAAGTCGTTCTCTCTTGCAGTCTGGCGGGCACCGGCCCCTCGTAGCGTACGTGCACCAGTTAGATTCGAGTTAGTGGTTAAGAGCTCTCGAGCAACCCGAATAACCTCTTGATCGCTGGCTCACCCCTAACATGTCCGATATTTAGTGCAATTCGAGTCCTTCTCCAGTTACTCCCCTTCTGAGCATATAGAATCCCACCGCAATCAGATCTTGAACTTCGCCTATATTCTATAGCTCCCCACTAGCCGAGTCAATACCTTAACAGGCTGCCAGGACGATGCGCGGTGATGCGGAATAATGCAAAGAATGCAGCCTCAGGATATTCATGAATGTAGGCCCCAAGGATATCAATATTATGCCTGCCCCCACTAGTATAATGAGATAGTGACTTCCCGTATAGTAAGGTGGTTCTGAATATGCTCCTTCTCCTCCTCTTCTTCCTCCTCCTCTGATGCCAATAAGTGGGAATATATTGCGATTTCAATTGCAGTGTCAATGTTGCCTAGAATTTGGACTGTTTCTAATGTTCGAGGCATGCTTGCGATGATAGTTGTGCGATTGTTGATCAAGGTAGTGTCTAACTATTGGGGTATAGTGGTTATATTGATTTAGTTTATAGCTTGCGCTTAAACCTGGTCCATGAACTCAAAGTTGATTTGAGAACCCACCAACCAAAGTCTGGTTGGCACAACACCCTCCGCACCAACCAGATGATACCAGACTCCCAATACCTACATTAATTAGGCAGGGGTTATGCAACTGAAGAAATCTCAAGCTCCAAATGTATAGTGCTTGGCTACGGAGAGTGTTGTGCTTGGGTAGTTTCTTCCTATTATAACCTCCTTTGGAGGGTGTTGTGCCAACCAGACTACTATTATAAGATCACAGCCTTACTCGCGAGTTTCTTAGTCTGGTTGCACGAGTTTCTATAGTACATTATTCTGCCGAAAAGCTAAGAATGCTTTCTACCTGACGCATATATAATCTGCCTTGCCGTGACGCTAGCATAACAAACCCCAGTGAGGCAGACCAAAATTTAAGTCAACAATCTGAATTATCACATCTGTCGTAAGACAAACCACCACAGTTGCACTACAGTTGCATTCGAGATGGTAACCTAGACTTGTACAACCATACTTACAACCCACGGGGGATAAGTTGAGGTTGAGGCTTTGTAGTCAGATACGGCACAGTCCTCGTCCTCGACCATCGGCCACGTTTGACAGAGTGGGTCTTCCTCATCCACTGTTCTAAAGCAGCCTGAAGCACCGTTACCTTCCATTCATCTTCATCTTCTCCACACCAATCATCTCCCATCTTTTCTCCACTTGCCCCTGCACATCTCACTACCCGAGGGATCGCCGCATGTAAGCACAAAAGGTAACGGATAGTTTTGTGAGTCTGATGTCCATAGTTGAACAACATTCCCACTCACTAATCTTCTCCCTGTACGATGACCATCAACCTACTCCCAGCTATAGTGTGATCCCCTTTTTCCGTTGTTCCCCGCATACGAGACTTGGGTTAGATCGGGATATGTGGGATGGCAATGTTGAGGTAGCCACTGGAACTTTACAGAATATGAACTAAGCTCACCAATGTCCGTTAGGCCATCTAGAGGATCTCCAACAGGAATAAGCGTGAATACGCACGCATCCCACATGCGATGTACCTAGTATCGGCGGAGGGTAAGTAAATTCTCTAAGCGATTAATCCTTGTCCAGTTTTTCCCACGCAGTGACTGGATAGGCGAGAGCAGGTAGGATTGAAGGTAAGTGGTGATTATAGGCCCCGCAAAAGGTGTGGAAGTTAGGCTTGTGACCTGAGAGGCTAGGGCTAGAGCCGGGTGAGGCGGGGAAAATATGCGCAACTACCTTGAAGGCGGTGCGGTGCGTTCACAAGTGAGGGAGGAGTCTCGCACGTTCAGTTTGAGTGTGGGAGCGAGGGGTGTCCCTAGTCTGGTTGCACTTCCCCTAGAGTCCGAGGACTTGAGGGGAGAATCAGCAGCGTGCGTACTCTCGTACACCGCATCGACATTTGCCAAGTGCACAAGGTGGTTGTTACACAAGGCAATGAAAGAAAGGGTTACTTTATGGGGCCGACGCTGTGAGCAGTATAGAAGTGGAACAATTCTGATTAGGATGATTAGGATTAGGCACTCTTGGCATGGATATGACATTCAAGCTTAGTGGGGATTCACTTCCTCTCATCAGAGATCATCACGAATGAAAAGCTGTTGCTGGACTAATCTGGGCATACCCCATTACTGGGGCTGTTGTGCCAACCAGACTACTGGACATACACCTTCTACAATGCTGGGGGAGGAAGGAAGCGTGGGAAATTATCACTGGGGGTACCTGTGGGTATCATGTGTCTGGGCGCGAGGTTCTAAACATTGCGCTTATCCTATCTCTACGTCAGTCTACCTACCTACTACTACATAGCTCCTCTACAACCTTTGCCCAACACGATTAGGTCGAGCTTACTAAGCCTGGCTTCTCAGATCACATGCCAAGTAGTCTGCTGTCAAGTATGCATAGGATAGGAAATCATCAATGGCCATCCGTAACTGCTAAAGGCATCCCGTTATAGCAAAGATCTGATTATATTCACGTGAGCGACAATTCGCTTGTCACTCGGTGAGATTAGTCACTGCTTCTGAAATGTGTGGTCAGAAACTAACAATGTCATAGATTCTGCTGATATATACATACTATGAAAGACTACAAACGAGCTAGAACTTACAGCGTATTTCATCGGATGGATTACATCGCATTGTCATCTTACTTAACACCGTGCGGGAGGAGTTTGGGGTGGGGTATGGTATGCTTTTTTTGAACTTCTGCCCGCACCCCACATCTACTAGTAAGCCGCTCCGTTTTGGGACGTATTCCCTACATAGTGTTCACGAAGTTATGAAAGTATCACGGTCCTTGGTAAGATGTAGCACCACAGTTGGTGCTTGATTCCGGGGGACGGGTTCAAAATCTTGCGTGACGGGTTACAACTAATGGCATTACTTGCTGGCAGGAGCCTGGGACCCACCTCTAGGATACCTCTTACAAAGTGGCTTTTGGCATAGGCAATCCTCTAAGATATAGCCCACGTTTTCCGCAAGCGGCAAATCGAATTCGAGATTGCAAGCTCCTGCAAAGCCCTTGAGTTTGCAAATTCACCCTTTAAAGTGTAAAAGGTGTGAATTATCTTCCTTAGCTTCTCTCTCTCTTACAAGTAGATACACGTCTGGCTTTTATCACCTCATGCCAAGACCTAGCGCTTTCCCTACACTTCCGCAATCCGCAATTGTCTAATCTCCTTCACTTCCCCCTGCTCAAGGGGATATTGAGAAGGTTATGAGTTCACGGTAAGACAGGATGTTATCTCGTGATGGTCAAGTCAGTCTCGGTCAAGCTGTTTGTCTGATCTTGTCTTTGTCCCGGTACCAAGAGGTGAGTCGTTTATGGCCGAGGTTTCATATGTTACGCAATCCACAATTGTCTAATCTCCTTCTTAGTAACAATAAATATGGAGATATCTGTTAGGCAGCGGAAGTGGTGCTGGAGAGGCAGCGTGGCTGCAGAGGGCTGTACGGTGGAGGAGGTTTTGGGAAATCTGGGGAAAAAAAAAACATTACTCGTGTGCACAACCTTAAGAGTCGTATGGCGAGCCACCTATGGCCACCATGGGCACGAGAACCGAGCCACGGGTGGATTTAAGGATTGGGCATGTTAATCTGCCGAACTAAATTTATGTGTAGAGTATAGGTAGCTGCCAAGGGGGGTGAAAATTACAAAGGAGACTCGTGAGGTTTCCGTCTGTGTTATCTTCTTGCGAGGGATCGGTGGAGGTAGGTGAAAAGTGTCTCTACCGCGTCCCATTCCCTGTCCTCTCCTCTCCCTTCTTCCGAATTGGTAGGTCTAGCTCTTTCCAGGCATCGGGATCTCTTTGCTGATGGTGTGTCGGCAGCAGTCGAAGGTAATATGGAGCCGTCTTCCTTTGGGCGCCGCAACGTGGGCATTCCGGGGACTCCGCTTTGCCTATGACACGGAGCTAGCTGTTGAGAGGGCCACGATTGCGGAGCTAGGTATAGGCCGAGAGGGCTTGTCGGCTCCAGTCTGACCTCTTGATATCGCGCCCTACCATACATCACCGGGATGAGGCCCACCACCGGGATGTGGCTCACTCGGTTATTTTAGCGGTTTCGACAGTTTCGCGACCAATATGGGATCAAAGAGGCTCAAAATTTGGGATTGCATTGTGGACATATGGTAGTTTGTTGAAGCGAGTGCGGATGGGCCAAGGTGCATTACTGCTCGAATTATCCTGACAGAACTACTGGGAATCATGAGATCAGTTGGCTGTAAGAAAAGTAGATATATGGGGGCTATGAGGGCTATAATCAAGCAACAATTATTGTTACGACTTGGTAATTACGGCCTGTATAAATTATAGAAGCAATTGCATGCAATAAGTTGCCATAGAGGGACTGGTCTGCAAGGGTGTCTTAACCGGCGGTGCAGATGAGGTATTTCTTCTTGTAACTCAGTCAAAGCAAGTCCAAAATAGATGATCAGTAGCTTAAAAGAACTTACATAGGCATGAGAGCCAGGTGAGATCATGTTAGCGACTGAATGTATCATTTAAATCTGTACTGAGTGTATATGCCAAGGTTTGTCATTTCTGGCTAATATGGCTACTAGGCTAAGCTACTTCATATTTAGGCTAAATCAGGTCTGGAACAGACTTAAAAGGTTATTTGTTATGCTTCGGTCCTTTTGGGCTATTGAATGCCTGATGACACATTCATTTGGAAGACTTACCTCAAGGTTTGCCTACTGTTGCAGGTAAGCCCCTATGGAACGGCTTCTCTCAAGCCAAGTCAGATATGCTAAGTAGGGTTTATACAAGCATCTAGTCCCTTAACACATTCGTTTGAGCCATGACCTGCTTGGTTTGGACTTCATTTCACAGAGTTATAACAAGAAGGTTTTTGATCTAGATCCACTCTTATCTCACCTTTACCAACCTAAGCTCACTCAGTTTTAAGCAAAGATCCTCAGTAGAGTACCATAAAGTTTCTTTAACCTATGTGCGTGATTTTGAGCTATTAGACACTTAATAGAGGGATTTTGTACACCCTGGTCAGTCATTATGTCTGTCACTATTTAGTGTTGTTTCCACAGCAACGTTGCTAAGTAGGCTAGACTGTGTGCACAACCCATGCTCGTGCTTAATGAAAGTACGCTAGTCTGTCATAAATAGTGACAGAAAAAATCACTGTCACTGTCACTGTCATAAGGAGGTAAACAAATGAAAAAAACAACAAAGCGTATCAAAATGTCCGAACAACACCACTATAAATTGGAAGAATCTCAAGAACAAAACCAACCCAAGCAAAAATGAATAACCTATACCTCCGAGCTTAAATTGAAGCTTATGCAACTTTGTATAGAAAACGGCGATCGCTATATCGAGACTGTACCAGAGGATAACTTTTGGTCATATATACGAACCTTATTCCTCTCAATAACTGAATTAAACACTGGAAATGGGAGCACTATACGCCGTAAGGTTGCTGATATAGTCAGCGAGCGAAAGGCTGTAATTGCTGTGCAACGAGCACAGTCAGGTGTAGCTGTTGCTCCACCTCCGGATCTGGAGCAAGCCACTGATACGGCCAGTTGTAGGATATCCAACACGCTTCATGGTTGTTTTGAACTCCGAGTCATGTCCGTCTAGGTCAAAACATACTAGCAGCTGTGCTATCTCGGCCCTCGTAAAGCGTAGGTATTCACGACACTCTAGATCCCCCAGCAAAGTGTCCATGTTGCTTGTTCATAAGCCATAGGTGGGCGGTAACGGTAACGAGGGTAGGCTGGGCTGTTGGAGATAAGCAACAATGCGCGGTGCCGCTTAAGCCTCCTCTGAAGCATTATCATCAATACTACCAGGAGGAGCTGTCGCTGTTGGCTGTCCATACTGATACTGGTATGTTGATAGTTGACTTTCAAATAATATTTTTCTTTACTATACTACGTAAGATTGAACTACGTCTAGGCTGGTTAGCTTGACAGGCCAGCCCTGTTGTGCATAACGACGTGCTTAATGACTGACCAGGGTGTACAAAATCCCTCTAATATGGACTTGATTTGGTTGAGTTATAAGAAGGCATAATTTATCCACACATTGCCTTAACCTACTCTTAGCAGTATGGCCTCACTAATTCCTGATAGAATATCATATATAGGGTATCTAGATGATCCCCCTACCTATTTTTGTGCTTTTGCGCTATTAGGAACTTGATTTAGACCAATTTTAGTTGAGTTACAAGAAGGAATACTCCCCGGTTAAGACTACCCTTGCTGACCAGTCCCTCTATAGCAACGTATTACATACAATTGCTTCTAAAATGTATACAGGCTGTAAGTACCAAGTCATAACAATAATTGTTGCTTGATTATAGCCCTCATAGCCCCCATATATCTACTTTTCCTACAGCCAACCTACCTCGTGATCCCCGGTATTTCTGTCAGGATAATTCGAGCCGTAATGTACCTTGGCCCGTCCGCACTCGCTTCAACAAACTACCATATGTCCACAATGCAATCCCAAATTTTGAGCCTCTTTGGTCCCATATTGGTCGCGAAACTGTCGAAACCGCTAAAATAACCGAGTGAGCCACATCCCGGTGGTGGGCCTCATCCCGGTGATGTATGGTAGGTGGGAGCGCTGGACTTTCCGTCCCGCCTTGGAGGTTGTTCGGATACCAGCTCCGGCTGCTCCCTGATATCTTGTCTAATCTTGTCCAGTGTTACCATAATTCGAACACCTCTTGGAGTAGGCTCTTGAGCTTCCTATCGATGCCTGATGTGGATAGGTGTCCTGCCGCTAGGTTTATGAGTGTTTGTTTGGCGGGTTTTGAATCCGTGAGAAGGACCATGTAGTCCTCCCTGTGTGTCTAAAGGGCCAGAGCGAGCCCCGTTCTCTCTGCATCGGCTACTATTGCCAGGGTCCTAGGTACGTGCCCCTTTCAGTGTCTGGATTTCCCTTGTGGTTTTTACTGAAGAACACAGCTGCGGTGTCGCCCCGTTTTGCCCTCCGGTGCCATCTGTAAAGCGACCTTCCAATCCTTGTCTAGTAATGAACCTATTTTCGCTGCCCAAACTGCTCGATATTTGGATCATGGGCTGTCCGTTGGGTGAGGGTCAGGTCCATGAACGGCAGGTGTTTAGTGTGGTCGTCACGGTCCGAAAGAGAGCTCTTCCGGCTCGGCTCCTCTCAGGCGGAAGACGGCCTGGATTGACCAGCTAGGTTGTCCCCCGTATCATGTGTGGACATTCGGGACTTTACCTGGTGCTGCCGTGTTGAGTTCCTCAATAATGGCCTGGTCTCCCGTTTTGAGTGCTCTCGCTGCCCAGCAGGTCGAGAGGTCATCTAGTTTGGCTTCTAGGGGTTCGATTCCCACGATCCCGCTAGTCTTTGGTGACTGCATCCATGGTAGTTACCTGTGATCTTTTAGAGGACCTGGTACTATACTCTCTTCATAGCAGCTAGTTGGGGTCCTGTCGTCCTGTTGGGAGGTGCCAGACCTCTGTGAGAATAGGTTCTGATTGCCTTTGTATAAGTACCCTCATTGTTCGGGGGAACAGAACTGCTCTATGTGGTGATTTGGCCTTGAAGGCTGGTAGACTGTCGTGGGGTTGTAGTGGATCGGTCTTATGCTGGCTCGATGGGTCATGGTGTAAGAAGAAGGCTGCGGTGAGGGTGGGAAGTTCGTCTACGAGGTACTGATCATGGAGGTCCGGATGGCTAGGGCCTACTACCAATAAAGGCGCAAAGAGGAGATGCGTGTTCAACTTCTGAGATCCAATAACCACGTCCTGTTCACAAACGGTGGGGGGAACTAGAACGACCTGGGAATCGAAGAGCTTGGAGGAACCGCAGGGGTGAGTATATGGGCTTTGAAATTCCAACCCCAACGGCAAGCTGGAGTCGGATACCCGCCCAGTGGGCATACTATTAAGGTGAAGATGTTAGAAAGACTGGATCATAGAATTGTAATGACATAGGAGGGTGGTGGGCTTCATGCAATAGGAGCAAGATTAATTAATCGAGATGTGTAAGAGAGCACCCACGTTGGGGATCTGAAGTGGTAGATAGAGAGTAGATTTAGACATACATACTCAATGCTGAATGTAAATCAGCAAACCAAAAATTAAGTACTAAGAAGTATGTGCAAGTGTCGAACTAGAGAACATTTGACCACCTGCCAGACGTTGTGTTGATTAGCGACACTCGCCCCAGAGGACGGAGAAACATGGAGTATAGGTGAGGGACTGGTGGCATTGCTTTGAGAGTGAAAGAGGCCTACGTGGTGAAGTTAACAAGCAGAAATTAATCTGAGGGGCTTTACTATTTGGATGAAGTGATTAGATGGTTCAATGCGAGCCTTCGAGGGTAATGACCTTCTGATACTGCTACCTGCATGCATTGGTAATCATACTGTCCCCATTGCAATTTGAAAACCCTAACTACATCATTTGAAAGTGACTCGACAACCTATCTCAGCTCCTATTTCCATTTATATTGTGAAGTCGGGATATTAGATCTTCTATACCTTGACATCCATCTGCTGGAGTAGATATGTACCTGTACTTGATTGCCTTTTTCCTTTGAGTGAACGTCAAGGCACTGAAAAGCGATGAGTAGCACAAATTAATCGCCAATATAGGTCGTATACGGTGTTTTTGTTCAGTATTGGGCCGGAGCATAAACACAAGGCAAAGTGGCAAAGGCCGCTAGAGCTCACAGGGCATGGATAGGAAGATGGTCACGGGATTGTACTATGAACCAAGGAGATGGTAGCTCGAGTAGGAGAGGGTGTAGGATATATTCTCACTTGTCAACTCGGCCCGCTTTGTGCCAACCGAGTGATGGAATTGCGACAGTTATTCTACAAGCACCTGAAGCCTCTACAAGAACCGTAATATCCACCTGATACATGTGAATATACATGATTGGGTATATTAGACAGAGTGAATTCCTGTAGATAGATCCATAGATAGAACCGAGCAGTATAAAAGCGAAAGCCACATATATGTAGCTAGCAAATTTACGAAACCTCTAGATCTCATCATCAGCCTGAACGTCCGCATGAGTCAACCGCTGTACCAAATAGCCTCATAAATCTTACAGGCATGAGAAATATTAATGTCGGCTGAGGGGGGTTAGTTATTTGCGAAGCGGTCCAGGTGCTAGATTTATAGATATGGAGGTCTGCTCAGAGTAGAGCGCCGTGAGCTTAGTGTGTATATTTAGGGATTCTTTGCTGTACAGTAATTAACAGGAGGCTCTAAATGGCTTCCTCAAACTCACAAAACAACAACAACCCCTTCACAACACCTCTGCACTATAACCTTATAGCGTACAGTCCCATTGCATAAAACGCCTCAATTACCACTCTACCAAGTCAAATTCCATCACATTGACCGATTGTAGGCAAGATCCCGAGGACCCAAAGTAAGAAGTCTTAAAACGTGCACCTGGCGACTGAATGGGAGAAAAGCTGATTTTGAACAAGACAAAGCAACGAAACCCCGCGCATTGAATGAGATTCTGCCCCATACAGCCCTATACTAAGAACTACCTCACCTCCTGAGCTCCACCGTCGATACCTGGAACCCGACTCGAAAACAACATAAATACGTGTAGGCAAACTCTCACCCATAATATATTTAAATCTGGCTGGAAGAAGAGTATTCTCTGTGAAGAGGTCCAGAGCAGTTATCGTCTCTCCCCCGGGAAATGTATGACCTGGTAGAGCTAAACCCACCGGTGATATTCGTTGCGTTAGAGGGTGTAGGTGAATTCGTACGAGTGTACGGTATTGGCGCCGGCCTACCGACGGTCGGGGGGGCTTGATGGCTTGACTGACTGCTGTAACTGGGAAAATGTGTATTCGTAGTAGGTTGATGAAATAAAGATTGGGGATGCGAGACTAGTGATGAAGGTGAAAAAATCCTTGGGGAATATCTATTTTCTCGCCAGTTGGTAGCTGCAATATTGCGGGAGGCATCATGCACGTGACTTTCCCTAAGAGAAGTGTCAGGTGTTCGGAGACTGGTTTCGAATTCTTGTCGTTGGGAAGGTGGATGATAGCAAAACGCAAGTGTCCTCGCTATGGTGTCGTTATATCCTTTCAATTCCTGAAGAAGTGCATACAGCTTTGCTTTTCCTCCAATGCTGAAGTTCAGTCTCAACAGAAATCGAATAAATGGTAGGTTCAGGTCCGAGGGGTTCAGGTGGAGCATGTACTTCTTCTGTAGGATAAACAGCTCGAGGAGGACCTGTTCAATCGCTCGGAATGCAGACTGGGCATCCGTAACCACGGCTTGAGCGTTGTAGCGAGTAGCGAGGTCTCTGAGTTGCTCATATCGAAGTTGTTCATAGTGAATCATTCGTTGACATCGGGCCCAGTTCTGGCCCATTTTATGCGGGTTCGGGTCTGCCAAGACGTAACGTGGATAATTCATTGCTACCCAGAAAAAGCAATGAGGTATGTACTTAGTCTGGTTGGCCTATAACTGTACTATACGACAGATTACTTTGATTAACCAGCTTGATGCAAGGTAGTCTGGGTTGGATGCGCATAAACATGTGGCACCAGAGAGAGCCAAGATGCATGGTTATGCTTACCTAACTTTCGAACCAAGAACTACTTAATCTACTCCGTACCAGTTGCGATCGTTTGACACTGAGCTTGTCCTATTCCCAAGTATAGTGCTAGGCCTGTGTTGCCTTATGGAATGCGACGTCAGAGATTATATTAATGAATCTCGAGGGAAAAGATCGATCTAGCCATAGGACCTTTAAATTTTGCTGTTCTCGCGCGGGCTCACTTTCGTAAAGCTTCGAGTTGGTTTTTGAAGCAGAGAAATATAGATAATGTTAATGCTCCTAGGCCTTATCCAGACTCTCATGGACTGTCATGGAAGTCAACGAGTGCTTATAAGGTGTTCACCCAACTAGGATCATTGGTGTTGTGCCAACCAGACTACACCATTACTCGTGCCTAACAGGGGTTCCCCTTGGCGCCTTCGTTGCCGCCAGCACTCGTTCACCAGTCGCAGCGACTTCACGAGTCGCTGCTTCGTGAAGTCGCTGCGAGTCGCTGCTTCGTGAAGTCGCTGCGACTGGTGAACGAGTGCTGGACCGTTGTGCAGTCGCAGAACGGTTGTGAAGTCGCTGCGACTGGCGAACGAGTGTGCGAGAGAAAGCACAACCGCAGAACGGTTGTGAAGTCGCTGCGACTGGCGAACGGTTGTGCGAGAGAGAGCGAACGCGTGCTGGCGGCGGAGTGCGAACCTGGCTATAACGAATGCCAAGATTCTGACCCATTTCCTTCGTTATAGCCAGTGGCTATAACAAAATGTCACGTGCCTGCGAGGGTAAAGGGAGAAGTGCGGAGTAAAAAAAATAGGATGTAGTCCATTTGTGTTTTCTCTACTGCAGCTCGATAATCAACATGCATCCTCACCGTTGATATGGGCGTACTGCCTTAGAAAAATGGCAGATATGTCAAGCTCGACAGATTCAAGGACAGCGGCCTGGAGAAATGACATTAGAGGAATTCCACAAGCTCCTTCCAAATCGCGAGGGAAATGCAATACCTTTATCTACTATGTGTACAATCTTAAAGCAGTCCGATCGGTTACTCATAAGTGGAAAGGCACCAGAGGGAGCCAGTGCAGTGAAAATGAAGTAGCGACCAGAGCTATTCTCAATCCTTAAGAGATTGTTAGCAGAGTGGATTGAAAAGGCTATATACGCCAAAGCCTCCAGTCCTCGGATCAGCTGAAATTAACATCTCCGATCTTGCAAAATCTCTTGCCTATGCAGAGCAGTCCTTACGTCAGTATGCAGAGCAGTCCTTACGTCAGTTTATAGAGGCACATAAGAAACAAAATACGCTCGACAATTGGCTGCAACTACTCTCTGGCCCGTCACTTTCTTAGTTTTTTATTCGAAGCTCTACCTTTCTATATCTCGTATTGTATTACATCAAGTATGTTACGTGTGTTTTCTCTTATCCCTCTCTAGTATAGCGTCCCAAAATAAGCCCCTTGGCTTCCATTTTCTTTCTTTCATTTTTTAGCACACTACTAGTTTCACTATAGCCAATATAGTTTTGCTATGAATGAATTTATTAGGCGCGTAATTCTCTTCACTATCGTTATACCGATTGGTTTCACTATAGCCAGGCGCGGGGCTCGGCCCAAGACGGGTCTTGCAATGAGACTAATAGCCAGGGTACTTTAGCTGCGTGCAGGAATGGTCTGACAAATCCCTTCCTTACAGCCGGGTTTTCAGTATGTCGAGGTTCACTATAGCCAGGTTTACCTGTACGTGAATATTAATATGCTATATACATGAAGATTTCTAAGGCAAGGAAGAAGGACACCGGAAGAGCTACAATTGAGTTGAAAATTATGAAGACAGTTCCCAAAGGGTTCCAAAGGTTGGCGAGGCTCTGGATCAGTGCCAGTACTCTTTGAGCGGTCGCGTTTTTTGCCTTTGGAGGTTGATTTAGTTACGGCCTTATTTTCCTTCTCTTGATCTCTTGCTTCCTTGCGGGGCTGTTAAATATTCAGCAGTAGCCAATCGAGCTTTAGTAAGAACCCTCCTCTATCTGTTCATTTTCACTGCCACGCCCACTTAATCCCACCTAGGTTAGCTGACCGGTTGTACCGTCCGATCTGTATCCATGAACTCAGGCTTGCGGAATGGGTTGTCTCAGAGTGGATATTGCGGCGAAATCTCCCCCAAAACCCTCTCGACTGTTATTAACTGGGCTCAGGTGAACAAAATATAGTAGCTACACTGAGGCCTGAGCAGCTCCAGCAGCCTCCATCGCCCCCAGCTCCTTCGCCAATTTCTATGGTAGCCCCTCTCTCTATAACCCTCTGACGCCCCCCAGTGTAAGGGTTTAGGACAGCCTTTGATTATTATAGAGTGTCCATTGAGCATGGTATCAAAGTAGGTATTGCTCACATTCCTCTCGTAGCGGTTTACGTTATGAATGTAACCGCGAAATACGCGTATCTCACATATCTAGAGGTATCCATTCTCCTATGAGCAATATCCCACGATGCCTGCAAACCGGTCCAAATGGGACAGGACGGGAAATCATATTCCGAATCCTGTTGATGATGAGGTCAAGGTCAATATGTATTGTCGGGCCAGCATGCATGGAGGCTAAATCATCTCAAAGGATGTGCATACTGGCTAGGCCTGGGCACGAGACAAGACGTCTCGAGACTGGTGAAAATTTTTTCATTTAACCCTAATAGCCTCCAGATATAAGAGACCCTGTCAAGCTAACCAGACTAATGGAAACTAGCTTTGTATGTACATAACGAACTAATACGGTACTTTCCATAGCATTCAATAAAGTGCGGATATACCCCCATTCATCTACCGCACCAAAAATAAATGTGATAAAAAATAATACGGTACTGAAGAATACGCCCCTCAAAAAAAAAAAAAAAAAAAAAAAAAGGCCTCAATTTACAACACAATAGCTTTCAAATACTATTCTTATATTGTAAAAAAAAGAAATACCGCGTAAACTGGCGAACAAGCTTGAAAACCTATAGGTAGATCCAAACTATTCCGAGTTTTGCGCTGTCAAAATCTTGGATTAGTTAATCTTTCCTTCCGGACGGGTTTTGGCTCACCGGAAAACCTTACCTATAGTCTGGTATGTTTTTCTTCAACGGGAAGTGCGAAAAATTTAATCACATCCTGATGCAGACTACATCTCACCCCTGGCTGCAGCCTTGTAGAGTATCAACTACTCGCCACAACAGATATTGGCTGATACTCAAAAGTGATTGGCCGAGCTGTCGCCTGGAGATATGTAAGTTGGTCACCTGCGTCCCTGCAAACAGCATTGTACCTTCAACCTCTATAATCACACAGCCTATGGAGCCATCTGTTCTTTATGTACTACATGCGATATTTCAGCTGAGCCACAATATCAATGGCAGGTGCAGATCAGTCCAGCCCAGAGTATGGACATAAGTATGTATATATGGCTCATGTGCACCTGAATCAGCAACCAGCAATGTATCTGGGGTCAGATGTAACCAGATCAAAAATTCACTGGTGCCAGTCTTGTGAACTGGTTTTTATCAAGACTCTATCCTGTGATGACTCATCATACAACCCTTAAGGTCGTGCATATGAGTAATGAGTTCAAAAAAAAAAATATCCTGTGCTGACTTGTACCCCATGGTACACTCCAATATACCATTCTGAGTCTAATCGTACCACAAAGCAGGTTGTGAAGATGGGAATTATGCACCGAAAATCATAGATATTACTAAGTTCTATAGCCACACTTGCAAGGTTCTAGGGGCAAATGTCTTTGAACGTCTACTATTGGAGATATGTATCACTATTCTCGTGACTTCGGGCAATTCTTGTCATATATTTATTCACTTACATAATGCGAATTCTAATGTGCGTACTAACTAATAAAAGTACATCTCATAATTTGAGATTGGACTACGATTGGATACTGCATTATCTTAGGATGAAGTACGCTAGTCACCTAGTCTGGTAGTCTGGTTGCATGACCCACCTCCTATGGAGGCTAGTCACCCTTAATGTAATCAAAACTTAGACACATTTGAAACTAGTGAATATCTTTTTTGGCTGAGATCCTAATTCTTATTTCAGATTCGGAGCACCGATGTCGAACGATCCTAGCAAGCTGTACAAAATGATAATCAACTGAATTCTGATTCAATCCACATGAATAAGTTATCAAATGAAAGTTAAATAGCAGTATACCTCAATATTTTACGTACTACCCCCTCCACTCGCTTAGGCATCCTTCATACATGGCTTTCGCAAATTTTCCAGACTCAAGTGTGGATAGAGCACTCACTAATGACTTCCTGTACTACAGGCTTACTGCCTGCCATATCCTTAACCATTTGTAGAGGATGCGCTTGGATGTCGCCTTTAAGGTCTAGTGGCCCTCCGTAACAGCGGTCCCGTGCTTTTTAAGCCAATCCCTCACAATATAAGCACCCTGAATAGGAGCATTACCATGCCTGAAAATAGACTCTTTTCTGTCTTCCAGCTCATCTAGAAATGTAGGTAAGCCCTCTTCTAAGACCCTAATATATGATATTGCAAAGATTTCTATCAAATCTCCTTGAATACTTCTAATAAAGGTCATCTGTAAGATTTTTTTTCAGTGATTTTTATCCCCCCAAACACAACCCAAACGGCGAATAGCCAATTTATGCAACTCGATATGAAGATTAAGCTATATCATACCTACCCATGTGATATCTTGTATTCCATCAGTGCTATAGTAACATGCCATCCTTGTCCGGACACAACCCGTTTTACACCAGAACTGCTCATCTTCTAAAACTTGTCAAGAATGCAATGAATTTGCAGGTAATTGTAGAAGAATGTTGAAGGAGGCTAGTTCTCTAATATATTGTTGCCTTAAAGCCAGAAACTAAATACTGCATATTGGAGAGCTCTGCAGAGTTGGTGATATAATTGTCATATACCTTTGCCATGAGTGGTTCTCTACTGTAGTTAATTCCATGAAAACATATTCAACTGTGATGATATCAAGTAGTGAGCTCAGCTAATGTAATTTTGCCGACTGTTATGAGCAGGGCGCTTTTAGCCTATTACAGCAAAGTTGACTCGAACATCAGATGGCTACTAAATGATACCGCCTATTTTGCATTCCATGCCACATGATCTGGAATTTGATCCTAAAATGCGGTCCTATATCACAATCTCAGACCCGAGTAGGTAGGCTACACTGACATCGTGACTCTGAATCAGCTATACTGTATTCCACCGCCCTGCGATAAAACTACTTTGGGTATAAAGTAAAAGATCTTACAAAGAAGTAGTGTTGCGAAGCACCTCCCCCCCCCCCCCCACCAGTTAGCCTAGTGAGCCATTCCAAAGGAAAAAAAAAAAAAAAAAAAAAAAACCTCCAAGCCGGCCATACGCGAAGCTAGTATATGCCGGCCCCGTCATCCTAAGAAAGTATTAAAATCAAACTTGTAAGTATCCTCAAAGAATAAGAGATATATATATACTTTGAACATTCAAACTAGAGTTTTGATTCCGAAGCCATTGGTATGTCTTTATATTGTATATACTTATTGTTCCTTATAGTTTAAAATTACTGTCACAATCGAGTGGTAGACTGTTAATAGAAACGGCTGAGGAGGTCACGCGAGGAGGCGAATACGAGCTGGTTTATTAGGGTGTTTATATACTGACACAAGAAGCCTGATGACCATATCACAAATCGAAGAAAGTAAAATTCAATAGTCTGGTTCAAAATCGGGTCTGACGGCCGGAAACCAAACACAAATAAATAGATGTACCCGCCAAGCAAAGTTTGTAAGCTATCGATGAGCACATTACAAACTTAACATAATTCTGTTGTACAGTAGTCTGGTTGCACGACCCACACCAGGCATATGGTCCTTAGCGGCTCGGCGTTCGCTTGTTGGTCGCAAGCAATCGCCCGGCCCCGCGTGTAACACTGACGGGAGGCGGAGAGGATGCGCGCATATCTAGGCCGACGGCCGTGAGGTAGGAATATGATACAGTTTGCGATTGCGCGGAAAATGCTCCCGTTCGCCATCTCGGTAGTTGAAGTGCGATCAGGTAAGTCAAGACATGTACAAATTTGAAATTCCCACAACCCGCCTCGAGAGCTGCAGACCAGTCGCCTTCCCACGTATGCTCCAGGCGAATATTAATAGGTGTACGGAGTATATAGTATGCAGATCGCCGTTTCTGTCGTGCATCGAACCGTGCAGTCGGTCACCTGCACCTGCATTTCGGGTTTGCAGGTGTCACGTCAAATTGCAGCATGGAAGATCGAAAAGCCCAGCCTCTGGATCCAAGCTGCAGCGCTCCGGTAGGCAGCCGGACAAGGATCGACATAACAATCCTATAAAAAGCAGTAATATGATTTGTGACCGATCGACATAAATATGACTCTAATTGCCCCGTAAAAAAAAGCGCTGCCCCTCTGCCAACCCAATTAGCTGTTAATTGCGCTGCATCGGGTGATTTGGCTTCATGCCCGGCCATCCAAAGGTATCTTGTGGCTGGTGTGTTTGGGATAATAGGCAGCCAGTCACAGTGCGTAGCCACAGCCCCAGCCGTGCGGTGAGAAACTTGGAATAAAGCAACAGTTGGCCCGAGGGGCTCGGTTGAGGGAACAGTTTTTTGCCACCAGTTCGAAGGGGCACGGAGATGGGACGATCGATGGATCCCCTTCATCCCTGGATGTGCCCGCCCCGGGGTACAAGGAAGAAGCACCGCACTTTAGATTCTCCGTGGCATTGGACAGCGGCATATTCCATGGCCCTCTTACCCCAGACTGGGCCCGAGAACAATATCAACACGCTCAGTCCCCCGCCTCTGCCGCTCCTCCACCTCGTGTATTTACCACGCTCCACGCTCCTTTTCTTCTCGATCGAGAGTTCCAGCTCGTGTTCGTGCAGTCTGCAGTTCGCAGGCATAAAAACGCCCACTCCGCTTCACTCCCGCATTCCATTCCAAACAAGGAATTGAGACCGTTAACGTGACCAAGCAGCAGCTCCGCCCCTGATGCAACGGAGGTGACGCCGAAGCTAAACAGCCCGCTCCTGACCCTCGACGCCCATCACTCGCCCACCGTTAACGTTTCTATCGTTTCCATCTGCATCCACACACCCTTGCGTTTTACTTGTGATTATCTCTTCAATTCTATATCGCTCTCTTTATTCTTTCGTCAGACGTTATTTGAATTCCGCGGATTGATTCCCCGAGCTTCGAACGCGGCTGTGTTATTGTTTACTTATTAGAAGCCTCGACCCGCTCGTCTTCCGAGACCTTTTAGGCAGCAAGGCTCTCTTCTAGACAGCGACATAATCGGCAACGAATTGCTACTTATATCCTCATATACCCTGGGGTTGATCATCGGTCAAGGCTGAGCATACTGGTGGTCATTCGTCATAGTGGAGGAGGCGATAAAATTTAATTCGGCAGGCAGTAAAGACGGTGGCAAGAAAGAGTCGACATACCCTGCAACCCTAGCTCTCGAACCGGTCAACTGGGTAGTAATAAACACCATCCTTCACCCATATCTCCGAGTGCGAGATCTCAAAATTATATTCAGCAACAATATGGACTCAACTACAGCAGCCCACCCGATGAAGCGCTCCCACAGCCTCTTCCGCCTCTTCTCCCGTCGCAGCAGCATATCTGTCACTACACCCGATGTCCTACCTGGTGTCCGTGAGCGAACGAAATCTTTCTCTGCTAAACCCTCTAGGCAAAGGACAATGTCGATTGCAAGTTCCTCTCCTCTAGTCCCGCAAGAGATTCACGATAATATTATTCGTTTCCTCAGAGCATCACATGAGAATGGGAAGGAGGCTACATGTTCGACATGTCTTGCTAGGGATCTCTCTGCATACTCCTTAGTCCGTAAGAGTTGGCACAGGGCTGCTATGCCGCATATGTAAGTCAAATTTATATTCTACAACCTTACAATAACATTTGATATCTGACGAGAGCGGCTATGTTATTATTAGGTATGCGAAGATTTGGGTCAATGGAGCTGAGTCGTCAACAGCGATGAAGAAAGCGAAGAAGAAAGCTAAGGAAACAAGTCGTGCAGTTGCGCTTCTGAGAACGTTGACTGCACGCCCAGATTATGCCGCGCTTGTGAAAGAGCTAAAATTGCCTGAATATAACCGGGAGACAACCCCTGAAGCAAATGTCTTGAAACTCTTTGATACAGCTGCGGCAATAATACAGTGCACACCAAATCTAGAACGATTTCTTGGCCCGTATTCAAGTGTTGGTGGTGGGTGGTCGAATGTTGTCAACAAGGCATTGTCGGGATGTATCTCTTTACGAGAACAAGTTCTGATTTTCAATGAGAATAAGAGTGAGAGATCGAAGCTTGAAAGGTCAAGAGAATTCGCTTCTATGCATGAGCGATGGATGAACCTGGAGACTTTGGTATTGCAAGGATGTGGACAAGAGCCAGATGTGGATTTCGTTGGGGCATTCGTGAATTTACCCAAATTGAAGAATTTGATGATTTCGAGTTTCATATTGGGAGAATCGGCGGCGTTGGCTTTACAGGCGATTCCGGACAGTGTGGAGAGTTTGAGGTTGGAGAAGTTGCAAGGCTTGACGGGGAGGACGTTGCATGGATTTGCAATCAGTAGGAAGACAAAAGGGCTAAGTTCTTTGGCGTTGGTAAATATTAGGATGGCGAGGATACAGGACTTGATTTCGCTGTTTAGGCTACCAAATTTGAAGAGCTTGACGATTGCGGATTCGACAGATACGCCCTATTTCGATGAGACTGAGATGACGAATGATTTCGTCGAGCAGATATCAAACTTGGTATTCTGTTCTTTGTCGTTGGAGAGTCTCCATTGGGATATCTTGGTTCATCCATTGGTGGAGACTGCGTTGGCAAACTCGATATCTGGCGGAAGGCTCCCTGCACTTCGGACTCTCAGGGCACCAAGTGACCGTGTCGGTACTCTCCAGGCAGTTTGCAAACCTAGGGAGAGCATTTCCCTGGCCAGTGACTTCATTTACGAATCGCCAACCCGGACCGCTCACCCTACCACTAGCTCTGCACAGAACGCTCCTTCCGTAACGGCCTCACGTCCACCATCACATAAGTCGACATTCCTCTCCCCAGGCAGTGCTGCTCCCTCGCCAAATGTGTCTCGACGATCTTCGATAAATTCTCAAGCCTCGTCAAGCCCAACCTCGTCAAATCCAAGCTCGACAGCCTCGCCATCGGTTGCTACTTTAAAAGCATTTGGAAAGTCGAAACCAGAGTTCCAGCCTTTCCCACGGACATTACATTCTGCACGCTTACGCGCCCAAAAGCGTATCGAAAGAGCAAGGCAGGAAACGCTCATCCAAATTATGATTTCAGAAGAGGGAATTACCAAGGAAACGATCTCATTGAGAAGGTTTATGGGGGATGTCAAGAGCAAAGTTACATACTCTCTCATACCGGCTCCACTCCGCTCTGTTTCTGGGAAAGATGAAGATGCGCGAGCAGGTGGGAGGGAATGTGCGTTGGTGTCATTTGAGAGTGATATCATTGATGGAAGCTGGAGAAGGGAGGTTGATATCGGAAGTGGTGTTGGGAAGGAGGTATGTTATGGCGGATGGAATTTGAAGGGTAATGGGAAGGATGGTGCAGTAGTGAGGAAGGATAAGAAGAGTTTGGGAAAGATTTTGCATGAGGAGAGGAGGAAGGTGGAAGGGGGAAAGGTAGAATTGGAGAAATTATTCTGAGCGGATACGTGGAGGAGATGGAATGGAACTGGGAAAGGGGAAATGGGTTTGCATCTATTGATTGAGCTGGAAGTGGGATCTGTGTTATAATGCCAGAGGGCAGCTTGGCTTTTTTGGTTTCCTTTCTTAATGATGGCTTGATTGGCCGATTGTATTACTTGGTGTTGTATTCTTTGCCTGAGCTGGATGTTTTTTTTCCTTTTGTGGCTATATACCCTTTCTTCTTATTTTCTTTTGTGCTTGATTGTATCATTGCGTGGCTTGGTTGAGTTCTACTGGTAGCATTTACATCTTCATTGTCATCTTGCCAGTGCGGCATTGAACCTTGAGAGTAAGTATTCTTTTCACCTCAGAATTTAGTTACAGATAGGCTAGAAAATTGAATAAAGAGTCTAGTCTACTTGCTTTTACATTTGAGTAGACTCGGAGCTTGAGGCTTCTGTACCTTGTGCGTGCATTTGTGATTTAACATTAGCAGCGTGCGAAGTTTAGGTCTGGGGTAAAGTAACCACAATTTTTATCCCTTTCATCTGGCTTTGTGTTACCCTGAATTGGTGTTGGAAGAACTTGTATGTATACTTTACTAACAATTAATAAATATCGATGGAACTATGGGTTTTGAGGGGCTTGTATATAATATCGACAGCGCCCCCCCACGGCGTTGGCCTGTATTGTAGAATATAGGACGACATGATTGGTGGGATTTGTGGCTCGTGGGGTTGAGAAAGTACAGAAATGAGTTGAGGGTAATCAAAGACTGCGAGGGCTGTTTTGTGAAAATCGAATCCAGGAATTCGTAATTGTAGAGGGGGTCATTTAATTGAGGACCAAGAGCGCGCTAGAGAGCTTATCATATTTGTGGCAGCCATATCTGCCTGACTTCATAATAGCCTAAAATGGCAGCGCTAGTCAGCAGCGGGTGTAACCACGAATTCAATTCAGCGGAGGTGGCACAGCGGGATGGGATGTCGGGGGAAGATAATCGAGTTCGTTTCAGAAGGGAACTTTCGAGAGAATTTCACGCAATAATGAGAGCAACTTGTGTATGAAAAAAATCATCATGGATTCGTACCTTACTCAATATTATTCCATGACAAATCTAAAAAAAAGAAAAGAAAAAAAAAGAGCCCCCCAGACCCAATCCAAAAGGCTTGTTTTTTTTTTTTTTTTTTTTTTTTTTTTTTTTTTTTTTTTTCACTTTCCTCCCCTGCCTGTCAAAACCCATGAGCAACTCGTCATATCCAATCATTTAGACTGAGGATTTATGTGGAGATTCGACTTATTTATCGCCTGTTCCTTTTCCTTTCGTATTTTCATAGCAGCAACTACAGTCACTACCAACTCGACCACGGTGCGATGATTATAGTCTTGTAGATCTTCTTATTGATATCTGCTTCCTCCACGTCTCGGTGATCATGATGCTCGTGGGAACTGCCATGGCCAACGAGAGGAGAGAGAGGCCAGGAGCGGATAGGCCTAGGCAAGGTCATGATAACCCCGTTAGATCCCTGGACTTTGTTTCTTTGTATGCACACAAGCATGGCTAATTGGCCCTGCCTAGTGTCAGCAGGAATTTGGGTCCGTGAAAGGGGGTGCCGTTACCTTGGGCGATGGAATTCATCTGCATTAAGGGATGCAAGAAAGACTCCAAGAAAGTAACACCCTTCAAATCCTTGTGGCCTTGTATCTCTGGGATATTAACTTTACCACTGTATGATGGTCCTATCCCCGCTAGATAGTGATATCGATGACATGACTAGACCCAATGGGAGTGCTCTATGCTAGTTTTGCCGGTTTAACACAACAGATGTTTTTGTAGTAAGCTGCAACTGCTAGCCTCTCTGCGCTATACCTTAGTCCCTGAGGCTGCAGTGCTACATGTATTCGGTGAACAGGTCGATTGTTTATTATTATTTTTTTTTCTCCTTTTGTAAGCGAATTTTAGCCTACTCTCCCGGTGATCTATGCAAGATAGGTATAAATAAGCCCGGGGCCCCAATTCACAAAAGCTATCTTCAAAAGACTAGACCTCTGGGACGTATCGTATCTATATATATGTATCTGGTGGGTTCTATCTGGACACCCTGCGAAATCTCCTTTTCAGCAAAAGTATGGTCGCTAGACGCCGGAGGCTTTGTAGATACTATGCACTACCATATGTTCGCTTAGAACTTGTTATTGACTTAGGTACGTATTCTCAATTACGACGCAAAGATGCATGTTCCCTCAGCCTGCTCAGCATAACCCCTCACCTTACATGAGGCGCGCTAGCGCTGGCGCCTAGTATCTGAATAAACATCACTGTAGTGGAGGTAGATATCATATAACTGCCATGCTAGCCGCGAGCTAAAGTAACATAGACATGCAAAGGCTTAAGCTGGGAACGGTATATATATAAACACGTCGTGGGAGAACTGTCCATCGACGGCTCAATCCTGGTATGAAATAGCTGAACTCAACAATTAATGAATATTGTACTCGAGGCCGCATCGCGGAGCAACAAGATTTAGGAGATGCAATGTCTGACTTTGTAGTCATCGAAATTAAGTTGTTAATAGCCTCATGTTAGAAAGATGCTGCCTTAGAGGTCCCACCCTGTGATCACCAGCTGACCCTAGGAAGCGATTACCCTGACATAGGCACGCCGGTACCGGTACATCTTGAGCGTTATTGATGCATACAACGCACAGATACATGTATATGGAAACACCTTATTCTCTATATCCTATTGGGGTCTTCACTGTAGCTGACTTGCAGTGGTAGGTTTCAGCAACAAGTCAAGCATGACCATGTTGGTCGAAGTAGACCAATTGCAATTCGCTACGATGATTCGACATGCTACAGGGCTGACGCAACGGAAAATATTACATCTCTTTCATATATGGATGGACCAAATAATCGACAATCCCATCTAACAATTGTATTATGGGGTAAGGCTTGTTGGAGGGACAGGTAGATAATGGTAGTGCATGCCTTTCACGCTACGATAACCACAGGTTTATGCTAGCCCGTTGTTGTGTGAAAGACATATAACTGGTTGATACATGGCACATCACTGCTCCTTTTTTTCAAAACTTCAAAAGAGGAATAGATATAACAAAGATGAATAGGACTACACAAAGCCTTGAACATATCCAAAGCTTGATGGCAAGCAAGAAACCTCAGGGTAAAACGTAGACACGGGGCCGAGCAACCAAACTACTTAAGCCCTATATAAAAGTGGTATTATATTACTACATTCAGCGACTACCATTTTAGAATGCAAGATTTAGAGTCCCGTGATTACCCGCTTGTGTAAAGACGGTCTAGTAATAGTTCGGTTGCCACACCTTAACAATTGCCATACCAGCTGCGTGTGACTTCATTAAATGACTCAGCGATGCCGTTCGTGATGCCAGATGGGTTGTTTGATCTTGCGTAGGATTTAAGCACGGGCCGCAATATCGTGATAAGTAACCTAGCGGCAGCAGATCGGCCTATATAAAGTAAACGTCATACCGGTACTCCATACTTTCTGCCTGTACATATTGGGTAAGTACAAAAGTCATCCAACAACTTGTGATTATAAATGTGTGCAGCCAAAGGTAGTACCTAGTGAACAATAGGTATAAAGAGCAATTTGCTAGAAGCAATTTGGTGAACCCAAGCGGATGTCCACTGAAGGCTACTTAGCGAGCTGGGCCGGTAGTTGGCGGTTAGCTATGCTGAAAGAAGCCGCAAAATCTGGCGAGATAAGTAGATCCCTGTTTTTAACACAAGAGGTGACAGGGGATGTTCGTGTATCGCGGCCCAAATCAACCCAAAAACATGAATAAACGATGATCGTTGATCGGTGTCAGACTAACAACTGGGTACGCGCTGATCATGCAGACGTATCAAAATTGAAATAAATCATGATCCAGTTCTAAATCCCTCGAATGCATTGTTTTTGCTCTTTACCTTATGTTGGATACCGTAAATCGGTTGAAGGCCGTGGATTCACAACAGATCCAATAGTTGTGTTTTCAGTCAAGGAAGTTTAGTATGATGCTGCAAAACAACATCAAAAGCAATTAGCGCACGAATGACACAAGAAAAGATCCAAGTAATAATTTGACGCGTTATATAATATCCCATTGAAATAAGATATCAGATAATGACTTGTGCCAAACGCCCTCGGGACTTTGACAAACCTTAGCTTTAAATATATGTACGATAGAGCTGATCTCTGCATTGACAGAAAATACCATATATACACCTCACCTGTTATCAGTGTTGTCTCGTACCCTGTAAAAGGTAAAGTAGTCAATAATACCCTTCAGTATCTTAGCGCACCTGAGAGCTGCAGCAACGAGAATGAGCAGCATAGTAACTCCCATAAATATGACTTCCACAACCCACCAGAAATGAGAGCTGAATCCCCCATTGGCTGAGACGGCGCCCTTCTGGTACGTAATCTTAGGTTGCCCCTCTTTTAAACCCAATAATTGCGCCCTAATGCCAGTCTCATTACGAATAAGACCATAGGCGGGAAGTCGCTGGCCTTGCCCTCGATGTGTTCATGGATGCATATTTAACAAAGTGCTAGGAATCTCAAGTCCAGACTCTCGTTAAGCGCTGCGGAGGTGATCTATACAGAATGAACAGACAGGAACCAGCAATCGACAAACGTTCGCTAGCTTATTCTGACTTGAGATACACTTTTCAGGAATGATTTCTGAGTTCAAGGCCACAATGGTTGGTCTAGGGGCGGTACTTCATGCTGGCCTCAATCGCTGATTTGACACTTCTGAAGCTTCGTTAGGTTTGCAACATCCTGGCGGTCCCGGGTACCTGGTTCTTGGAAACACTAAACGACAGAGACACCATATTTGGGTGAAAACGACCAGGAAGGTGAATTTTGGGTCCGAGCGGACCATGGGTAACAATAGGGGGTATCTGATAAAGGAGCTGAATCCGCGGTAATCGTTTTCTTCCAATTCGTTTGGTTGAATCTCCAGATTTACGTCAACAATCCTCTACACAAGTTTTCAACAGCTCTGTTAGTCTTTCTTCGACATCATGTAAGTAACTGTGCTGATAAGTTTGTAACTCACTTAACTGTCTCTCGAGACGTTCTCACTAGCAGTTCCACTTTTAACATGAGACTAGTATATAGGAGTGGCGTACAAACTCTATTTTGACGTCTTGTCTCATTCTGCACGTGGCTAGCATGCCACAGCAGCTGCTGATATTGTATAACCGCGCCCTGTGTGGAGATTCTCATCTCTTCGCAGTCAAGCACACACCCAAAGAATACATATATATTCATGTTGGGGCCGTGTTGGGAGCTGATTAGGATATCTCACCGACCGGGTTTCTGTATTTTTTAGAATCTGGAGTCAATCGCGACTCATTTTTGTGATTGGTGGCGAGTGTCTCTGTTTTCGTTTAACAAAGTTGCATTACACTTCTAATGCCCCTATACCAGCTCTAGCTCGATCGCTTCCCCAAACTCTCGAGATGTCGCTGATAGCTACTGCCCGGCCCGAGCAATTTCTGAGGGCACGGAACAGGTGTTACACGCGCCTCGCCTCGTTTCACAGCTACTTAGCTTACATTCACGTGTATGACCGCAAAACGCCGAAGTTCGAGGATTAGATTGAAGGCTAAAAGAGGCTAAAGCTAACATTGAGATTACTGGGGCAATTGTCCATAGGATTTAGCTGAGTAGGGGTAATCTGATTGCCGAGGGTATCAGCCTGACCGGTGGTTGCCAGAATATCATACCTCGCCACACCCTGCTGATTCCACAATGATCTAGGAGCCACAGTGATTCCGAGTCGTGGCTGGGTTATCTATGACACAGGCCATGTGTCCTCCAATTAGTGCCAGAGGCAAAGCAGTGCGTCTTTGGTCGAGAGTTAGACAAGGAGTATGTAGGTATCGCTGGTGCCTGAGTACTCCCCAAGATAATTGTCCTGCTTGCTCAAGGTGTCACTTCTGCCCCATTGAATGGGAACAAAATGAGGAGTATTTCAGTATGACATGCGCATGTCGAGCAACGAGAGATGTGGGAAAGGAGACCTTTGAACACTCATATCCTAGGCACACAAAACTTGCAGGATACCCATTGTGAATTAACACGTCCAGTTTGTCAGTGATCTCTAGGGCGATTCTGTGCAGTCGTGTGTTGTTCATGAGGAACCTTGCAGGTCCATGATATATCGATATGCACAAGTATACACTGTATGCAGTGATACATTCATCAGCACATGAAGCAAGGTGGAAGAGGAGTGGATACCTATCTATTTAAGTCCACCTCTATTTCTTGTTCGCCAATGTTGCCACAAACCCCGCAGGTGAAGGGACGCACGATTTTGAAGAATAGCCCTAATGATGCATTAAAGTGACAGGGGATAGGGGTAGTGAGTTGTGAATCTGTTCAGAATGGGGAGGCTGGTTTCTTCAGTGCTCTAGCTATAGCGCCACATAAGAACCCAGGCTAGATAGTATGTGTCAACAAGTCTCGGAAATTTGCCAGCTAAGGGATTATACGATTCTGTAAGTAATTCTAGGCTCCACTCAGCTGGAGGATCCGTGGGTAGGTTACCGATTGCGTACAGACTTAAGAGGAGGCGTCGAATGACCGACATTAGAGTTATCGAAACTTGAAATAGCTATAAATGTTGCCTCGCGGCGGTCAAGTTTTGTTGAAGAGAATGATCCATGGAGTGCTGCATTGGCCCATATATGGAGTCTTTGTGGGAACGGGTGGTCTCTGAGTACCTTGTATCAAGTGCATGCCTATAGCTATAGGAGGCACGGACTAGTCTCGGGTACGGGCGCATAGCCGCTTCACTTACTCTCATGCTCGTGCTGCGGTCTGGCACGGCCATTCGTGAAAGATATTGTCGAGGAAATGATCTTTTGAATGTTATACGTAAGTATTGTGCCTCCTATGAAGTGGTCATGCAACCAGACTAAGTATTGTGTATCTACAAAGTCCAATGCAACTTAGTTTGGATGCAACCGCATCAAATCAGAATACTGCAATCACCAGAAGCCAGATATCCTCCACTAGTCTGGAGCATTGTTCTTAAAAAAAACCTTTGCCATCAAGGTCCGCTTTCATAGGTCATATACTTGGAGTAAATGACTTAATGACGAAAAATGAACTCTGGCAGGGATCAGTTGGAGTAAAAATGTGACGACACGAGAGCCAGCACGGGCTTAGGATAGCTGAAGGCAGCCTAAATCACCCTGGGCTATATTGGGGTCCATAGACTAGTGAGTGTGGCCGCCAGACTAAGTAGATATGCACGCCCTTTTGGACATTTGAACCCTCAATCAGTCATAAGGTAGGGCGCAAGTCATCAATATTCTTGCCAAAGCCTGAAGTGGACTTGTCAACCACTGGTCATCTGCCAGTGGGTTGTGCAGATTCACCCTTGCGAGAGGATGCCACCCACATCATCCCGGCTCCCGGCGGACAGCCGTGGGATGCAAAAAATGCAGGAGGGTTAGGTTTCAATTGAGGAGATCGGCTAGTTCCTTGTCACACATTAGGGTTAAATTCACAGATATAGCCATGCTGAGAACCATTCCTGCTGCCAGACGGCACCGCGCCTAGACATGTTACCAACCTACTGCTGGGCCTCAGGTAGGCGGGGCTGTTGTGCCAACCAGACTAGGCCTCAGGGTTGTGCAATATCGGTTCAAAAGGACTAGTGGGTTCGAGAGTAAGCTAAAAAATCATGCTGGTTGTGGTTTGGAAATGCTGCAAGCGAAATAAATGATTTGATGGAGTTGCTTTTGCTTCACCGAAGGCTTGAAGAGGGGGGGGATGCTACGGTGAGGTAAGAGTACCGTTAATCATATAGCGCTGATTCAAAATTTAGCTCAATCAAGTCATGCTCTCCTTAACAGTCATGACACCACTTAAAGTGTGCTGGGAGATGGTCATGGTGAGTGTTGGTCTGGTTGGCGAGTGCGGTGTAAAAAGTTGAACTTGTCTTTGCTTATAGTGCCCATTGCTTCCTGTTATCCCAAGGACCCAACGCAACTGCCAGCCTTCAAACTCATGGCCCACCGTGCCAACCAGACTATGGCCCACCAAAGAAACTTTAAGGCCGCAAGGGGAAAGGCGTCTAGTTGCATACCATACTCACGCGGATTTTGGTGTGGAAGCGCGATGCCATATGTCACATGACTATATACATGACAGGGATTTCATATGAGTGAACCCCCTTGTCCAACGGGGAACCAGGCTGGGGAAAAGCATACCGTATATGCCTTTAAGAAAATGGCCTTCTTTTTCCTGTCCTCTATAGACCAAACGAATTCCTTGGATCGGTATGTACATAGCACTGCACGTTCCGCCAGCCTGCGGCCGAACTTGACGTCCATGGCGAAGGTAGTCCATTGATATACACAAAAAATGCTTAATTTCCTCTTTACTTTGTCTAAGGCATCATCCTGACCAGGATGTTCCCTCATGAAGCTGTCTTTTTCGGGGTAACCTCCTAACTTGGATATTATCGGGGACCCTACAGGTTTGGCTGTGGTCAGCGGCGTTCCGCTCCGCAAATCTCCATTTTGTTTGGCCTAACCTCACATAAGTACTACGACACATATTGTCACATTTTTCTTTTTATGATCTGGTTTGTATTTGATATGAGGTCAAGTTGCCATAAGGTAAGTCTCTCGCATCCTGGTACCCGCGGAGCTCACCAGCGAGCCTCGCTATGGCCTTAATATTCGCGAGCACTGACTTTTTTTTTTTTACCAAAAAGGGCTCACCGGCGACTTAGCAAGAATCCGTCCCAGCAGCTTGGTGTCGCGTTGCGCCATTGCCTCCCTCGATACTCCCAATTGTGGGTCTAAACATCCGCATATGATAACCCCCTACAGATAAGCCAAGACAGAAAAAAGCACAACCTAATTACTAGAATGCTCTGGAGCCGAGTTGGCAATTTAAGTCAAGTTTACTTGAAGAATTAGAAGATATCTTGCTCCGTGACACAATCGGGTCAAAATGCTGCAATGCGGAGATTGTGCTCCACAACTGTCGTTAGCACGACCGAACCATGCCCAATTCCCCTGCCGTATTCTACCTTCACGCAGAAACGATTATGTTGTTATTCATTTGTTTGACATTACTTTTCTTGAACGTATAAGCTAACCAATTGAACACTGTTCGTTACCAATTTGCTGGGAAATGGCCAGTGCGCAGGCTTTGAGCACACCTTCAGAGTTTCACTCTCGATCTCGGTAAGATACCAGGGGGCGGAATCGATGACCAGTGGCTCCGGCATCATTTGAAAGATGCGAAAACGAACCAGTTGTTTCATGTACCAAAAAAAAAAAAAGGAGCAACTGCTAAGTGCTACAAATCAAGAAGCATGCTTGGTTCTCACGGGGGCCACTTCTAATCAAATCAATCCCGACACCCTGGCCTTGGGTCTGACCGCTTCACCAAGCTCCCGGAACCGGCTGAGCGGTTGAAAGCTCTTGACATTTCGGGGTGTAGGCATCCGAAAATTTGGCCCAGCACTGAATTTAAAATTAAAAAAAAAACATCACTTGGAATCTAGGTGATAGTGAAGGAGCTGGCTTCAGCCATGCTCTATGGGCCCCGTCGCGCACAGACTATTGAAAAACCAGCCCATATGACTTTCATCTGAAGTAATGAAGCAAGAATACACTTAGGGCCCCTGCCCGCAAGACAGCTCGCAATTGTATATCCCGGGACCACGGTTTGGTCGACTCATGAGGTTAGAACCTGTCACAAGGTTGATTGATTGCGTAGATGGAGCACTCACGGCAAGGGGACTGAGTTTGAGTCCGAATGTTTGGTCAGATAGAAATCACAGCCAGCTAGTCACTGTGAATATTCGGAGGGTGTTGTGCGAACCAGACTACGTGAATACGTGGTGAAGCAGGGTGAGTATCCCACCTCTCGTACTCTGAGCACTTATGTTACTCTTGGTATGGTTCTTGACAAGTATGCGTGCAAACAACCCTATTACCCATCCGCTTCCCACCATACAAGGCTTGACGACTGGCTCATTATATCACTTTGCACTTCCTACCTACTAAGCCGATACCACCTCGCAGTTAATTTCGTCACCTGCTTCTATTCGCAATTTGAGCGGCGAGTTAAAAGGACACTGCTGTCCGTTGTTAGGCGTACTACTGACTTCTCTGTCTTGCAACTGCGTCGCCTTACACGCCTTGTGAATCACTCCCAAGTCACCGAACCCAGGCATCTGACACCTAGACCTTATCAACTAATATACGCCTCTTTCCCATTTACTTCACCTTGACTTAAATTGCTTGGATTTTGCGAGACCTCCTGTTGATCCTGCAATACTAGTCTCTTTACAGGACAGGCAAAGGCCTCAAAAGGGATTATACTTGGTCAAATAATCCGATGAGGTAAAGAATTCCCGATTTTTTACTTGTTTCCAACTCTCAGCAGCTGACCTCAACAGCAGTGAACACGGGAGCCTCCGTGGTAGCCCGGAGTCAACTCTCTCGTTGGACCCAGAGATTCAGAACACGCTTGAATTGTACGGCAGGTTTTACCAGGAAATTTCCATCGACCAATCTATTTATTGCGTACCAATAGATGAGGTACGCAATTTTTCTCATTCTCCGCAGCATTGTTATCACCAGCTTATGCCAGCCTAGGCCGAACTTGAGAGACTCATTCAACAGCACAGAGCCTTACAGAGAGTCTTTGAGGACAGGTTGATCTTTCCACCAGTTCCAGGACCCAGGAAAATCCTGGATTGTGGCTGTGGACCCGCTGCATGGGCCATGGATGTCGCTGAGCGGTACCCCGAGTGTGAGGTTTGTTTTAACGTTGCTTGCATTTAGTTGAGTTGCTGACCATTTGACTTAGGTAATTGGCATAGATCTGTCACCTCACATGGCACCGGACCCCACGCCTTATAACTTCTGGTTTCAGGTACCTCACAAGTCTTCGAGAGCTTTAAACCCTATAGCTCAGGCACTGACGGACAGACGGCGAGCCAACAGATTGATGACCTGAATAAGCCCTTCACATTTCAGGAAGGTGATTTCGACTTTGTCCATTCTCGGTTTGTGAGTCCTGGACTTGATCGCGCTCGATGGGATACCTATGTTCGCGATTGTTATAGGTAAGAGGTTTCCATTGCAGAAAACGTGTTATGTGACTATATCTTGTGGTATTGATGCCATGATGAGTTGAAGAAGTGGAGTTAACTTGAATACTTCTCTGCCACTCTCTTTCTCATGTAACCAAGAGCTGACATTGCTGAATAGAGTCCTCAAGCCAGGGGGGTGGCTACAGATGGTTGAGTTCTATTATAACGTCCAGTCAGACAATGGCTCTCTCACAGAAAACCATGCCCTACGTCGATGGAGTAATATGTATCTCGAGGCCAATGAACAATCTCGAGATCTAAGGGCACCCTTACGATTCAGAACTTTGTTTGACCAAGCTGGCTTTGTAGATGTGGAAACAAGAATGATTCCTGTCCACCTTAGTGGCTGGTCAAGAAGTAGGAAGTCCTGATTAGCCCCTGTATCCTTTTGCCCCTGGTATGGTCCTTCTACGTACCGCGAGTAGTGCTGACAGATGTCTTATCTAGACGATAACGAGCGTATCATTGGAGAGGCCTACAAGGAAGTATTTCGTGCTACTCTCAGTGCGCTCGGCCTTCACCCCTTGATAGACAGCATCGGCATGTCCCTGAATGAGGCACTGGTCTTGATTGCAAGCGCGCGGCACGAGCTTGAAGATCTGAGCTATCGTCCGTACTTGGGCCTGTAAGTTCAACTCCCCCTCTCTTTCATAGAATGAAAACAATCTTCATTTAGGGGTTGTCTAACCTGAGGTGAAACATAGGTATGTTAGCATCGGCCGAAAGCCTTGAGGGTCCCGATATTCAGGTTTGTTAGCCGCCTGTAAATCAACCTCGGGTTGCCAACTTCTCTTCCAGTACATTACTGTTTGCTTCCAGCACATTTCCTAAATTGAATGGTATCGATATAGCGAAAGGAGGGTAAGGTGTTAAAGAGAGCACGAGAGGGAAGTGGTCGCACCTCATTGGAAATTTGGTTTGGACATATAAAGGGATGGCGTTCATATTTCCTATTTCAGATCCATTGGATGGAGCAGATTAGCAGCTAGCGGAGTTTGGTCTTTGAGCCATTGGACTTGCCATGCCTTCTTTCTGGATAAGTGTATATACAGAAATAATTGCATATTTCTCGTTCTCATTGCCTTTATGCTTTTCCGCTAGTTCCGAGTCTTTTTTTGCGCTTTTCTTCTTGAGGTTACCAGGAGGATGTTTGCAGAGTCGTTAAGACTGATCTACCCGATTACAATCTACCTGATTCACCTTGGTATATACCATTGTCATAGGTCTCCTATTTATTTGATCACTTGTCGGGTTGGCGGATTGCAAGAGACGCACTAGAAGGTATGTTTCTCCTATCGAAAGGGCTAGGAAACCGGCGGGTTTTGAATTCAGTTGAAGCTGACTTTGGTTGATAATAGATATAGGAGCGAAATGAAGGGTAAGGTCTGGGAGCAAGGCTTTCAGGTTGGGTGGCGCGAGACTGAGGTTGTGTTAAGCTTCGACCAGTCTTCGACTAATGGTGCCGGTTACCGGAGCTGAACATAACAAAAAAACCTATCACGTAGTCTCGTCGGTGCTGTCCTACGGGAATGAGTTGAGGTCAGAGTGGATGTGCTGACGCAGATTGGCTGCTGTTCCCGTACCATTCGGAAACTGCGAATTGCAAGGGCAGCACCAGCATGATACCATATGGTGGGCACCGGGTACTCTAAACGAGCTGTGCATCTATAGCACAAGAGTGACAGTATGTATGTACAGTAGGGGTTCTACATCTACTCGCGGGAATCCTCTGAGATTAATAGCGACTAACGAATAATGGGTCCTTAATCAATCTACTCTTTAATTCACGACGTATATTATTGGCAGATCTTACTGGGGGTTGGATTTCTAAGATCTGTCCATGGGTGACACTGCAGATACAAAACAAAATAAAAGGGATCTATCTACCAAGATCTCTTTGGGGCCTAGAATCGGCAACCGGATGGGTTGACCTGTGCAACGGTGCGACATCCATGGATGTCTCTTGCTGATTCAGGTCTGAGTCAGCAATGGTTAAGAGAGGTGAAATCTTGGCGGTGGTATTTGGTTTAGGATTCCTTCGCCAAATTTATGGCTGAGAGCTTGTTGAACGTCAAGATCGTCACACTCGACGGTGTCAGCAGTCAGTTCTACGGACCACATTTCTTGCACCTTGCACTTCACCAGGCAGGGCTCTCTCAGCATGGCAGCCGGCAAGGACAAGGTTGCCGAGAAGGACGCACATAAACTCGACACAGAGGCTGTCGACAACTATAAGGTATACCTCCTCTTCCGATTCCTTGCACTAGGAACTTCGAGAAGGGACAAATCCTGACTTCTTCAACTGTAGATGGACCCCTTCAAGCCCGAGGACAACAAAGCCGGCCACCTCCTCGAAGAATCCAACTTCTCTATCCTCTTCCCCAAATACCGCGAAGTCTACATCAAGGAATCCTGGCCACTCGTCAAATCCACCTGCGACAAGTACGGGATCTGCGCGGAGCTAGATACAATCGAGGGCACCATGACAGTGAAAACCACCCGGAAGACATGGGATCCAGCTGCCATCCTGAACGCAAGAGATCTGATTAAGCTTTTGGCGAGGTCGGTGCCGGCGCCGCAGGCGGTCAAGATTATGGAAGATGGGGTCGCATGTGATATTATCAAGATTGGGGGGTTGGTGAGGAATAAAGAAAGGTTTAATAAGAGGAGGCAGAGGCTGCTTGGCCCGGATGGGACGACGTTGAAGGCGTTGGAGTTGTTGACGGGCTGTTTTGTGCTGGTGCAGGGGAATACGGTTAGTGCGATGGGGAGTTATAAGAGTTTGAAGGAGGTGAGAAATGTGGTTGTGGATTGTATGAATAATATCCATCCGATTTATCACATTAAGGTATATTCCCTCCCCCTAAATCCCACTTCCTCCAATCCATATATTCTTCACTTTCAATTCCTTTGGATTGAATTTACATACTAACACGCAATACGTCACTAGGAACTCATGATCAAACGCGAACTCGCCCAAGACCCCTCCCTCAAACACGAAAACTGGGACCGCTTCCTCCCCCACTTCAAGAAAAAGAACCTCAGCAAGCGCCGTAAACCCCACCACATTACAGACAAATCCAAAAAGGTCTACACCCCCTTCCCGCCTGCGCCCGAGAAGAGTAAAATCGACAAGCAGCTCGAAACGGGAGAGTACTTTCTTAGTAAGCAAGTCAAGGAGCGCGCGCAAAAGGAAAAGAAGGCGGAGGAGAGGAGGGAGAAGAGGGAAGAGAAGATGAAGGAGCGGGAGCGGGATTTTGTGCCGCCGGCGGAGGATGCGGATAGAGATAGGAAGGAGAGGAAGAAGAGGAAGAGGGAGAAGGAGGAGGGGGAGGAGAGGAAGGAGAAGGGGGAGAAGAAGGCGAAGAAGGAGAAGAAGGAGAAGAAGAGGAGGACGGAGCTGGAGGTGCGGTAGGCTCTGCGGCTGATCTCGCCAGCCTAGGTTGGAATGGCCGTGCTAACTTCAGGGTAATTTGTGGCCGATGATGGGGGACGTAGTAGGCGTGGTGTCTTTCTTGGATGACACTCTGTATGTATACCACATTTCTTCTTCTTCTTCCTCTTTTAGGATGTTTAAAGAGTGGCGTTCTTGATCATGAAAAAGCTTATTTTTACGCACGCAAGGGGTATTCATTGATCAAACCCACCCAAGGAATACATATCGTATGAGCTTATTCACCGGCTCGAAACTCGATGTAAAATCTTTTTCCACCAATCGGTCCTTGTAGGCATTTCCTCCAAAACTTCCAAACGACAACTAGGAAAGCGGTCATAAGCTTCATAAAAAGCAAAAGAGCCAGGTGAAATAACAACTACAACTAGAAAAAGGCCCAACAACCTCCACCTCTTATCCCAACCTCCCATACTCCCCCCACCCTCCCCTCCTCCCGCCGCCACCGCCCCACCTCTCGCGATACTTCATACTCCCCCTCCCTTTGAACTTGACCGTTGGCTCATCCACCCCACCGCCTGCTGCTCCTCCTCCGACGCTGCTACTGCTGCTAAAACTGCTATTTTTCATCATGGATGCATCGTCCAGCCTCCCCTGCTCCCTTAGATCCTCTTCCCTCCGTATGCGCGCCTCGGAGGAGGGGGACCGGTGCCGGTAGCGGTCGTACCTACGTGTGTGTCTATCTGGAGAGCGGTCTTGCTTGCGCTCGCCGTGGCGATGCCGGTGCGAGCGGGATCTGGATCGGGAGCGGGAGCGGGAGGCTGTTGATTTCCGCCGTTGGTGGCCCCGGTGGTGCCGATGGTGCCGTGGCCTTGAGCCTGGCCGCGAGCGTCTCCGCCGTGCATGCGTATGTGTCGTACTGCTTCCGCTGCCTTTCTGGACATGGGGGGGAGAGCGGGTTGGGGAGGCGGAGCGAGGGGAGGGCGAGGCCGCGGTGGAGGTGGTGTTGTGGTGGTGAGTATGGACGGGATTTGAGCATGGTGGTGGCGGGGAGCGGCCACGGCGGGTGCCGGAGGGGAGGATGTGGCGGCGTATGGAGGTGGGGGTGGCGGAGGCGGGGTTGGGGGTGAGGGAGCGAGAGTGGGCGTTGCGCCCGCGAGTGGGGGGGGTCGGGGAGCGGCTGGGGGTGGGGGTGGGGGTGGTGGTGGGGGAGCGGCTGGCTGGGGAGGGTGAACGAGGTCGACTCCGGCTCCGGCTCCGGCTTCGTGGGCTGATATTCATGGCATTCGGGCTTCGTCGGGCTTTGCGTTTGGGGTTTGATACTTTTTCAGGAATGGCTGGTGCACGGCGAAACTCCAGCTCTCCGCTCTTGACAATCCTCACCTCCTGGCCCTCCACTGGCCGGTCCCTCTCGTCAACCGCCACCTCCTCTATCCTCCGCACCGTCTCCATCCCGCTCACCACCTGCCCAAAGCACACATTCTTTGCATCCAGATGCGTCGCCGCATCAAGGGTGATGAAGAACTGCGAGTTGTTTGTATCGGGGCCGCGGTTGGCCATGCAGACGAGCCCCGGGCAATCGATCGAGCGCCATCCGAGGCACTCGTCGGGGAAGTGCGGCCCGTAGATGGAGTGGCCGCCGGTGCCGTTGCCGTGGGTGATGTCGCCGCCCTGAAGGAGGTAGTCGGAGATGACGCGGTGGAAGAGCGAGGGGGCGTAGTGGAGGGGGGCGCCGGAGGGGGCTCTGTCGGCAGAGCCAACACAGAGCGCGCGAAAGCTGTTGGGGGAGGAGGGGAAGCGTCAGTATGGTTTGCATATGGCGCGCGGGGTGGGCCTTACTTTTCGCAGGTCCGGGGGACCCTGTCGGCGAAGAGCTCGATGACGATGCGGGGCCCGGCGGGCTGGCTGCCGATGGCAACGTCGAGGAAGACGCGGGGGCGGACGGGGGCCGCCATGGGCGTTGGGCGATGTGTGACGCTGCTGAGGCTTGCACAAACGCGGGCGACGACGAAACAAACGGGGGCCACACGGGGCTTAGCCCTCTAGTCCCTTAGGCCCCCGAGCGTTGGTTGATATGCCGACAATATGCACATGTATGCAAACAACTGCATAAGTTAAGTACTTAGCCGCACACTGTGACACTACTTCAGAGATATGTGAGTACGGTATATGCGGTATATGCGGTGCACCATATACGAAGGACTCCAGTGGGCATGCTACTGCCGATTCCACGATTCCAACATCCAGGCGTATACACCTATTTCTCCGCTGCTGTCTGGCCCGGCTGCCCTGGCCTTCCCTACGATAGTTTGCACGTACTATTGTTATTAAGTAACCTACTCTGCCTGCCGTGCCCCCAACAATCCTGTGTCTCGGCCCGCCCGCGAAGACCAGGCCCAACAATCTTGTGCGGGCAAAGAAAACCAAATAGTACGGAAGTAAGGAAGTAAAAACCCCGATACTGTAATGCTGAAGAGTACATCCCCAGCCCAGCTGTGCTTACACCTCCGCATATAGATAATCTGTATAATCGTCGCACACATCTGGTGCTGTATACACTGCACAGTACAGTATTCCCCGCCCTCGTCTGGTGGGGCCTTACTTCTCTGCTGTTGGGCTGCCCAGAGCGTGCACACGTGCATTCGAACGGATCTTGGCCCCAGCAACGGACGGGAAAAGCCGCCCTGCAATATATTTAATCCCCGTGTCCGGATCCCCAACCGTTGAAAACAAGCAAGGCTCCTCCGTAACCAACACCTCCCCTCCCCCCCCCCAAGACGACCGCCATTCAACTGCGTCAAAAGAGAAATGGCGTCTATGCTATCGCAATCCATCGGGGCCGTGCTGGCTCTGGTTGGCTTGGGGTACCTCACCACTCACGTCCTCTGTGCGGTGTCTATGCTCCTCAAAACGTTTGTTTTGGGTGGGAAATCGGTAAGAGGGGCTAGCTAGCTGTCCACTCTCCGCCCTCGTCTCCTCGCTAATGGTGCCAATTAGCTCCGTTCCTATGGCCCCAAAGGCGCTTGGGCACTGGTCACTGGTTCCTCCGATGGCATAGGCAAGGAGTTCGCTCTCCAACTTGCATCCAAGGGCTTCAACATCCTCCTCGTCAGCCGGACCGAGTCGAAGCTCCAAATCCTCGGAGCCGAGATTGAGAGCAAGTATGCCGGACAGGGAGTCAAGACAAAGTACCTCGCCATGGACTTTGCACGAAACCTGGATTCGGACTATGCAAAGCTGAAGGAGACGGTTGATGGGCTCGACATTGCGATCCTCGTCAATAATGTCGGTCAGAGCTACGAGATGCCTACGCCGTTCTTGTTGACGGAGAAGAAGGTTCACGATGATATCATCACGATCAATGTTACTGGCACCCTCCGCGTCACGCAGATTGTCGCCCCGGGGATGGTCAGCAGGAAGAGAGGGCTCATCTTGACTATGGGAAGCTTCGGCGGGCTTTTGCCCACCCCATTATTATCGGTTTACTCCGGCTCAAAGGCGTTCTTGCAGCACTGGAGCACGGCTTTGCATGAGGAGCTCCGCGAAAAGGGCGTGGATGTGCAGTTTATCTTGAGCCATATGGTCGTCTCGAATATGAGCAAGCTCAGAAAGGCGTCGTTGATTGCTCCTACTCCAAAGGCGTTTGTCAAGTCGGCTCTGGCAAAGATTGGGCTTGGTGGGGTGGGATCTTTCGCGGCGACTACGACCCCGTACTGGGCACATGCGTTGATGCAGTGGGGAATTGAGAGGACGGTGGGTGTGGGGAGTGCGTTTGCGTTGAAGCAGAATAGGAAGATGCATGAGGATATTAGGGTGAGGGCCTTGAGGAAGAGGGAGAGGGAGAAGAGGGCTCAGTAGACGCGGAGTTTGATGGCTTGAGAGACACGGATGTTTCGGTTGATGCAGGCTGTCGGGGATGTTTTGCCTTGGTCCAAATTGACTGGACTGGCGATCAACACAAAATGTGACGCTGGCGAATACTGTAGTAGAGATTGTGATGCGTATATTTTTTTTTTTTTTGAACAAGATACAGCCATTGAATGAGTGCGTCCTGTGTGCAAATGTATCGCCCCAGCAGGCCAGCCGGCTGTTATGTTTGCTGGGTGATTTGTCGCAGCCGTTGGTGTGCAATGCTGGGCTGGGGTGTTCCGCGGCGTGTCTGTGGTGTCACACCGCCGCGCGAAACTTTTTGGCGCATCATTCGCTCGCTTGAACTGGGCCCTGGACGCCCAAACGTACATCCATCAACACCATCAACAATCATCGCCCATCCCCTGGGGCCTTGCTTGAAATAGCACGCAGTGTTACGTTACCCACCTTTCCTTCGCGGCCATTGGACCTCACGTCTTGCTGCAAGCCGGATTCGTGCACACATTCCTTATTCCCACGTCGACACGCGCAGAGGTCTGCCTATTCCCGCCTGCGATACCCACTGCCGAAACCTTCAAGACAGACTTTGGGGCTGGAGCCAACAACGCTGTACAGGTTCACACAAAAGCGACAGACGGAAGGGGGGGGTAAAGCTATTGAGCAAGGACGCTGAAGATTCACGGGGAGGATACGTCTGTCGTTCAATATACAGCTAAACACACAATGGCGTCCTCGCAGTACGGATACGAGACTCCTCCTCGGACTGCAGGAAGAAATAGATTCGGCAACAGTCCCTTTACGCCAAGTCAGCAGCTGGGTATTGATCAGATAAACCAGGGCTATGAACTTCCTCCGGAACTACGTCAGGCTGCAAACGCTGGGTTCGGCGGGGGTGGGTTTGGCCAGGCGAGGCAACAAGAGCAGTATGCTCAGTTGGGTTTTCAGAATCAGACTGCTCCTGGGGCGGCGGGGGCTAGCGGTTCGATTGTTCATGGTCAGTATCAGGGCCGGAGTCAGGTAGCGAGAGGTCCAGGGCCTCGTGGGAGTGCGATGATAGGGCGGCCAGCGGGGGGGTCTGCTGGGGGAGCAGGAGATACGCAGCAGGTTTCTCAGTCAATGGAGCATTTAGGGCCAATCCCTAGGGCTGCGAAAATCGTGAATGAGAATCTGATGGCGGAGAAGCGGTACCCTGATTTGGACACTATTGTCTCTCGTGAGTCTCGTCTTGACTGAATATACTGGGAGTGAGGCTATTTACTGACACTGGTACGGTGGGATTAGAAGGACAATCGTCAGACTACGACCTTACACAAGGAGCTGCTTGGGCACCGTTCAAGAAAGTCAACACTCATCATATCCCAGATGCCATCTTTGAACAGTATAACCAAGCGCAATGCCATACGATGATGGGTCTATTCACAGAAATTGGGTACGCTTGGATGACCGTGGACAATCGTCTGTATATGTGGGAGTACGCAACCGGGAACGGATTCCAAGGATATGAAGCTCAGCCAAATACCATTACTGCTGCCAGGCTTTTGAAACCACGACCAGGTTTGCTGGGCCTTTTCCACAGGAATGCCGGGTTAACCAGCTTACTGACTTGCCTATAGATGTCTTTAACGAGAAAATTAATTATGTTCTCATAATTGGCACGAGTGTCGAGGTGATATTGCTTGGTATCTCCGCGACCCCGAACCACAGAAATGCACATGATATTACCATATACGATGCAAAAATGTCTGTCAACACTAAGGGGCTTGACATCAGCGTCATTGAGGGCACCAAAAATGGTAGAATTTTTTTTGGAGGAAGAAGTGACAATGAGATTTACGAGTTTACTTACAAAGGTCAAGAAGGTTGGTTTTCTGGCAGATGTGCAAAGCTTTGCCATACTAGCCAGAGCATCACCTCGTTTACACCAAAGATAACATTATCATTTCTTTCCGGGGCTAAAGATAGTAAGCTTTTACCCTCTCGTTTGCTGGTTACTGGCTAACCTTAGGTACAGCTGAATACGTCGTCGAAATGGTGGTTGATGACTCTAGATCTCTTCTATACATACTTTCCTCAAAGTCGAATATCCGAGCATTCCACATGACACAAGATAATGTATTAGTTCCGCGGATTACATATAGCTGGCCCCAGATTCGCTCTAGCGTTGGTGTTTTGGTTGGTGAGAGCAGACTGATACAATCTAACACTATGATTGTTGCCATAAGCCCGGTGCCAGTTGAGGTTGCGAGAAGGACGCACCTTATTGCGACTACTTCCACTGGCTGCAGGTTGTTTATGAGTGCAGCATCATCAGATTACGTATATGAGTCTGCCAGTAGCATGCAAGTCGTCCATATTCGATTCCCGCCAGTGCCCACCAACGCGCAGAACATGCGGGAGATTCCGATTAACCAATCGCCTGTATTGACCCCGACTCGGAGGGCAAGAATTATCGCACCTGGATATTTCTTCTGTATCGTGGAATCCCAGGATAGGGATGGCGATTCGCTCTTCATCTCGGCACCGGATACTGCGAGATTGGCGCTTTTAGCCGATCAAGGGCATAGTAGGCTGCAACTTTGTGAGAACAGCAGCTTCCTCAACTTGGAGAGTAGGGCAGAAGCTATTGAAATCGTTTGTCCACCTCCTCTAATTGGCAACGAGGCAAGTGTACAGTTTGACACACCTCCTGCTGAGTTTGCCGTTCTTACAAACACTGGAGTCCAAATCATCAAGAGGAGGAGATTGGTGGAGATCTTTTCTGCGGCGATCCGATATGGTGCACATGGTCCTGATGCAGAAGTGAGGAAGTTCTTTGACACCTATGGTCGAGCGGAAGGATGTTTTACGGCTCTAGCGGTTGCCTGTGGAGTTGATGCGGGGGCACCGGAGAATCGTGGAGGAAGAATTACAGACCAGGAAGTGTGTGACTTGGCACGAAAGTTCTACATTGATTTTGGTGGCAAGCCTAGAGCAGAATCATCCTATGATGGTGCGAAAGTGACAACTCTGGACAACGTTAGGCTCTCTGGCAGGCATGAGGGCCTCGCACTTTACGTCAGCAGAGTTGTGCGGTCAATATGGAGGGAACCCATCATAAAAGAAAATAAGGCCCCAGGAGGCATCACCATCCATAAGAGCACCATCTCAACAGCGACGCTTGAGACCGTCCAGGAGCAACTACAGCGGCTGGCGAAGTTTTTGCTTGACAATAAGAGCTTCATTGAGGGCTTGTCGGCTCCCACAAGTATGAGTGTGGTGCAAAATCGAATGGAAGAACTAGCACTGATAGCTGAACATAAGGGGATGCATGCCCTTCAACATCTCACCGCTGGGATAATTGAAGGGATCTCGTTTGTGTTGGCCTTGTTCGAACAACCGGTTGATGAAATCATCCTGGGACTTACCGAGGAACACAGGGTTCATGTCAAGAAGATAACCTACGAGGAGCTGTTTACCTCCCCTACCGGTATGGAACTAGCGAAGGAGCTTGTACAGGGGATCGTCAACAAGAGCATTGCCTCAGGAGGAGACGTCGATAGCATTACTACTGCTCTCAGACGGAGGTGTGGCAGCTTTTGCAGTGCGGACGATGTCATTGTCTTCAAGGCAATTGAGCACATGAAGAAAGCGAGAGATGAAGTGGATCCAGAGCTTAAAATTAGATTGTTGAGGGAGAGTTTGAGGCTTTTCGAGGAGACGGCATCGAGTTTGTCGATGGATAACCTGAGGGAGACAGTATCGGAGTTCATTTACTGTGAATTCTATCAGGGCGCCGTACTATTACCATTGACTGTGGCGAAGGCTACAGATAAGGGTATTGATCCTTCGATGTACGGCAATGAGGGGCCACCGGAAAGTGTAAGTTTTTCAAAGCCTCCTGCACAGCTGATTATGGTCGGGCTAACCCGGCGCAGGCATCACAGGCGGAGATAAATAGAAAGAAGAAAATGTGCTACCAGCTCATCTTCGAGGCCCTCGACCGCGTTGATGATGCTGCAAGATGGGAGCCAGAAACTCAAGATGGGCAGCCCTCTCACCAAACACAGCTCCGGACGGAAGCCTGGGAATATGTCTACCGTTCGGATGATGAACAATTCCAGAATGAGTTATATGACTGGCTTTGCTCTCGCGGCCAAGGCCACCAACTTCTCGATATCAACTCACCATATGTTCTTGACTACCTCAAGAGAAAGGCCGTGGAAAGCCTGGGCCATGCCGAGCTGTTGTGGCAGTGGTATGCGAAACGAGAGGAGTACTTTAATGCGGCGCAGGTCCTATATAGGCTCGTTCGCGGGGATTTCGACTTGAGCCTTGAGCAGAGACTGGAATATTTGAGTAGGGCGAGAGGATTCTGCAGTAGTCAGGCGCCTGCGGGGACAAGACAGAGGATGACTGACTTGTGTCACTCGATTCAGGAGGAGCTAGATGTGGCTGTCATCCAGGATGAGCTGGTGAAGAGGATTAGGGATGACCTGAGAATCAGCGAGAATAAAAAGGAAGCGTTGGTTTCAGCGATCAATAAACAGTTGATAGGATTGACTGAGGTAAGTTTCACTCCTTAAGGTCTCAAATTGATGGCTGGTGCTGATACATAGTTGTTTACAGCTCTACAACAACTATGCTGAGAAGTACGAGTACATGGATATCTGCCTGGCCATCTTCCAGAGCGCGGACTACAGAGGTCCATTGGAGATTAGGAAGTGTTGGGAAACCCTACTTGCACAGACACATCAGCGGGCAATCGAAGAGGGGCGACTACCATGGGAAGCTGTCTCAGAGATAATTCGACGATTAGGACACAGGTTTAGCCTGTCAGAATATATCTTTCCTCCAAGTAAGTTTTACGCACCAAGTTACACTTGTCCCGCTGTGCATGCTAACATGTCCTACTTTTTAGCTGAACTTGTCCCCCTCCTTGAGACTTACGCGCTCACCAAACAACGCAACATTGGCCCCCGAACCTGGGTCATGGATTCCCTTCTCGACGCTGGTGTCCCACACGACGTGCTACTCCGCATTCTGGATGATATGTTCTGGCGAAATGAAGAGCCCTTTCAAGGCAACACTAGGAAGATCCTAGTTTTGGACGCGGCGTGGGTGGCGGATAAATGGTACTCGGAGAGCTTGAAAGGGAGGAGTTATGCGGGAGGGAGGACTACAATGGGTGCAGGGTTCAAGCCGGAGGCGGTCGTGCAGATGTTGGAGTTGTATCTGAGGAGTGGAGTTGATTGTGGCCCAGAGGTGGAGAGGCTTGTGTCTGATATTAGGAGGAGGTTTATGGTTTAGGGGAACATAGACCTACGTGTGTGGGAGGGTAATGCATCTAGGTAGGGGAAAGAGGTGATACGGAACCCATAGTGGTAGTATCTCAGACAGACATCGACGTGACAGATTGAGGGTAATGGTTTCTGGTCTTTTATTGTAGCTTTTGTTTTTTTGTTTTTTTTTTCCCTTTTCTTGAAGTTTTCCTTGTTACTTTGCACCGCATTGCCCTAGCAATTAGTGTTTTCTTGTCACGTCACGTGAATAGCTGTGGTTCATTTCTTTGTCAGGAAACTAAACTATTGTCGAGCGAGATATTGAGAGAAGATGAACAATAAAAGCGTAGCATTTGTGGGGAATGGATCAGGATCATCCAATGGTAGTCTGGTTGGCGATCTTTTGTTTAGACTCGGATGAGGCTGATTATTATGAGGCCCACCACGTGTGAGGGGCACCACTGCCCATGGCTACCAGCAGATCTCAGCCCATCTGCCTCTTGCTGTCGACTTCAGACCACCCGAGCAGCCCAATCATATACATACCGGTATATCGGAGTGGGTCACCAGTCGGCTCGAGGTGACGTTTCGGCTGACGTGAATCGAGCGCAAGCTCTATCCCCCACAAAGTTCATCGCCGCCGCCGCGGCACTTTCTCTAGTCTCGAAGCAGGGTCACGAAAGAACGTACCTTCTTTCTTTTCACCCACAGCCCAAAGCTAAAGGAAAAAAATCTTCCCGTCCTTGGTGCGCAGGGTACTTAGTACCTTCATCTCCATCTCTACCTACCTACCTACCTATCTATCTACATACCTTCTTTCTGCAATACCCACCCAGTCTGCGAACAGCGTTTGCATCCTTCGTATATCAAAAGAGCTTTTGAGTTTTCTTTGAGCATCAGTTAAAACGACATGGCGGCGAACTCGGCAATTGGGAAGCTGGAGGAGCATTCAGAGATTCACTACTTCCAGAGGTGAGTGAGTGGTGAGCGGAGTGTCTGTGCAGGGTGAGGATGGGGATTGGGGATGGATGCTGATGTTGGTGGGCGTGGGGTAGTTATAATCACCATGGGATACATGAGGAGATGTTGGTATGTACCCTACTTTCGATGACATTGGGTCAAATGGGCGGATAGATGGATAGCTAATCTACTATGTGGTGTTTGCGATTTATAGAAGGATGAAGTCCGAACAAATTCGTACAAGAACGCAATTTACCAAAACAAGCACTTGTTCAGGGACAAGATCGTGTTGGATGTAGGATGCGGGACATCCATTCTCAGCATGTTCGCGCCCTCCTCCTCCTCTTCCCTGCCTCAGGGCATCCCAACTAACACAATCCACTCCACAGGTTTGCAGTTCAAGCAGGTGCAAAGCACGTGTACGCTATCGACATGTCGACGATAATTGAGAAAGCACGCGAGATTGTCAAAATCAACAACATGGATGATAAAATTACTTTGATTCAGGGTAAGATGGAGGAAATCGAGCTCCCCGTTGACAAAGTCGACATAATCATCTCAGAATGGATGGGATACTTTTTGCTCTACGAATCCATGTTGGATACGGTCCTCTACGCTAGAGACAGGTATCTTGCTCCTGGGGGGTTGATTTTTCCAGATAAGGCTACTATACATATGGCCGCTATTGAGGATGGGGATTATAAGGAAGAGAAGATTGGATGTATGCTTCCCCCCTCCCCACCCCCCACGGGTTTCTAACGAATACATATGATAAGTCTGGGATAACGTCTACGGCTTCGACTTCTCCCCCCTCAAACACACTGCACTCTCTGAACCGCTCGTCGACACCGTCGACTTGAAAGCCGTCGTCACCGATCCCTCAGCAGTATTCCCCATCGATCTCTACACCGTGACCCCCGCGGAGCTTGCTTTCTCCGTCCCATTCCGCCTCCGTTCCCGCAGAGATGACTTTGTCCACGCGCTCATTGCTTGGTTCGACATCGACTTCACTGCCTGCCACAAGCCAGTAAGGTTCAGCACTGGCCCGCACGCAAGGTATACCCATTGGAAGCAGACAGTCTTCTACCTCAAGGAGGTGTTGACTATCAAAGATGGAGAGGAGATTGTGGGAAAGTTGACTAGCAAGCCGACGAAGCAGAATAAGAGGGATCTGGATGTGACGATTGAGTATAGACTTGAGGCTGATGAGACCGCGAGGGAGGCGGAGGGGAAGTGCGAGTATAAGATGTGAGTCCTCCCAGATTTGTGATCTTTGTAGAAGCAAAGGAAATCTGATTTTCTAACGAACCTATAGGTGCTAATTTCGTAATTTGGATGATGCTCTTTGTCTTCAGCGCCTCGAACCGATGAATTTAGGTGTAGCGCGGTATAGTAATGACCATATAGCAGCACATAGTAGTTGATATCATGAAGCCAATGCATGTTGATTTGGGATTCTTCTCTTGTTACCCCTCTGCCCTGCTTAGTTCCATGGGTTGGTTAGGTTGGGTTGTGCTGGGTGTTGCTTTGGGCTTTTTCGGGTATTTAGATTGGTTTGATGGGAAATCTTGTCGGAATACAAAAAGACTTATCCTGCTTATACTTTGAGGTCTGGGTTCAATAGATGAGGTGCAATAATGCGGAGTTTGGGTATGAAGGTTGCGCTCGATTTGGGGGCCCCTTCAGGGTAAAGGCGAGTCAGTCTCAAGCACGAGAGACCAACAGCCGCACGCGCACCACAGCCAGCCCCCCAGTATAACAGAACTATATTACCATTACTCACGCCATCTCATATATAAAAACCATTGGTAACCACCTATCAACACCAACCAAACTCCCCCAAAAAGGCCTTACAGCCCCACATAGTCCCCCTTCACGGCCCACATCCACACCACACTAACCGTGCTGACCAGCACGGGGCCGACCAAGCCCTCGTTCAGCACGGCCGTGCGGAAAACAAGCCACTCGGAGAGGAAGTGCGCGAAAGCGAGCGCATAGCTCCACTGGCAGAGCGCGTAGCACTCGGGGTTGTCCATGTGGTAGGCGGTGTAGAAGCGTATCAGCGCGGCGAGGAACGTCCACGTGCCGAATGTGCGCGACGAGAGGGGGGTGACTTCTACCGGGGGGAGGGGGGTTAGTCCCGCTGTTGGGGGGGGAGTGGAGGTGGGAGAGGGAGGATGGGGGGGAACGGACTATCGCCGCCGAGCGCGTACACCCGCTTCGTGTAGCTGAGCGTGAGGTACGACTGGATGGAGTTGGCGACCGCGACGGTGGAGACCTAGCGGCGAGGGCGGGGTGGTAGGTAAGTAAGTGCGTGCGAAGTAAGGAGCCCAGATCCTACTGGTGAGTGGGGGAGGGAGGGACATACAAAAAGAAGCCATTTCGGGAGCAGGCCGGGCCCGGGGAGCAGGCTGTGCAGGGCGTCCATGCTGCTGGTGTGAGGAAGGGGGGAGGGAAGTGGGGGAAGTTGGATTGGTGTTTGTTTGTTTGGGTTGGAATATTACAAAGCTCGCGTTGCTGCCAAGGTTGTTACTTTCTACAACCTACAGTTATGTTACCTCCAACGAGTCTACCTCCACGAGTCTAACCCCTCAATTTCCCCCACAACGCTCCCGCCAGCCATGCCGCAGCCGCTCTCAGCCCGCCCCTGGGACAGGCTGTACTTCTACTTCTTCATGCACATGGTGCCCATCATGCTGTGTAGGCCCCCCTCTCCCCCTCCCCCACTTCCCTCCCCCCCCTTCCGCACGCGACTACCCTGACCCCTCTGCCCCCACCCCACAGTCGTCGACTCCGCGCCGTACATCCCCACCGCGCTGCAGCCGGCGCCCATGGCGCACATGCATGCGGTCTACGACCACACATTCAACGACCCGCTGCAGCGCGCGCAGCCCACGTGGTACTACCTGTTCGCCATGGCCGAGTTCGCCGTGCAGCTGCCGCTCGGCGTGTGGGCGCTGCGCGCGCTGCCCCGCGACGACCCGCTGCTGCCCCTGGGCCTCGGCGTCTACGCCGTGCTCGCCGCATTCACTACCTGGGTCTGTGTCGGCGAGCTGCTCATGTGGGATGAGGCTGCGTTCGCGTGGGAGAGCAAGTGCAGGCTCGTGCCGCTGTATGCTGCCTATGGCGTTGTCTGTAAGTCTTGCCCTCGTTTACCTTGGGAGGGGGAGTGCTGAGTGTTGCGTGCGGTGGTGCAGTCACGGGGATGGCGATTCATATGGGGTGCAGGATTAAGAGGCGCTTGCTTGCTGCGGCGGAGATGGAGGGGGGGAGGAAAGGCAAGTAAGTGGGAGGGCCGCAAGGTAAGGCGAGAAGAGAACCAAGTAGGTAAAGAGGATAACTTATATATATTTATGAGTGGAGATGCATTTTGGGGAGGGCTTAGCCAGTGTTAGGGTAATCTAATGACAAAGATATTCTACATTTTCCGCCTTTCCCACATGCCGTCAATTGTGACATCGTACTGCTCATCAAGCACCCTCTCAGCATCGGTGGAACCCCTCCGTACCCTACCGTTCATCATAGGTATCATCACTCTATTCAGTCCAATCCGAATCATCAGAATTCTCACTCCAATAAGAATCTCTTCCATAAGAGTCAGAATCACCAGTCCAACCATAACTAGCACTGTCTATAACAGGCCGATGATCTGCCGCAACATTTCCATCGCCCTCCGCAGTCAGGCAAGGACTCGTTGTAAAAGACCCACCAGGTTCTGCAACTGACTCAGCGCTCCTCGTAATAAATCCAGCTCTCTCCGCCGCCGCCAAAGATCCACCGCCTAGCACCGCCGGTCCGGCCCCTGCATCTTGGAGAACCCCTTCAGAGCAAGCAACTGCAATGGCGGAGATTAAAGCAGAATCAGCCACTCCGGTTTGGCCATCCTCGGTACGTCTAACTCCCTCGGTGCGTTTAACATTCTCGATGTGTGTTACCTCTTCGGCGAGTTTGGCATCCCCAGCGGGCTTAAACTCCTTTCTAAGCTCGATCACTCGCTCCCACGCTTCTCTTAAACGCTGGTCAACGTCACTGTAATCCGGCTTCACCGAATTGGCCCTTGCCATTCTCTCCACCTTCTGGCTGCTCCACAGCCAGACTGCATAAATGGCATGCTTGTTTGGGTGGGTTAAAGGCATGCAATATGTGAGGAGGCTGCGGAATTCCCTGAACTGATCGTCGTGTTGTCTCGCTATCCCAACGCTTACTTCCTTCTCCAGCTGTGAGATTCGATTTTCAAGTGCTTTCGTTCTGTCATATTGTTGGGTGCGGAGATCACAAAGTGCCAGTCTTTCTTTACAATGGTGTGTGTACGTGGAATTAATAAGGTGAAGCTCGTTCACTAGTTCGTCGAATGGTCGTTCGTTTGCTGATGGCGAAATGTTTGCAGGGTGAGCAGCAGCGCTGGTGGGAGAAGGCGGTGATGGAGTTTCTAACTGAGCCTTCAGGCGCTCAGTGTATCGCTTATAGGCCTCGGCTGCGAGGGGGCCATACCCGTGGGGAATTCTGTAACACCTTGTTTGACATGATAGCAGAGCTTGGATGCGAGTGGCATTCTGGAGGCTGATGCGGTAGGTGTTTGGTGCGTGTTGCTGGAAGTACTGGTGAAGAGGCGAGGTAGCAAGCCTCAACGAACTGAAAGCACCAGGGGCAAGGCGTTGCATTCCGGAAGGCGATGGGTGGGGGTGGTGTTTAGATGTAGTCTCGATGCTTCGAGTGGCCGCCTCTTGTATAGCCGTGGTGCTTCTGTCGCGGTAAAGGGGCGAGTGGGTGGCGGTGTAGTGCTGGGCAGCGAGTGGTATAGCGAGTGGGACTGTCAAACTTCTAGGTTTTGTGTACGGTTCGTATAAGGTTATTGTCTAGGCATTACCCTCAAAGATAATGCCTATGTGCGGATGTATACAACATACGAAGTAGCCCTCCTTATGCAATCGGCTTGCTATCCCTCCTTTAACCTTTCGGGACTGTCATGAGCACATGCTCAACCAGCAAATACTTTCTAGAAACGCAAAGTTAGACGCCGTAACTCATGCCAACTGGAGTTTATGGGTGTTATGTTTGGTTTAAATACTCCCCTCCGAGTCCCAATGAGTGATTTCACTCCGCCAACCTGTACCAGTCCTACAGGATAAAACCAAAGGAGCTCATGGATTTATCAAAGGAACTTGAGAAGATGAGCCAGGCACTTGCAAGATTGCATGGGACGCCGGGCCACGACAATCATCTTAATGACGATTTCCATGACCGCTGTCTCGACTGCAGACTCGTCATAAAGCCGGATGATATCAATGCGAATGACAATCCACAACTATACTGTATATGCTTTCCAGAATTGGAAGATATCGGTTCGGATGACAGCGATGAAAGCTCAACGGTGACTGACGAAGACGGGCTCCAACCACCTCCTACCGGGGACCGCACTCCTGATTTCCCCGGAGTGGGCATCGGCTTAGGCAACGCCTTGAAGGCATTGCAACATGAGACTATACATTTCGGCGACGACAATCGGATGCTAAAGAAGGAGAACCAAGAGCTCAAACACTGGAGGGACGAAATGCGTGCCCAGTACTATATCCTCGAAGCCCGACTACACCGCAGGAACAAGACCATTCAAGAGCAGTTTTACCAAAAAAACAAAATCATCCAAGAGCGCGACGAAGCCGTGAAGGCATTCGACGATCTGAAGTCCAAACTTCGACGACAGGCACGAGAGAGGCTAGGCATGCTAGACTCCTACTCCCGGGACCTCTCTGCAGCTGATGAACGAACAACGATGCAAGCTGAAGACTACGAGAGGCGGCTCAAAGAAATAGAGAAATTGTTTGAAAAACGAGTCACTCAAATACAAGAAGAAAATGCGAAAGAAGTAGATCGGTTGAAGCTGTTGATTGAACTCCGGGATAAGAGGATTAGAAAACAGGGTCAAGAGATGCGTTGCCTGGTGGAAGATCTAAATGCTGAGGATGTCCTTGACCGACAAATGGCTGAGATGAGGCGCGAGAAACGGCCACGAAGCCCCTCACCTGACGACTCGGATACAAATGGCGAACCCCCCCGTGGGCGAGCCCGGCTAAGCCCTGGGCCATTTAGTCCCATGAGCTGAGTGTAGCGGTCGACCAAGAGCTCTAACTGCCAAAAGATGATGCGCATTTCTAATTATAATATTAAGATGGCAAAGTGTTCTTATTGCAGTGTCATACTGGGAGGGATTTAGTAACAGCGAACTCTCACATGCATAGTGGCCATAAACTTCTTCATATATATCATTCTCGACTCATGATTAAGCAGCCGTCCTGAAATAAAGTTAGTTTCAGAAGAATGAATCATACCATATGCTTGATACCACGTTGCAAAAAGTGTGGAACGCATCCATTTCATTAATGTGCGAGAGTACAGAACACTGAACTTTGAAGTATTTACTCTGGTGACCTGATTTGAAAAAAACAATCAAACGTATATAAGACTGGGTAATGTTGCACGACCCAGCCAGACTGCCTAGAATGCGCCTGCTACTGCAAGTGCAGTATCTCTTCAAATATGGTCCCGAGTTGCCTTCAGATATACTTGTCTTATCTGTTAAAGCAGCAATAACCGTTTCTGGTAGTGACTTCCTAATATGGTATCTCCTCGAGCGTCTTAGCTAAATGTACCCCACCACAAGCACAAATACAAGCATCCACAAACCAGTCACCTCCCCATCCCGACCCGGTTCCCGCAACGGATAACCTCACGGCCCCCATCTCCAACATCTGCCTCCTACTGCAGCACATTGTTCGGAGGGGATTGGAACTCTGCAAAAATGCAGAGCGAGCTAAAGAAGGTGGTGGTGGTGGAGGGCCCTGCGTTGTTTCATGGCCAGCTGTTGAATGAGGCGAGTGGCTTGGCGGCGGGAATGTTGATGCGGCTGGATAGCGTTATGGTGGCTAGGTGGCTGTGGCGGCACTGGCATGCATACATCATGTAGGAAACTGCCCTTACCTACTTGCCTGATTTGCTCTGAGCTTGACTCCGACAAGGCGGGATATACAGAGAGTACTATCGGTTTACGTGCGCTAGGGGCTCCAATATCAAATGAGAAAGAGTAAGACAAACGCTTATTCTAGTTTGATTAATTACACCGCTGCTATCCCTTCGGATCTTCATGCAGCCTCGCTATTATTTGTTTCGACCACTAGCGAAGAACTAATGGCAGCATTTTGACTTACCCTGAACGCAAGCCTATTGACAAATAAGAGTGCGATGTACACATAAATCTACGATCTACCCGACCTTGGTACATGGGATGCATCGGCTTCCATGATCAGGTGCGTACCACATGGTTGATCATGAAATTTGCCATTTATGTTCTCGGTCTCGATAAAAATGCGATGAGGTCACATTACACAACGAACGGCCAACTAGAGATTATATATATATAACCCAGTACCTAACTCGGACCCAGGTTTCAAAACTTCGCCAATAGTAACCGCGAATGTAAACTTGGCACTGAGTCCCTGCTCTGTAGATCCCATAGTTCAAGTGTTACCGACGTAATATGCCGAGACTACTCTATCTACCATCCACCAACTAACAAAGCTGTTGGCATCGCACCAAAGCAAGAAAAAAGTTAATCACTTTATGACATGAGATGATCTACCAATATCATTATGACAATGACGACTCGGCAAAATGTGACTTGCAGTGCATGTATGAGCATCTTGGGGAGAGACGAGCTTACCCCCCGGCCGACAGGCCAAGTGCATCCCCCCACCTGTAATCGCACCTAGGAAATGGCAAAACACCCCCCCCCCCCATAATCCTCTTGTTTCGGCAGTTTGGAGAGCGCCGTATACAGCTGGAAGTCGATGTTTGCATGTATACAGAGCTCGTAGTTACGCTTCCTAGCGGTATATATATATAAGGGGAGGCTCAGCACAGGCCCAGTGTGTAAATACGTTTTATGCTGCAGGGAATTCGTGTACATGAACAGGCATATAGGGGGGGACATTAGTACGACAGGGGAGGGGGAGTCTCAGAAAAAGAATACTTGGTTGCATCTACGGCTTTTGAGGTTGTGTGTAAATTTGTCTCAATGGCCATCCGCAAGCACGTAGGCCTCGTGCTGAGTTCGGGGGGGATATGCTGGGCAATACCGAAATTGGGCGTGTGTATGTGGTGGGGGGGGGGGATTTTCAGTCTAGGTATGCTAATTCTAATAGCTATAGGACATGGCCAAGGTTGGATTTGTAGCATATGTTCTGTGTTGGGGGGGGAAGGGAGGGCGCGAATGCAGCTGTGGTAAGTAAACAAACACTGCATATCCTCTCCGGGTCGATATCCAACTGCCATTGGCATCCTGTTACACCAGAATGTTGCCGAGACTTGTACCAGTGGTTTGAACTCAAGGCTACGTAGATACCCAATTCGGGTTTCGGACCTCACCGCCGCACATTATAATCTCGAGACATCCCCCCACACACACACCGTACCCGCCCCCACCCTAAACCCCCCATTTCCCCCTCCCCCACCCCCACAGTCGAGACAGCGTGGGCACATGAGACAGGAAACATTCAACCCTCCCAAGAAATCGACGTTAGTTCAATAATTACCCTGAACCAAAGACGATCGCCGTGCGCTGCGCCGCCTAGACCTGCCGCATGGAGCCTCCGCTGCAGCTTATTGGGGGCCAAGAATTTACGCCCCGACGATCAAGGGTCTCACATCTAATATAATCACAAAAAAAAAAAAAAAAAAAAGAGACCCCAAAAACGACTCCGCCTCTGCATCGATGTGTCACACGAACAAGTTATATAATGTTTTTTTTTTGTTTTTTTTTGCATTAATGTGATTTATCTAGGAATTTTGAAAATTATGGCTTACACAAGAGACTTGGAATAGGAGACGAACATTCCAGCCCCTTCCCCCCCCCCTCCCCCATTCTCTCCGCGCATAATCATGCAACCTGAATCCGGGCTTTCCACACCACCAAACGCAACCTATCCGACGTGCGTTCGCAAGCCAATAACAACGCCGCCTCTCGGTTTTTTTTTTTTTTTTTTTTTCTTTCCTTGCTTTAATGTTCTCCGTTAACCCAGGCAGCCTGGCATCCAGTTTCGAGGCGTCCTCCCGTTTCATAGTTATTACTCGGTGCATGCATACACTTGTTGAAAAGCCTCCAATCTACTGCTTTGCTACAGCAGAGCACCTTAACCACACTTTGAATTCTCCGCATTAGGGTAGAAAAAATAATAATAAATATATATATATATATATATTGGCTTTGCACAATTCATCACTTTCCGGCTTCGGCACCCGATTTGGAAATTCCCCTTCATCAAATCTCTCATATAATGGTATAATGTATTACTGTCCTTTGGTTGGTGGATGAGGGCTATCATGATCATTTCCCCCCCCCGTCCTGCTGTTGACACATGCAGTGACGTCTGGGTAGTTGCGAACATCGACCCCAACGCACCCCGCATTCCACATCCCCGCCCCGGCTTATTCCCACCGCTGACATTGTGAGCTACATATGTAACGTACCCCGGATTTCGGCCCCCACTACAACCATGCGATCAACGATGACCAGTCAAATATGCTCTACCTAACTGATTCGCCTTTGCTTTTTCAATCCCAGGACGAAGGAAAAAAACGCGGGGTAAGGTAAAGTAATACTTCCAAGAGACGACTCGAAGCTTCCCAGCACCAAGGGAATTTGTAGAACAAGTATTTCGATCACAACCAATCGCCGGCTCAGGGAATGCAGTCCATGATAAAATCTAACAAGGCCTAGGCTCTCTGCCTAATATTTATTTTATCGTACGTCACTCCACTTCACCTTACATCGGAAGGGAAAGCCTCGCTGAGCTCCGCCCGGCTGACAAAAATCTACAGTATATAGAGTATGTAATGTAACAAATTCTGCTTCGCTCCGTACTTTATTTCACAAGGGTATACCGCATGCAATTCAACAAAAAAAGCAACAGGATAGGAAGGTATAATCACAACAATTATTCGACGACTCGTACATGCAAACGCACACGCACACGCACAGGCAGTAGAAAAAAAATTGCATTGCATTGCAGTTCGCAACTCAAAAAGACAAAAACCTCCAACCAGAAAGACGGAAAATAGAATAAACCAAAGAGAAAAACAAAATCTGGTATTTGTTCCAAAATTTCAAAATGAGTCGATCCGATCCAGCCAGCCCCCGCAAGCCCTTTATTCCAACCCGCATACATACATGTACATGTACAAGAATAAAACGAGATGTAATGATATATGGTAAAAAAAACAACCCAGTCATAATAGAAGGAAGGCCAACGAAACCAAATTGAACCCTGACACTCCCAATGATATCACATTTAGAAAGGTATATAAGAATCAATAGAATAGAGCAGATGACCTCCAGTTGAAGAGGAAAAAGAAGTGATATATCAGACAAAGACACGAAGTGCAAGAGTATTGCTAACATGACGAGTAACTCATATTTGGTGCAGTTTTTATGCTATAGTGAGAATTGAACCAACAGTGTGTAGATAGATAAATAAGAAATAGGAAATAGTTCCCGTCCAGCAGTCTGCTGAAACATAGAAGAAAAACGCTTAATTACTTCCAATAAGAATGTTGTATGCAGTATGTAATAGCTTCGCGGCCTCTCCCATCAGCTCCCATCGAGTGATGATAAACATATCCCTCAATGTAGCCAAGAGTCCCAGGCACGCATTCCGTCCTCTTATGGTCGCCAACTCTTCGGGTGCTCGCACTCCGCCAACTCGTCTCAAGAATGCCCTCATGTCGGCATGACACTCCTGTGGCGTGTTCGGGATTTGAATTGGCGGAGTTAGCGACCCTTCCAATGCATATCCATAAGACCACACGATCAGCGAGGCAAAGTAGAGCACCCAAGGCCGGTTGAGCAAGTGATCATCTCGAGCCGAATACATTGGCCCACATGTCGTAGTAGTGGCTGCATTGCTTAACTTCCTTGTTGGGCCCATTGCGGCGCCCTCATCCTCGTCGAGTGGTACACCAGGCCGTTCCTCCGGCAACAGCACCTGACTTAGGAATCGTAGTGCATAGAACGTGGCATCTCTCGCTCGTGCAGTTGGTGCCCACTCTTTCATTCGTCGTTGCGCCCCAGTGTAATCGGTTGGTCCAATTGCCTTTCCCAGCAATCTATTGGCGCCTGCATAGATCTGCAAGTCCACAATATCTACATGCATTGCCATATGTGCCAGGTGGTGCAATACAATCCGACTTTCAAACGTACTCTCGTGCTCCACATCTTCGGTACTTGGCAAAAAGTAATCGACTTCAAATGGACCTGTCCCTGTTGATGTGCTATTGTGTTTCGCCCGCTGCAGAGTTTCGTCGAAATCTTTCTTCCAGTAGTCGAAAGCCCGAGTGAGTGACTTTCGCCATGCGCTTTTGGTGCCAAACTGCGCGACAGATCCGACTGCCGTAACCTGAAGATCTCGCTGGTTCATATGGTAGCTGACACTCAGGAGCCCGGCCATGAGAACGGTCCTTCCGAAAGTATTTGTCTGCACTTTCTGTCCATTCAAAGTTCGCTTCAAACCCTCAAGAAATGAGATTGGACGCACTCCCACAGTTGTCAGCGTCTGTTCCAGCCGTAATGCCTCGTTAGCGCTAGTTGCTGCCCAAAGGCCCTCATCACATGGGAGCGCAAGTTGTATCTCATGAGCTACCATAGTAGCAGAGTGGCCAAACATAGTTGCATGCGTGGAGTCGAGCACAAACGCTGCAAAGGCTGCACGTTTTGTTGCTTCACTCTGAATCCATTTATTCCACCACTCGTCGGTTGTCGAATTCAAAGAGCTGCCATGTATACTGCCATCACGGTGACTAGCTGGAGAATCAGCTGGCCTTCCAGTAAGTGAGGACCCTCTTCTCATCAGTGTAATAGTCGTTGCATGGTGTATGTGGGCCCGTTCATGGAGTTGCCTTGTCGAAAACATCTTCTCGTATGTCTCGAGGAGTACCAGAGCTTGAAAAACCCATAGTTTAGCTGGGGGCTTGAATTCATCGTCCGAGAAGATACACCACCGAATGTTCCAAGCCAAGTCTTTTGCCAGTTCCCCTGCCGCGGCTGCGATTATTGGATCCGAGCGATGATCAACACTACTAGCACCAATGGTCATGATGGCAAGGAGCAGGTAGTTTGACGCATTATCCGCCACAAACGTAGCTTTGTGAAGGATGGGGAGCTGTGGATGGAAATGTATCCAGTAATTGGCAATATACTGTTGCATCATGCTCAAGCCAAAGAGTCCTTCATCATCTGGAGGAGGGTTGACCATATAAGAAGAGATTGGACGAATGGAAAAATTGTTTCCATGAATAAGCTCCATCAATTCCGCTCGCTTAACCTCAGAAAGTAAGGAGTCTTGAGGGGGACTTGGGGGTGCAATGATACTTGTGACAGACATTGGATGATTCAGTCCAGATTGATAGAGGCCTCCTGCGATTTCAGTCCCATAATAGGCCTGCGTAGATTGTTCAATAAATGCACTGGCTGGGATAGAGCCTCGCCCTGTTGCATTCCCACCTTCATCAGAGAAAAACCATGTCGCCCAATCGTCAGTTACCGTGTGGGGAGATCTATTGAATCCATCGCCTCCAAAAACTGGTACTGCATAAATAGGACGATAATCCAAATCCATAGTGGTGACCCCTCCAATTGAACTTGAGTCCAATGGCGACATACTTGTGGGAGGTGAGGTGACAGTCCCTGATCCACTGGAAGCTACAGAGGTCTGGGTTACAGGATACTCGGACGGTGGTAGAGTGAAAGGCACTAGTTGCGAGGTAAATGGGCGTGTCATAGCTGGCGCAGTAGGCGTTCCCGAGGATATCGCTGTGGAGGATGAGGAGTTCAGAGGGTGTGGTGAGTACGCATGTGTAGAGGAGGGCGCCGAAGCTGAAAACGGCGAGCTAATTGAGAGTACATTCAAATTTGGCGCCTGCATGGACGTTTGTATTGTGGGGCGTGAGAATTCGGTCTTTGTGGATGAAGAACTCCGGCTCATTCCCCCATACTCATCCATTGCTCCCATCTTGGAACGACTGGCATCAACACTGTACCGCCTCACACCAAGGCTAGCAGTACTCTCCAAACTCATGCTTAACGAGCGTGAAAGTCCGTGATCACCTACTGTCCTCCGCATTTTTGCCCTGTCTCCCGTCCTGACCTGGCAAGATTCTGTATTCGAAGCAACGCTGATTGATATATCAGAAGATCCCAATGCACCCCTTAACGTGGAATTGCTCGCCTGAACGTTAGGTAGGTGAGTTTGGCTTCCCTCTTCCTCCTTCAAAGTAGATTCCGGAGATGAAGAATCTTGTGGCTTGTCCCTGCCAGTTGGCTGAGGAGTTGTCACAGGACTGAGGAAGTGGTCCTTTCGCTGTAATTGAGATCCTCGATTGGTATGCCGTTCTCTATGCCTTGCGCAGAGATCCTGTCTCACAAACGATCTCTTGCATTCCGGGTAGTCACAGAAATATATCTGCTTGGGTTGGTCTTAAGGGGAACGATGTCAGCTATTTCACATTTCAGAAACCGAGATGGCATGAGAATCCTGGGAAAGGATGATCCTACGATTGAGCTGATGTCTATAGAGATGCTCTGCCCTTGAGTATGTTCTTCCACAGCCTGGATGTGGGCATTCAAACTTCTTATCGAGTCCTTTCCTGCTCCTTCGTCTCTTTCGTGAAGGTGCTTCTGCACTAGATGACAGCTGGCCAGAGCCATTACCGTGAGTAATTTCCATGCTGCTGGGCTCAGGTTCCCTATCTCTCTCCCTACCCCTTGGTTTCTCTTCTGATGGAGATTGTTGCTGATGTTGACGCTGTTGAGATTGGTATTCGTAGGAAGGTCCTGAGCTCGAGCTCCCCTCAGTTGAAATTGGTCCCGGACCGGCTTTGGAGAGCTGGGTAGTAGGTGGTATACGAGGCTGGTTATGGGGAGGCAAGCTCGTTGGTGTGGATGGCGAATGAAGCTGTGGTATGTCTTGCATTATGGATCTGGGAATGGAAACGGACCCGTCATGTGGACGGCGTGTATCGAGCTCAATGTCCATTCGAATACTAGGACATGAACTAGTCCGTATGTATATGTAGATATATGCAAAACGTCTATCCCAACGGAACCTTCCTTGTGGCCTGCTCTCTGGATGGCTGGTTAGTTCGTGAGGGAAGAAATATTGGGGATCTCGTGACTTTGAGGGGGCTTTGGCCAAGGGATACGTATCAAGCCGGAACTTGGAAGCAATTGGTGGTATGAATCGCTAGCTGACTGCTGATGGGTCGGGGTTCGTTATGTTCGACGGAAGGGATCGAGTCACAAAGTCACACTTCCGCTGCAAAACGATTGGGAAAGCCTTGTGTGCAAGACTAATGAGACTTTTGTGCGCTCTTGAATTCCTTTGTTCCTTTTCAGATTAAGGTGTGAGCGTGTATGCATAAGTAAATTATGTACGTATACATACACTGGCCAAAGTCGCCTGATGACTTTGTCGAATGTCTGGGAGGGTGACGGCGGACCACTGGCCGTGGAGGGGTGTAGGTTGTGATGGAACTTTGGAGGGGGCAGGCGTGAACAGGGGGGGGTTGGGAGGCGCTGATAGATTGGTGCTGGATCTCGATCAAGGACGTATCCTCTGAACAATGAGTAGCAAGCTGCAACCTTTTCCTGTGCGAGGTTAGGTGTGAGTGATGGAGAACAGTGAGCGGGAGCGGAATGCTTAACAGGAGGCTTGCAAGCACAGAAAGCGAAATATCGTTGGTATGAGTCTAAGACCCGGAGGTACGACCGCGGAGTTCACTCACGGCTCAATCCCTATAACCCAAGCTCTCAAAACAACGGATATGATAGTGATATTGTCCGGCAATCAACCACATTGTCAGTTGCAGGCTAGGTAGCCTGGGGGTGGATTGGTCTGCAGGGGTATCTGGACGAAGAAGGGTGTCTAGGGTGTCACACTTGAGGCAGGTCACCATTCAAGAGAGACCTCCGCAGACTCAATGGGAGCCAAATCTCCACCACTGCAGCAGTACCTACAGCTAGGCACGGCTTCTTGATTGTAATTGCAGCTTAGTGGTGGCCACTGTCATACTTCGACTTTTGATGGAGGAACAGCCCATGGATCAGTCTAGTGACCATGAATCCTGTCAATTCTAAGCGTCATCCTGGATTTTCGGAATTAATATTCGTTAAAAGCCGCGATGGTCAGTTCGCATACATATCATTTGTTGCTTTGCCACATACAATGTCAGCGAAGTCGTAAAGACGCGTACGGCACTTTTCACTCCCTGATCTCAGGTAAAGGCAGATACAACCTAAAATCCTGCGCAACCCGGTCACTGCTGGGAGAATGGGCTGCTGCCTTGCCCACAATAATACTTGTGCGCCAGGCATCCTTCGCATGTGACGACTAAAGGCATGCGCATTTAGCACGCTATCTGAAGCCCATATTACCGGCGTTCCGGCTCATGATGAACCCCAACTAAGACTGCCTTCATACTTCAACCTACAATACCCTGCTAGTGATCAAATATATATTCACCGACACAGTGCCAAAAGCATCTCCTCTCCATATATGTTGGATAACATACCTGCGTAACCAACGACTTGCAAATGAAGAAAAACATATGGATGGCATTTAATCGCAATATACCCTGGCATCGTCTTACATAGGCCCTAGTCATTGCCCCGATGTAGGTGGAGTAAAGAATACGCCACTTTCAACTTCCGCACTCTTTCAGTTTGCTGCATAGCACTGCACGTTATTACACATCATCACTATCCGTCTCCCATGCGTTCTACTCTTCGAACATACCAACCACTGCCTTTGGTTCTCAAATAGAGTACACGGGGCAACCACTACAAGACTCGAAAAGGTTTGAGAAGCATAGGGAGGAGTGAAGTAGGGGTTGCTAAGCTTTCTGGTGGGCCTGAGACTCCAATGGGGGATGCACGGGTTGAAGGTGCAGCAAGAACAAATATACAGTCTGGCCAAGAATTGGCCTCCTGAAATCACGCTGAGGCTAAAGGCGTATTTACATCTGAAATATCGATTACTTATTGGGGATAGAACGGTAATGCGTTAATTGTCCTCCCATGATGATGTGGTGAAAGGAAAAATGCTAATAGGCTCCCCTTAATGGGTGAGCGACGCGAGACACATTATTGGCTGGTTTGACCGCACCCAACCTGGTACAGGCCCATTAGGTATGTATGTATGCGTTTGTCCACGAGCCATGACTCTGACTGAATGCACATCGGGATTGAATTCACTTGAACGAAGGATCAAAGATGTTTAATTTTAATTCTGCTGGTCGTAATAGAGCAGTCTTCCCGGACGACCTTTAGAATAGACAGCATCATAGTTAATACCAGTGTCGAGTTGAGCTTGCAAAGGTCCCCTTTGGGTGGTACAGTACCTTTCTGTATTTTTCGGTGTTTTAAACAATTTCTTAGACATATCAAGACACCAGCTCCTTGGTGGGTTATGCTCCTGTCCACGGGACGAACCCGACATGGGGACATGCATCAAGCATGGTTGAATGCGTAGATGCATGATGATGCTGATGACCAACTGCAATATCCCTAACGAAATTTATTACAGGGGTATTAGAACCCTGTAACACCCAAATCCGCAAGAACTTTTGCTGGAGGCTCACTTGTCGAACTTTTCTGCGTAGTTGGGATTAATACCACCTCTGTTTAACATCGAAGAGTTAGTAGTTGGTCAACCTGCAGCACTCGATGAACGGCACACAGCGACGCAGAAAGGCGGGGAAGGCAAACCGGCGTGAGCTAAACTGTTTTTATTACTTTAGGCGATCCCAGCCAACGCATTTCACGAATTTGCGGGGAAAAAACACACGTTACACATAACTAAAGTTGCTTTTCCCAGTTCGAAAATTTTCTCCAAAATCTAGCCTAGTGCACGGGCTCAAGGCCATGTTAGGATGTGAAGGCTTGCCCTTCAAAATAACCATTACTTGAGAGAAAGCCACCCGGCAGCCCGGGCACAACCGATGTGCAGGGCGTATTCTTCTGGCACACGAGCAGAATTATTGTGCTGAATCAATCACTCTCAAATTTGCACAAGAGCCCACTCGGCTTTGCTCCATATCTCTTCGCCGTTCATAGATTGCCTAGAAATTCAGACGAAACAGTCTTATGGTAATCCTAGCTTTTAGGGATCCAACTAACCGCATTTAGTCCGAATTACCCAGAAATCCAAGAACCAGACTGTGATAGAATCCAACTGTCCCAAGGTATCTAATCCTGGGACGATCCCACCACCAAGGAAATGGAAAGGGGTATGTCCCTCAAGCCCAAGTTCGATGGTGCTACTCCAGTACCATCCTACCACTTTATACCCACAAATCAAGGACGATGCTGACACCCTTGCGACATGCGGATTGGAACTGGACAATGTCAGGAGAAATTGATCACCGACAGTGTTGACTCTTTTCCTGACTAAGCGTTTCCTCGCGGCTAGGCCCACATGATCTAACCCACATGATTTGACCCACATGATCTGACCCACATGATCTGATGCACAATCTATCCGCCTCTGTACACTACGCCTAATTAACTCCCCCGGAGGTATCTCCGGTTTCCAGTTTTCGATAGTTACCCCATGTTCTAAATTTCTGGGTCAATCTGGGATCTGAATCGAATTAAAACGTGGGAGCAGCACACAGTAATGTCTACCCCTGCGCCTTGCCACATGGACAGCATTTGGGAGGTCGTACGTTCGCTGGAGAAGCTAGTTGTTGGTCGTTGAAGGAGATTTGGAGAACAAAAAATGGAGCGAATTAGAGAGGAAGTTCTAATTTTAAAGAGAGGAGAGAAAATATATTGAGGATGGTGCAGCACATTAAACTGACCAAGTGAAGGAGAAGGGAGGGAAAACAACAACGGCTGGTCACCAAAAAGGAAAGATAGTAACCAGAGTTTGAAGATCTTACGTGATCATCAGCGTCTTCCACATGCTGCACAAGGTTATCTCATTGATTTCCGGCTGGAATCTTCAAGCAGGATCATCTCCTCGTCGTCGCCCGGGAAAGATATTTGGAAAGAGATAGAGGTGGCCTGGGTCGACCCACAATGAGCTCCTTGAGCACACGCTCTGCCGGAAAGGCATCTATGGACAGCTGACAGTGGATAAGGCAGAATAGAGCTATAGGACCAGCCATTGTGTCCCGGAATGGGAGTGATATAGCTGCTGAGGCTTCTGGCTGACAATGGAATGTAGTTGGGAGTTGGGAGTGAGGCAGCGGAAGTGTGGCGAAGACGTGCAATGAGGCTCTGTCATCTATGTCAACTAAGCAAGTAATGTAGTTACTGAGGCTTCCACATGCGGAAAGTTGCACAAAAGGCCACTCATATTTGTTTATTTTGTGCCACTCGAAACACTTTAGTTTAATATATATTAGACTAGTGTAATTACCCCATGGCTCTCACAGGGCTCAAGCTGATCGAGATATTAGACGAGATATATTTCGAAGGCAGCATTTATATAATTACCATGAGCACTGAGGTATTCCCTAGTTACACAAGGCATACCGGGAAGTAACCAGACTACCGGGAAGTAGCTAGGGATCCTTTCCTATTTCGCACAAGAAAGGCGTATAACAAAGCCTCTCTGCGAGAGGCTAAACAAAGCCGAGTGTTTAGCAAAATCTATCCAACAGTCCGTCCATTTTTGCTATTGTTCTCCCAACTCCAAGGAGTGAACTAGTAGGAGGTTTATGGAAGGGCGTGTTTGCTCAGGCATATTACAGAATTATTAGCGTATATCAGTGTAAGCTACTTTAATAATCAGCTTAAGGTTACATAAACACATATCGACGTCCACACGCGGCGCAGTGGAGGGTCCTCGCACTATCTCCATCATACTCATCGATTCCTCAGATTTCACAGACATTTTCGTCTTTGCCTAAGGTAACGGCTCTAGGGTGGAAGGTTAGGGATGTGGGCAGGTACAGATACACACACCGGATAGTGGGATATCGATGGTCCTTCCTTTGGTCCGTCGTGCCTGTGAGAAGATACTAGCGCTCTTCGCTGAGTAAGGCCTCCTTGAGTACACTGAAGGTATCCTTGTCCGTCAAATAGACTATCTGAAATTTTGCTTATATAATATTCGATGGAGTTTGAGTGTACTCTACATGTGATCGCCAGGATTAGCGATCACTTATGAAATTAAGGTTGAGGATATAAAGTAGTTGTCTCTGCCAAGCTTTCCATATTTGTTGAGCTTAGCTCCTTTTACATATGTGCTATACGCAGGGGGAAATAAAACGAAGAGGGTAGCTCTGCTACCCTGAACAGGCATAAAGGAAGGAAGGGCTTGTGTTTGGCGGGGGGCTTGTGCCAACCAGACTAGGGCTTGTGATAATTAATTCGCCTAGGGGAACTTGGCATGAGACTACTAATTCACTGACACTTCTTTATCCTTGCTATTGCTTTAGTCTAGTTGCATGACCCTCCGTAGGGGTCATGCAACCAGACTAGCAACCAGACTACTATTGCTTATCCTCCTACGGAGGGTGTTGTGCCAACCAGACTATGCTTATCCCTAGTCTGGTTGCAGCTTTTCTCTTGTGTGTGGCTTGGCGCCAAGCCCCTTTTTGTTATGCGCCTCCGGCTTAGTTCTATCTTAAGGGCCCTTGCTTGCCTATTATGGCTAGGCTTGCAGTTTGAATTGCTAGATTGGGCTAGTACACCCCAATTCGGTACTCAGGAAAGAGGTGACTGGCCTAGATTAACTAGGTCCTGTTAGTCTTACTGTTCACACCACCTAGGCCTCGTAGCAACTGTCAAATGAATAGTAGGAGGGCCCCAACTCCCAGGAGCCTACCTCGATGCAGTCTCCAAATTCTCACGATATGATTCACACAACCCGTCGTTACAACAGCTCGAGAACACCATGCCACTACTGGCATTCCTTCCACTACAACAACTTCCGTCGGTCTGACAACAACTTACGTATGCCACCGCCGCCGTAATTGCGGCGAAGCTGATGAAGCGGAAGGTGACAGCCACTAGTCCATCCTGCCACGCGTCCACTTATACGCTAGGAAAGAGGCTTACCAAGAATGCTTCTGGGACTGATGAACCCCTTGGAGCGATATACGGTTTACAATAAATGAAGATACTGTAATCTCATCACTAGAAAAAAACGTAGTGCGAGGTCATCATGAGCTCGAGAACGCCTCTAGCTTCCCCTTGCTCAATTATCGTGCCAATCAATAGTCTGATTGCATAACCTCTCATAGAGCCATGCTCCCTGTTCCAGCGAGTCTGCATGGAGCTGGTGCTCTTAATACGTGCGAATGCCGATACAATGCAACCAACACCCTCGCAGCCAGGGCGAATTTAATGTTCTCGCTCGTATTATTGCTATACCAGTAGAGTGCAGACCCACGAATCTCCCAGCTTTAAGGAATCCAGCCCCGGGTTACCCAACTGTTCTAGGTGTCTGATCCTGAGATCGCCATCGAGCTCAAGTCGATTATGCTAGCCTCCAACTTGATCTCCGTGTGAGATACACGGATGTATATATCAAATATTGGGTTACTGTAGAATTTAGTATTATAATTGGTAGAGCCGGTTGGGGTTCTGGGGACTGCTAGCTGCATCAGCTGGAACTCAGTGTGAGACTGAATCATATCTTATTCGAAACCGACATATGCAATAATTTTTATTTCCTGATATGCTTTACAGGATCGGTGAGTGTACTCTACATGTATCTTCTGATCAGATTACTCGGGGCGCCAGACTTCTATGTAGATAATTACAAGAGATTTATACTCGAGAAGGTTAGGGGTGTTGTGCCAACCAGACTACGAGAAGGTATGGCCTTGATTTTCGTTGCAGTTTACGCGTGATAGTCTGGTTGGCACAAGCTCCTCGCAAGAGGTACGCGTGATAGCAAATTGATTTCTGTGGTCTGGCGAGTTCCGTTTTTGTTCCTGGCTTGGTATAGAAGTCTTGGCACGAGATCCCCTACTCTATGAGAGGCCGTCCGCAAACCCTGTTGATCCGTTGCCCGGACTATTAATTTCTTGCTAAGGTAGATTCATACTACGTAACTCGAAAACTCTTAAGTATTTCTTGCGGGCACTGAGTGCTCCATTCTCTGCACAGATGCAAAAGAAGGGGAATCTTTGAACCTTGAAATGCATAAGGATTGCAGCCAATTTCAGGCCGAGTTGAAACGTCACCTCATTCGACAGCGGTAGTCTGTTTGACGATAGTGGTGATCGCCGATTCGGCTAAAGTAAATCTCGTACCCATGACCGTCGAGGCGAATGCCAAGATCGGGTAACAAGAGAACAGGGCGTGCCCCGCCAGATTAAGAACAGGCTAAAGTGTGGGTGGCTGGAAAACCCATACTAACTTAATAGCCCTTTCGTGTAGTCTGGTTGCATAACCCCCCCGTACAAGACTACCTTTCGTGGGGGGCTCGGGAGCAACCAGACTAGGCTCGGGAGATAAAAATACTTTGAATGCCGTCCGTTCAGTATAGCCTCTTGATGAAATTGATTAGATTGAGACTAACCTTAGTGGTTGACCTTAGATGTAGTCTCATGCCAAGCCCCTCTGGGCACCTCAGATGGTGGATGTTTTGTCACGCATGATCTCATGCCAAGAACACCCTCCTCGATATCTTTCGTAGAGAGGGGAAAAGCCATGTTCGCCGACCAAATGTATGCTCCATAGCAGAAGATCACTGTGGCAATTGACTATTTTTATTGTTGATACCCATACTCTACATTGCGTGCTAGGCGAAGTCCAGGGAGTACAGATCGAGTTCCTGACTCGCTGTGAGTTTATCTCGCGTTAGGATTACATCGGTGAAGATAAGGTGTTTAACGATAACCGCTCGTGGGCTACATAATAAAGCTGAGGGCGGAGTGCTTTCAACACAGAATCGCTAAAAGGGTTTGAAACTCTCCTACGATACATCACGACAGCGCATTTGCGTACAACTATCTTGATCCGACAAATTTTTGGGGAGAAAGTCGCAACCAACATGTAGCTTAAGGCTATGGCGAGGATAAAGAGGTTATTGGGGAAAGCTGGGGTTGTGCTTGCAGGATAAGTGGCTTGAATACCATGGCAAGAGGCGGTCAGTATGAGGGGCTTGCAATGGATTACCCCAACATCATGCCAGCTTCACACCATCTCACGTTCGTCGTACATCAGGCCATTCTTGCGCCGGTATCATTTGGGAGCTCTCAACCGCTCTACGCCCTTGATTCCCATGGGGAATGCCAGCCCAATCATTTGTCCGGTCTTTCAAGCCTTCTCTTCCTAGATCCCCGTTACGGCGATCTTCTAGACGGGACATTTGTCTCGGCGCGAGTCCTTGAGCTGCAATTGGATGCATGGGGAAATGTGCTATGTGTTGCTAAACGTAAGTTCATCTGATTGACATTGCGGGCTGGGTTGTGATGGGCATGTGATACTGTGGTGAACACCGCTTGGACAGCATTCGGGGCTTGGGACAGACCTCTAAATGTGTAAGTTTGTATGTTGCCACTTTAGCATTTTACAGATTTTTGGGAAGCTGAATTGGTCGCAACAAATCCCGAAACTACGTCCTGGGAGATGAAAAGCAATTCTTTGAACGTGGCATAGGCAGTTGTCGATGCCACTCTTTCAATGACAGCGCCATACTTAACTTGGGATATAATACAATTCGCTTTGAAAGGGTCATGAATTTCTTTACATTACACGTGTATTTGGGGACAATCTTTTGACTGAACTCGCCACTGTCCGCTCCGTGTCCTGCATTCCCTGGTAATCTATAGCGGTTTAATTCTATAGCTTTTATTACTATTTTTGGGGGATATATGGAACCTAGTGTCCTTTTTCTCCTTAAGACTTGGTTAGGTTACCCCGGCTGTTGTTATATTAGTCTCTTACCGAGATGAAGTTGCTTTTTCGCCACAATCCTTTTTTTTTTTACATTGAAAATCAAGACGTACTTCTATAGAGAGAAGACTTTGGAAGGGGGGTTTCAGTTGAGACAAAAAAGGAATATATTGGTAGAGGAAGCAGCAAGTATGGGAAGAACATACTTAGTTACAATACGCTAGTTACAGATGCTCTGATGATTAATCACACTCTAGGAGCTTTTAACCTCCATGCCGGCAGATTCCCGGTACGCGGCCGTGCGTGCACTGATGGATTTTCCAGCGGCTTGCGCGGGGTGGGAAATGTGGATTCCAACCTCCGCGGAGGCTCTTGAATGATTGTTTCTGCATCATCAGAGAGGAATAGAAGGGGGATCAAGCTCAATATGGTTGGTAAGAATTCGGTTAGCGGAGCTCTTGCCAAACGGCGGTTGTTTCTTTTTGTCATCAGGCAAATGAAGCTGACAGCTTCAGCTTTGCGTTTACCCTGAAGTGCGGATATGCGACTATGCCATTACCTAATATGCACCCCAAGTTTGTGATTCTGTGAGTTCATTACGTTGCTGTCCTAATACTATTGTGAACGTTAACTTAGCGTTGCCGTAGTCGATAAATCCTTTGCTACGGGCCGGCCCATTGTCAGTATCGGGTTAATTGGCAAACAGGACACAGATAATTCTTTTGTCTCGCCATTGACTGACTGGGTTCCAGTTCCCAGTTAACCCGGTGCTATATCTGCGCACAGCACGCACCACATCGGATGATATCTCCCTACGGAATAATTTATCGGAAGGGTTAGTCTGCATCGATCTATGAACAAGCTTCTCTGCATTGGTTGAATAAAGACCCTCGTGCTTGCGTTTTGCAACTCTCAGCGCGACAGAGTAACCACATTGCAAGCCTGGTTACACATTTGCACCTCGCCACTACAGCTCTCTACGAGAGGCTTGTGCCAACCAGACTACACTACAGCCCACAGACGACAGGTCGATCCGCGTAAGGAGCACCATATCCCAAGCAGGGAACAGCATTATCGGTCAATCGCACACATACAGAAAAGCTTGATCCTGGGCTAACGTCTGCAGAATATGCGGTTATGTAATGTACAGGTTTCATATTTCTGAGAGGAATTTTGTGCATTATTAACAAGGCACTTAGATAACTAGATCAGACCACAGATCGGTGGGTGAAGAATAGAGTAGGATCCTTGTGGCGTTGAGTTGAGATGGACAGTACTCGAGTACAGCTATGTACTCATGTATCAGAAGCTCGTGAAAGACTTTACTGCGGCCGGGACGTCGACGCGCGTGACTGGTCAGCTAATTTATGTAAATCACGTTTTGCGTGCACTGACTGTCTTTCCTTATTTTACTCCAATCATCAACTCTAGTCAGGACCCGTTAATTGACCGGTATCCTGCCATCTGACTGGGTTGCACTTGTTGAATTTTGATGCGATGAACTCAGTTTGATAATAACCACTTTATAGATTACTTAACTTCCCGCACCCAAGACTCCTAGTGCATAATACCCCCATAAGCATTACCGCATCTTCAAATTCCTTATAAAAAAACAAACAGAACCCCAGCTCCATAAAAAAAGAAATGTCGTACGACACGTAAATCAGCATGAGATTGGCCCAAAATGCAGAGTAGGAAAACGGAGTCGGATCGACCCCATCTAGATGTTTGGTACTGCGTTACCGCTCTTCTACATGTGATTGTGATGTCAGGGAGCTCTGGACCCGAATACTCCGAAGCCCGTATGAGCGAGAGCGATTTCTAATTTGACATTATATGCCCTCGGCCCTGCATGACCCCATGCATGCATGAGCCGGATTTCGGCTAAGGTATGCGCGCCACTGCAGGAGACGAAACATCACATGTAACATGTACAGGAGAGTACATGGCGGTAGTTGTGGTAGCAACAAAACCGGTGAGACGTGAACCTACTATGGCGGGTATTATATTCCATACCTATACCTACTGTACGTCTCTAAACTTGTATACCTCACACGATACTGGAACACGTATTGCAATATGCATCACGGCGGTTCTGTTCTAGCCCATTCGGCAACGAGGTATCGTGGGGGTAGGTAGAAAACTATCTTCGAGGCGGCACACTGTATGTCTCTCCTTATATGTACGAGAAATTTGTCAGAATGGTGACTCATAAATTCTTACATTCTTAAGACGCGCAGAATATAGCAATTTTGAGGCTTTGCGCAAATACTGTAGGTGATGAAACGATATTCTGTACAGTTGGCTTTCAGGGTAACACTTTCCGTCCAAGGCTTCGGTACATCGATGCCTAAGCTGGCACTAGCTCATTTCCATCGCCATCTGCCTCATGCATGGTAAAGTAAAAAACTTTAACCAACCTAAACTATATCCTATAAAAGAACCAAACAAAAAAGTAAAAAAAGAGATTGGCTGTGCACGGAATCGAACCGCGATTGTATCGGGACCGTTGAGGCCAAACAAAGTTGAAGTCCACAACGATACGTGCTACCATTACACCACACAACCTTTCTTGGCCACAATATTTTCTAGTGAACATTCTAATCCAAATCTATGCCAATTACCTAGCCAGGGTAGTCGTGGTATATATGCCTTGATTGTTTAGTATATATATTTACAAGGAATTTCGAAAATGCTCTTGCAACCGGCCTGCATAATGCTACAGGGTATTGCACACATATTAGCTAGCCTGGTGGGCACTAGTACTAGCATCTCGTAGAGATGTAGGTTCATATATACGAGGTATGCCGAGGTATATGTACGCCTTTCTTCCATGTTATTAGGTGCGTAAGCTTAGGCCTGCGATTTCGCAGATTTGCGGTTGGATGGGGCTTGTATCGATATACATCTGCTTTCTGTGCCACAGAAAATTTGGATTCCTTCTTTCCAGCTTCGTACACAGTAGCAGCAGGGGCGCTAGTGGTTCGAGTCTCGGGAGCTCGAGTTTAAATAGAGTGCAGATCTCAGCACATTCTAAGGATCAGACTAGGATCAGACCTACCGAGGGGCTAGTGCAAGCCAGACTACCGGTAGATCAGACGGTTTGGTTTAGTGTTAAAGTACACGTGACAGAAGTAACCAACCCCTAGCATGTGCTTTGCCAATAACCCATCGATAGGTAGGAGCGGTACAGGGGCAGCTCACAATGATATCGCGCGAGCGCCGTGAGAAGTGATGGGATAGCTAGGGAGGATCGTAGACACATACATTGATGTAGACTGGTATTGACGGCACCAATACGGCAGCGAGGGATTACGCACAATAGCGAGCCCCGCACTATATATACAATTCGTATATATTAATTAGTCTGGTTCAGACGGCTGTGAGACTAATATATATGCAACATCAATTCCGCGCAACAGGCCGGGGACGAGGTTGTGCTACCAGTACGAGAATATATATATACGCAATAGGCAATTAGTCTCGTGTATGAAGAGGTCCTTTTATATAATATATTCGGACTCGATCCCGGGCCGCGGCTACCACGATCCCTCATTGAGCGCAACAAGGCAGCGGGCAACAGAAAACAGGCAATATCGACAGATCATCACATCCCAGTCTCAAATCTCAAATCTTGGTGGGGTGTTCTCTGAAGCTCTTTTGGGTCACGAGACTAGTTCAGCCTTTTGTACTGCAGCGTATAATACATGGGAAAATATCAAGATATGGATCCTGACTATTCAGGGTAATTCTACGACTTGATTTCACCGATTATATTACAAGAAAGCTGAGTGAATAAGGATACTTGATATACCTGTGTATCCATTCGGATTGGAAAGCATCTAGCACTTGGTTCATTCAATTCTTACGCGTGGGAGAGCCTGACAGAGAATCTGAATATTTACTTTCTCAGGGCCTAAGATAGTTGAGATATAAGGGCCATTTCGAGTGTCGAATGCTACGAGCAAAGGTTGATTGCAGTGGGTAGCTGGTAGATGAGATGAAGTGAGATTGGAAAGAGATTGCCCTCGCTCAGTATTGATACGTTTAGTAAATGCCTTTAGCTACCTATATACAGTCAAGAAAACCACCCACAAAGCACCTGATTTTTTTTAATAAAAACCACCATAACCACCAGCCCAGGGCTACGCGGATTATTCCACTCCACCAAATACCCTAATCCACCAAGCCCTCACCTCAGCTTATAAACACACGGCTTCAACAACATCCCCTCCTTCTTCCTAATATCATCCTCCGTCTCTGCCAACCACTTTCCCCTCTCCCTCTTCATCCCCTCTCTCCCCTTGCCCCGCGCTCCGCCTATACCCCCTCTCCCCCCTCTCCCCTCCTTACTCAAATCGTAATCCGGATCCCCCTCACCCGGCTTCCTCCTCTCCACCTTCGGCCTCGGCTTTAAAAACTCCATGCGTACAAACATCTTATTCCTATCATCGACGCCCGGATTCCCGCTCGCGTCTGTCTTGAGCATGAATCCACGGCGGGAGAGAGCAGTGATGAAGGGAGTGTATATTGGGTCAATGGGACTGGTTGGTTGTTGCTCGGATTCTTCCTCACCGTCATTAAGGTCGTAATCATCGAAGTCACCTGAGATCGAAGGGGCGTCTTCGGATTTTTCAGATTTTTTGAGAACCCCGATTTTGCCTTTGTTCCCCATTTCCGCTGCGGAGGATACAGGTGGTGTCACGGAGATTTCGCTGCTTCTCCTGCCGCCACCCGTGGTAAATCTAGATTTAATTTCCGCAATCCATAGTTCTCCTCCAAATCTCAACACTCTAAATGCCTCCTCTATAAAATCGAGGTAATTCGTGCCCATCAACGCCAAGCAGAAAATAGAAATATCCACGCTCTCCTTTTCCAAAGGAAGATGCGCAATATCTGCTTCTGTGACTAATGGATTCCCATCGGACGTTAAATCAAAACTGTGGATTTTCAGATTTAAGTTCCTCTTTTCCGAGATGGGAATGAGCGTAGCTGCAAGCTTCGCATCACCACAACCTAGATCTGCAATAGTACAAGTATATGTTGGAGGTGGTCGTGGGAGTGGTTTAATTTGCTCTCTCTCTCTCCCACCCGCCTTTGGTAGGTTTTTCTTAGGGTCCTTAGGAGCTGCTTTTGCGCTTGCTCGGGTGAGAAGTTGTTTCATGAAGTTATCCACGGGATTCTCGGGCCAGGACTGGACCTGCTGCCGGAATCCTGCGTGGTAGTCGTGGAACATGGACGGTTGGGAGCGGAAGAGCTCGAAGGAGGTAGATGAGGGAGCAGTGTACAAGGCCTCGTTAAGATGGCGGAATCGGGCACCGGTGAGTTTGGCACGCATTTTTTGTTGGAGAGGGGTTAGGGCGGGAATGGATGCTAGGGGGGAGGTGGTTGAGGTGCGGATGGGGGCGGAGGAGATGATGGCGTCGAGGGATTGGCTTTTTTTGTTGTCCCTTTTTTGTTTCTTCCGAGAGGGCTCGGTGGTGGTTGGCTGGCCTTTCTGTTCCTGATCCTCTATCGAAAATGGCTTCTCGCCGTCAGAAGCAGCTTTTCCGCCTTTCTTCCCCCGCTTCCGCTTTTTCTTTCCGGAGCCCTCTCCTCCCTCTTTCCCTTCAATAACCTTCTCATACAGCTTCTGCAGATTCTCGTCCGTGACTTTCGGCCCCTTATCCACAGCTCCCACAATCACAATCTTCTCCTTCTTTTCCTCAGTTTTTTCTACTACTTCTTTCTTCTCCACCTTTTTCTCCACCTTCTTCTCCACCTTCTTCTCCACCTTCTCCACCTTCTTCTGCACCTTCTTCTCCTTCACATCCTTCTCCCCATCCTCCTCCCCACCCCCATCTGTACCAACTCCCCGGTGTTTCCCCAGCGGAATCTGGTTGCCCTCGCTAGCATTCCTCTTTCTTTTCGCTTTCTCCTTCTGGGCCTTCGTTTGCTCGGCCTTCTTTGCTTTCTTCGCTAGGGCGGCTTCGGAGAGGGTTTGCGTGGTGAGGGCGGACGTGGAGACATTCCAGCCTCGGACGGAAAACATCCTGGCGAGATATATGTGAATTGGATGGATCCGTAATGAGCAATTTCTTGCTGCAAATCTGCTGCTTGCAGCTTTTTTTCCCTCGCGAGATCAGTTCTTCGCAAGCTTAAGTAAGAGCCGCACCCGCAAATCTACGCTCTTCTGGGGCAGTTAAGCGAGTACCCCATATGCAATGCGCACGCTTTGATAGCTGTCTCTGACATTGCGATTCCCCACCACAACAGCTGCCCCGCGCATCATCCCCACTCCTTCCATACCCTTCCCGCATCTCTATCCAGCAGTAGATTAGTGAGGGCAGATCCATCTCAGCCATGGCCTCCTCTGCCGCCGGGCCCAGCTACACCCCCGTGCAAACCCACGACCAGTACATTGATCCCGATGTCGAACTCGACCCGGACGACCGTACCACCCCTTCTCCCCACCCCATTCTCCCCACCTTTACCCTACTAACCCCCAACCTAGTCTCCGTCGACGACCCCCTCGACGGCCCAACCCCCACGCACACCAGCGGCAATTCCTCCTCCACCTCCCGCCTGAACCCATCCAACCTCACCGCCCACATCCCCGGCGTCGACCGCACTGCTCCCCTCAACACCCTCGATGAATCCACCTGGACCACCCTCTCCCGCGACCTCCGCTCAATCTACCTGCACCTCCTCCATGTGCTCTACCCGCGGTTCCTCCTTACCAAGAAGTGGCCCGACGCAACCACCATGCTCGAGTCTGGGGGATTCAACTCCCTCAATCAGCCTGTCCGCGTACATAACCTCAACATCAACAACATCCCCATCCACGACTGGGATCTCTGGGGCCCCCTCTTATTCGCTCTAACCCTCTCTACTCTCCTCTCCATCGCTGCACCAGACGCCCAGTCAACCGACGTCTTTGCGGGGACTTTCTTACTAGTCTGGTTAGGGGAAGCGCTGGTAACTTTGCAGATTAAGTTGCTAGGAGGTCATATCTCGTTTTTCCAGAGCATCTCCGTCATTGGTTATACCCTGTTCCCGATGACAATAGCCGCGCTGCTGAGTGCACTGGGACTACCGGTCGTGGTGAGGTTGCCCGTGTATGCAGTGCTGTGGGTGTGGAGTTTAGCTGCGGGAGTAAGTATTCTTGGAGGGAGTGGGGTCGTGCAGAATAGGGTGGGGCTGGCGGTGTTTCCGTTGGGAGTGTTTTATACTTCGTTGGTGACGTTGTGTTTGTTTAGCTAGGTCAAGGGAGAAGGAGGGGAGGGGTAATAGGCAGTGGGAGGGCGGGGGGTGCGGCAGGCGGAAAATGAGAAAGAAGAAGACAAGAAGGTGGAGGGGGTTGACGCTGATCCACAAGTTGCAGTGCAGCCATCCGGTAGATGCCAGTACAGTATGGTACGGCATCAGCTCCAGTCAGGGGACGATATTATACATACATGCGCGATTACCTGCCGTGTATTACTTGCTATTATATTAACCATGCCCACGTCTATATAGAGCTTTGATTGCCCTATTTGCCATCTTGTACCAGTCTCGTGTATTACCTTTTCAGCCCCAAAGAATAAAAGAATTCAGCGCCTACTTTTCCTACATGTAATGGTCATGGATATTGGAGTTCTGAAGTTCTTGATTCATGATGCATGTGGACAACAGATCTAAGCAGTGCCTTGGCCAATTACCCTCAACTCTCCAAGTAGTTATGCACAACATTACACATTCAAGGTACCGCGAACCAGGCCCAGCCTCATGCATACAAGGACCTCAAACTCGACTGTGATCCTATTGCTGAGAAACAAGAAAAAGTGAGCTATATCAGCGAATATGCAGCTATTCAAGGTTGCTATAGGCATGAGGTATCCAAAGTAGACGATAGTAATAGAGCATTTCTTCTTGAAACCAAATTAACCTTTTCCAAAAGATCTTTTGAATTACCTATAGAACTCAGCTTTGTCTTGCTCTTGATACCATTGCCTTGATAATCTAAGACCCAGCAATATTGATATAATTCATAAGAACAAAGCAAATAAGTTCTAATAACACAGTAACCAGATAGAAAATATCACCAGGAACTCTCAAGGTACTTTTCATGAAAGAATAAAGCCAATATTGAAGAGATGTGATAAAAGTCTACTTTGAATGTTTTAGTGAAAAGATCTTATTGATAGATTATGGTCTTATTCAAGAGGACATAGACAGTTGCAAGAAATTGTGTTTTCCAAGGTGACTTACGGGTGGTTATGTTAGAGGAAGGCAGCCAGGCTAATGCAACACACCTGAGGTAGAAAAAATAAAAGACGGGGAGGGAAAAAAGAATTGCGACTTTTGTGGATTGAACACAAGACCTTCAGATTAAGTGACTGAGTTGAAACTTCAGTCTGACGCTCTCCCAACTGAGCTAAAGTCGCTTGTGAAGGCATGATTGATAAATCTTATTTGCAGGCCTAAGTCTTAGCATACGGTCGACAAAACACCTGACAGAATCCAATCTTAATGTACTTTAATTCACGAAATCTTATCACTTTATTAGGTACAAAAGAAACATACGACGGCAGCCATCATGAGCTATCAATGCTTGAAACACTATGTGGGGTTTTTGATATCCTTCACCTCCTTCAGTGATAAAGCCAAACGACTATCCATAGAAAGCCACATCACTACACCTTAAGGAAAAACCAGAATTTCTAATGAATTTGCTTTTGTTTGCCCTGCCATGCATGTTGAAGTTCCTCACAGAAAGTAAATGCTCTTTATAGCCGTTGGGTGATTTCTCGGTGGATGCTCCGGGAGCGAGGAGAAGGGGTTAGATATTGGGTAAAAGTAGTCTGGTTTGGTAAAAGACGCTCTAGAAAAGTCCCTCATAGGCATTGTTACACCTAGTGGGAACCCCAGCCACAGCCATGCCGAAGGTAGCATCTGCAGATTATTGGCACAGTGGATCATAATGTGCTAGTCTGATTGCATGATCCCCCGTATCCAAGTGAAGGATTATCCTTAGAGGGTTGACTAATGCTAACTGAAAATTACACACCAAGTACCCGTTGCTTGCTAGCTGACATATCGAGGGCAGCAGGTGCAGTAAGGTCTGGGCCGGCTGAACCTTTGGTTGATAGAAAACCTTAACAATATCCCACAACTTCGGCACGAAAAACCGACATTTGCACTCTGAGTCAGTGAGGTGTGTTCGAATTCGAAACTGCCACTGGGAGTGAAGGTTAAGTTGTGCAAGGCGTTTCTCAAATGCTTAAATTGAGGGGGGTCCTTGTAGCAACAACACCCTGTCGGGCTTGCCCTGAACTCCCCAGCCTGTTTTCCTTACCTGTGTGGCAAAATGTCTTCCGGATCTTGATGAAGCATGAGTATACACAACGAACTATTCTCGTGCCCAGACTCTTAGAGTTTCTGTAGGTTTTTGTAGGATTCCGTACCAAGTTGTAGGCTTGGCTTAGGCTGCGGGATCATGATATGAATAAGCTGTTAAGTATCTTCGGCAAGGAGCCCATTTGACTGTATTCCAGGGTAACGCCTAGCCGCAACCCGTGAAGTTTTCAAGTTACTTTTGTCATGAAACGGCCTTCTAAGTGTGCCCTGAAACAATATAGCTGACTTCCATTGGTACTAGCTCGTAGTTATTTCGCTCGCTAATTATAGCTCAGTGGAAATGTCTACAATTTTCCAGTCATAAGCTTGAGAGGAAGGTTCCAGTCCCATATAAGCAAGACTCTTTCAAGTGGTCTTGTTCTATTAGGCTTTGAGCTCGTGTGTATATCTATGACACCTTCACCTGCAACAAGGAAATGATGATATGGGTATCGTATTAGAAATATGTGCTTTTGCCGTCATAAACAAGAGTTAGCAATCTTTGAATTATGCAGAATTCAAAGACAAGACTAGAATTCAAGTGCCAACATACTTGAATATACTGAGGAATATATATATGTATGTACATGCTTGAGGGTCAGTTGCTGATAAGTACTGTGCGAGGGCACGAAGCACTCGTTAATGTTCATGATTTGGAGCTATCTCTGGAATTGGAACGTTCATAAGTTCAAAATAGACAGTATAGGGCTTTTAAGGCCCCTTGGCCATAAGCTTATTGGACCATGGTGTTACCTCGTGTATCTTTTTGATGTAGTAGGGGATATGGATAGTCTCGATCCAACCCTTTGGGGATTCTGATGAAGTGAGTTGTGGGTGAGAGTAGTCTGGTTGTGAGAACGAGTTGCCCATCAAGAGTAGACTAAGAGGGGATGTAGAATTGACCCGAATAGGGTCACTGAGGTTATCCTGAAGGCATCGGGGAGTATATAGCTAAAACTTCATGTACTTGGGGTGTTCATCGAAGTAGGTCTCGGATATCGATGTAAGCTGTGACGTTTACAGACTCACTCTCGATTGCAGATTGAAGCATTGGGAGTGTATGTTGAATAGGCACACGAGGCTTCGACCTCAAACTAGACTTAGCGATTACTCAAATGAGTTTACTAATATGTTGGACAGGAGCTCATATGTCACTCTCGATGCTATACTTAAGTACTTGTACTTATACACCAACCCCCAACTACATGCACACCATACAGTCCAAATGAATTCTTTTCAACCCGATGCTAGTCGTTACCTGTCTTAACCTAGCCAGCCCCACCACATACCAAAAATCAATCAAGAAAGAAAAGAGGATAAAAAAAAGGGACAAAAAATGAAAAACTACATCGTAAGTTACCAATAGAAGGGGATAGACGAACAATAACCCCCAGACTTAATAAAAGAAGCAAAAGCGGCACAGCGACCGAAGGAGGATACATAAGAATTGTCACGAAAAATTTAAAGTCGAGGAAGCGGAAGACATAAGAGAAGGGAAAAGAGAAAAGAGAAAATCTCACAAACAACTGAAGGGATCCTCAGAGGCAAGAAATTTATCGAATTGCTATCCTGGCAGCTACTTCCAATTGGACAGCCCCTGCCACGGGTCAGCTCCCTGCTGCTGAGAAGGGGGCTGATGCTGCTGTTGTGGGTAGTAGTGACCAGGCTGCCCCGGAGGTGGCGGTGGTGGGTAACCTTGTGGCGTGTAGGTCGGTCTCCCATTCAATTGTCCTTGCGGAGGGGGACCTGGCGGAGGAGGAGGGGGTACATACGCTCCTGGAACGTACTGTTGATGGGAACCGTAATTTGGCTGATACTGGCTAGGTGGGTAGTGACTAGGTTGGTACTGAATGTGTGATTGTGTGGGCGGTGGCGATGATGGCATTGTGGGCATTGTGGGCATTGTATGAGAGTGTGATTCTCGACGTGGAATGGATCCAGGAACTTGATATGTGGGGCGTGGTTGCATAGAATTTGTCATCTGGTTATAGGAATAGGAACCGCGCCTTACATCTTGTGGCATTCCATATTGACCATTTTGTTGTGGGGGTTGAGCATACTGAGTGTAACCCTGGAATACCGGATTTGGTTGTTGGGCTGGAGGAGGAGGAGGTGGTGGTGGTGGTGGTGGCGGTGGTGGTGTCTGTGGGGCAAAATATTGTCCACTAGCAAGGGGAGGATATCTCGGTGTCGGTGGAGGGCTTGTAGCTTGCACTTGAATGGGGGTTTGTGGTTGAGGTGTTGCCACATTCCCGGCACCAGTAGGCAATGTCTGCGGAGGCTTTTGCTGTACTTTCGCCGGCGGCTTCTGTGCCCCAGTAGGCGGATTGATAGTATACCTCTCCATCACTTCCTGAAGCTTTTTTTGCTCCCTATCAGCGTCCGCAGAGCCCTTGTCACTTTCAATCTGAGCAAGCAGAGATGCACCCTCTGTTCGTCGATTGGTAACGAATGTCTCGACGTTTTTCTCCAAGCTCTCTACAGTATCCTTCATCTCCCGGTAAAATTCTGTAGCCTTTCCAAGCCCTGCTGTAATGTCTAAGAATGCCTGATGAGTCTTCTTAAACTTCGTCAAAACGCTGTTCCTTTGCCTTGACAGCGATTCATACTTGTTCTGCTCCGCACGTATCCGCTTATCTTGTAAGAGGTCGCCATAGGCTAGAGTTAGCTCTTTCATCAATGCAGCTTGCTTATGCGCCATCTGCAGAAGCCGATTTTGATGGGGGCGAAATTTGTCCAACTCTTGCTGAAAGATCTGATTTTCCTGGCTTTGAATGGATTTCTTATTGAGAATGAGAACATTCGAAATATCATCTGCCATAACCTATGGTCATCGTTAAACGAATACGGTAATCCATCTAGATCTGAAATGCGTACCTTCTCTTTAAGATCTTTTAAGAGGGTTGTTCGCTCCCGTTTTATCATTCCAAGCTTTTTTAGCAGCTCTTCCACGACCTGAATTTGCTCTAGCACAGTATGATTTCCTTCTCCATCATCTACATCAAGCAGCGTCTCACTCCGTCCAGAATCAGGTCCCGAACTGCTCGCCCCACTGCTCACCCTCACTCGGTCGATGGCACTTCGGAACAGGTCTTCCTCATCGTCAGGCCCATTCAAACCGGCTAGTCTCATTGCCTCAATCTCATCCCTAACTCCTCTGTACTGGCTAAATAGTTGGTTATCACTACTGACAGCAGCATCAATGGCTTCCCGGTAGTTCCGAATATCATCGCGTAGAGTGATTGTTAGTCTTGCACTTGGCTGTTGGCTCCAGGACTCTTGATATTTGTATCGCATTTTCTCACACACATTTTCTTCGGTGTCCAAATTTCTATTGCTGATGTCTAGAATTTCGGCGATTCGTTTCTTTTGCTGCTTAAGCCCATCAAAAATCCTATCCAGACCCTCTGGACACTCCATAGCCATTTCCTCGCACCATTGCCGAAATTCCTCATCGAGTTCAAGCTCCTTATTTTCAAGACTCTGTTTCAGTAACTTGATTGCACCAGGAAGCTTCAGGTAGTCTAATGCAGCCACCATCTCAGCATTTGCCAGGTCAGCCTTTTCCGTTTCTGCCCGCACTAGCTTTGCTTTTTCTTCGTCATATAGCGAGGCAGATTCAGTGACAGACATCGGGACAATTTTTGAAAAGATATCAGGTCCAATTATCCTTTGCATATCCTGTCCAGCGTAGAGCTCCTGAACCGGAATGGCTTTCGCAGCAGCCATTTTCGGTATAACAGGAAGAGCGGCCTCGTTAGGTACGTTCTGATGGTAAATGAAATCATTCTCCTTAATGAATTCATTGAGCTTTTCCTGGACTAATGACAAGTGCCGCTTCACAATTTCTACTAGGACAGTACCAGTCTCCACAGATAAGTTTGAATTTGCTGGAGGATTGTGGGGAAAAGCGTTTGCTGCACGCAGAGCTTCTTTAGCTTCCCGCTCGGCAATGACGAGTCGCGTAATCGCTGAACCATGTGACCCGGTGCTCTTGTCGCCCTGGCCCTGGAGAAATTGTGATAAGGAGCTCATGTAGAATTGTTTGACCTAGTTCAGTTAAGATAAGCCTGCATGTCTCTTGACCTTTAGACACCATACACATACCTGGCAGACTAACAGCCACACTTTCTCAAACACACCCTTATTTGCATTCTCTTGAACGCCCTCTACTGATTGTGTATACAGTAAAGCTGCCTGTGCAGCCATTTTAGCTAGCATACTGGGCTTCTTTCCACTGTCGGACATTTGCTTTTCTAGAAACACCTCCTGTGCTTGTGCGAGCATAATATTGATTAATGTCTTTATTGTGTCCCGACTTAAATCCGTTGATGGTGCATGTAGAAAGTTCTCATTGATGTAGGTAAACATTCCTGCTGATGCTTGAAACGAGTGATAGGCTGACTTGAGACCAAAGTCCTCGGAACGGTTCTGATTGGACCCATGACAAGACAAAACAGCCGAAATGTTGAAGATAATTGAAGCTTTCTCAAAAGCTAAGGAGAACTGGGAGGTTTGCTTGTGTGTGAAGGCATCAAACCTTTCTCGGCATTCGCTGTCAGTACAGTTTTCTCTCCAAGCCCACTGGAATCGGAGTATGTATTAATCTCTGGGCCGCAACTAGCAGCCGGGATGCTCACCATGTGAATGAGATTTTGATATGATTCTCATCGATAGGGAATCTCAAATCCAGAAGCTCTAGTTGGCCATAGTATCTATACAGCAAATCCCGTCCCGAGGCACTATCCTTCCCCGCTCCCCGCATGTCCTGTCGAAGCCGGTTAAGTGTTGCACATTCTTCGTTATATCTTTCCGGATCTCCATAACTGTAGCTCAAAGGCAACGCAGATCAGTGTCATGTAAACTTAAGAGGCTGACAACGTTCAAGAGAGGGAAGCAGACGTTGTCCGGATATATTTCTTTAGAGGAGTTATCCAGTCTATCTCAGTTGTAGTTTTGAGAGGACAACTTAGTGTTGGTGACTGTACAAGCATGATAACTGGTGTCCTCTCCCACTTTGTTGACTCTGAAGGTGGAGGTATGATACAACGATCCAACGATCCGCACACGATCCCAACTTCCAACACAAGCGCTAGAGAGCAATTGTGTGGGTGTGCTGCAACAGTGCGAGGATTCAAAAATAACCTCTAGCAGATGTGTTCCTTTTTTTGGTCAGCGTTTCGGTGGGGTGTTGCAGAGAGAGGTCGTTGATTTCCGTTGTACCCCTGTTATATGCGTGCGGTGAAGCGAACTGTAATAACTGCGGAGGTGGGGGAGGCTGGTGTTCGTTAGGTCTCGAGATTACGTAGGGTGCCTGCCACCACACATGAACACCAGTCAGTGCCTCAGCTTTGGATCTTATATATGCGGCAGCCGGCGGGATGCGGACGAACAGGCCACGACAGGTTATGCGACTACGGATGCAGCTGCCAACCATAGAACGGCAGATAAACCTGACCCTGGAAGTAACACTCAAAACTTACCCGTACCGAGTTTCCAGGTTTTCTTGTTCTGGTGCTTGAGAACTTTGAGGAGAAAGGTCTGGATTACAGTACGATCCACTACTCTCTCTATTAAATACTGTGGTAATTATTTTTTTTTTCCTGATAGACGTGCTGAGGAGATGGATGCTAGAGTAAAGTCGTCGGAGATGATGTTAGTTCGATATGTGTATATGTACGCCTGGGAAACCTGGTGATTGGCCTGCAGCTTTTTCCTTTGCGATAATCTGCGAGAGCTCAGGCCTTCTTGGATCTTGACAGGCAGACTTGTTGATGATGCATGAAAGTTGAGCGTCTTTGCTCCTGTGCTGGAATGAAGTATTGAATCGCGGTGAAAAGTAATTCAGTATAAGTAATTCAGTATATAATGACTGGGGACCAGGAGGGGAGCTGGCGGAGCTAGCGTAAGCGCGTGCAACTTCCTGATTGCAGTACAGGAACCGCTAAAGTGTTAATTGTGCCTCAGTTGGTCTCTATAATGATGTATACCGGTATAAGGAGAGAAACCTTGCAGGGTACTTTTCTATACTCGCTATCTCCTTCGAGTTGCCTCCTGTCTTGCTAAATTATTGAAGTTGTTGCGCTTGCCCCAGGAACATTGGATTTCTGTATATCACTCTAACTCAACCTCATGACCAATCACAGAGCCCAGAAGAGTATGCCAAGCATCTCTAGCGAAGGTCGCGCAAGACGGGGGAGCAAATCTTCAAGCTCGCTCATGTGCACACTCCGAATATGTATTCGGCAGAAATTCTGGGAGAGCTCTGAGACGAGATTGCTGGGGTCGGATCGGATTGTGTGCAGCGAATAATAAGGACATACAGACACTTGCTACTATGTAAGTACTAAGTAGCTGTAGGAATAGCTCATGCCAAATTCCCATTTATACGCGGCCCATAGTACTTAGTAGTTTACACAGCCAAAACTCTTTTCCTCCTTCTATGCGTGTCTTGGCGCCAAGCCACACCAAAAATCCTTCCGTACGGAGGTCTGCAACAAAAGTCTTTGCACCTTCCTTTTGGGAAATATGTCTTGGCAGCATAATTATGCATATGCATATGCAGAATCAAAGTGCATAAATAATATAAACTAGCTAAGGTCTACCCCTCCCTCGATCCCTCTCTCGACCGGTCATATCGGTCGGTATCAATGGCGCCAAAATCTCACGTTGAACTTTGGAGGTCCTGGTGGCCTTCCACGCTTGCGTACACCATCGTTTGGAGGTTGTCGTATTACATATGCCAAGGTTATGCATGCATATACCGAGGTTATGCCTGCATGACCCGGAATATGCCGATAAATATGCTGCCAAGACTAATTTCCCAAATAGGAAGGTGCAAAGACTTTTGTTGCAAGCCTCCGTACGGAGGTGCAGAACAAAAGTCTTTTCCCCTTTCCTATCTGGGACTTGCATATGCAGCGCCATGCATGCATGAATACTTGGCATATGCATTGGCATTCACGCATATTTGCGCATATAGTCTCAGTGCTATGGCCTCAACCACATCATCAGTTGTCTTACTTTCTTACACTGTCCAACCTCTCAATTTACCAGATATCATCGAGGGCTCAATTTGTCAAATATAACTCTGCTCTAACTATGGAATTCATTATATATGAGCCCTTCCCCAACTCTTTCCCTTCATCAAGTTTCTCTGTCCTCTTAAATTGCTTATATTGACCTCCTTAGATATCAACTCTCCAATTGCATACCCCCTGAACTTGCCAATCGAGCACCCTCCAGCCTCCCTAATCGAGCACCCCCCAACCTGCCAATCGAGCACCTCCCGAATCTGCCAATCGAGCACCTCCCGAATCTGCCAATCGAGCCTTCCGAATCTGCCAATCGAGCACCTCGAACACCCAATCCCCGAACACCCAATCCCGCGAACACCCAATCCTCAACTCAGATAGTAGTGCTTAGGCAAATTATTGCTAATAACTGAAATAGGGACCTCTGACTTCCCGCAAGGCAGCTGAGCAAGCATGGAAGAATGCATGGCGTGACCTAGAGCAATAGAGAATTCAGCGTTGGATTGAACGCATTCCCTACCATATCCAAGAGGTCATCAGACTTGAGGGTGGAAATGAATATTCTGAAGGACACCCTCCCGTGAAAAGAGATAAAGAGCACAGGATTGCAATCCACCGTGAGCGGCAGCTCCGCATTCAGGAAACCAACAAAATCCATCAGAATGCATGGTCGCTCACTACTGTTGGATTGCCAGCCAAGTATGTTGCACATCTTAAGTTTCTTATTGGTATTCAAGAAGTTGTTGATCTGGAGGATCTTAACACCGATGAATGGAGGCATATGCCGGAGACTGACCAAATTGTCAGTGTCGATCCAATCGACATCGTGATCTCAGCTAGTCCTAAAGGCCGAAAAAAGAAGGCCCCCAAAGATGGTGTTCAGAAGCGTGGTAGGAAACCAGGGCCTCGGATATACAAGGTGCGCTTCATGCCACTATTAACACCTGGTGTGAGTTGGGAAGGAGTGAGGTGGGCGAAGGGCGAGGGCATTGAGTAGATACTTAGCTGTCGTAGATTGAATCCGAACTAATATACATATGCCAAGTATGTATGTATGCATGTACTTGCATATGCCAAGTATGTATGTATGCATATTCGCATATGCCAAGTATGTATGTATACATATGCATGCATATGCAGGTTTCCCAAAGAAGTAAGGGGAAATGACTTTTGTTCTGCACCTCCGTACAGTACATACATACATACCTGCTAGTCTGGTTGGCACAGCGGAGGGTGCTGTGCCAACCAGACTAGTACCTGCATATCCACAGAGAAGCATCTTGATTAGTCTGGTTGGCACAACACCCTCCTTTGGGGTGTTGTGCCAACCAGACTACATCTTGATAAATCTCGGCTTGGGCCAAACCAGACTAATTGATAAAAGTACTAGAACATCCTTAATTAGCTAGCCTCGTAGCAAAGCCCACCTTCAACCAGACTAGCCCAACCCCTGCTATTATCTTATCAGATCTGATTTATAAGCCCCCACATGACTGGGGCTGCGCTGCTCAGGAACCGTGACTTCATTGGTTTTTGCTGCCGAGCAAGTACTTTGCGAATCTTCAAAGCTCTCCTTCATTTTCTCTCCATTCTCCATTCCCCATTCCCCCCCAGACCCCCACCGTTTATTCGGTTTATTCTTTGGTACCCTGTTAGTTACATACTTTTGGAAGCATTCTGCTGGTTATCTGCTTTCACTTGCGGTTTCGTTGTGCCTGATTTCAACGCTTGTCAGGATTGAGGATTTCTAGCCAGGTGCGTCCGAAGTGAAGTATACTGTTCTTCAATGACTAACATGACATTGAGTGTGTTAAGGCGAGCATATATCCAAACAATTCAACCTTAATGCAACGATGGTTTACGGACAGAATCTACCATGGCGAAACCTCGGCACTGCAGTGGTCAGGGCGCGGGGGCCTGGCGGCGCAGGAGTTAGTTCTACCCACACTAGACAGACAATAGGAGGTTTACCATCGGTGAGAAGTGTGCCAATCATACGGCAATTGTCAAGCGGAGTTCTCACGGCCGAGCGGAGAGCAAGCATAGTACCGACGTCGACAATGGGGAGAGGAGGTTTGATCAGCCTGCAAGGGGGATTCAGCACCCTGACCCCACCGGGTGGGCTGAGAAGAGACCGGAAAAAAGACGAGGATGAAGATGCAAAGGAGGCTGAGTCAAAAAGGTCACTAGAGAAAGAAAAGGATGAGGATAAGGGTGGAAAGAAGAGAGACAAGAAGCAGAAGTCTGAAGTAGCCGAAGAAGGAGATAAGAAGAGGGACAAGAAGGAGTCAAAGGTTGCAGCACCTGAAGAAGGAGCAGTACCGACGCCCCAACCCAGTCCTACAGGAACTTCTGCACCCCCACCATCTGCATCTGGAACAGGTCCCAAGGACCGAGCTCTACAAAAGAACACTATCCCGGAGATCTACCCCCAGGTCATGGCTCTACCCATTGCGAAACGCCCACTCTTCCCTGGATTCTACAAGGCAGTGTCTATTCGGGATCCGCAGGTAGCTGCTGCAATCCAGGAGATGATGAAGCGAGGACAACCATACATTGGAGCGTTCTTGTTTAAGGACGAGAGCGCCGACAAGGACACTATCGACAGCATCGATGAGGTTCACCCTGTGGGTGTTTTTGCACAGATCACAAGCACAAGCACGTTTCCGGTTCACGGGGAGGGCGAGACTAGCTTGACAGCTGTATTGTATCCCCATAGGAGGATTAAGATTGCTAATTTGCTACCACCGAAGAATGCCGCTGATGGAACTACACCATCAGTAGCAACTGCGGAGGTTGAGGAGATCTCGCCGACCCAAGAGAGCCAGGTGCAGGAGGAGAAGGGAGATGTGGTTGCCTCATTTGAGGAGATTGTAGATGAGACCCCACCATCACCAGCTGCAATATCCCCATATGCTACATCTTTCTTAAGGAAATATAACGTCTCCCTAGTGGATGTTGAAAATCTAACCGAATTACCATATGATAAAAAATCACCCATTATTCGAGCTGTGACCTCAGAAATCGTCAATGTTTTTAAGGAGGTGGCCAATCTCAATCCACTTTTCCGGGATCAAATCTCTACATTCTCGATGTCCCAGTCCGCAGGGAACGTTATTGACGAGCCAGCGAAGCTTGCGGATTTTGCTGCAGCAGTCTCAGCTGGGGAGGTTAAAGAGCTTCAGGATGTATTAGAGACACTAGACGTTGAGGAGAGGCTTAGCAAGGCATTAGTCGTACTAAAGAAGGAGCTTATGAACGCCCAGCTACAGAGCAAGATCTCCAAGGATGTCGAGGCCAAGATTCAGAAACGCCAGCGAGAGTACTGGCTCATGGAGCAAATGAAGGGAATCCGCCGTGAGCTAGGTATTGAGTCAGACGGGAAGGACAAGCTAGTTGAGAAGTTCAAAGAGAAGGCGGAGAAGCTAGCTATGCCAGAGGCAGTGAAGAAGGTGTTTGACGAAGAGCTGAACAAGCTGGCACACCTCGAGCCTGCGGCATCAGAGTTCAACGTCACAAGGAACTATCTTGACTGGCTTACGCAAATTCCATGGGGCCAGAGGAGTGCGGAAAATTATAGCATCGTGAATGCGATGAAGGTTCTGGACGAGGATCATCATGGGTTGAAGGATGTCAAGGACCGGATACTCGAGTTCATCGCTGTTGGAAAGCTGAGAGGAAGCGTTGAGGGGAAGATTCTTTGTCTAACTGGACCTCCTGGTGTGGGCAAAACGTCTATAGGAAAGTCAATTGCTCGTGCCCTCAATCGCCAATTTTACCGATTCAGTGTTGGCGGTCTTACCGACGTTGCGGAAATTAAGGGGCACCGACGGACGTATGTCGGTGCTCTCCCTGGAAGGATTATCCAGGCTTTGAAGAAATGCCAAACTGAGAATCCACTTGTGCTTATTGATGAAATAGACAAAATTGGTCGGGGACACCAGGGAGACCCTGCTTCTGCACTATTGGAGCTGCTTGACCCAGAGCAGAACAACTCTTTCCTAGACCACTATATGGATGTCCCCGTTGATCTGTCCAAGGTGTTGTTTGTCTGCACAGCAAACATGACTGATACGATCCCACGCCCCTTACTCGACCGTATGGAGATGATAGAATTGTCTGGATACGTTAGCAATGAGAAGATGGCGATCGCAGAGAAGTACTTAGCCCCACAAGCAAAGGACTTATCTGGGCTGAAGGGCGTGGATGTCAAGTTGGAAAAGGATGCCATCGAGGAACTCATAAAGTCTTACTGTCGAGAATCAGGAGTCCGAAATCTCAAGAAGCAGATTGAAAAGGTCTTCCGAAAGTCGGCACTTAAGATTGTGCAGGACTTGGGCGAGTCTGCGCTTCCTGAAGAAAAGGCACTCACAGAGGAAGGGAAGGCTGCATTGGCGGAGTCTGAGAAGGAGGCGGAGGCCACCTTGGGGGCGCCGAGTACAACTCCGGTGGTTAATACTACGCCAGCAAATATGGAGAAGCAGACTACCGAGACTCCGAGGAAGCCGTTAGGAGTGGAGGTTCCTAAATCAGTGCATGTTTCCATCACAAAGGAAAATCTCAAAGATTATGTCGGTCCTCCTGTATTCACTTCAGACCGCCTGTATGATATAACTCCTCCTGGGGTGGCCATGGGACTTGCATGGACTCGCCTTGGTGGTGCTGCTCTATATGTAGAGTCAATCCTCGAAGCTGCCTTAAACCCCCGCTCGACCCCCGGACTAAAAGAAACTGGAAACCTCAAAGCCGTAATGAAAGAGTCCACCTCTATTGCTTATTCATTTGCTAAATCACTCATGGCGAATAAGTTCCCTCAAAACAGGTTCTTTGAGAAGGCAAAAGTGCATTTACATTGTCCAGAGGGAGCAGTACAAAAGGACGGACCAAGCGCGGGAATAACTATGGCAACGAGTTTGCTGAGTTTGGCGTTGGAGCATAGAGTTAACCCGGAGGTGGCGATGACGGGGGAGTTAACTGTTACTGGGAAGGTTTTGAGAATTGGCGGGTTGAGGGAAAAGGCGGTCGCGGCGAGGAGGAGTGGGGCGAAGATTATCGTGTTTCCGGAGGATAATATGAGTGATTGGTTAGAGTTGCCGGATGTAAGTTCTCCCCGCCGGATTGGGATTGTGATGTGCTGGAGCGCTAAAAAGGTGTGTTATACTATAGTATATCAAGGAAGGACTAGAGGGTCACCCGGTGGGTTGGTATAATGAGGTCTTTGATCTAGTCTTTGGCGATGTACAGGCGGAGAAAGCGAATAGCCTTTGGGCGGAACAGTTGAAAGAGAAGAAGAGTGGTAAGGAAAAGGAGGAGAAGGACGAATAGACCGACGATGTTTCTGAGCCGGGATTGTATTGATATTCTATAGACGTGGGTTGAGTTTGTTTAGTTTTGCCTGGTTGAAGTGGGTTAGGAGAGGTGAAGAGGTGGGCTGGTTCTATGTATATATGGCTCGTTGTGGTATAGGGCAGGATTAAGACGGGGTGGGAGGTCTAGCATATATGCGCATCATGAGCATAGCGGAAACGACATAATCTAATCATCGCTTCTCAGGAATGGGTCTTTAGAAACGGACCACTAAATATTTAATTGCTGCTTCAATCAAAGGAGTTTGGGTTGAGATTTCATGGGTCGGGCATTCAACTCTTGTGTTCCACCAGCCCTGTAGTACTGAAAATGCGTCCAGTTATTGATTAGAGAGTAAATAGAGTCTTGTTGCATTAAGTACTGAAGTTTCTCATACTTCTTCTGGTGCTCTATGGCCTCGTTCACCAGTGGGTCTAATTTGAATCATCCAAAATTTTACAGGCTTACAGACTCATCTGACCAAAAAACGAAGATTGACTGCGACTTTTGTGGATCGAACACAAGACCTTCAGATGTTTGACCGAATAACTTCAGTCTGACGCTCTCCCAACTGAGCTAAAGTCGCATGGAATATATTAGCGAGGACTAGGTTTGACTCTTATTCACATGACTCATTATTTCTGGGGAAAGATTCATATGTCAAATATATTCTTCGTTTTTGCCTATTACCCTGAACTCATTAGATTATTCAAAATCGGACCAGAGGCCTGAATCATGGTTTCAAGCCGCTACTTGTACGGCACGAGACTAGAAGTGCCTTCGTAATTTATCCGATGTAGGCAATATAACCTATCATATAATAACGTCTCAATCTGCAAAGCAATTGTCCACTCCTTCCACTAATCACCAACAATCTCCTCCCCTGCCCTAACGCCCCCACCCCACAAAAAGCGCCAGCTGCAGCGCAACACACAACACATACATACCCGGATACCGAGTCCAGCCTGGTCAAAAAAAAAGGACTTCAGCCGTTACTTGTTGTTTAGCCCGATCATGCGTGTCAGAAACCCTCTCAGCCTTGTTGCCCTGTATGCGGCTCAGGGCCTGACACAGCCGCATGTCATGCAGAGATCGATCTTCCAATTGACCTGTAAAATTTGTGGTTCCTCACCGGGTTTCGTGGCCATGGATAGATAGCAGGGGTTAAAAACCGGGCGATCAACGCCTCGCCTCGGGTTTCGGATTCGGGTCCATGGGGTTGTCCCGCACTATAGTTAGGCTGCCCACGACGTGCTTTACGGGTTGAGGCGGGGTTGAGGTGATCCCCTGGCCCAGACTTTAACTACATACATACGCATACGAAGTCTTAGTTATATTTTCAATCGAGAGAGAAACTTGTTCTTGAGAAGAGTTGGGCTATCCTAGAGGTAGGTTTTTGCCGCCCGGGGCAGTCATCATTATGATTTCCAAACCATACCTTACTTACTGCGCGGCGAGAATTACACAAGTTAAGCATAAATAGAACTACTGACAAAATCGCACGACCTAAGTCTCTTACCCTCACTTGAGATACTTCATTCAACCTAGCCACTACATACTATTGCATATGCAACCAGATAATTTTTTTAAAAAAAAAACACCTGAATCCTATTCATAATAAAAATCTACGCCAATAAACTACATGAAACCCTATTGATATGAGCCACCTTCTCTTCAAAAGAAAACCCTGCCTCCGGATACGTATCACCTGTCTTTGGACAACTACATCCTACTTAATACCGCCGTTGCTTAACGCCACATTAAAACAATCCACCAACACAGAATAGTTGTCAACCCCATCTCTGTTTGTCCTCATCCATGGTATCAAATAGTACCTTCATCTCCTCACTGATCTCAAAAAACCCATTATAGCTAATCATTCGCCAACTATCACCTGTAGTGATGAACCCATATACTGTATCTCCACAGTTATTGTCTCTCATGTCCTTCAGGGCGAGAAAACACAGTTTTCTTGCTTCTCCTAGAGAAACCTTTTTTGCCTCCACTACCAAGACGAACTTCTTCTCCCCCTCAGCAATCTTATCCATAACAACAAATTCTTCCGTACCACCAGTTGCAGAGTCTACCGAAATGATCTCCTTCTCTCGCCTTTCTGGCCGTATCATGTTTGAAAGAACGCAGTATAGGATAGATGGTGAGCAAGACCAGGTCATTAATATTGGCCCCCGTGAAGTCGGGATCCGCCTCACTAGGGTAACCCTCAATCTCTAGATATCCAACTAGGCTGACGTACACTTGCTCCTTGACTTTCGATATAGAATCCTTTCCTAACAACCCCATTTTAAGTCCCCTTGATATACAAGAACATGGTTGACAATAATGTAGTTCGCGCTCGCCCTTCTCGAAGATTCAAACCTCAAGTATATACCTACTATGCACATGTCCTTATTATTCTCGCGACTCGAGCCCACAAAGCTGGAAGAATCTCAACACCCACTCCACACAGAAGAAACTATATAAGTAAATATATATTCATGGATTTTTACCGTGAATTAATATCCGAGACACCTCAGGGTAATTCTTTTTGGTCAGAACTTACCAATTACGAAATAAAAAAATATCAATCTAGTGCATATACAGTACGTACATACATATCTCAGTCAAGCTCTGGCCTCGAGCTACACAGAGCCCAGCCTGATTTCTATTATTCTACAGATAACTACTCACAACTATTTATAGCAGCTACCTACTGCCTAGAAACAATCACGTTAGGGCCTTGTTATATAGTATGTAAAGGCTCTCATCTTTTGAACCTGCATGTATATGTATCGAACTCTAATACATTAGTAACAGCGAGTTGTCTGGCCATAACAAAATAGGATAAAAGCAGTGACTAATTGTTGCCAGGTTGTTGACGCTATTTTAGAAATTCTAATGAAGAGGGCTGAGGGTTATGACATAATGGATGCATGATATCAGGGTCTTTCTCCTGCAGCTCAGCAATTGGAAGGGTCCAAGTGCAAGGTGGCCGCATTTGGATGGAATTCAGAATGAAGTTAAACTGGCGAGAGCTATTACATACAGACTGTGACGCTTCCTATCTCTTATGGGCTTTGTCCGGTGCCCCTTGCTTCTACTTAGTCTTAGTCTGGCGACTTGGTCTCCACGATGTACTTCCCCAATATGGCAGTCGGAAGCAGACAGTCTGGTTGGCGGGTTTGAATAGTCAGATACGGGTTCTTCGAAAGGGCGAGTCAAGAGCATAGCCATCCGCAGCAGCACTCGAATTAGATTTTAGCCCTGAATTCCATATACGGTCGGACTTCTGCTTCGTGCCAAATTCATTCGTACGTAAAACCATGCAGAAGGAACTGGCGTATTGCTGGCTAGCATTGATGTCGATGTCTTGTCAATGGAAGTAGTGGTTTGCGTACTAACAGTCCATAAGCGCTGTGCCGCACCGGGCATATCGTCACCAATCTTTTGTCCCTGGTTAGCTATAATTTTAAGGTAGGCATGTAAGCTGATGATGATCATCACATCACATCAGGTTTGTGGCTTGAGGAGGAAAATCTCCGATGGGTATTCAGTGTCCATGGCGATGACCCTCAGGATGCCTTTGATATTTGGCTCATACGTACTAGTACCTACTTTGTACTTCATGTAGTCCCAATCGAATTTTGGACCGAATCAAGGCCAACGATGCTCTCAATGTAGGGGTCATTGACGAATCAATTGGATACTCTATCTACATCTCAGTTAGTTCCTGGGCAAGTGGATAATAATCACAACTATGATACGGACGAACACGGAAATGCCTCCAAGGCGCACAACGGCCCTGCATTGGAACAAAAAACTTGTCAGGCCAGTTTGAAACTCCACTGGCCATGACACAATTCCACTGCCCAAGCCTTCTGGCGACCTCCCGCCACGACATGACGCAGACCCTAGTCAAGATCTGTCCATGCGCCAACTAACAGAGCACGTAGCGTCAGGGCATAGAATGGTGTGAGACCAATGACATGGCAGCTGTGCAGGTATGCGTTAAACGTAAGCGTTCTGGATGCTACAAAATCTCGGCGTCACGAAAGAATGCGTGAGGTGGTGTGGCTATGATGTGTGTGTCTGTCCATGTCTTAGATTTTCCCAATTCACCGTTGTTTTCTCAAGCTAAAAAATTTGTGCATTGGAGCCACGACGCAGAGACTGATGAAATGGAGCTATGGCAATGGAATGAGAGGGGAGGGGAAGCAACTTGAAGCTCTGATGTGAAATTCCACGACCAAGAGGCTGAGAGCTGTGCCTGGTGCCTGGACGCAATTTATAACAAGCACGTACGCCAGGGGATTCTGCAGATTGGGCAGTATTCAGCACATCCGCTAGGCTGGTTTCCACTTTTTCGTAAGGCTGGTCGTGGGTGCCAACCAGGCTAGGTGCCAACCAGACTATAGTCGTGGCCGGCTCGCTTGGTGGGCTCGCTTGGCGGCGGACGCCCGGAGGTATGATGTAACCCGACATTTAGACACCAGCGCATGGAGTGCCAACCAGACTACAGCGCATAGATCGCCAAGAAGACTCAGCAGGAAAAATCCCAGAGGCGGTCTTGTATAGCAAGGCGCGCGATCAGGGAGGTATGCAATTGTATGAACTGGAAGTTGTCTCGGGGGGTATGCAGTGAGAGTTGCTGATGATGACATGGCTGAACTGGTCTGACCTTGAATTGGAGTCTGATTCTTGAATTTGCAAATACATTGGTTGTTTTCGTTTGATGGTCACGAGATCAGGATATAGAGGTAGAACAGTCTCGTATGTACTCGTGGTCTCGGATGCATGTCGCTAAACTTGATACATAAAACAGTAGACTTGTTTGTCTCATCACTGTAGCTGTTTTAGAGCGAGATATATATATATATGTGTATATACGGCGACTTTGTTTATTCTTCCGTATTCTGAGGTATCTACATCACGGAACTCTTCCAGCTCAAACTTCACATGCACGCCCCAGAGTACTGTACTAGCACCTCATACGCTGTGGTCCGTCCGGTTGTACTGTGTACATACTTGCTGCTGTGCTTGGAGCATAACATACCCACTGATTCGCTCGCTCCCAGGCACATCCAGCGGTATCCTCACTGCGGCAGCCTCTCTAGACTCTTTCCTACCCTTGCCTCAAGTCTTACGCATCTGCAGAGCTCACGCACCTACTTCTGGAACCGCACAAAGGCAAAAATTGCTCGAATCAGCATAGCCAGTCTGCGACATTGAAACGCTCTGTGTTTCCAGTCCGAATCGTGTCCACGGGATCTATATCGAGCGTGGCTCCGGAGGTCTGGCAATTCCAGCTGTTCTGGTTCCACTCGCTGCGACTCATCACGGGCAGTCGGGATTCCAGGAGTCAGGTTGGCCCGACTGAAGGAAACAGTATCTCATACGAGCTCTGTGTTGCTTGAGGTAGGCGAAACTCTACAACTCCGACTAGTCTTGGGCTCTCTCTCCATTGGTACCTGTACCTGAATTATTTTGTTTTTTTTCTATCGAACCTCGGAAGTTTTGTGGGCTCTAGACTGTTTGTCTACCCCCCCCCCCCCCGCATTTACTTACATCGGGCGCTTGCTTCGTGCAGCCAGCCTATCGTCCATTGCACATCATAATCTCCGCGCTGCAATCTTTCTCGAAGATCAGGTTTACGCCTCTGCTAACTAGACTAATTTCTGCTGTGCAGCCCAGCCTGAAGTCTCTTCACCTGTAACCTTTACTTTTACTTTTTTATTTTTTGTGTCTCCAAGGACAGATACCAGCCTGCACCAGTGCTGCTCCTGCTCCTGCGTGCATTCTATCAAGTTGCCTCACAGCCCTTAACTCGTTCGATCGATTGATTCAAAACATCTACGGTACTAATTACTGGAAGAAGCAGAAGAAGAAGTAAAGGAAGAAAAGAAAAAGAGGCCTTAGGATAAAAGAAGCCAGGCTATAGGGTGCAATTTAAAAACAGGCCAGAAAGCATCCGAATTTCGGTTATATGACTCGCTTTTGGTCAGATAGCAGGTCTCATATTCCCGGTTGGCAATTGTCTCAGTTGACACTCCCAACATACAAGTTACACAGTACAATCCAAGCATAGCCATACATATAACTTGATGAGCCCATCGGCCGACACTATGGCTCTTTCAAATTCAAGTTCTTCCCAACATTTATCCTCGTCACAACACAGCAGTACCGATAGCATGGGTATATTTAGTAACAAACATGGTTGGGGCTCACGTTTAAAGAGAAAGCTTGGGCTGAAGAAAGACGATCAAAACAATGTTTCACCACCACCACCGCCGCCAATTAATACGAGAATATCCAATTCCAACGCCAGGGCTGTATCTAACAAACCTCCAAGTACAGGACCACCGAAAACGGTCATCGCGAAACCCGGAATTACTCGCACCGAGTCAGAGCGGAGAGACAGACTTGTGGAAGCACCATTGTCACCATTTGAAAGACGACTTCAGAGGGCTGATCCGAGGGGAACATCACATTCGCTTGCTCCGATACAGTCTAGATCAGTTGGTGACTTGAACGAGGCCAGCGAAGTCGATGTGAGACGACTGAGTAATGCGCGGCAGAGTTGGGTGGGACCTAGCCCTAAATTTACAGCCTCACCACAGGTACCGTCTGCCCCGTCACAAGTCTCACAGCCATTATCTACGATAGCAGCGGCAGCGACATCGGGTACAAGAGCGACATCAGAAACAGCAGTGGGAAGTCAATCATACCTCGAACATCAACCTGATAATGTTGAGAGGCAAACGACAGGTGCAAGCACATTATCCTCCGCCTACAGTATTGACTCCCAGAGTAATTACGAGGACCCAGTTCCAGGTAGTGATCACGACATCAAATCTCTTGAGGGAGCACCGGACTGGACATGGATTCTCAACCTCAGTATGCATTTCCGAGATCATTCCCACCGGGAAAAATTTTTCATCACATACGCACAGCGAGAGAACGTCCGGCGACGAGTGACTGTGTCGTGCGACTACCGAGACGCAGAAGACGGGTCTTTGGAGTATCAGCTCTGCCGCTTGAAGAGTCAGAAAGAAAAGAGCAACAAGATTTATGAATCTATAAAGGAAGCACTCCCGGATATACAATTTTATGATACCACAACAAACCTAAAGCTCCAGACTGACGATGGAAAGCTGAATGTGCATGTCACGGAGGATATGCATGAGATTATATATTACCCCCTCGTTGCTGCGATTGCCCATCTTGACTGTGAGAAGATCAAGGAAAGTGAGTTACGCTTTGACTCACACCTCTCAGGGTTCGTGTATAAAGTCTCGCATCGGGGCCGGATATATATCAAAAAGGAAATCCCCAGTCCAGATACAGTTGATGAGTTTCTGTATGAGATCAATGCACTGTATGCGTTGCAAAAGTCCCAGAATGTGATTAGATTTGGTGGATGTGTACTTGATGATCGGATGGAGAAGGTCAAGGGTCTGTTGATTAGCTTTGCTCCGAAGGGAGCATTGATCGATATGCTCTATAATGAACGTGGAAAGTTATCCTGGGCCCTGAAGGAGTCTTGGGCAAGGCAGATTGTAGCCGGGTTGGCCGACATTCATGAAGCGGGATATGTACAGGGTGATTTCACATTGTCAAATATTGTTATTGACGAAGATGATACTGCGAAGATTATAGACATCAATAGGAGAGGATGCCCTGTTGGATGGGAACCCCCGGAAATTACAGCAATGTTACCCGGGTTTCAGAGGATTGGAATTTATATTGGTGTCAAGAGTGATATTTTCCAGCTGGGAATGTGTCTATGGGGGATTGCGATGGAGAGTGACGAACCGGAGTATGAACAGAGGCCATTAAGCCTGAGAGATGCACCGGCCAACGTTCCGGAGTGGTATAAGAAAATAGTGGAGCTGTGTTTGGCGGATACTCCGCAAACACGGTAAGTTTGATCCTTAAAGAGATGCTGATGTTATTCACAGAAAATTACTCACACGGTTGCGGGGTGAAATATAGCCCGAGTGCGAAGTCACTTCTTGATAAATTCCCTCCCCATACACCCTCAGCCCCTTCCTCCCATGAGCCGCTTGATGAGCGAGGCCCTCTAGCCCCAATGATTGTCGAGGCAGTTTCCCCCTTTGACGATCCAAACCGATCTGCGCCACCCTCCCCTGCACTTCCACAACCACATGTCGAGTGCGTCCACCTCAATGGACTACAATACCAGATACCCGTCCCGCAGATGCCTCCGTCACCCATGATTGGAGGAAGTAACATGGGCGGTACAGAGGATGTAATAGATAATACCGAGACGGTATCTACCACCTCCAACCCGGCACTGGTGGCTGCGAGTGCAGCTTGGAACTATGGAAAGGAGAATGGGAAAATAAACGGGAATGCGAATGGAGTACCTAGTAAGCAGGTGAAGCCTGCTCTCTATATTCCACCCGCGAATGGCGGCGATGTGTCTGCTCAAAATGGAAAGGGGAAAGATCCCAGTACGAATATACAAGACGTACCCGCCGTGGCGGAAAGAGCGACTGAACGCTCAAGTGGTGCTAGTACGGGTGGGAGTGGGAGGAATTCCCCTGCTCCAGCCAGGCATACGGGCTCGGGGTTTGCGGATATTGCGGGGGAGGAGGGCCCCGTTAGTTCGAAGACAGTGCCAACGCTGAAGAATCAGCTTCAGCAGAACGGAAAGGGCAAAGTTGCGATGCGTGGGAGAAGTTGAAGCAGCCAAGCTGCCGGTAACAGACACAATGACTCTAAAAAGGAATAAAAGGAAAAAGCCGAAAAAAAAATCAGATGGGAAAATGAGAGTGAAGAGTGATATATGATCATCAGTGGTGGATAAATTTGGATGAAAACTAAATCGAAGTAAGGGGGTATGAGCGGAGGTTTGGGAATGAGACTGTAGCGAGGGTGGACGGCGAGGTTTATTGTCCTTTCGTCTGAAGTTATACTGACTTATATTGGCAAGCAACCCTTTTCATTTCTGTTTCCTTGAATTTCATCGTTAAGTAACACTCTATTTTATTTTATTCTCTTCCAGAGTTCTATATTCACGCAACTAGCAAGCAATCAGGCCGTTCATGCGCCCCTATTAAGGCATAGGGTGCCATGGTAGCGTGGGATTGAGAGCTCGAGGAATATACGTTGGTACGTATGCTTACTCGGAATATTGATTCAGGCTCTGGATACTTATTGATGCTTTCGAGCTGAGATTTGTACTTATTCAATCGATTGACAATATATGGTATAATTCAATATGTTTCTTCTTCAAACTGTTCAATACAGTTTTTAAATCGTTGGGAATCAATACTTCTGCGTGAGAACAATAAGCTTGCTCAATAGGAATGGGGAGAGTTATTTTGGGATTCGACCATAAGCTCCGAATGGGTTGGCTACACTTCAGAGGATCAACGCCGGCTCACGTGAACAAAGTGATGACAAGTAGCTGCTCAATTACTGTCAGTACTGATAGATCTCAGATGCCGATTGTACTGATGGCCAGGAAACGAAATACAGTCCTAGAGGTCCCCAACTAACCGACAACTGTTTTGTCTAAGTTTTCGGAATTATTGTAAAAGTTAGTATACTTATTTAATCTGAGATTAGCTTGGTTATCAAATTCCATGGAAATATACCTTTTTTTCTATATGAAATGACAAAACTTTTTTTTTTCTTTTTTTTTTCTTTTTTTAGCTATTTTCTGGGCATTCACCCTCTGATCGAAGGACTATCTATCGCTAATTACAAACTCCAAGGATTTTGCAGAGTCCCCAATAAGCCTAGGGATCCACCCGCTAGTCCCCGCCTATGAAAAAGGCCGCAATTTTGGTGAAACACCCGCTTCTGTGCGCAGCTACATATATGTAATAGCTTCAATAGCAGCAATATACACTAGATAAGCCATCAAACAAGGGCTTTGTGAGAATTGGAACGGCTTCACCAGTGAGAATCTATCGTCAACTCTCTATGTTGTTCAAGGCCTGAGGTGCGATTATGCTTCCGCTGCATTCTGCATATATGAATGAACTCCGCGCCTGGCGGCTATTTCTCCAAGACTTTTAGCAAGGGACTGTATATTATAAAATATTAGAACACATACCCCGTAGAGCAGATCTCATCTTGCTCACAGGCCTGAAATCGCATTCAATTTCTATAAGGTCTGGGTGGGTAGCCCACATATGTGATTATTCATGATGAGTATATATAACACAGAAGGCGGGGTATATGAATGTTATAAAAGTCGAATCAAGATAGCCATCGGTTAAATTCATGAAAGATTATTATTCCAAGCTCCAATCTTCCACTCCCACCCAGACCTCAATCCCAAACGCTGCTATTGAATCCCTTAAATCTCTGTATCTCCAGATTTCTCTCAACAGCCCTCCAAATTGTGGTAGCATCCCGCTCTACTAATGTTCCAACCTCATAACAGCAATTGGATAAACAACCTCATCCGGCTCCCCCAACAACCCCATCGCAAATTCCAGTCTATTCTTCACTCCACAAGTCAAAATAAAATTCCTTCCTTCCATCTCCCCTCCCACCAGTACCCCTTCTTCCCCTCCCCCATTCTCGCCACCATTAGCTCTAAAGGCTCTCCTAGTAACCTCTTCATAATACTTCGTCTCCGGATGCCCCGCCATCCCCGGCAATGGTACTTCTGCCTCATCCTCAGGCGAGGGCCGCTCATACACTGGCCCCCTGCCCATCTTCGCCATTTTCTCCCACGCCGCCAAACAGCCTAACAGCACCCTGGCCGCGGACGCCCATCCCGAGAGGCGATTAATCTCCCGGAGCTTATGTACAAGCCAGTCTCGATGTGATTTCTCCTGATACTGTATTCCAGCAAAGAATAACGGAATCGTAGCCTCGATTAATGACGCCCCTAGCGAAGGGTGGATTTGTGCAGTTGGGTCCGTAGGGACTAACCCTGCGGTAATACGTGCAATAAGTATCGCATACGGCGCAGTTTTGGGGGCAGCGATCCCTGCAGCTGTCATTACCTGTGCCGGCATACTAGGATGTATTCGGTGAAGGATAATCAAGGCAGTATAATACAGGCTTTGAAGTGTAGCAATTGAATAAGTCCGGTAATAGATGGTAGGTCCAAAGGGTGTCGACTGTACTGGCATATACTCTATCGGCATAGGCTTATACTCCTGTCCCAAGCTGTCCTGGAAAACTTGGAAGGCGTTATATATGCTATTCCATTCAAATTCTGCCTCGACAGTAAGGGCTTCAAGAGCATCAGGGTCTGTGGGGAGGTCTGAACTCCCGGATTGGATGGTGATACCCTCCGGGCTTGCTGTTACGGCGAACGCCCGAGGGAGGCATGCTGGCTCGTTCGGTATCATGCCGTACATTACTGCTCCGCCATCGGGAGTTGTTGGTCTCCCTCCTCGATGCATTTGCGGCGAAGGACCGCCCATCATATGTGGAAGTGGGCCTCCAGGAAACATCATCCCAGGTGGAGGACCACCCATATCCATGCCCATCCCCATTGGTGGTCCTCCCATCGGTGGTCCTCCTGAGCTCATATCTGGTGGAGCCCCCCCTCCTCTTCCTCGCCCTGTTCCCATCCCCATCATTTGCTTCGGGGGGCCCCCTAGCTCCGGCGGGGGAATCCATCCCCCATTCGTCTTTTCAACCGCCTTCTTGCGTTTGACATCTCGTGCTTGAAAGTCTGCAAGTCTTCCCATCAGAAGGAAAAGATGATCCGAAGAGCCATATGTTGTACCCAGAGTCCCTATCCTCTCTCGGGGTGGACATTGATCCCAAAGGACATAATCCAAACTGTATCAAGTCAGCTGTCTTACCCACTCCATAATCTCAAGATTAGAACACTGACATAAGTGGATTGCCGCTTAGTAAAGACTGGTATAAGTCCATCTTTACATACCACCAAAACAAATCTGACTGCAACTGACATGTCTCCAACTCCTTCTTACTATACATCGTCTTTCTACTTTTGCCTTTCTCTGTTCGTGGTTCTCTCCTTCCGCCTCTATTATCCATAATCAATCCAGTCAAGTTCTCATTCAGATCGATATACGCATCCCGCTGTCTCCGTGCTGCACGTATCATCAACATTCGCTGATTTCGCATTTCCGGATCTGGATATTGTTCTCTCAGTGCCCGCTCGTCCTCCAAACTTTCGACAACCCTACTGAGCTCAACAAAATCAATCGCTTGTAACAATTGCTTAGCTCCATGAATATGACTTGCCCATTTCTCATGTTCGGCTGCCATTGTTTCGTAGTAGGCCAAAATCAAAGTCGCCGCTAAGGTAGCCACATGACCTCTTTTTCTTTCATCTGCTATCGACCTTCCAAGTCTTCTTAATGCAATGTGGTAGTGTAAAAGTGAGGGGTGGCTAGGGCCTTTAGTCAATTTAGCAATATGCAAACTTGACAGTGCCAATATGGCATGCAGCAGCGGTGGATGCCCCAAGGCAAGCATAGGTATGGTATACACCCATACATTCTTTGGCGCCTGTGACACAGGCGTAAATGATAAAGCAGGATTTGGTGCATGCCTCTCAAAGATGGATATACTCGGACCGAGTACATAAATAAAGTGACAGAAAATCCTGGCCGTAACGGGATCAGTCAAAGGAGATGAAGTTTTGGAGGGATAGTAAGTTGACAGCGTCTGGCAATTCGGGAGGAATGACCTAAAAGAAATTCCGCGGCCTGGCTCTGGTGTTGAAGTAAGTAGGCTATTAATAGCTACCCTAGGTGTAACTAGCCGGTTTTCTTCTTCGTCGCTATATTCGAGAAGTTCTTCATCTTCATCGCCCTGAACGTCGTACAGTTCTTCGTCTGATAAAGCTTCATGATGCCGCACATTATCCCAGACTCCAGTATGAATAGCTGGCCCTAGGTCTGGAATTTCCCCAAGCGGAGAAGGGAAGAAAACTGCTCCCGTCATATCTACCGATGGGGCTACAAACGGTCAGCACCGAGAAGAGGATGGTTTGCCTTCTACACAAGTTTGGATTCGCAGGCAAGGATGACGACAAGATACAGAATACGCAACGGCAACATGAAGGTATATTTGGGACACATAATTGTAATATTACAAAGTAACAAAGCAACATAGGAGCATAGTAACTTCCAAAGACAACAATTCACTCGGTGTAATAATTCGAAACCTCTTCATCATTGGGGGGACCAGGGAACCTACGTATATCAATGTCCCTGTAGATCCTATCTGCGCCTTCTGGTTGGTGTCTTGATGCATTATATGGCCCACTGGGCGTGAATTTCGAAGCATTCGGGGGTTTGAAAACGCTCTTGTCCACCGAAACAGTGGTTTGACTAGGCATAGAGGGATTTAAAATCCCTGCTCCCTTGTTACCTAAATGCTGATAGGCTGCCGGTCCCCCATAGAGAGATGGCTCCGCCGGCTGAATCTCTGTACTTGTGGATAAGGACAGAGAGTAGTCATTGCTATTAGTTGGAACAAAGCTGAAGAAGTTACTCTGCTGAGAAAGCTGGGGCTGCTGTTGCCGGCCATCAATAATAGCAGGAGGTGAACGGAGAGCAGAGGAGTGCAGATCATAGGTATGTCCCCCAAGATGAGGTTGCGCATGCTCCAGCTGCCCTTCTCGCAAATACGACTGCGACTGTTGCGGCTGAGGGAGTGGAGGTGCTGGAGCTATGGGCTGCAGCGTCTGCAGAGCGGGAGGTGCAGGTTGAATAGGATAGGGATGATATCGCCTATCGATTGGTATCGAAGATGCGCCCGGAATTCCAGTGACGGCACGCAGGCTGTTGATACCATCTTTGAAAACAACTCTCTGGTTGTATCCTTCACATGTCCGCTTCGACTTCACGCAATTGGCACAAATTGGTCTCTCCTCACCGCATTTGATGCGTCTCTTTCGGCAGGCTACATATATTCACGTCAGTATACTTATTAACACCCAGAGAAACATTCATAGGTAATCCATCCTAGGAGCTTGATGCTGTGTAAATCCACGCAGAAAGGATATCCTCACTTAGACAGCCTGTTTTTGTTCGTTTTCGTGAAGCCTTTGTAGCTGCACTGGCACTAGTAGATAGAGCATTGGTAGCTTCAATAAGAGTTGCGGTACCAGATGAGATGTTCTCTATACTGTTGGTTTCCGGTGAACTTTGAGCAGCTGGATGTGAGGAAGCTGGCTGATTTGTCTGATTGTTAGGGGAGATTGCTGAAGTTGAGCACCCCAAGTCTGCACTCTGCTGAGCCGACATTGATTGTAAGACCAGGTTCGGTAGGAAATGGAAACGCTAGCAAGCGAGCAATAATTCAGGAGTAGGGAGGAGGGGGTAGGATATATTGGGGAATATTTAGCGACACAAGCACTCAAAAATCTGTAGTTCAATCCGAGGCTGTTCCCCTATAAGTGGTAGATGTATATAATCCCCTCCAGTCCACTCTTGTTTATTTTGGATAACTACTACCGGTACTTGTAGTACTTGGTAGCTAATAAAGCTCAGCCCTGAGTGAAAATATAATGCCTCTCTGAGGGTTAGTAACACAAAAATTGCTGCGTGTGAATTTTCTTGTAACTGCCCTTTCTTGTTTTTATCTCAAGATGTCTCGTCTTTTTTTTTTCCTAAGATATCTTGTGTAGTTCATGGGAGTTGGTACGACTGCCGGATATGTACCGGTATATCTCGCACGGTCTAACGCCCAGGAGCCGCAGCCTCCGTACTCCGTCCGCGTCTCCTCCACTGCGGCGATTCCAGTCCACAGATCGCACTCAGGAATGGCAATCTTTTGGAAACCCGGGATCTTGCATGAAATAGAATTGTTTTTTGATGCAGATGAGAGAGGTCAAAACCGCGGGGGCTTTAGGACGGCGCGTATACTTTGTAAATATCTATAGAGTAGGATACACCAGATCTTGCGAGCTATAATGCATGTGGCGGTGATATCGGCTTTCTTGATCCGAATGTTTGCTTCTTTCCCTTGGTTGAATCAGAGACAATCAGATAGCATTTATCAAACGCCGTAAATTTGGGCGAGGGGCGCGAATCCAGGGGCTCTCAATATTTGTCTAGTCAGTGTTGGGCGAAATAATCGTATGTTGGGCGCAGGCTGAGTTGAAAAAAGCACATTGTGCTCACTCAGTTGGATGTGCTTCGAGGATGTCGACCACACATCCTGGTTCCTATCGGTTATCCTTGTCAATGGTCATGGTTTGCTGGAGAGGTAGATCCTGTCAAAGCCTTTTTCTCCGAATGCGCTCAACACGTAGGAATAATATGGATCGAGAGTATTTTGTGGCGCTGTGAGAGCCAAATAGACACCACATATCCAACCACAAAACCAACCTTCAAGGACGCATATGCATATGCATGTGTTCTGAAATATCTGTGGCTCTCCATGATGCTGCGGATTCACACAATTCACGCCAGGCCCTTGTGCAGTTTAGGTCGAAGATCTTATGGCACGATCACTACCCCCAAGAACCAAGCCCTTAAAAAGTTCTCGAGTACCTATAGTAAGGGGTATTTCTGCCATATAAAGTAGAAAGTGGAGTAGGAAATGGGACATGCATATTTTATGTCCTGTACCCTAATGTTCCTTGCTGCCGGAGGCGAACAAGACTGCGGAAGAGGCTAAACTCGTCGTGACACTAAAGATACTCAGTAGGCCAGCTCGGTGCAAACATTGGCCCTAGGCTCAATAATCATCAACCTCAGATGCAAACATTGGCCCTGGGCTCAATAATCATCAACCTCGGACTGTCCCGGATCGACTTGTCATCAACCGCTTTTTGGCGTCGACTTGAGAACGTGGTATATTGCGTAGGAAGTTGCTTTGTGCGTTCTGACCTAGTCTGGTTGGCACAACGACCTCTGAAGGTTCTGACCTAGTTTGCGGACATGTCATTTGGGTGCCGTTCCGAGACTTGGCGAGACAACAACTCCCGTCCTCCCGTGCAACCAGCCGGTAAGACTACAGCTACGCCCGGTCGGCTAGAGTCCTTCGCTCCGCCACACTCTCACCGGCTTCATAACGCCCCTTCTTTTACACCGAAGGTTAGACAGTTTTGCTCTAAAGTAAGTTTCTTAATTTCTTGTTCTCCAGAGGATGCAATGTTGTATGACTATTCTTGATTTCCGGAGGTGATACCATGTCGAATTTTGGATCCTAATATATCCCAGGGATCCGAGCCCCTGGTCTCGTCTCTCCAACCTTTGCAGAGTAGAGTGACGAGGTATCAGCTTTCCGGGATTTGGGTGGCACGGGGGCCTATGGATCTCCTCGCTCAAAATATCTACATCTGAGTGTGACAGGAGTCTCACACTGTATGTCCCAAGACCCCACCGCCAATAAATACCTGAGAATACTAACGACAAAGTCATGTTTTTGGACTAGCATCCTACCGCTTGGTAATCGAAGACATCAAAAGGATCTTCCCTGAATAAACGGTCAGTTTATGAGGAAGTACCTTTTGTGACTGCTTGATGGTATACTGGCACATCTAGCAGTGCAGATCACTATCAGCACATGAGAGCATCCTCTCTCGAGAGTACTCGACTAAGAAACTCTAGTGGTCGAGTTGGAGATGCATGGGTTAAACCTTGTCCAAGTGCTGATAACTAGCTTACGTAGGTACCCTACTAGAAAACGTAACGAGCCAAACCAGCACTGCCTCTCCCACTGGCAGCGCGGGATTTCCGAATCCCACTCATTAGCGAGTCCCAACCTCTTGCGTATCATGTTGGTTGCACAACATTTTGGATACGGGCCAGCTGCATGGGGAATACAGTTCTAAGACCTTGGCCAGTGGCTTTTTTAAGTCCTTACGAATAGGGAACAGGTGTGCTTGGTACTGGAGAGGATCTGATCGATCTAGGGATACCTATTGATCCCCATGACTGCGCCGCTGACTGCTGCATCCAAATGGCATGTGCATGCGATTCTGGGGGTCCTTTGTTTCTTGAAACATTATCTTGTGTGCAGCATAAAAATTTGGCACACGCTTGTTTCCATCAATCAGCTGGCTCAAGAGTTACAATTGCATACCATGGATTAGCAGGAATGATACCACACAGGCTGGAAAGTTTCAAACTTAGGAAGTCTATAATTCACACAGGCAGAGGATACCGGACTCATTGTCAGAACGATGATTCGGCCAAAAGGAAGTAATGGGAATTTCTTGCCGCATTTAATGAAAAATTGAAAATTTTGTTTTACTTCTTCTTTGCCCTCCCCCTTTGTGCAGAGAGAGATGGTGGAGGAGCTGGCAATGATTGATTCCATTGGCTTGTCGCAAGGCAGAGACCCAACAGATTTTGGAAATCAAATTGGGTTTTCATGGAGAGGCACCAATCGGTATTCAGGAGGTTTATCGGGCAAGTTATGGGGATGTCAAGCTGAGAGAGTTCTATAAGCTGGTGTTAGGGTATGAAGATTAAATTGCTCTATAAACTGGGGGAAAAGTTAGGTAGAATGCACTCAGTGTCATACCCTCGGTGGCTGAGGTTATGGGCCACTGTCAGTACCTACTGAGACGTGGAAGGACAGCAGACTGGCTAGTCGTCCACGTGCGCCTTTGTAACTGTGGCCAGTACCTGCACCTACCTCTTTTTCTATTATTTAAGTACCTTGACATAAGTTAAGCGTTGTAGCTATATTATATATATCGAGCTTCGCAAGCTGTCACATCTGCTCATCTTTAATCAGCCAGTATGAGATGTGAGCTCTCGACTGGTAGCAGGCGTATACCTGGGACCATTTAGCCGCTTACGGAAGGAAGTGGGATGGGAGTGGGGTAGTCTGGCTAGTGATTATTTGCATCAAACTTCTATATTGCTGCCAACACTTAGTTACTTCCCTTTCCTTTCAGTTATCATAAGGATCTATATTCCTCATCTCTTCCATCTGCCCCCCCTGATCGGCAAGCCCTACGTCTCCACTCCACTCCACTCCTCACCCCCTGAATAGCTCTATATAACCTGCAACAATTCGGAATCATGGAACATATTCAAAGCTTTGGAAAGAGCTTTGCCGCAAACTTCACTCCCTTGGCTGCTAGTGCTGCTAGGAGTCAACAGTATCTCAAGGAACAGCTGGGCCAGGCTGACGATAAGGTCCCGAACCCCTCTAACCCCGCCCTGACCTCCGTTTCTGCAGAAACAGCTGCCGCGACTTTCTCCTCTTCTGCTGCTACTCCCTCCCTGAATGCTGCTCTTCATGATACCACTCCTGCCACTGTCTCCCCATCTGGTTCCGGACAGGCGTTCTTTCCTGGAATATTCAAGGACTCCGCAGTCCTCTTTGCGTTGCGGAGGAAGCTGACTGAAGATAAGACTCAACTCCCTCCGGACTATCTTGAGCTTGAGAAGCGTGTCGATGCCTTAAAGCAGGTGCATCAGAAGATGTTAGCGGTGACGTATGTACCTGGGAGTATTGGCGGAAGAGCGTAAAAGTACTAACGCGGCTCCATGGTCAGGTCTCAGTTTTCCAATGAGGTATGTAGTTTTTCAATCCCTGGTATTATGCAGGAATAGCTAATATTCTCGCGGGTGCATAGTCCTATGACTATCCTCCCAATCTTGTACGACCAATCTCGGCTTCTCATATGGTAAATGCTATGCTGATTTCCTGTTAGAAAGAGTCAGTGCTTGACTTGTCCCGAACAATTACCGAGAAAGTACAACTTTTATCGATGGCCAATTCAGCTGCTGAAGCCCAACAGGCTTTAACTAGACCTGGCCCCAAACCAGCCCCGAAAACTTTCAGCCATGCTATCGGCCGAGCATCCATAGCCTCTGCTCATCTTATTGACCATTCTGACCCTCTAGCCACCGCATTGGAGAAATACGCACTTGCCAGTGAGCAAGTGGGTGAAGCAAGGCTCCAACAGGATCGGATTATTCAACAAAGATTCAACTCTCCGTTCACTACCACCCTCAACACCAACCTAAATGTCTTTGCTGCTAAGGCCAGGCGGAGTGTGGAGAATGCTAGGCTTACCCTTGATTCTGCAAAGAGCAGGGCGAAGAATGGCCCTCTTGGATTCAGTTTGCCGAACGTTGGAGCTCAGAAGAAGTCCGAGGTGCTGCCTTCAGACGACCACTTGACCGAGGAGCAAAGACATGAAATTGAAGTTGCTGAGGATGTGTTTGTTGGTGCGACGGAGGAGGCTGTTGGGGTAATGAAGAATGTTCTGGATACCCCGGAGCCACTGAGAAATCTTGCAGATCTTGTGCAGGCACAATTGGAGTTCCACAAGAAAGCGTATGAGATCTACTCAGAATTGGCACCACTGATTGATGGTCTTCAGGTTGAACAAGAGGTATGAATTTCTTTTTCTTTATCCTTTTTCTGTACCGGGCATGGGCTTCTGGAATTTTACTGTGGGGGAGGAGCTGATTAGACTCGCGAATTTTTGATTTCTTGAATCCCGAAGGCTAGGAGATTTGATGAGTTTGGAATTCACTCAGAGGAGGCGCAAGGCGTGGATGATGCCCCGGTGGCAGAATAATTTGTCGGACTTTCATTCACTATTTTTGGTACTGTTCAGGAGACTGACCGGGATACGGGAAGTACAGGCCAACTATAGGAAATCCCGTGAGGTCAATGCATGAATGGTATATGGTACCTGGGCATGAAAGAATGGGATGACATCGAAGTAAGTTAGAGGAAGGGTGGCATTTTAAGATTTGGTTGCTAGTTATTTTGGGGGGTTCAATTTTTGCCGTTATTGCGCCTGTCTACAAGCGCTCAGTTGGCTTTTACGAGATTCTTTGTTCATTCCCTACACACCTTTTACAACTTCTCCTTTACTGTTGGCTTTCTGTTATGCAGGGGTAATGATGGAAGAACTGCTGGAAGATTGAAAGTAAAGGGGATGTTTCGGTAATGAAGCACTCATTAACCTGTGTCTTGCGTAGTGATAAGTGGTTTGATGACAAGTAACCTTAGTTCCTCAGAAATATTACCCTTTTTTGCTGAAAATGTTAGCTACAGCATCATGTTCCATCAGTAATATCGTGACCATGATTGCCCTCTACATCTCGATCATACAATCTTAGGTGGGGTATTCTAGTCTGGTTGCATGACCTCAAGTACTCAGTCGTTAACATGCGGCAGCTAAACTCAAGACTAGCCTGGTAAAGTAAGAATTATGTCAGCCCTTGCAGCTGATTAATCAGGCAGAGCTAAAATTATGTTGTAGGTACAGTCTGTAACTACATATCTAGTAGGGCATGACACGTGACCTGAACCCGCAGAAATTTACGGAAGCTGTGTTTACTAAGTAGTATATCCTTTCCACCTACGAGTGATAGATTCAGCTCTGCTTGCACAAGAACACAATCTATGACACACCTCATTTTTCAGGGTTCACTTCGGCAGCCGCTTCGAAGGTTCTAGAGTAGGGCACATTAGCGCCAGGGACGGGAGTTACAACTTGGAACCACTGACCTGGATTTTGACGGGCTTGGATTTAGCCGAGGATCGCTGGGTTGCCATCAGCTCTGTGCCTGATTGACATTGAATTGGTGTTGGAAATTTTGAAACGTTTGGATTGGACTCCATGCTGATTCGGCCTGGGCCTAGCATATCGATAACACATAAATTGGACCTGCGTCACAGTTTCAGCAGACATACGAACGAGCACGAGATTTAAGCGAAAGCGACAGGGCAGTTAGACTCGACTTCGGGAAAGGAATTAGGCTCTGAGGCAACGACAATTATTTTATTGTGAGACTCAAGATAGCTGGGAAAGATCGGTAATACTTTTCCGTATATAGTGGTTATTCTCGGTGTAACTCAATCAGAGTAAGGAGAAAGAACAAACCACACCCATAGGAAACTCGCACCAGCTTGCTTCTAGGGATCACAAAACCAGCTTGGATCCTACATACAAACACGCTTCAGAGGTATCCAGGTCGGAGAAAACAATAGAGCTCCACACTTCAGTAGGAGCTACCATATCTGACAATTGAAGGAAACATGTCGAGATCTCATGCGGAGGAACTGAAGGCACAGGGAAATATGTGAGTCCCCTCCAAATTAATTAGAAGGCTCCGAGGCAGAGACGGAGCTAGCCGCTATGAGAGAGAGAAGAACGGGTACCTATATGGGGTGGTCAGTGTGGGCTAGTTTAGATATTCTAATTTTTATGCGGCATTGATGTAGATGCTTCCAAGCGAGCGACTTTATAGGGGCAGAGAAGTTCTATACGAGAGCGTAAGTCCTGAATCAACACCATCCATCTTTCAGCTTGATTTACATATGCACTGTAGAATTATCCATGACGCCACAAACCCAGCTTACTTCACCAACCGTGCTCTCTCTCGGCTTAAACTTTCCCTCTGGGAAGCTGTCATCGACGACTGCCATCATGCACTTGATCTCCTCCCCACATCTCTCAAAGCCTACACATATTTAGGGCAAGCTCAACTTGCCCTCGACCGCCCCAACGAAGCCCTTTCTTCTTCACAACAAGCATATAAACTTGCTATAGCTGTACGTAGCCCTAGTGCTGCGACAATAGCAGGAACGGTATTGCAGGCGAAGAAGAGGAAATGGGAGGTTGCTGAGGAAAAGAGGATAGTGGAGGAGGAGGGAGTATTGGGGAAGTTGGTGAAGTTGTTGACTGAAGAAGGGGAGAAAGAGGTTAGTGCTGTGGAGAGGCAGTGGAGTTTGGGTACGATGGAGGGAAGGGCAGACAAGGGGCATCGGCGTGAAGAGGGGGGGGAGTGGAAAGACCGGGAAGGGAATGAGGAAGGGGATAGACAAGCACTAGAAGATGCGGTGTGGGAGGAGATTGAGGCGAGGAGGCATTCAACGCGCGAGAAGATTAATCTTATCAAGGATGTCTTTGCGAGGGCGGACCCCGCGAAGTATAAGCCGAGAGTGCGATTCTTACCCCCGCTCTAGGCTAGGTAACATATCAAGAGAACTGGGATGCTAACCTTAACTCTACTGCAGATTGTCCCAGACTACTTGATCGACAATATCACATTCTGCATCATGCACGATCCTGTAATAACGAAACACGGGCAAAGCTATGAGCGGGCGACGATCCTAGAGCATCTAAGGAGGAGTAAAACAGACCCGTTGACAAGAGAGCCATTGACAGAGGAGGATCTCAGGCCTAATTTGGCGCTGAGGGCGGCGTGTGAGGAGTTTATGCAGGGGAATGGGTGGGCGGTGGATTATTAGTGGTAACCATTTTGCGGGCACGCAGTGCAGGTTTCAGGTAATGTAGTCTAGCACAGCCTAAGAGAATTCTATTTTCCCTTTCTTTGTATTTTTTTCCCCCTTCTTCTTCTTTGGTACGTTGGTAGCTTTTGGCCTTACTATAGTATTTTTGTCATTGTCTCCTTTATCGACAGGGTGTTTGGTAGGCAAAGGCAGGCCTGGTTTCCTTTTTTTGCATTCATTTTTGTGGTTAATTACTTGCTTATATTAATTGGTACTCACTTAAACAAGCTTGTAGTTGCTTGCGAGTTTTTACGTTATATCCATCTCCATTGTTAATACAAAGTTGACTTAATTGCTTTCGGTTTGCAACGGTGACTCTGAGTGAATTGGGTATTTGCTATACGGCTACTAAGCAACAATATGTCGGAATGCATGAAGAGAGGTTACGATGTTTATAGATAGCTAGCCTCTTGCGAGGGCCTTGTGCCAACCAGACTAGATAGCTAGGTGACCACGTTATAGAACCTGAGGGTAATGCCCGGGGCGAGATCATACAATCAGATGGCAAAAAATCTCGTACCCTACATAAAGTGGCCTGAGCATGCAACCAGATTTACAGCAAAAATTTGTAACGCTCAGGTCCCTTTATGCAGGTAGGGTACAAAAATTTTGGCCACCAGACTGTACCTCATGTAGCCTAAATCTTTGCATGTGTGCACAAAGCTTAGCCTGCGATTCTCAACTACTTACATTACTAAGTAAGTAGGTATCCGTAACACTCATGTCATCCCTGCAACGCCGGCTGCATTACCCTGAAGTCAGAATCCAATTAAACTCTGCCAAGCCCCAGCTTGCCAAGCCCGCTCACGCCCTACAAAAAACAGTCTCGTGTTGCAAACATTCGCCCTGCGCGTAAACACCAGTCCCCAGGTATAAATACCCCAAACACAACCCGCACCATTTCTTTTTTTCTTACAATGCCCCCTAAGCGAAAAGACTCTGACGAGGATAATACTACACCGAAGAAGAAGCTCAAATTTGCGAGAGTCCTCAGTCCTACGAGTTATGCCGTCAAGCAGTCGTCCCCGAGGAAGACTCGGTGGGGGACGAGGTTGGGGGGAGTGATGGGCCCGAATATGACGATGTTGAATGATACCCATGCTACCTTTTCTAATGTTAATACTTCCACGGATGGGAATCTTGCCACGACGAGGGTGCAGCTGGACGGGGATACTGCGACTTCAGCTTCGACGGTGAAAATTACTAGGCAGAACGCAATGTCTGCGCTTGCTGCCTCCTCACAACCACCTCCTCCTCAACCAGCCGAAGCGGAAAAGTCGGTTGCGAATGCAATCGCCCAAACACTTGCTCCTATGGTGAAGACGAGAGGTTCCAGAAGTGCAAAGCTGACGGGAGGGAACGATGAGAATTCGCCTTTTATCACTTTCCGCGCCGTACCGAGACCCCCGAGGAAGAATGCGGTAGCAGCTATCAGTACAGCTACACCGACCCGGGGGACGAGGAAGACTCCCGCTGGGCCATCGGCGCTAGCATCCCTTGCTCCTCCGTCGGATAGTATCTTTGATACCCCCGTCTCTGAAGATGATCTTTCGAAAGCGAAGGAGTCTACCTTCTTGTCCAGTTTAAAGAAGGCTGCTCCGCAGCCTCTAAACCCGGTGTTGACGAGCATGACAAGCCGGGCTGTTAACTCAGCCACGACAATGGCAACAGATAAAGGGGGGGCAGCGGAGAAAGATGTATTTGTTGACGGTAAATCTACACCATTTCGGAGAAGAAGGGCAAGAGGCGGCAGGACAGTCACAAGCACGCGGAAGACCCCGGCTGCAGTGCCACCACCCCCGGCATTTGTACTACCCACAACCCCCAGTGGAGAACCTGCCACGGAGGATGCTATTGATGACGACGAGCTTAATGTTGCGCCGGCACTACCGCCCAAAGCAAAGCGGGGGAAGAAAACAGTTGCCGCTACTGCTGCTAATGGGACGAGAGAACCCTTCCCGGAAGTCACTGCCGCGAATCTTGCCCCACCCGAAGGCGCCCTAATAACTCGTGGGCGAGGAGGGTGTGGGCAGGGATCCACCCGGGCCCGCGGCGGGACTGCCCGTGAAAGACGGAAAGCCACTGATCCCCCGCAGGAGGAAGCCGTTGCGCAGTTTGCGCCCATCCCCGCACAGGCCCCTGTAGCCCAGATGTCGAATGCAGCGTACCAAGCTCCAGCAAATCCCTTGACCATAGACGAAGCCATGTCCATAGCTGTAGCGGAGAAGCCCAAGTCGACTTATTCTGGCCCTGTCACTGAGCTAGGGGTAAGGTTGTTGAAGAAGCATGTCCTAGGGAAGTTGAGCGGGAGGGGGAAGAAGAGGCTTGTAGGGTTTGAGGAAGAGTATGGACATGTTCACCATTTACTGGAGCAGACGGTCGCGAGTGGGGAGGGAAATAGCATGCTTGTTATTGGCCCCAGGGGGGTGGGGAAGAGTACTGTAAGTTACTATCACCATCGCCTTTTTAATTTTCCTTTATCTACGTTTCGTTTCGCAATTTTCATGATGAGAAAAATATTGGTCCGTGTTTATGAGCGGCTTAAGACCCCGCAAACGATTAAACCGATCATGACTTTCTGTCACCTCTGATTCCAATCCTTATGCATTCACCCACATCTACTCTTATTGACATAACGATGGTCATCTGGGAGCTAATGATGTAATTTATGGAATAGCTCGTCGACACAGTCATTCACTCACTCCAGGAAACCCACAAAGGCGAATTCCTCGTTGTCCGACTCAATGGCTTCCTCCAAACTGACGATAAACTCGCCATCCGTGAAATCTGGCGGCAACTTGGCGTCGAAATGGATCTCGAAGACCAAGGCGGGCAACCTAAGACGTCGAATTTCGCAGATACACTCACGTCGATATTGGCATTGTTGTCGCATCCGGATGAACTGAATAATGGGGCGGAGGAGGATGATGATGGAGGAGGAGGCAGGAAAACGAGCTTGAGCGTGGTGTTTGTATTGGATGAGTTTGATCTATTCGTGACACATCCAAGGCAAACCCTATTGTATAATTTATTCGATATCGCTCAGGCTAGGAAAGCACCAATTGCGGTGTTGGGTTTGACGAGTAGAGTTGATATTGTTGAGGGCCTAGAGAAGCGAGTCAAGAGCAGGTTTAGCCATAGGAGCGTACATCTCCGACTTCCCAACTCTATCAGGCAGTTCTGGGCTGTAATCAGGAGCGGGCTGGAGGTTGATGAGGATGAGTTGGACGAAATTGAGGGTGTTGGTGCTGAAGAGAGGGGATACTGGGAGAAGTGGAATGAGAAATTGGAGGAGCTGTGGGAGGAGAGTGAAGGGTTTAGAAGGTTGGTGAGAAGGGGGTATGCGTTGACGAAGGATGTTAAGGGGTTTTGGGCGAGTTGGTGCTTGTTCCCAATTTCCTACTTGGTTACAGTGGAGCATCCGTACTTGACAGAGGGGGGGGTTATTTTAGGGACGACTAAGACTACTACCAACGCAAACTCGGATAAGGTCGTGGCATTGGTTGCCCAAAGTACTACATCTACATCCCTTGCCGGGCCTGAGAATAGATTACATATCCTCCCGGCCCTGACGGAACTCGAGCTCTCCCTGCTCATCGCCGCGGCAAGGCTGGATATCATCTCGGACACGGATACTTGTAACTTCAACATGGCGTACGACGAGTACAAGTCTCTTGCTGCCAAGGTGAAGGTGCAGAATTCGATTGGATCGACGATTGCTGGCGGGGGAGTACCTGGGGGAGGGCAGGGAGGGAAGTTGTGGAGTAGGGAGGTGGCGGTGGGGGCTTGGGAGGGGCTGGGGAGGAGGGAGGTTTTGGTTCCTGCGACGATTGGAGTGGGGATTGGGGCCCAGGGGGGAGTGGGGAGGGAGGGGAGGATGTGGAGGGTGGATGTAGGTTTGACGGAGATTGGAAGGTGGGCAGGGCAGAGTGGTGGAGTGTTGGGGGGCGTGTTGGGGAAGTGGTGTAGGGAGATATAGGCGAGGGAGGTTGGTGATGATTTGCTGTAATGTCGTTAATGTTTGGTTTGTGGGGTATTTTGGGGGTTTTGATCCGAGTGCTACTATTTTAGATAGAGTACGATAGAATACCATTCACTGGAGTGATACAGGAAAATTAATGATGCTTGTGTTACTTGATAGTTAGCCTCGTGGCCAGGTTAGCTAAAGGACGTGCTTATGTGTAAATCATCGGGACCTAAGATTCATGCGAATGAACAAACCCCCAACCAGGCCAAATTCCCCTAGTACTTTGAAGGATGGATCGGTGCCGGAGGTTCTCGTATTATCAGAGTCTCTCCGCCCAGTCGCAGCTGCCCTAACATGCCAAGTCCAAGACTTTACCGAGCCTCGGCTCCACAACCCATATTTGGATTTATCCCAACCTGGTCCTTAGCTTCAATTCACCCGCTGACAGTATAAACATGCCCCAAACACTACTCCACTATCCCCACCGTCTTCTACCTCCCTAACCTCACCCAATCTTCTTGTGGCCACTTGCGATCACTCACTAGCACAAGCAGCAACCCCAATGGGACCAGAACCCACATCCACAGGGCCCATCGGCTCCCATGGGAAACCCATCCCCGGCATCCCCTCCACCGACGACTCCCTCACGCCCTTCGAAAAGGTCCAGGCCTTCCTAACCAATATCGAGCAAGGCTTCGAGGTACCCGCCCCCTCATCCCTCACCCCCCTACCCCCTCCACCCCCCACCACTAACCACGCAGCAAGGGCTTCGGTGCGGAGATCCTCAAAACCAACCTCACGCTCCTCTCCGCCTCAGTAACGCCCACCCCCTCTGGCCCGACCTCCACTTGTGTCTTCTCTCTCCTAGTAACCCCCTCCCTGTGCAACCGCATAGGGACCCTCCACGGCGGCGCCACAGCCCTAGTAATCGACATCGCCACCACGCTCGCCCTCGCGCCCATCGCGCGCCCCGGATTCTGGCAGTACGCCGGCGTCTCCCGCACGCTAAGCGTGACGTATTTACGGCCCGCACCGGTGGGGAAGAGGGTCAGGATCGTGGCGGAGGTGGTGCAGGCTGGAAGGACGGTCTGTACGCTGAAGGGGAGGGTGGAGGATGAGGAGACAGGGAGGCTGTTGAGTGTGGCGGAACATGGGAAGGTGATGATTGATCCACCGGTGGTAGGGGAGGAGAAGGCGAAATTATAGATGGTAGGGGGGGCTGCAGTGTTACATATAATTTCCTGAGGAGTTGCCACTGAGCACCGTGGGTTGAGGGTAATTAAAGTCCTAGAGAAGTTCACTACGGATAGACTTGTACTGACTAAGTAGTCTGGTTGGCGGGCTTGTGCCAACAAGACTACTGACTAAGGTAGTTAAAAGCAAGAGAAGGATATCTAGCAAACAATCTAGTTTCACCAGACTCTTTTTGTGCTGTATGCAGAGTAAGCACAAAAAAACCAAAATGATAGGTCAAACTGGGAGTCGAACCCAGGTCACAAGAATCAGAATCTTATGTGCTACCGTTACACCATTCAACCTGCCTTATTATGAGAAATTCACATCACATGTCTACATATATATGTTTTTCTAGAGGATTGGTCGACATCATTCTTTAAATCATTCTTGGTCCAAGCATTATTACAGCCTCCTATTTTGTTTACAACATGTTAGGTTACATATTTCCGCCATCCTTTTTGCATCGACTCCATAGCCCATATATACATACATTCTCCACAGCGAGCATATGTTAAATCTTTATCTGCAAGCAAAACCGACATCACCTCATGAAACCGCAGAGGCTATTCGTTGTCATGCCTATAGATATGGAATCTACATCTTTTGCCACGGCGACGTAGATACTCGCATTTCCAAAGAGTCTAACTCAACTAGGAGGAGAGGCGTTATGTCAGGCTAAATACCGAGACTTGCTTGATAGGTTGGAGGGTTGGTTGAGAGGTGGGTTTGATGGAGGATATTGGGGAACATAAATCGCTGTATGTATGTATGTATGTATGTATGTATGTATGTATGTATGTATGTATGTATGTATGTATGTATGTATGTATGTATGTATGTATGTATGTATGTATGTATGTATGTATGTATGTATGTATGTATGTATGTATGTATGTATGTATGTATGTATGTATGTATGTATGTATGTATGTATGTGTGGGCATATGAATATTAGGGAGTTAAAATGAGACCCCCGGACTACGGTTAGGCTTCGGAGAGGGAAGGGCTATTTGGAAAATGTGAATTGGTAGGAAACGATAAGAGGGCATGATACGAGGCCAAAGAAGGGCTAGGGTTAGCAACTTTAGGATATATTATTATAATGTCTGGTGCATTTTTGGGATTTATAAATGTGGGGGCTTGAGGTTAACATTCTTGCACCTGGGGTTATTAATTCACCTGCTGCTCTCCTTCCTCAGGGTAACAGTAGTCTCATACTGGGAAATAGATATATGCACCAGTCTTTTTCTTACAGTCTCGATGGCGGCTCGGATAACATATTCAGGTCCCTCCTACTATACGAGAATCAAACAACACTCAGAGTTTTCGCTCCTTCGAGCTCTAGATTTATTCTACTCCCCCTTTGCGATCATTCCTTCTTTCGTTGCAGGTATTCAGAGAAGCGATTCACTACACCTAGGATAGTTTCCCTCAATCTGAAGGCCTTCAGTACTCCGAACACCACAAAACCCTCAATGGCATAATCGAGTGTCATTCCCTGACACTTGTGTATGGTTAATGTCCATGCCTCATGTAGTGGCCCTCTGGTTGCCTGATGGGATCTTAGCGCTCTCTCGGCAGGAAGTGATGATGATTTAACTTCGGGAATTTTTGAAGGGATTAAGTTCACAAGTGGATTAAGGGTTGACGGAAAATGTTATTATAACATACCCAATATCTGCATATTGTTCAGTAATGTTACCAGCAGTTTGTTTTTCCAGTTGACAATTCCCGCCGACCTTCATGACCAGGATTGGAAAATATTACAAGCGCGGGTCCAGTGTGCTATTGCAATTAGATTTTGAGTTGAAAAGTATTATGGAAAAAAAAAAAGAAGCTAATCTACAATATACGCCCAAGCATATGCCTTACATCTATCCCATAAGGTGTTACCAGGTTACTCGCCTTTACCTGGCTTGAATGTATAAAGGTTCAATTCCGCCAAGGTTTCGATCTTAGTGCTCCAAGTTCACTGTCCTCAGCTTCCTCCTCTGCTGCAATGGCCTCGTCCTCCTTCTCAATGGCCTCGCCCTCCTTCTCAATGGCCCCATCCTCCTTCCCCTGTTTCAAATAATCAAGAAACCAGTCCACCGATGGATCTGAGAAAAAGATTCGATCCCAGTTGTCGTACTTTCCCACAATCTGCAAGCCTTGGGTATCCCGCACCCTACTGAGAGCAACATACCCTTGTCCTGGGAGGAATGTCTTTTCGATATTGATGATGGCATAATCTAGTGACATGCCTTGGCACTTATGAATTGTGGTGGACCAGGCCCAAGCGAGGGGTAACTGAATCCGATTTAGCTTGAGGTAGTACCTTGCTGGCTGCAAGATAGTTTGATCAAATATATGTGGGAGGATTGGTATGGACTGAAGCTTTAGAGACGGGTAAGAGGGTGGTGAGATGAATGTCACCAATGGTATGGATACCGTAGCGTTCTTGGCTGAGAGATCGTTCCCGAATAGCATGGAGAGTTTCTCCTTCCCCAGACCCTCCAGCTCAGCTCTTGTATATTTCTTGAAAGAAGTGACTATTCCGCGGGAGCCATTTACTAATCCAATCTTTGTGGATAGGTTTGTCAAGAGCATCACCTGAGTCATTGGTTTGAGGGTAAGGGTTTCTTGGGCAGCAACATTCTTGAAAAACGCTGGGCGAAAAATAGTTACGTCAGTAAGCACATATATATTTGTTTAGTTTTTGATCACTTACGCTCCGTAATGAACTCCTTCTGTTTCAATCTTCTGATAATCTTGTGCTCACGATCACTCAAACCTTCAACATGGGATCCGGAGTCCAAGGCCCTGTAAGATACTTCGGTGCCGCCTAGTTTTTTGTATTCCCATTTGTTCTCTTGCTCAGAGGATACACGATGTGTGTGGAGAATGGTAGGTTTAATACCACTTGGCAGCGGTGGTAAAGGTCTCTTTAGACTGTCTAAAACGGCTGAAATCTTGCTATTCTGAAATCCTTCTCCTGATTTGATTTTTGCTAGCATATCGACCCATTCTTGATTCTTTTGTCTAAAGACTTTTGTCAGGGTAAAGTATACAAAGTTGGCTTCTAGCCAATCCAGCGTTTGATACGCATATTTCATGGTTGGGTTCCACATATGGCCGCAGGTTTTCCCGGTGCGTGGATGCGTGCGTGAACATGTTGTCCAATCAAGATTAGATACGCCCACAGTCTCCAAGTAGGAGTCTAATGACAGAACCAGTTCATCATCGGAGGATAAGTACTCCCGTTTCGTGTTAAAGTCTATCAAAGTGCCTGGCCCTACAGTATCAGTAGCCGCGCGCAATGGAGTCTACTAGCATGTATTGACAGCTTAGGTGGCCATCCTGGGATACAGCCTACCACATTCGTAACAAGTCCTTTCCTCCTCTATGACTACGGGCGGTAGCTGAAAGAAGTCACCAGTGACTATAACTTGCATTCCACCTACTCAGCTTTAGTACATTCAATCCAACCCAGCCAATACTATGGTACACTTACCCATAAACCCCTTCTTGTTTCTCAGTTTTTTCATAAGGGCGTTCACCTTCCTAAACAAATCTGGAGCCAGCTAAAAAAAAATCTACGGTCAGCTCCGAAATTGTGGTAGTAATCTTGAAAATATCAACATACCATGGAAACCTCGTCAATAACTAAAACCTGAGTATACTTAAATTCGTTCCAACGGGAACAATTAGCTCTACCCTGCCTGAGCCTTTCCAGATAGCGATAGATCGGTTGATCCCCTTTCCCCAAACCTGCCCACGAGTGGATTGTTGTCCCACCCAAGAGCAAGGCTGCAACCCCAGTAGGAGCAGTCATTGCAAATACGATGTTTTTCTTCTCAAAATATTGTTTGATATGGGAAACAAGTAAGGTTTTCCCTGATCCTGCTGGTCCTGTGAAAAACACATTCTCGCCTCTTTTTACTGCTTCAAGAATTTCGGCTTGTTCCTGGCTGAGGGGGAGTAAAGCATCTTCTGCCACCAACGGCTTCTTGATCATGGATTCAAGGAGGTAGATATCTGCCTTTCCAAGCCATGCCTGTTTTTCCATCTTTAATTCTGAGACTGGGGGCTCCCCAAGATCATATTGGAACCTTTTTACATCATTTGGCGGTCCGAGTGTATACCCACCCTCAGCTGCACATCCTTCTGGTTTCACGGGATGTAGTGAACCTTCCCGTTTTCCTTGAACGAAAGGGTTATTTGCCCGTATTTCCACGCCCTGGAAAGGAGGAAGCCCCAAATCGTGAGTACTACGTATTTACATACATATAAGTACGCGTATAATATGAGGAGTGTTCATTTCCTGGCTATACGTACCCATGGTAAATTCCACCCGTAGTCTTAGCTGTGCGAGAAATGATACTTCCTCGAACCAAGCGAGACAATTTATCAAACCAAGCCATGCTCCTTATTGTAAGATCAAGTACACAGGCCTCACTTGAAATCTATGGTTGAGTCGTACCCAGAGTTGAGGCTCACTTTATTTGGTGAATTCGAGCCCGGGACACGAGGTGGCTGGTGTGTATGGTCAGAATTTCCGTGTTTGGTTTCTTCGACGTGATGAAGTATTGGAGAACATACTAGCACTAATATGCAGTTGTGGGCATCCGTGACTGGCCTGCACTTACCCTAGTTGCTTGGGTTTCAGCACCGCATTGTGTTTACAAGTTACTTCTATTTGATATATATATAGCCATGACCATGTTGTTAATTTTGGCCACAGTGGTTAGTCCTGATGCTGTCCTGATACGTGGATGCAGATATCGGCCTTCAAGATGGTGTGCGTTTGGCACTAACCAGATTTGGGTACTGAGACAATTTGGGTGGCCTAGTCTGGTTTGGGTGGCCGGCCTTTCCAACCACTAAAGACCAGCTGGTTTGAGCGTTCGATCGTCATGTATGTGCTACAGACAAGCTGTTTAGGATATAAGCTTCTAAGCAACTTATCTACGAACTTACAATGAAACTTGCCGTTCTATAGCATTGCTGTCCAAGGGGATAGATACACGGGAAGCTACGCACCGGTAGGTAGAGCGAGGCCGCCATTTCACCAAGTCTGTTCCCTCTGATGTAGTTAGACAGAATAACTTTATGCCACTCAATAATATCAATATATGGATCGCCCGGGTCTTATACATATTCGAGTGTCGTCTGGTAATCTAAATCGTTGAAGGTAGCCTAGCCATCATGTGAATCAGCAGATTCAGGTGGACCAACAAGCCATTCTGATCCGGCAGGCTGCAAAGTTCAGGTCATTCAGGTTAACCACATATATAATTTGACCGCACACATAGTCTGACGGACCACACACAGTATCCAGTATATACAGAGCCAAGCCGATTACAGGCAAATCAGGCAGATTAGGCGGTTTCATATACATTGTGACAGACCGGGGCTCGCAGAGGTGGTAGCTACATGAGGTAGGCAGGGTGGAGGGCACGCTGTGCGAACTGTGCACTGAAGGGTTGGTACAGAACGCGGCACACCCATTGGGCCCAGTGTAGCGGATGACAAGGGGTGTCAATGGGAGCAGGCATGGGACGACCCGGAATGGTGCAAGTCGTTGGAGGAGGTGTTAAGGGGGTGAAGAGGTTCACGCCCCTGTCTCTCTCGGAGGTTTCATAGTCGTATTCCTTGTTAGTTCGCCTAGTCTTGGTTTAATTTTTCTTTCTGGTACGCATTTGTCTTCCGGGGGATCTGGCCATGTACGTAGATACGGGGCAGGGAGCGGCCCAGGGGTTGGATAATCTCCTAGACTCGATCTGAGATGATGCGCTGCCTCGCCATAAGCGAGATGCTTCAATGCGAGTAATGATTCACAAGCAAAAGAAAAGCTGACTAGGCTACATTGCTACCAAGCACCACTTGATCACTCCAGGGTTATCTAAACCCACCTTAGGGCGGGGATTGCCCGGAGCCAGCCCGGCCGCTCATATGCATGATCAGTCTCTCAGCAGACTGTTTCCTTCTGACCTGTGCTCGAATTGTGCAGGCCTGACCTCGACCGCTGAATGCAACTTTGTACTGTACCATCTGTAACCTTACCTATACGCTGCAGGTACATCATCGGGCGGACTTAAGGTTAACCTAGTCTAGCTGCACCGGGGAGGGGCTTGTGCAGCCAGACTAAGGGTAACCGAGATGCAGCTGTGGACTGGTTGAGAATATGCATCATTCCCGAACCCGCACTAGTAAACGCAAATGTTGCTTTCTTTACTCTAAAGTTATTTTCTTATTTTTAACCGGTACCATTCCAGAGATATTGCCTATTTGGGTAATTGATTACATCTATCGAGGAAGTAGTCTTGGCTCTGTTTTAGGGCTGAAGTTAGTCTAGTTGGCACGCTGAGAGTTCCCTACGAGACGGTGCCCGCCAGACTAGCTGATAGTGAGACAAGATACTAGCCACTTAGAGTTACTCAAGTTTCACAACCCAAGTTAACCAGCCGCTACATACTGCCATCCAGCCCCGCAACGCACGCGCACTAATCAGACTAGTTATAGAATCACCATCATGAGAAGTAGCTCCAAATATCTGAATTTCATTGACTTCATGAGACCCGACAGTGGAGACAGCGAAGGGAGAGATATAGAGTTCAGGGTAACAGCAAATTTCATGGGACAAATAAATAAAGCTCTTAGCCGGGGATGTGTGAGAGGTGCTATTTACTATCGAGTTAGGAGCCGCAAGTCTACTCTACTGCTATAGGGGAAGTATAAGGGAATGGTTTCGGATAGTGGGGTCTCAGAAATAATACAGGTGGTATTTGCCACGCACCTGTGGTATAAAAATTGGTGCTCGCCGGACTATAAATATGTGAATACTTTCAGATTCCACCCGAGTTGCCACAGGATAGTGTTCGACATGCGAGAAACGTCTTGTGCTGGGCACTATGAAATATGGAGAACAAATAGCTTCTGCATAAGGTGGGTATTGCTATTAAAGTGTATAATTATATTATTGCAAAGCCCCTCACCGCAGCCTTCATCCAATGAGATTGAGCCTTCTATTAGTTCTAGTTGGGCCTCTCCATATTGACACGTGCAGTAAGCATGCCAAGACATCGCAGGTAGCTGAGACACTGACTAATCATTTCGCTGTTAACCATACACTTGGCGCACTAGCGCTCAACGAAATGACAACCTTCAACAATGGTCCCCCTGCTCCTCCGCCTCTCATTCCTAGTCTTAGCAACCTCACTTCTTGCGTATAAATTTAATACTATCGTCCCTGAGCCGTATCTTGTGAGTATAGTGTGTTGTTCACTCGAGCCGAGGCTGATATTCGCTAGGATGAAGTCTTCCATATCCCACAGTCTCAAAGATATTGTGAAGGCAGATGGACTGAGTGGGATGACAAGATAACCACTCCCTTTGGACTGTAAGCCTTTCTTCAAAGCATCATATACATATTCCTCACTGATTTAGATTCTAGCTATGTGCTTTCATACATATATTCCCGTGTGTTACTCCCAATATTCCCTTACTTTGGGCAAGACTACATCTGCTCCACCCCAATTTTACGATCATTCAATACATTGGGAATTACCATAGTTCTCCCTTTGCTCTCCTATCGAGTCTCCCGTAGACATCAAAGGAATAAATTCGATGCCGCGAATGATGCCATAAGCATTGGATTTTTCCCCTTGCTCTTCTTTTTCGGGGGATTATTTTACACCGATATCTGGAGCACAGTGTTTCTGTTAGCTGCGTATGAAAGGGTTTTGGCAGGAAATGCTTGGGCTAGTGCGGTAGTGAGTGGTCCATAAAGTTACATCAGGTACGAATTAATATTAACGGCGGTTTGGCCATCCCCATGACAGTTATCAGCAATATCACTGCTTTTCCGGCAAACAAATGTCCTATGGACAGCGTTTTTCTGTGTCTTCAACGTTCTTTCTCGACTCGAGAGAGAAGCAATAGCACTAAAGAAGAAGGATAAAGGTGGATCACCCCCAAAATTCATTATCAGTAGCTACCAGCAAATCCTGGAAAACGCATGGCAAACTGGAGATGTGTATAATCCATTATTGGCGGAAGCAGACATTCCTGGAGGATGGTGCCTTTCAGGTAGGATGTTCCTAGAAACAGAAAATGACCCCTCCACTGATGTAATGCGTAGGTATTGTGGTATCCATCACCTCTCTCTTGTTTTCAGTGCTTCGATTCCCGCTTCAGGCTTTTTTAGCTATCATCCCATTTATGACCGTGATTACGGGGTTCGTGGCCTTCGTAACTTGGAATGGTGGAATCGTGCTTGGTATGCCGCAACACCTCATCACCTACTATTATCGTTACTAATCCTATGAAGGAGATAAAACTGCACATGTGGCAACATTTCATGCTCCGCAGTTATTTTATTTCTCCCTTTTCACAATGTTCACCTCCTGGCCTCTGGTTATTACACCTAGGCTACCATTACATTTCCTGTATGAGAACTTTCCTATCATATTCCCCGCCCCCAGGGGTTCAATTCAGCAGGTGCCAATTAGAACTTCGACCGTTCAAAAAGTCGCTCGAACGTTCCTTACTCTCGCTATCTTGACTGGGATGGGTCTAGTTGTTCACTACAATACATACCTGCACCCATATCTGTTAGCAGATAACAGGCACTACCCCTTTTATCTTTTCCGGCGAACAATTATGGTCCATCCTGCAGTCAAATATCTTGCCGTACCCGTGTACTACGCATGCGGATGGTGCGTCTTGCACGCTCTGCAACAGCCAACGCTCCAGTCCAGACTTACCCGAAACAACGGGGATGTCACCACAATATGGGCACTTGCGTATTTTGCGGCATTCTTTGGGTCCGTCATCGGCGCAGGATTGGTAGAGTTTAGATACTTTGTCCCTGCATGGGTGTTGTGGAGACTAGCAGTCGGAAGTAAAGGAGTTGACCAAGATCAAGGTGGATCATGGAGATGGTGGTTAGAGATGTCTTGGTTTGCTGGGATAAATACTGCGACGGCTTGGTTGTTTCTCTATAGGGGTTTCAGCTGGGAAAATGAGCCCGGGAAGGTGCAAAGATTCATGTGGTGATTTCAGATTACCACTGGGAGTCAAGTGGTTCACTCAGCACAGAAGATCGCATACATGAGGCCATGGAGTACTCTCACTTTGTTATTTTGATTATTATCTTCATTATATTATTATTCCCTAGGAGAATTAACGGAGCACTGGTCCCTTTTCACTTACCTGCCAGTAAAACTGAGGTTATTAAGAATTAAGCCTGCTTACATGCCTACACCCGCTGCAGTTATACCACCGACGCTTACAATCACTAGGGTGTGCGTAGGGATAAACAATGGATAATTGACCTTCCATTGAGTTCAGGGTAGCACCGTATCTGTTCATTAGGCTCGAAACCTGAGTACCCGCAAACCTACTTTCGAGTACTAGGGAATACTTAGAGGACAGATCAGAGTAGGACAAGTCTGCCCTAGATAATGTCTCTGCCTATCTACTTAGTGGATGACACTGACCAATCTTAGAAGTCGATTAATGTAGACCGACGCCTAGTATCACTTATTGCGTAACGATCGACAACCACGTGACGATCGACACGGGCTCCCCTGCCATATGTAGTAACATTCTAATATCTCTATCAATAGATGCAATATCGATGCAGTAAGAATAATGAATATAGACTAAAAACACTCGAAAAACCCAAATTTAACATTTCCAGTCCACTCCGATCTACCTTAAAGCCTCTATAGCACCTGAACCCTCAATACGCCTTACGACCACCTCTCTAGCATAACCGCCCCCCCTACCCCACCAACACCACTCATGACAACCACTACTAGCAGCCATAGGTTCCCCAGAGGTTCACTCTATAAGCTTTATTGGTATAGACTCAAGCTGCTCACTGTATATAGAACTACACGTACTACAAACTGTGAGAAATATTATAATTTTTGCAAACTAGCCTCCTCGGTATCGAATTTCAGCTATATTGAGCGATTCAATCAAGCTATAATTATGGTACTGCAATCTTAATATCTTAGAATACCTCTCTATGTAGTATTTTAAGCCCAGCATGTGCCGTAGCTCCTGTAGAATGCAAACCTCTAATCAAGCTCCATATAACTCGATATGCAACCTATTCAGCCTCAGGGGTCCTAGCAGTCATAATACTAAGCCTCTCGAATTCAATACAAGCTTAGCTGAGACTCTTGAAGGTCCTCGATCTGATTCTACAACTAGGGCTTCATCTCTGTGCCATTATTAAGTATTTTGAGCGTTTGGAAGTTTGTGCACATTATGCGGCAGCTTTAGGATTGAGGCTTATCAATTTTACGAATATTCACCCAAAAGCCTTCACCATATGCCTCTATTCAGTTTTGGTGCTGGTGCTGGTCCTGCTACCCTGCTGGTATAGGTCTGTAGTATTGGTACTCCTAGGTATAGTGGTACTTAGACCCCCCTCTACCCAATGCAAATTGCTACCCTCAACCTCTCTCAACCTGCTCAAGTGCTTTTAACCTTCCTTCAGGTTGTTGCGAATACTCCTAGTACGTCCTCATACTCCTAGTACATCCTCATACTCACAAGAAATCCTACACAGACCACAGTTCTCTAAATTATTAAGACATCTAGCGGAGGTTGTAAAATGTACCCAAACCCTCAAAATATTTGACAATGGCATAGAGCTGAAGCCCCAGTCGTAGAATTAGATCAAGGGCCTTCAAGAGTCTCGAGTAAGCTTGTATTGAACTCGAGAGGCTTAGTATTATGATTGCTAGGACCCCTGAAGCTGAATAGGTTGTATATCGAGTTATATGGAGCTTAGTTAGAGGTTTGCATTCTACAGGAGCTACAGAGCATACTGGGCTTAAAATACTGCATAGAGGGGCATCCTAAGATATTAAGATTGCAGTACCATAATTATAGCTTGATTGAATCGCTCAATATAGCTGAAATTCGATACCGAGGAGGCTAGTTTGTAAAAATTATAATATTTCTCACAGTTTGTAGTGCGTGTAGTTCTATATATAGTGAGCAGCTTGAGTCTGTACTAATAAGGCTTATAGAGTGGACCTCTGGGGAACCTATGGCTACTAGTAGTGGTTATTGTGGGCGGCGTTGGTGGGGTGAGGGGGACGGTTATACTAGACGAGTGGTCATAAGGGGTATTGAGGGTTCAGATGCTATAGAGGGTTTAGGGTAGATCGGAGTGGACTGGAGATGTTAAATTTGGGTTTTTCGAGTGTTTTTAGTCTATATTCATTGTTCTTACTACATCGATATTGCATCTATTGATGAAAATTACTGTATGTAGTAGGGGAGCCCGTGTCGATCGTTACGTGGTTGTCGATCGTTACGCAATAAGTGATACTAAGGTTCATTGCATTCTGAATATTGACTGTTGCAAAATTTTGACAATCTAAGATTTTTAGACTTTAGTCTGGTTGCCCATCATGAATCCACCCCCCACCCCCCTTTCCGAGCGGAGCGCCAAGCCTTGGGCAATTAATCCAGCTTGTGTTAGGTAATCTAAAGCTTCTGGCCAGCAAGCTTTAGGGTAATGACCTAAGGCACAGACTTATGATTCCAGATTCGTGATACCCTGATACCCAAGCACTATTAAGAATTGACGCTGTTCTGACCTCCTCCCCTACTAGATATTTTATTGCATTAGCCCTTTGCAGTCAAACAGTGACAGCCTGATGCTCGGGTTAAGCAGAGACGGCCAGCACAGTTGGTAAGTAGAAACAGGGTGCTGCCAACACTGGTCTACTCGGGCGGTGACGTATTCCGCCCCTTGACTCGTCAAAAGTTTTACCTCTGTCCAGTCCCTTTTCAATGCACCACATTTAAAAGGAGGTGGCCGTTAATTCCATGTTCCTTTGGCTTTTAATTAGTCTGGTTGCATGACCCCTCGCATGGCCCCTCTTACGGAGGGGTCATACAACCAGACTAGCTTTTTATACAGTACCTAACCAGACATATAATGGCCGAGCGCTTTAAACCCGAAGAGGACTTAATCAGGGAGAGAAGTTACTAGTCTGGTTGGTACAACAGCCCCACTAAAGAAGTTACAAATCTGCACTTCCTAGGCGAGGGATAGTGCAGTTGTCAGTATAGTACCACAGCGGACCCCGACGCTTATTCCGATTTTTAAGTAGGGCCAACCGTTCATTCTTTTACTATTCCCTTCCGCAAATACGACCAGCGTCATTTTGGCCTGCTGCTACGGAAATCTATTTTGTAAACAGTGAAGTTACTCTCGGAGGGTTTCAATGGGCGGCAAACTCGACCTCTTGGGCAAGCTTAGATAAACGCACAACCAATTTTATAAAGTGCGTGTATTTGGGTCAAAGGTAACTTCCGGCATAGAATCTTGTGGCCCAAAGTCTGGGATATTAATTACGAAACTAATTACATTGTAAGTCCGAGATGACTGCACCAGGCGTTGACGGCTCGCGACGCCTAGGCACTGGGCCGTCAACATTAGATGACAGGTTGATGTCGACCGATGCTGGTCGAAGACTCGGAAGGGATATCTTGGTTGGTACATGTAGGCCCGAGCCTACCTAGTTGGATAACATTTACCAGCCTTCAGATATACAGGACATCCATGTCCCCAAATATATCCTGCCTACACTTGGCTGTCACGAACCCACTAGATTAGCAGAGGTGTATAATTTGCCGTTCTGAGGGATGACGGTAATTAAACTACAAATCTTCACAGGCGGTGACAATTCTGGCGACTCGTTCCTTTGAGATCAGGACTTAATCTTGATTAGGGTTTCCTCATTGGGGTTGCGATATTGGGTAAGTTACACAAGTACCCACTACTCTGTTCTCGGTTACAACAGCTAACACTGTATGTGTATGCACTTATGGCATGCATGTAGCACTTTACTATAGAATACCAAGCTCGGGCATTTAACCTTGCTATCCGGGGGCAATATGTGTCTCCTGGGATAAAAACACGGGATGAATACACTAAACACATACATTATACATTTCCGGTGCGTGCGGTACGTCTGTATGGCAAGCAAATTAAGTCGATAGTTACCCGGGAAAACTGGTGAATAAGAGCCCTTGTCAAAAAGTGAATCACAACAGTAGAATCAATGACAGCGGTAAAGTAAGTCACAATCGTGTAGCCAAAGTCTGCCTATCTTGCCACAAGTAGTAACGCTGCTACCGTTAAAGGGAAGATCAAAAGATATTGACAAAGGGCTCTTATTCACCAGTTTTCCTGTAGTCCCTAACCGATATGCAGCCTAATTTTTTGTCAAAGATACCCGTGAGTTCTTTACACGCACAGAAAGGGGTAAATGCCGTTGCGGCTTCTAAAAAGAGTATTTCTGCGAGAAATGTTTAGCTAGAGGGATCTACTTTGCACATGCTGCTTTAATTTCATCGATTTACTTTGCACATGTCGATTGGCGAGTAAGTAACGTTACATGTGCATAGACTGCATGCATTGCGCAGGTACTGTACTTATATAATAGTTAGATGGTGTAGCTAGATTGCACTGCGAGCCTAGCAAAATAGAGCACTCTGCACAGGCAATATACTCTGACTGTACCTACTTACTCGAGCACTTTGGACCGTGGCAATCAGATACCCCTAGGCTGGAGTGAGTAGAGCTAAGTATCTTTTGCATAAGTACCTATAATTAATGCATTCCCAATGGAATCGCACAGCGCTGCTCATGGGTATGCAAAGCTATATTGGTGGATAAGGGGGCAGAGTAATTCTCCGGAGAAATCAGATTGAGCCTAGGCCTCAATCCAGCTTGTAACACTTGCAAGGCAATTGGACATAGCAAAACTACTTGTTGCAAGTTGTTGGCTGGTCGTGGTCTACACTTGTGGTATCACCGCTATTCGCTAATTGGCTGAGATGTAGACTGGCGACTGGTTGCAGAACCCCTCGTAGGCAGACTACAAGAGTGGATGAGCCATGATTCAGAAGACACGAGACATGACTAGGCGAGATGAGATCGATGGTTGATGCGAACTGATCGATGATCTTCCTGCCAGATGCTTATATCCGCTCAAAGCCCTAAGGTGTTTCGCAAGTGGTTATGTGAAAACGTTTTTCCCCTTGACGAAAGCAGTGCTCGCTATCTCCAAGATTTTGTTAACATGCAGTCAGCTGGGTGTTACAGCTGTCGGTATTTAATTGGCTCTATTGCCTCAAAAGACAAAATGCCCATGTTCTTCTAGAATACTCATGCGCAGGGATTGGTAATGAGATTGATATGTCACACTCTTGTATATCATTATACATGCTCCCCAGATCATGGCAAGGGCCATCGGGATATTTAGACTATTAAGAAAAGTTCACAACCTTGTTTCACGACAAACTACTACGACCCATCCCTATCCAACCCATCTCGGTACGTTTTTCCCTATCATGATCAAGCGATTTGGTTACTACAGCTTCACACCATTAAGCGAAGCGTGGCAGGCTTACGTCTAGGATTATAGCGTTTCAGATGTAAAACACTCTGTGACTCCTTGGCCAAACTCAAACTTCGAGCACAGAAGCTGCGATATCGATATGCTTATGTATAACCGTGTCACGGTTCCAAAGAAGCGATGATAAAAAGTATCGGAACCCCAAACTCCTCACAATCACGTTTATCGGTACACTAATAAAGTTGTCAGCAGAGCTCTATTCATAGGACCTACTTGAAACTGCGAGCTGGCGTCGTGCAACGAATCATGCTATAGCTAACGCAAATTCCACCGCCGATTGTGCAGTTACCTTTGTACTACCCAGGAACTGGATTCTTGAGGGCCGATAAAACCGGTATGGAAATCCACAAAAGTGCCGGTGCAAATATCGTTCGACCTCATCTGATCTGTGAATGTTTGAAGCTGACTTGTGGGAGTTTTTGCAACCCGGCAGCAGCTGCCTGGCCCGAGCATTAACACCGACCAGACTACGTCAAGGCTTGGCCCATGCATATGCCCGTGGACTAAACGCAGTATGAAGTTGTCTCGTCAATCTGGACAACAACACCTGCGAAGATCCCTCGGGTACCTCATTTATAAGTCCGATTCTATGGCTTAAAGGTTTGCGGAACGGATCACGACCTCTCTGCAGGTGGTGTAAACTACCATGGTCAATATTGTCAAGTCCAGAACTATGGTTTGCAGGTATTTCGGTCACCCGGAATTGGTCGACAAGGTATGGCTTGCTACTCATATAATCTCGTACTCGCTGAGCATATGTACATTTGCATACTATCCCTGCGAATCCTGGTCTTGAGGCACGTTAATTAAGTGTGCCGATCCGCTTGCATGTTGGGATGTTCAGAATTAGCACAACATGCATCTGCATATGCACCATTTATATAGTTGGATCCAGAATCATTACACCCCATCTGATAGGCATGCGTGTCTATGCCATATGCATCTATGTGTACTCGCCATCGGAATAGTAGTCTATTTCGGGGCTCGAACCCGGGGTGTTTTCTAAACGCAGGGCGGCTCGGTAGTTGGCCCTCGCATGCAAGCCTCGCCCGTTGCAGTTTCAAGTGGGAGTCTAGTCGCCGACAAAGAATATTCCTTTGACTTCTGCATGACGTTCTCACTGGATCAAAGTGCGTTGTCAACGCTTGCTAGCTGTGTTCTAGATCCTTCTAGAGGATGTGGTTATCAACGTATACTACACATGACAGAAGGGCCGTACGAAATACCTACTACCAGTTTATCGGAAGCTTCTCTCAATGGTCTGTGCATACACGACTATTGCCAATGGTTATTGCGCCATTCACCCGCGGGATCATACGGTTTTCCTCCGCGACTTGAGATATACCGTACGATCCGGCTAGCCCACGCCACGTTCCGACCCTCTCACGTTGCGCCTCGCATAGCCCTAACTCACTCGGGAATTTTATATCTAACTGCGAACTCGTCTTGCATTTGCGCAGGTGGGAAATGATATTGTATATGCATCGACACGACTTTTACGAGCCTCGAGCGTGAATTCAGTTAGGTAAACTCACGGTTAAGCAATCGCGAACAGCTATAGTTCAATTCGTCTTATTGAGGTTCCCCCCCGGGGAATATCTCGACCCTGCGGAAAATTCCCGCCTCCATGCTCACCTGAGACAGGACGATATGACCGTTCCCACCTTTGTGGTCGCCGTTCTATGTATCCGGTTCGGTTATAAGTTATTCCGCACTGCCCTGGCTAATTCCGTACGAAAACGAGGGTTTGTATATGAAACAACGCTCCGGCTCGTTTATATTAGATTGGCTACATATATCTGTAACTGATATGGTGCATAGCTATTTGATAGGGTTGATACCGATATCTCATTAGTCAAACCTTCCATGCCTAAATGCATATCTCTGCAATCAAGACCCGTGATCCTCGTGGGGTGGGATCGGATTGATAAGGCAATTCTGAATTTAAGCAGATGGTTGTCTGGTGTTGTTCTCGCCACAGATTGCGATAGTTTAGTGTTATTTAGATATTGGAATTCCAATCATATGATAAGCCCTTAGCCTCGGAACTATCGCTATGCCTCCGGAGGGGTCATGCAACCAGACCTATGCACATACGGAGTGGTGCTGCTATATGAACGGCTTACATTTACGACATGCAGACTACCCTGATATTCTCTACGAGAGTTGTGCAACCAGACTACCCTGATATAAGGTAAGGTCTATCCCAGTGCGAGAGCAGCCTATACCCAGCTCAATCCCGAACAGCTGCTCCAGCCTCAGCCGAGCGCGCTTACAACGGAGGCCTTAGATTTACGGCCTCGACCTAATTATTTACTGTATATCGTAATCGTGCCTAAGCTCGGCAAATACAGGCCACACCAGCAAGTGCTGCTTGATACACAGGCTCTCGCGAACCCCCACGCTGTGCATTTCCGAGTCTGGCAAACGTCAATATTGCCTGGGGCCAGCTTGCGTCGGGGGCCACATTTCAACGCATACACATCCGTCGGCCGAGTCGGCCCCGCCATGCATATGCGTTGGGCAAATCCCCGACACCGCGGAATTGACAGCGCTCAGGGAGGGGGGGGGTGTAGATCATCCGGCCGCGCGATTCACTGACCATCTTAATTCTTGCTGAATTCTATCATTATGGGTATGCGTGCCTGTATGTTTGTGCCTATTCAGTAATACCTAGACCATGGCCAGTGTCCTTATTTGCGCGTGCGGTGACAAGGCAACGTTCACGTTACTATACAAAATTACCGCCTTAAGTTAGACCCCCCACAGCACTAGCCATAAACGGTAGTCAGAAGAGATTTCAGGCTACCCTAGTCCAGTTGTTGACATCGAACGGCCAAACCGCCCCAGAGCGGGGGGAACAAACTGCATCATCCGCGCATATTAAGTATATTGAGATGCTTAGCCATATGGAGATAGCATGACACTGCAAAACGTGCATCTCCTCCAGCATGTGCTAACTGGGATGAGAAGTATAACTTACCTATACGTTCAGTAGGTACCGTACTTTGAAGTGCAATCCCTGCTACCTATACCAGAACAATCGTAGGTAAATCTAGAGCACCCTCATCTGAACCTCAGACCCCGTCCGGCCCCAACATCACGGCAATCAAAACTTGGTGCATCCTGCAAGTGGAGAAACAGGTAATTTATTACTTTACTTGCATCCCTCGGGTACGAGAGCCAGCCCCCAGCCTCCCCCCCACACGCCTTGGCACGTGAGATAACATGGATGATATGAGATTTCCGCTGAGTTATATCCAGCTCCTCCACGCCCGCTGCACAACCCCACCCCCAAGCACCGTAGCCAGAGTATCTCCACCAGAGACCCCACGAGCTGTTCTGGGGCCCCATTCACAGCTTGGAATAATGTGGGGAAGACATGTAGTTAGACGGGTAAAACCCCAGGGTAGCAAGAGTAATAACTCGCTGCCAAAAAGTTGGGCAGCATCCTGAAAAGGAAAACATTCCCTGGTCACATGGTTTAGGCAAGCTCGCCGGCTGATGGTAGTATTTCCCGCGAAGCCACTCGTCGATCTGCGTGCAGTTGTGAATGCAAATCAGTCAACGCAAGCTTTGCCCAGCCATGTGCATAGCGTATTTAGATATCGCGCATGTACCTATATTCCTGCGTCAGGCATAAAGTATGGGGAATTGCAGCCGGGGATGTTGTTAACAGCCCCATTTTGGACTCTTTCGTTTGCACTATTCGAAATACCACCCCTTTCTCCCGATATTTTATGCCTGACCGGAGTATGTTTATCTAGTGTGAGGGAGATGAGGCTAATTGTCTGCTTCCTGACAAAAGAGAAATCCTTCTTATCTTGCAGCAAAAGTAGCGATACCCTGCCTGAGATTGAAATGTCGGATTCGCCAGATGCTGGATTTGAGTGGTAACAATAGGATGGTAGAAATCTCGTTGTGGTTTGTTTATCTTGACGCCCAAGAGTCATCGTTGTATTGTCAGATTTGGGGGCCTCATCTTCCAAGTGCCCTAGTTATATAATTGTATGCTTCCTAAATCTACAGCTTGCGCTTGGTTTTTTATGATGAATTTGGATTAGCTTCTGGTTCAGTATATTCAGGTTCTAGAATCACGGACATTCCAGTTGCGTTTTATCACTTCATGCTCTGTTCCAAATGGCTGCTATATCGAGCCATGCAATGTGGAACCATAAACAAGAAAATCCCTGAGATATATCTAGCGGCTATATATGCAATGCGAAGGCAAAACCACCTGTAAATCTATGAACTCTCTACGTAGCCAACCTCAAAAGTTTAGCTCCGCTGCAACAAAGAAGTATCAAACTGAACGCTCTCATGGGCAGACGAAAGTTCCAATCAATGATTTTCGTAGAAGTATAATTGTACAATGCTATCTTCCGTGATTGCACGCGCAAGCCGAAGCTGTGGTTGAGGGGTCTGTGTTGTCGTAGGGCAAGAGTCACACGCGTGCACTTGTGCAGGTATACACACATGTGGAGCATTACAAGCGATTGAACGGAAAGGCGCCTGCCCGAGCCAGATTTTATGCGATGTTTTTGCATCTATTAAACAATAGGAAACCCGCATAAAGGAAATCAACGATATGCCAGGGATCACGCAGTAGAGAGGTATAAAACCTGATAACTCCAAACGAAACGAGAGGAAATGTAAGGAAAATAACGGAAGTGAATTTCGAGGAGGGATATTAAGGTTTCGGAGCCATGTTAACAGATGAAATAGAAATCACTGAAGTAAGAAAACCGACCCTATAACTAAAATCCGTAACAAAAAAAGGATATTTTGAAAGGTAGTCCAGAAAATAGACGTAGGAAATCGGGGGAAAAATGAGGTAGATGATGATATATCCCACACAAAACACCCAATGACTCTTGCTTTGTTTTAACAAACCCCCAAAAACCAACCCATGTGTTCATGTCCATTGCCACGTTTATGAACCGCACATATAATCATGACAGATAAGAAATGGTACTGTATATGACAACCAAAGAAATAAATGTGACGGAGAACTGGTGCAACGGAAACAACACATGAAATAAACGAGCCTCAAGAAACCATACAGAGGAGCTGGTCGATTCAAGTCGATATATGTGAAGACTGGTGAAAGAAGATCCTGTATCAACCTCTCTCTACTGGCCATTTCTTGTTCGGTCCGAGAAAGAAGGAGAGTTTCGGTCTTCGTCACAAAACTTATCGCCTGCCACCTCAATATATCGAGGAGATCTCGTAAACTTTGGGACAGAGTCCTTTATAAACATGTCAGACGTGATTATATTGGCATATCTATGAATAAAATGTACGTACCCCAGCCATTAGCTTAAAAACTTGTTGCCGTGCCCTCTCGAACAATGCGGCGACATCTTTTAAGCTGGCATACATGCTGCTGTCGTCTTTTGCAACCGCCCTGGTCATACGCGAGGCCATATCCTGGCGAAGAGTGTGGTCAATATTCAATTCGCAAGGGGAACCCGGCGCAAGAAACGCATTATATAGGCCATATGCGGCAGCTAATGTTTCTCGAACTGCTTCAGGTTTGTTGACATCAATAGCTTTGAAGTTCTTGTCAAATTCCACTACATCTAAATAGAATGCCAGGTTTTCCTCGCAAACAGTTTCTCGCAGGTATTCTCGGAAAAGAAGTCGCAATGCGGGATCGTTAAGGATCGATGTCAGACGTGTTGTAGTTGTTTCTCTATCTGTGTGATCCAAGTTGGGTTAGCACCTTACCTACTTCACATGCGATAGAACCATGAGGATATGGAATATAAGCGAACACAGTCTGGTTGGATCAATAATTGTTTCTTGGAAATGACAAACCTCTGGGGTCTCCGCTATGCTTCTCTGCACACTGAACGACTCCGCCCGGCCCTATCCATCCATTTATCCGCTCCCCTCTCTCAGTGAAGATGTATATCGCATTTCTCGTTGCTTGGAAATCCTTTTCTCTAGGGTATTGCTGAATGTAGGCACGGTCTTCCAACACACATTGAATAAGGCCATACTGAACAAATAGGTTGCAAATATCCAATGTCTCCTTCCTTTCAACCGTGGTGCAGCAATCCAACAACCAATCAGCTGCATCCTTTCCGCTGAATGAATTCTTGACTGTCTTGTCGAAGACTTTCCTCGATGCTAACAACTTCACTCCCGTTACTCCATCTGCATATTCTGACACAGAGTCGGAATCTGAAGACATGGAACTCCCTGTCTTAATATTCGGAATAGCTCCGGAGAATCGTCGGAAAATAACCTCAATTGTATTCCTATCCTGAGAAATCTTATCCGTCTTGGGATCACGCTCTAGTAACACCAACCGCATGGTATTATACTGTGAGTGTAACAGCTTCAGAACATGTTCTTGATTAATTCCATTTCGTTGACAGAAGCGATCGAGCACATAAATCCCCTTTGGAGTCAACACCCAGGTGCATCCTCTCAGAGGGAAATGCGGTACCAGCTTCCCATCGGCAGGCTCAATAAATCTTGCATCCATGAACCTTTGGCACACAGACCTGGCCATTTCCTTGGCCATTGAAAAAGTCGTGGTTGTCGTTGTTGTTACAATCCTGCTTGGGTCCTTTGGATCTGGCATTCGATTAGACTGAGAAAATTTGAGAGATCCCAGATTCCCAATGGCCTCTTCGGAAGTGAAACTAAAAGCATATGTCTTAAATCTGACTCTGTGGTTGTTTAGTGGCAAGCTGACCATCAGCGTAGAGAATAAATCTTTAAAATCCTTTAGAGAACAAAGTGTTTTAGTCCTATGCTGTTCTCACATGTACAATGTATGGTGAACTCTCACCTTCATAAATGGTCTATCATCCTCTGTCATACGCAGAAGCCGTGATGATGTTTGATGCATCTTGTTGGTGGTAGGCGAAGGATGGAAAGTCGAGGTGCTGGGAAGTTTGGGTACGAGAACAGGTTCTTCGTAGAGCCTAGATAATCTCCCCAGCTCGCCCTGTGGACCTACGGACTCTATTGCAGGACACTTTATCCTATTTCCAGCAGCTTGGTCTGCAGATCTGGTATACCTGTGGCGGAATGGATTGTGTGTAGCTGTCTTGAGGCGAGTTTGCGTTGCTGTGGAGTTGTTGAAGGTTTGGCGAAGTTCTGAGGAAGAAGTAGCCTCGTGTGAGAATGCGAATGTCCTCTCGCGCGCTAGCGAAGCAAGTGACAAAAAACGGTCAGTTCCACCACGTGGCGAGAAGGTGTGTGGAAGTGGGTGGGCAGGAGCGGTGGTTGTGGGATGACGGGGATTTGTAAGAAGGGGGGAGCCAGAAGGCTGAGGGTGTGGTGTGGCATTAGGATGGTTATGTAGCAGAGGAGCAGCCGGAACGGAATCTGCGATGACAGGGAAGGTGGAATCCGTCATGAAGGAAAGATTAATGGATGCAAGTCTAGCGTGGAGGCCAGGGGTCTCCCGACCAGACTATGCTGGGGTCTGTTGAAGGCGCCTGGGGGGGGGTTGGATTGGCGATGGGTGTGAGAAGGGGACGCAAGAGAGGGAAGGGGGGGGGGGGAGTATAGGCAGGCCCTTTGCCGAGCGACGTTGCAATTGGAGCACGGGATGCCTAGGCACTCCACCGGCGAAGCTGAACAGACTCCTGGCAAATACTGTAGAATGCAACAGCGATCGGACTGATAGGTATGTTCGGCAGGCAAGGGCGTAAGGCCGAGCGAAGGCCCACTCTCTGCGCAACTGAAGGCGGAACAATATCACAAGGCCGTCGCTTACCTATTGGCACAGGAAAGCGAGCGTGGGAAATGCTCCCTGGTCCTTAGCCTCGAGCAGGACTCGTCCGGTCAGTGGCGCCTCCGAGTCCTTTATGATTATGCTGCGAGCCCCGGAGGCGATTCAGAACCCCACAGCGGTGGAGCGGGCGGGTGCGCCGTGCCTAAGGTGTATCAGAAGCAACTCAGGCCCCCGCTGGCTTTGCCGTACCCAAAGCAGCAGCAGCTGCTTTCCTGCCTGGAGCGATATATTACACCACGACGCAGCTGGAGACTGCGCGGAGAAGGGCGGTCAGAATATGAAGATGCCTGCCAATGGGTCTCCCGCTGCCACTGCAAGTTTGTTCGGCTCCTTCTCATCGAGATGGGCCGCCGTCAGCGCGGATTGGGCCATACATCAAGGGGTGAGATTACAGCAAGTTGCATAAGCATATAACGTATGGTCAAAATCGATCAGCTAAGTAATGGAAATAAAAGAGGATCCGATGCCGCAAGGAGTCGCGGCTCGACTTTGCAAGAGATGTATGCGGAGCAGACGGCTACAAGCAGCGAAAATGGGCCAACGTCGTGACGAAAAGGCGATCTTGCGAACGGAGCAACCTGCCAGCCCGAACCAGACTAGCAGCCTGGGCAAGCAAAGCTGAGCAGGCCAGAGCTGCGCAAGGAAACCCCAGAGGCAACTTTAAGGGAAAACAAAAAGGAAAAAAGTGCCATTGAGAAAGGCAGGTACCCGCAGAGCAACACCGCAAGGACTTTCAGTAGTACTAAGCTGCCTCCGTCCAGGCAACAGCTGATCAACAGCCGTATCACCTTCCACAAGCAGGAAGAAGATAGAGCAATAGGGAAACATATGCATTGAAAGCTGCCATGACCAATGTCTCTCCAGGTAACAGACCAACGCGCGCAGTTGGGGCCTCAGCTGAGTCGGATCAGCCCCAGCAGCGGGTAGGTAGAGTCTCGCCGCGGGTAAGATTGTGTCACTATCTTGACTCGAGGTGGTGAATATGATACATGTCGTGACGAAAATCAATGCAGCTGCTCCTTGCTCAGCCGCAGGTCCGGCAACTGGATTTACATATTATAGAACCAGCAAGAGAACTTAGGTACAGTACCTCTTGCAAACTGAGGGCCATGCCAAACCGTCCCCCAGATCACTTCCGATCCTTTTTGCCGAAATCCATGCACACCACGTCTGATTTTGGTTGCAGGGATCGCAACCGGCTTTTCGCTACACATACATGTTCTACTTAGTGGGACCTACTCTGAATCTGGTCCGAGGTCGGCAACCCGAAGCATCCGCCAAGCTGCGGAGAAATGCCTACCGTGAGATCAAAACCCATGTAGGTACCTACTTGTGCTCGGTAACGTGTGCCGGGGGTTACAGTTTCGGAGTCTGCACCCCGAATTCAGAGAATCATCACGGGCTGACCGAGAGATTATTAATGATATCTGTGGTCTGCGTGTGGCTACTTCCTTCCCCTCAGTCCGTCGATGATGCGCAAATGAGGCTATTATCCCGGTGGTTGCTAATCATAGAGTGGCGTATACGCCCATGGCCAAACCTTGTTGACAGAATTCATTATCCTCTGCATACGAGCAGAGCCTGGAAGCCTGGTAGGAATCCCGCTCCCTCGCGTCTTGTGTGTACGACGCGACACCTCGTGAGTTAGGGCTAACTTGCCGGGCTCCGCTTGATACTTAATCCTGGCTCGCCACGCGACTTTTCGATAGATCTTCTCGTGCTTGTTTAATTTGACCCAGCGTTCTTGGCTAGTCCTTGTAATTTTGCTTATCTCCGGGCAGTGTGAGCCAATGGCGAGACAGTTAGAGAAAAAACGTGGCTTTAGGCATGATATGTGAGGAAGGTGGATGCGCTAGTTATCTCTCATTAAATCCCATGGCGTCAAAGTAGTCTGGTTGGCACAAGCCCAACTCCCATCGTGCTTGAGCAGCCGGCCGCGTGTTGAACGTACTACGCATGGAGTTTATTTAGACTCTTTCCGTTCTTTAGAGTTTACAATAAATGTTAACTCCGGCAAAGGTCAAAAGGTCGGGTTTGATAAAGGGTATGACGCTGAGGGCGACTACTGAGGGCGTTGCACAATACATGGCCGTTTTAGATGTTACCTAGTTCTCGAGGGCGTAGGCATAGTCGCACAACAGCCTCCTGCAACCAGACTACATCCTCCTACGAAGGGGTCAATTGACGCCCTCATGGTTTCAGGCATCTTTCGAGATTGCAGTGGGAACGAGGAAGTCTGGTAGTATATGTGGAGTAAATGAAATAAGCCTTCTGGCGACATCTTTTACTTTTCGTTCAGTTACCACCACGTGGTTGACACGTCGCAGGACTTCGGCTTGGAGTTACAACACCCACAAACTCAAACTGATAGAAAGTGTAAAGCACATCTGTAACGAAGGTGAAGAACCCGGCTATGCAACCATGGTGATCGCTATTGGAACACCAAGAACCCTTCCGCCTAGTGGGATTTACCATGCGCCCACGACGGAGCTCCCTCGGCCTCAATCCTTATCGGCTGTAAATATTCAAAACCGCCTGATGTTATTCCAGCGAAGTGTGCATTAGAGAGGTTCCACACCCTCCACCCTGGAATGGCGGACAGATTTTCTAGAGCAACCTGAGATGTCTATTAGGAAGATTTCATGACTTTTCTGTGGATATCCATTGTCCATACTGCTAGCAATAACAAGTGGAATTATTGGAGCTTGTACCTACCCTCGCACTCACGGAACCTCTGTCTGGAGAAGGTCTCTAAACAGCAATTTTTACATGCCCTCAACGCGGAATCCTTCTACTCTACCCCCTCGGACCATACCCAGGATACCTAAATCCGGTTCCAGGGTTCGGGATAAAGAGCACGGCATATTACGAGGGGGTGGTGCAATTTCTAAATTTTTTTTCTGCAGTTTCACGTCGAATCCTTTTTCTATTCTAGAAGCTTGCCTATTCAGGTTTGTGTGCTTCCTTCCACATTTCATAGAGGATTTAGGGCTACTAGTAATTAACCATAGTGTGCAAGAGAAATGGAGCAGGAGTTGAGAACGTACTCTACATACTTTGGATTCGCCTCCACTTGCATGCTGAAAAGGAGATTAACTGGGCTGTGTGGGTAGGTCAAACTTTGAAGAGGAGCTGGTCCCTTGCTCATGCATCTTCGTCCCTCTTTACTGTGGAACGGGTTGGCTGCCACGCTCTAGGCGGCGGCTCGTTTCCAAAAGCAAATGTGGCCGGCCTTCCATCGGTCCCTCGATGCCGAGCCCCATAGGCGGTGTCACCCTGTGATGCACTACGCTCGAGTCACTAATGCATATGCCAATACTCTTGCACTCTGTACTTTATTACCAAACATGACTTGTCACCATCATAATACAATTGCTGATAGTAAGAGAATTGGGTATTTATCTCTGCATCCTTTCTAGCACCTTTGAAAGATCCAGAAGTGTTGGGTGACGAATCAAGAGCAAAGGGACGAAATCTTTAATTTTTTGGCTGAGACTAGGAAAAAGGCCGAATTAAGAAATGGACAGCAACTATGCGCTCCTCTGGAAACCTCCAGCTCGTACAACAGAAGCGTCCGTGAAACATTCTAGCGAGCATCAGAGATATCTTCTGGTAGGGGTAGTGTTAACGCTGGGGAGATGGACCTTCCATTACGCATAGGCAGGGCGTAAAGCAATTGTGAACTGCTTCCATGTCCTGGAGGCTATGCAAACTGAAAAAAATCTACGGACCTTTGGCACTCTTTAGCCTCGGAGTTCCGCAAGAAGCGAACCATTGTAGTAAGTACATGATATTCACACTGCTTTGCAGCTTGCTTCTTTTAGTTTGGCAGTTATCAATATCCTCAGGAGACGGATGAGGCGGATGTAAGTAACACCGGGGTCCCCTCCCGAGATGCATGTCATCTATTAACCTGGACCTATCCTTACAAGGATGCAAAGTTGCTGAGAAAACATGTTGCAGCCGAGACAAGTCGGGGTTCAGCTCGATGGCGAGCTTCGCCGGCAAGATCGACATGAATAAACGGTGACACAGTTCTCCCAGAGCCTCACCCTCTGAATCACTCCTCATCCCGATCTGTCCTTTGGGTGCCAATCTATTGGCCACCCCTGTCCTGTGAATACGAATTCTAATGCTAGACTGACATCTCCCAATCAAGTGCACCTCAAAGTGTCAGTTACATTATATCCAGTATACAGAGATTACGGAATAACGAGAGGCTTGATGGGAACAGGATGCGAAGGGGACGATGTCACAGTTGCCTCAATCAATGCCGGCCATTCCGACCCTCAACACCACAGAGCGATGAAGTATTGCAACCTGTAACGTTAACCCAATAAGAGGAATTCCTCCGCTCTATTGCGAGCTCATTTACTATTGACTATAACTTCAGCCACCCCGCGCTCTCACTACCATCACCCCCAGCTATTCTCCGCCACAGACACTCACTATTATATGGAGAAGTTGGAATTTCTAATAGCATGACACGCACAGCCATATGCGGGAGTTCGATATCACTCGTACATAACTCTAACACATGGACTGCCGGACGAATAGTGAATGCCAAGGAATGGAAAAACTTCTATGAGCTATGGAGAGTTTTGCCAGACATCATAGTATCGATATTCAGCCAAATTTCCAACCCGCTGAGGCATGTGGGCCAGCCAGAGAATGTCCTAGGCATGTGGCACATTTCCAGTTGAGGGTAATTGCTTGGTCTAGAATGTATTTCCTTTATACCCAAGGTTTATGATCTCAAGGAGGGTTAGCTGGACAGGGGCCATGAGCCGGCACAGAGTCTGGATATTCATGATCCTCACTGGTTTGTCCAGACTCCAAATGCAGTGGGACTCTAAATCGCCGCCAACTACTCCAATGGAACCCTGAACTTGCTGACAAATCACAAGTATAAGGGAAGCCCATAATCCCTCATACAATCGTGCCCCGGAAAACCCCATAAGCGGTATTTGGCCGCCAATCGGTGGCTTTGCAAAAAGCCACATACAAGGGATAGGTAGTTTGGTAGCCCATCCGTACCTATCCGTCCCTTCGTTCCTGGCTCCTGGAGTCGCCGAATACAAACACGCAAAATATTATGAGATGAGTCGAAACAATATAGGGATGGGATCTACGAGGTTCCAGGTGTATGCAAAATGGACTTACGACTTCTACGAGGAATACCCGCATTCTCTAGGAACAGTGAATTGTATTGGAGATGTTCATCCCAGATCTTTCAACCGGAGGAGGTCTGAGAACTCCAGTGATGATAGGTGATCGGTGATCGCGTGAGCGCACGGGTTCTCGATCCTGAAATTTGATCTTCAGTGGAATAAGGACATGACACATGAAATTCATGTCTCGTTGTGCCCCCACCCCCTTGATACCCATAGTCATCACCGGACCCGTAGTTCTGACTTTTCTTCACTTACTATAACCGTTGTTTTTTTGCTATTTGGTAAGGGAATTTGTCATTAACCTTTGGGTTGAAGCCCCTGAAGATTTTGTGCAAGGTTACAACTGAACCTAGGGTTTAATCCCCGGACCGCCGCCTGGATCGATGATTCACCTCAGATAGTGTTACAATATCAATACCCTTAACTGAACTCCACTGGCTCAACCTGCCTTTGACGGTCGATAATGCCAGCGGCTCAGTGAGTCACTGTAGAACTACAGCTTTTCAGTGTGCACCTTGACATGAGATGTATTTCTCTTGACTACACCTAACTTAGGCCTAGTTGTCCCTTTCCGCAAAAGATGGGGCGATCTGCAATTTGCAGGTGACATGCGGTATATCAATCTGTACCACTCATTCTCTAATGGGATGCTCCACCCCTTTTTGGCATGTTCATGGAGAGCAGGAACGTATTTCAACCCGACAGAAGGCTCTACGAAATGAAGGGTCCCATATTCATGACTCCATCGGTGGCCTGACAGAGTCTCACCGACAGACACTGGGACAGAGCCACCAATCTAGCCTAAAAGCATATCTTCAAACCGTTTTCGGTAGTGCCGAAATACCGTTCATAATCACAGTATGGGTTCACCTTGCAATCTTAATGAGTTTAACCCGTTCAGTTTTCATCCATGCAATACTTGACCAGGAGTCAAAAATGATGCTCTATAGGATCTATCCACAAAATGCATCACCATATCTGCTTACCGACAAGATTTGGAGAAGGGCGAACGTTCCCGGTCACTGACTGCAGAAAACACATATCACTGAAGAATCCCCGGGGGGGGGGGGGAATTCTGTACTGTATCTGCTTGACCGTTCGAGCCTGACCTATGTCATCTTCTCAGTCATGTCAATGCTTTTACAGGAGGGTAAAACTCAGGCTAATAAAGCCGAGAAGTAGCGGATACTGAGTCTGAGCCATACAGATATATTGAATACAATCTTCAATATCTAAACAATTTAATGCAAGCTGTGACCATTTTTACAGATCGCAATACATACTGAGACTGAGCCGATGATATGGGAAGAGACAGCGCCGCGGAGTCACGGTGTCGCCTGCCACGTGCACTACGCATATATATGGATGGTTATGGCATAGGTTATAATTTGCATTTTGCAGGTACTTCCTATAATATTCACCTCAATAGTATTACTAATACAGAAGTGGTGATCTCAGGACTTTGATCCTAGAATTAATGATCGCACTTCCTCACTCGCCGTTGCGATCCCGGTATACCCTATCCGGGCCAAATAGGTTTGCTGTAGTTCCTCCATATCCGACAATCTAACCCCTTCACCGGTTATCCACCCATGACCGATACTCAACAACCTGCTAACTGCATCAATCGAATAAAACGATGGTAGCAGATCATCCCATCACCTGCTCAGCTTACGCACGTGGTCCACCCCAGCACCCACGCGAGCTAAACGTTCTCATCCCGCGCTAGCTGCCCATGCAAAAAAATGAGTACTGTGGAGTACTTAGAGGAAAAGAACTGCATCTGCAATGCGTGAGCAGGGTTCCCACACGAGAACATGGGCATAGCTCACAAGCCCTGCCCATGTACGAAAGCTAAAAAGCAAAAGAAAAGGAAATATTGCCCTTTGCACAAGCACGTCATAGGCGTCAGGTAATCAACCTGAAACGCCGCGCCCCGACCTCCCAGCTCGGATCCTGGTTCCCCCCTTCCCCTGCAAACAAGAATTGGAATTACACGTGTAGAGTACCTAACCCAGTCATATCTAAGACCCCGGCTCCCGGCTCAAGTTCGCTTCGAGCCTCAAATGCATTCACTAACGCATACACTCGGAACCACCATCCAGAGGGAGATTGGGGGCTGAGGTGCTAGCGAGCTTTAGGGAATCTCTAGCGAGGAACCGGAATTAGGTTTTTGGGGTGAGGAGAATTCGGTTTAGTGGATGTAGATCTGAGGGGCTGCGGCGGGAGTGGAATACGAGAGGGAGGGAAGGCCGAGGACTTCGGTCGGAGAGTGTTGCGCGGGTGCGAAGGTAATTCTTTTTCCTTTCCGATGATGACGAAATGAATGAATACATATCCAGAAGCAAGAACGAAGTGAATGCATATTTTAGTGAGCACTGCATAATTATATAAGCAATACAGAGATATATGTACCTGGATACTTGTGAATAAGAGCCCTTGTCAAGTGCCAACCAGACTACCTTGTCAATATCTTTTGATCTTCCCTTTAACGGTAGCAGCGTTACTACTTGTGGCAAGATAGGCAGACTTTTGGCTACACGATTGCGACTTACTTTACCGCTGTGTCACTGATTCTACTGTTGTGATTCACTTTTTGACAAGGGCTCTTATTCACCCGGTACCTAACAGTAAAAATATATGGATGCCGAATAGCGGTTTCGCCAACCAGACTAGTTTCGCCGTGTTAAAAATAGATGCGAAAGTAGAAATAGCTGCCAATCACAGAGTTGAGGGTAACTAGTCTCGCGCGAACAGAAGGCAAGTGGGCATAAAACCCCAAGATGGAAAACATGAGTAAAGCAAGTCGGAAGAGCAAAGCAAAGAGAGGTTATTGAAGTGCGTGCGTTAGGTAGGAGTATCCAAAACATCTCTGCCGCTTAGATATCTGCGTTGGTAGATTTATTGAGATTTTCACGACAGCCCAAAAGAATAAAAAACTGATGGTATTACCAAAAATCGAAACGAAACTTTCTCCCCCCAGGATATTGTCAATTATGAGGCGTGCGGCCAAAGTTATGGTTCATTTTTTTTTCAAGGGGCTCGGGAGCCAGGTGTTGTTGATTCAATTCGATATCCAGCTCCCCGAGACAGCCTCCGCAGCTCCTCTTTCACCACTGTATCCACTCGCTGCGCCTCCACGTGTCCCTTCAGCCACGCTGCGCGGGTGCTTCGGGCTATGGCCAATGAAAAGCTCTACTGTGTTTGTCTCTTCCCCGTTCCAGTAGTACCCATCCTCAGGCAGGCACGCCATTCCCCTCAGGCATCGACAGGGGAGAGTATACTCAGTGTCGGTTCAAACCTACCGCACCGTTATCGCCCACATATGCGCCTGGAATAACCCAGACCGGCCGCCCGTGGTGTATCCCTCCCAGCCCCCGCAGCAAGCCTGGTGTAGGAGCCTCGGGACTCCACGGCAGAGGGATAAGTGCCGACTTCAACAACAACGGCAAACTATCAATGACCAGGGCCCCCATTGTCCCAAGCCCGTGGGCCCCACTCGGTCCGTACAGGATCACAGCGCGGCAGGGCGGTACGTATGAAGGGTGAAGTGGCCCTTGCGCTGTGTGACAGAAGCCGGCCCGATCGGAATGTACTAGGGCTCGGCCAGGCACCGCTAAAGTCGTGGATTTAAATGTGCCTCGCTTTGCCCACCCACCTCGGCCCCCAAACCGGCTTCCCGCTCAAGGAAACCGCTGACTGGAAGGAGGCTAAGGGCCGAAGGATGACCGAAATACCCATTGACGTTCCCTTGACATAGCGATAACGATAGCAAGGGACGACACGTCTGTAAGACGTAGTTTGTGGAGATGCTGTCAGCCATGACGATGCAACATGCCAAAGGCGAACGTTTATCCTCTGGCCTACGATAGGGCATGAACCCTGAGCTGCTTAATGGAGGGAGGGTATCAATCAGGTAGCCCTAGGGGCCGCCTGAGCCGTCCGCGTTAAGCTTACTATCTTTACTGATAAGCTTATGCGCACCCTCATCAAATAAACTCTAATATGTGCGGTGCATACAAGTGGCATCATACAGAGCCAGTCGAATTGTGTTCCGCTTACGCGTCCAACGTATTCTAACACATTAGCTAAGAATATACAGTATATTAACAACGGACTTGAAAAGGAACGAAGTCAACATATTCGAGCTGATACTGCATTGCGCAATTCTAGGGTAATGAAGGTTGTAGGGTTAGGGAAAGTATTGAATGGCATACGTAAGACTTATTATTACGATAATCTCCTCGATTGGGCTGGTAATATGTAGAATGAACCAATCGTAGCTATAGATATTGGGCCATGGGTTAATTGTATATGCAACAGGAAATTATGAAAAAAAAAAAATGGGCTGGGTATCTCAGGGTAATTTCTGCTATGGGTATACAAGGAGACTTGAGACAAGACATCACGGTTCTGCACTGGTATTCTCGCCTAAGTATCCGCTGTAGATTCCCGTCCATACAATATTAACTTATATTACAGACCACCTCATCCCTTTTCCTGGGAGTACACCATTACCATCCGCGCCAGAAAAACAATAACAAGATAATACAGAGTCGTCATGCCATATATCTCCATTCCACCTCACCCAGGGCCCGAGCGCATGGCTAGCCAAAATTTCGTATATGCACCAACCCGCACATAGCCATGTGACCTGACATTCATTACCCATAACCAATTGTTGAAAACATTCAAGGAAAGACGAAAATTAACTGGCAGTGGAAATATTTAAGATATTTTGCAGTTGAGGGTAAGGGCCGAAAAAATAGATATACTGGGTATGTGGTCTGAAAGCAAATAGGTAGTGAGTCTTCGGTCTATCATTCGTTAGAGCAACAAATCCAGTGAACAAACCAACGACCATCCAGATGATGCGCAACTAAAAGGAATTATAAGAGGGAAAGCGAAAAGACAAAAGCCAACAATGAAATCGATAACCGCCCACAAACTATGTGTCACGCGACAATGGATAGCCAAAAAAAACCAAACTCCTCAAGAAGATATAACTTTCTCTCAGCTAAAACGATAGTTCTCTACACTACAAAATAAGAAAGTTAATGGTATTTGGGCATATGAAATTGTGGAGAAGAAACCAGCTAGGGCAAATAAACCCCATTGCGGAATTCACCATATAGAAGGAACCCAACTGACGTGTATGCTTTTAACCAATAAAAAAGTGAAAAGGAATGAGAACAAATTACTCGCTTTTTAGGTAAGCGGTGCAAACGGAGATAATATAGTTAAATCGGTAAAGGGCACCAGAATATATGTGGCGAACCATAGAAACCCAAAATAACACTGAAGGCAAGTCACAAACGCAAACAAAAGCGCAAGATATGAAAAATGAAACAAACGCCAAAACCTGAGTAAATGAAATACCCCCTCCACGCTCATGCATACTCAAACCTCAATCAAGCAGAGTCTATCGTTCAGTCTTGCTGTGCCAGTCACTTCTGTCTGTATCCAAATCTTTCTCTATCGGGACCAACAGGAGCTTCATATCGAACGCTAACTCATCAACCCCGTACTGTTTGTCAATGTTGCTTACAGCACCGGTCTCTTGAAAGGTATTTGTGTTTCTAGGCTTCTGATTTACCGTCTCTAGCATCTGTTGTACTTGGGAAACTACATGTCGATCGTGGACGTCCCTGAGGAGGAGATCCCTCTTCTTCTGTCTTGTAAAGAGCACAGCGAGCCAGTAAAAGGCGATGCCATCCCTACAGAAACCACTCCGGCGCTTGCTGCCGAATTGTATGATAAGATCTGCATCCCAGGCTTTCTTCCATTTATCGAGAGCTTGCCCAACTGTTTGATTGAATTGAAGAATCTCGAGATTCTTTTGCTGTGCTAATACCCGCTGGTTTGGCTCCGTATTTGGTGGATTGTGAATGCCCCACTGGCCCATGCCAAATTCCTTCTGCTTTTGCCAGACATATACATGTATAGCATGGATTAGAATAAATTTGCCGTAGGCATTGGTGGTCCCTATTCGGAATTCCTTCCCAATTGTGAGGATCTCTTCGAGCTGTGTTGACACCTCCGGTTGCTTCGCCTTCCGAGTTCCAGAAATATTTCCCGTGCTGGCCTCCACCCCGTTCAGCCCCAGAAGATTGAAGCATTCCTCGGAAGTGGTAGCCTCCCAAGGAGCATCATCTGAAGGAAGTGTGATCCTCAAGTCAAACAGACCCATCCGTGGTTTTTCATTGTAATAAATAACAAATGCAGCATCCAGGAGGAAGATGCCAAACATGATGCGATTCCGCTTCTCTTGTTCGATCCAAGCCAACCAATTCCATTCCGGAGCAAGTTTAAGCGATTTGTCTGTTTGGTGATAGTAACTCCAGCCGTGTGAGCCTGCTTCTCGAGGAGTGAGGGGTTTGAAATAGCATGAATTTTTGGCCATGTTAACTAATTTTGGAAAATTTCTCCGGATCCTATCTCGCTGTCGTTCGCTCCCATGCCAGGCACTTAGTGCTGCGAACAAAGATCTAGCTTGAAGTTCGTCACTCGAAACAACACGCCCGCTTGAGTCCCCGTTACACCCTTTAGGCTCGCTTCGATCAATAATCGTCAAACTCCTTTCCATTAGATTCCTGACTTGTTCCACAGTTATTCCCCTATTCGAATAAACTGCTCCATGGCAAATAATAGCAAGCGCAAGTCCATCGTAAACGGACGAAAACTGGAAAGTTGGTAAATGGAGTGATGGGAAATGCGTCTGAAAATTAGTATAGAAGCTTTCCACAAAATGCTCTATATGATGTGGTACTATCCATTCCTTGAGATCCGAATCGTCTGACAGACCACCCTCACCATTGCTACTGGACGGCGACTCAGGAGTGCCCAAACGACTGTAAAGATCTGAAAATAAAAGATTCTTGAGGTGTTCACACTTAGCATGAAAAGGGTCAACTTGTAGGATAGGAACATTCCAATCTCCCATTCCCCCATCCATTAGGGAAATAGGTGTGGCTGTAAGAGAGCTTTCATAGTTGTAAATATTTGCGCTATTAGAAGGTTGTCCGTGTAGTCCAATGTGTGGGTTTAAGGAGTTGTAATATCCATCGTTCTCAGAAAAGGTCCACTCCAAGTCTTGCGTGTGGTTGGAGGACGATTGGGACACAGCGCTCGTCGGAAAGTAGACTAATGGTTGATCTGATTGTGATATTGCCAAACTATTAGCTTCTGATTGTGTCTTCAATTTCAGTGCATCCTCCTGAGGTGGATTGATTTTGTGTTGCAGCCGAACCTGATGGTGGTGGAAACTGTATTCATCTCCAAAGCTCACAGTGTTGAGACACTGTGTATCTTCCATGCTAGTGTATGCACTTTCCGTGACTGGTGTGTAGGGAGGTGATGTGCGGACCCCCATAGGCGGCTGTTGATATGCTTGCATACTCTGTGAATGGAGCTGTATATGTGCATGGGGGTGGACGGGTGGAGGAAAATTGAAAAGCTCTCGTGTATCAATGTCTGAAAGATCGTCAGTAGCTTGTAGGAAGCCAGACGAAGATGACAAGCTTTCACCTTTTCCTGAAGACTGTCGCCTCAAGCCATCACCCAAGTAGATACAATCTACGCCAGTCTGATTGCACCTAGCGCAGGGAGTATTTCCATCACAGAGCAGTTTCAATCCCACGCATTGGCTGCACGCTCGAGTTGATCGCTTCAGGTTTCCATTCCCATGCGCAACGAGAATTGCACTATCCCCAACTAGAGTGTCACTTGGAGAATAAGGTTCGGAGGCGGTTTCTGGTGATTCAGTAAGCGTTGCGCCTTGTTCTCGCACCATTTTCGGTTTCTTTCGCTGATGGTCATGTGCATGTGCAAGATGGGTCAAATTTCCTGGATTGCCTCTTCGGATGGAGCATTTCTGAAAGTGCCGTTTCAAGATATCAGACCTTGAGAAGGTGTCTTTACAGAGAACACATTGATAAGGTCGATCGCCCGTATGACGCAGTAAATGACGCTTCAAATGTTTCAAATGAAGGTACGTTTTATGACAATGTACGCAGGGAAATTTACCACTAGAGTCTTTGGTGGCATGATTTTGTCCAGCAGCTCCCGTGACTGTCACGCCATTAGATACTGAGACCCCCCCGCTTGCAGAGCTCCCAGAAGCGAGTATTATCCTCCGGCCGACGCCTCCATGGGAACCCAAACGACTTAACCGGTCAGAACGCAAACTTGACGGCGATTGTTCAGGAGAATTACTTTGCGAATGGGACTGGAGGTGTACCAATTCCAGATTTCCGGGAGAAGAACTCGGCATTGGCCGTAGTGGTACCGGTGGTTGTCTCGGAGAGGACGAAAGTGCCTGTGAAGGCGAGGAAGACAACGCAGGGTGGTGTAGATAGCCATGGTGGGGCGCTTGAGGGGTAGTGGGGGAGGATTGTTGGAGCGAGCTCGCTGACAGTTGGTGAAGAGGTTGGGAAGGGAAAATTGATAAAGAACACCCCGTTGGCATGTGCGTATTATACAAGGAGTGATGTGGATGCGTTGATGTCGTGATTAATGTTTCTGTAGAGCTCCTGTCGTGGGCAGACATGACCATCCCATGTGGAGAGTTTGCTAATGTCTGGTCAACGTAAGATGGCATCGTGAGAAGTCCTGACTGGAGTAAGTCCATGTCCTGCTGAGGCTGTCCATGATAGCCCTGCCCCTCGTTCGAGAACTGCAGCAAATTGCGGTCCATGACTCTGGTTACTGAAGCCAATTCGGGTGGATCCAGCGCAGAGAGCTTGGAAATATTAGTATCAATCATTTTGAGAAGTAGTCAAGAGCACCAACATTGAATTTCTCCGTCTTCTGCACCCTTAATAACGACTCCACTGCTATGACTGCGGCGTGATGCTCTCTATTTGTGATGAAAGAATAAGAATCGAGTACTTGAACTTAAAAACGAGAAGCGTTCCTGTCGTATCTCTTCGCTAATTGCTCGCGTATGATTGACGATGATGGAAAGAAACCCTCAAAAAAGAAAAAACCTGAGTGAAATTGTGCCAGTACCTGATCTGGGCCTACGAACAGAATGAGGTATTCTCCGGTAGATGAAGAAGTTGAAAAGCAGTCGCTAAAAGTTCCAGAGACAAAACCTGACCTTGGAGTAAAAACGAAGGGACCCTTTCCCGCTTAAGGTTGGAGCTGAACGCTACTCTTGTTTATGTCCTTAGTGCAGGTCCAAGTCAGTAATCATAACCGTAGGAGATATTTGTATTAAGCCAGTCGACCGAAAAGCTTGATGTTGTTAGTTTCAGGACTCGACAGGGGAATGATGTCCTTCTTAAACTCTTGAGAGCGCGGTGAGCTTGTCTCGAGGATATATTCCGTGACCTCCTGTCGTAATCTTGCCTTCTGCCCCTTCCCACGAGCTTGGGGACCAACAGGGCTGGGGAATAGCTTGCGAGTGTTGCTGCTGGAAATGGTGCTATGAGGTTTCTCCTAGCGCGGTTTTGGTCCCTTCGCCAAATTTGACTTCTTGTTCACGACGGATGCTCGCCAGTCTTCTCCCAGCAGTTGTCCGTCGATCGATGCAGGAAGAATGCCGGAAGTTCACCTGGCTGCTCCTTCCGCGGGGCAATGCTGTTATTTTTGAAAACCGCCCCTTCCCTGCTCCTCACTCTACTTGAGATTCCTTGACCGTACCTCGAGACAACCCTGAGAGCAATCCGGGGCTCGTGTCGTGCAACGGAAGCTAGGGCTGTTGCTCGATATGCTTTTTATGCGGCTGTCTTTTCTTTTACACCCCGCGGAAGCTGTATGTCCTCACGAAAGCTCCCACTAAATCATTCAGAGCCAATGAGCTGATTTACCCCCGAAGTCTTCTTTGTCTACCAATAGACCTCGAGTATCCAGGCGCAGAATGATGCTGTTTCTGCAGAATTCCGTGCGCTGGTGCTGGGCAGGAGCTGCAATGGACGGTGAAAAGTATGTGATATTAGGATTAAGCCCAAGCAAGCCCGCAGTGAGTGAAAGGGAAGTGAAAGACAGTCGAGAAATGGAGGTATGCAGTTGACAGGACACAGATTAGAAATGTGTCAAGCTAAAGCTTGGGGGGGTTAGGGAACCAAAGCCCTGGGCCGGTGGTATTAGCTATATCACAGCAACTTCTCGGTCATTCGTTTCACCGGCTTAGCTTTAGGCTCCAGCAGTAATTATTAAAGAAGCAACTAGACTATAAGATGCCTGCAGACCTCACACAGCCCTCGGGGGGGGGGGGTTCACTAGTGGTGCAGAGCTGGCGATGCGTTTGATCGAGAGTGGGCAGCGTTGGTGTGTGAGTGACAGCGGGCTAGCAGCTTAGGTATAAGGTATGGGGCACTCTATGCACCACGCAGCAGGACCAATATATGGACAATGAACATACTTGGTATCAGAAAAATCGGGCACTATCCAAGTATCGTAGAGGCCCAAGAGCAGCTGTGCACGCGGAAACCAGTCGGATCAGGTGTTTGGTCGATGAAGATGACTCTGGGGAGGAACGAGACGAGCACTTACAAGTGCGATGCGGTGATGACAATGGCGATGATATTCACAGATATTTCGGGAGGGGAGGGGGGCAAGGGTAGTCGACTGAGCGAGTGGGTAATGCGAGACATTGGGTAGGGGTGCGTGCAACTGGCATGGCTGCTCGTGAGCATTGCTCTTGCCTCTGCTCCCTTCCCACTACGCCCTTCGCGGATTCTCCCTTCTTCCATATCCCCTCGGCTTGCAACTAGGTAGAGGTCCTGCTACTACCTGGCTATTGGGGTGTCAGTGGCGGGATATCCCCCGGCACAGGAGCACACCCTAACTGGCTTCTGCTACCATTTCCCCCTCGGTGTTTAAGACATGTACCTATATGGCCACCCAGGCTGCTGCACTGAACCTGAGCCCTCTCCACGCTCCTTCTCCATCTCACGCACACGATATCCTCCACGTTACGCCATCTCTAAACCGACATCACTAGCTCCCCTGAGTACATACATGACGTTAGGTCTAATCTTGCTCTCCAGCACGCGTTCTGATTGCGTCTGTTGATTGATCTTCGGATCGATCTCCTTACTGGAAACACAGGTTTAGTGACTGATCAAATCATTTGACTCCTCCTTGCACATCATGGCGTTGAGCCGGCAATGGAAATAAGTATGTGCTTCATGCCTGATGGCTGCTTGCCTCTGGCTCTTGACAAGAAGCCTGAAGGATGTGTACCTCGACCAGGAGGTCGGACATCATGTCGAGGCGGACACCTGCATCACCCCAACCACCATCACCCCCCGTCGAGCTGACAAGCCGACTAGCATGCTTTGGGTTTATTCCAGAATCCAAGCCTTGATGCTTTTCATGTATCACCCCGTTTTCTCGAATTTTCCCACATATACCATTGGCGAATAGTTGAATTTTGCATGCATGACAAGGTTTCCTGTGCCCCTTGTCTTGTTACTCTACCCCATGAATCTCGGAGTTTTGGTTGGAATTTGGCGGCTAGAATTGTTCATCTTACCTAGCTATTAGTGGACTTCGCCTTCAGCCGGTCAGGTCAACGATCTAGATGTCAAGAAGCCACAAGGCACGATATAGCTGCGCCTGCAGCCAACTTGTTTAAATTTTCTTCGGAAAGCCAAGCAACTGGAATATTAATTTCAAAATCGCAGACCTTCATCATAGCTGTCGACAGCAATTATTAGGACCAAACAGCTGGCGCAGAACTGATGGTTAGGAACTTCCTCTAACTACATTGGAGCTTCATCCCACCAATCAGCTCTCAATTGCTGGAGATCTTGGCAGCTCAACTTCAGACGAAAATATGCAATAGCAATTGCAACAGGAAAGGGCTTTTCTTGTAAACCTGCACCAAGCCAAAAGCGCACCACCGTCTTTATCATCCGAGATAGAGTGTGCTAGGTACCCCTATTGCTTCAAAATAGTCTGGTTCAAGCAACGGCGACTACATCTTGTGTGGTTAGTCTCAAAGGTCAGTGCACGAAGCCCAGCAACGTGTGAATTCGGGACGCCACAAATGGTGTGTATCACAATATCCCTGGTCATTGCAATAAAGAGCTGTAGTCTAGGTCGATTATTCCTTTTTCGATTCAGATTCATGGGTATTCTTCCATTGATACCCAAGATGCAAGCCCATGTGCAGACTTCCCGTTTCAGATTATGAACCAGCTCCGTCTCAGATCAAGAAGACATATACCTGATAGAACGGATATTTTACTTCGCTATAGTTGTATGGTTAACTAGCGTCGTCAACATGTTTGGCGGGTTTGCCGACCCGATACGCAGTGCCCAGGCGAATATCCAGATATCTCAGGCCAGCAGCTTTGTCAACGTGGTTCCTCACCAGTGGTGTATCTACTCTCTATACAGCTTGCCCGGTCTCCCTACAATAAGAGGCTCGACCTTGGAGAATTGATCCAGTAATTAAAAAAAAGTTTGTACCATGAGATGAAATGATCTATGGGAGCTACTGTAATTGGTGCAAGGAACAAGCTGGGAGCTCGACCAAGGGAATACACTGGAAAGGCTGTTTGCAAGTATGCATTGGGCAACATGTCCGGACTGCACACGTTCTTGACAGGCGTGTGCCTGTTTGAGTTAAAGGGCCTGAAAACTCAAAAGATGCTTTTTTGGGTGCTAACGTCAATACCCGATATTGATTATGAACTAACTCCAGCTGTATTTAGCATAGTGCGCAGCAAATCCGACAGCATCAGGTCACATACGTACGTGATGTTTCATCAAAACATCCTATTTCATTCGTCATGCGTTCCTCGGAACAATAATGGCCTTCTAGAAGACGGAATTCGGCTCACTACATGCAGCGATCCTCGGTGCCAGAGCATGAACTTGAAACAATGCAGGCTACAATACAACAGGATGCATGTGCATCTACTATTGAATCCCAAGAGTCAGAAGCTATTTCAGGAAAACGGAATGCTACGTTAAGCAGGCGCGCTGAGCTCACCATCCGCGTCTGTCCAACGAATTTCAGTTGTTCTAGAAGTTCTCCTTGAGAGGCCTTGGATAGGAGCTCGAGCTCCCTAAAAACGTGATGGAATGATTGTTGTTGTCACTGCACCCAATGAGCACACCTGTACTACCGTGCAAGGGGCATTTTTGGACGAGAGTTGGACACGAGAACCACAGTAAACTGGGAGCCGTTGTCATTTGGTGGACTGACACATGTACATACTGCATCCAACAAGCCTCGCATCTACATCGCATCGAGCTACCAAGCTTTTCACTTCGTGACCAAAACTTTTAAAGAATTTGGGGCAAATTATACGTCCGGAATCACAGCAACCTCTTCAATTCTGCCTACCCAATGGCGGAAGGCCGAGTACGAAACTATAGCCAGCATGACAAGATCGACAATGCTTTGGGGGAATCTATGAAAACTTCCAGTTAACCAATAGTTTGCCAGAAGAATAATACACTTACACACCAGGATCTTGGTACATACCACTATGTATTCTACAAAATAACAAACCGATGCTCCAATAGAGAGGTTTTGCACCCTTGTAAAATTGACAGTAACTACAGCAACCCGACTAGCTAATGCACCTGCAAGGTTTGTGCTTAAGACCGACAGGGATAAAAAGATGTCAACTTGACATCGATGTCAAACAGGAATCTCCGTTTGACATCGGAAGATCTTGGCATTGTTGTCCAAAACAAACATCCGAAGATAGTTAGCCTTTGCATATTAGTATCAAAATGCGTAACAAAACTCTTATACACACATATACTACACATATCAAAAATGTCGCAAAGTTTATACCCAGTGTCAGAACAGCCTACCCAAACATCTCAGCAGTCAACATCACGCATACACATAACTCTTATACACACATATACTACACATATCAAAAATGTCGCAAAGTTTATACCCAGTGTCAGAACAGCCTACCCAAACATCTCAGCAGTCTACGCAAGATTCACCGCTGCCATGGGAGCCTACGCAAAATTCACCGCTGCCATCGGAGCCTATGCAAAATTCACTACTGCCATGGGAGCCTACGCAAAATTCACCACTGCCATGGGAGCCTACGCAAAATGCTCCAATGCCACCGCTACCTAGCCAGGTATACCAGCCTGTCTATACTCCACCGCAGCCTACGCAAAATCCACCGCTGCCAGTGCAGCCTACGCCGGCAAAGCAGCCTACGCCAGCACAGCAGCCTGTCTGTACTCCTGAGCAGAGTACGCAGGTAGTGGAGGTCAAACCAAAGCGGGTGCATTATACTCCAGAGTTAAAACTACTTATATTACGCCTTTGTATTGAACACAAAGAGCGGTATCTTGAAGAACCAACGGAATTTGCGTTTTGGCAGTTTATTACTGCACTGTTTAGAGAGAAGACCGGTCATCAGGGGGCTGACCTTCGGAAGAAGGTCGGTGGAATGGTTGGAGATCGAAAGGCTGCTTTAGAAGCTCGGAAGCTACTGTCTGGCGTAGCTTTACCTCCGACGACTGACTTGGAACAAGCCATCGATTTATGGATTGAGGCATGTGACCGTCGCAATGAATTGCGAGAATCAATAAAGACTGAAGACTCTATTGAAGTAAAGAGGGAAAAGGCTGTGTCAGAAGTACTTAGAGATAACTTGACGAAACGGTTATCCAAAAAGCGAGATTTCCAAGCTGTTGTGGAAGCTCGAGAGGTTATTGACCTCACTGCCCCGGGAGATATACGTCGAAAAAGACGTCAAATCCGCGAGAATCTACGTACAAAAAAGGAAGAACTTGAAAGTGGGAGTAAAGACAAAATGCGTGAGGACTTTAGCAAGTTGACTGAAGTTTTTATTGATTATATGACCAAACCATCTAAATGTAGCTGTTCCCATGGTTCAAACACAGGCTGTGTGGCTTTTGAGTCCTCCAAAGCAAGCTCCTCTGAGTCCAAGTCTACCGAATCCGCCTTTTCTGAGACAACCAAATTGGCTGTGGAGGTCGCGGATATCCAGGAAAAACTCTCTCGGTTTGAAGCCAACCAGGAGAATATCAAGGAACTTTTGCTGGAGCTTGTTAAAGGGAAGGGTAAAGAGCAAGTTTAGGCAAGGTAAGTCTCCAAAGAGGGTGGAGATACACGATTGCCAAAGTGATCGCTGATTTGATTGCGTTGTCTTAGGCAGGTTTGGCAGTTCCAGAGAAATACCGATAGCATATAGTTGACTGCAACTGGAGAAAGTCCTACTTTCTGTACACGCTTCCATTCTCCTGACGTGAATTGATTTAAAACATTTGCAAAACCCCATTCCACAACAATTCTATACTTGGACATCATTACATTGAAGGCTTCTTGGTTTGGGGTGAGCCCATATCTTCCTGCACGATAAGGAGCTCTAACTCCATAAGATGGTGCATAAGCTGGATCTCCGTAGAGATATAGCACTTCATTCGGTGTATTGGCTTCATTCGGTGCAATCGGTGCATTCGGTGCATTCGGTGCATTCGGTGCAATCGGTGCATTCGGTGCAATCGGTGCATTCGGTTTGAAGATCTGGCGTAAAATCTGTTCTACTCTTGATTCTTTCCAGAGCTTCCAATCTCCTGTAGGACTAAACTGAGGACCGTACAAGCTGCTGATCAATCCATCTGGTGTGACAATACTTTGAAATTTGATTCCATGATATCCTTTGTGTCCCGAATAGTATCGCTGTTGTTCAATTGTAGGTCTTGCAATTGGACGAACTGTTCCGTCAATGAAACCCCAAGTTTGCATAGATTCCTTCGCCGTCCCATCAATTGCCTTAACATAAGAGCGGAGCTGGGCCATCGAAAGTCTTTGATGATCCCAAAAAAGCTTCTTATGATATTTCTGATGCAGGAATATTGCAAGGTCTACCACAATGCTCGAGATTTGGCTTCGTGATATCCCAAACACATGCATCATGTCCTTCAAGCGTCCTGGAGATGAAAGTCGATAAAGTAACATACAGAGTGCTTGTTCGGCACACTTCGCATATCTTCCCAAGGTTTTAACTGGCGACTCTACCCACTCGATAAGCTGGAGCTTATCGATAAGCTCTAGAATTTCCGCTCTTGAAAACCGCAGGTATTCCAAACACTCAGTATCCCCCCACCCCGATTCCGCTAGTGACCACTCTTTCTTCTCATATGCAATGGGAGCTCGATATAGAGGTGGCCTATTATTATCTTCTTCTCCATCATCGGAAGATTCCGCCTGCACACACTGCCCCATCAGCAGTACCCCCCACATAAGCATGTCCGAGTCATCCGCCATGTTTGTATGTCGTTGCAGGTTGCGGCTTAGTAACAAGAGATATCAATCTAAGTTTGCAAAACCTCTTTTTCTACACTTTCGTGCACACAGGGTTCCAAGTGCGCTAGCTGGGTTGTGAGATATCTAGCGTGCAAGGGTGCAAAACCTCTCTAATGGGGCTCATTGCCGCCTGTTTCGAGGATCTCTTCGACAAGACGAATTACAATCATGTGGACATCATTAGCGCTGAAATCGATGTCAAGCATATGTATCCGAGTCGCATCCCAGCGATGAACTCTTTTCACGCAGAAAGATCGTGATCCCTGGCCTGTGTTTTGTTGTCAATTTAAAATGATGAGACGTACAGTGTCCCAAGTGCCTGTGAAGCGCAGTTTTAAAAAAAGGATATTGCGTTACCTAAAGATGGTCTCAAGGAAAGAGATCTAAATTGAGGGATAGCGAACTATCAGATTCCCAGAGCACCGATTTCAGCAGAGTTTTCACCAACGCAATGGATTCCGTGAACAGACAATGGTGAAATTGACGTGGGGGATGCGGGTGAGGGTGAGGCCGAGGTCACAACTAGGGACACTGGAGCTTGGGGAGTACGTACTTGATTTGTAATAGGACACGCAAGTGAAAATCATCTCCGCTCTCATTGGGACTCTTCACAAGACCATATTTCATCAGTAAGAACTATACTTGAGTTTAAAATCCTAGGAACACCTGTGCAGCACTCATGAATAAGACTCCGGATTATGCAAGGTGTTGAAATGCTATGAGCCCGGCGATCAATCATGACAAAATTGAACTTGCCTACTAGCGCCTTGATGAAGGGAAGAAAAAAAAATTAAAATAAAATACCAAAGTACATATATTTCCCGTCCCGCCTCTTGACCCTGCAAGACTAGCTTAGACTTGACCCCAAGCCTCATGCAGAAACTGACATTGCGCTGTTTTTTAGGAGCAGATTTTGGTAGATTTCGAGGCAACATACTCGGTGCGGTCTCCAGGATAACATGCCCATTGTGGTTTGTATCACTGTTATGGAATCCGAGAGCTTTCTTTACCGGTAGGTAATACTCGCCGGGGGGGGGGGGGTAGCCTCTCCTGAGGAAGAAAGGGGGAGGAGGGGGAAGGAATGGGAGCTTGCCAAGCATCATGTCAATTTCATTTGTAAAAATTTCCCGTTCCTATAATTATCTTGCACTCATTTCTCTTTTCTCGCCAGAGATACCAGACTTGGATTTTTATGTTGTTTTACCCTTCAGAGCCAGCTTCCTGTTGCTGCAGTGCTACCTAACTACATACCGCTCCCCCTCACTCAGAACCTGGTTCCCTGTCTCGTCTGCCTGCCACCCCCGCAACCACACCCCCCTTAACACAGAGCCGAGCGATTCCCAGTGTACCGGTTTGCTTTCTGCCTGGCTTCCTTGTCCTGCCATTTTCTTTTTTTTCTTTCCCTGGTTTGTCATGTTCAGTTGGGGACTCTGAAGTTCTGTAACTAAACTAACAGGATAGCAAATTTGCAAGCAGTTGAGCGCCCATGTGTCGAATGTGCGCACGTGCGACAATTGCGAAACCTCGGCCCAGGTAGCAACGGCCATTTCGGCAGTAGGGATAGGTATTATATCCAGGAACCCTTTTGCGAGAAACTTGCGACACGCGCAGCGAGGGCCCCCTACTAGTGGATGTCGGCTATTGGGTGTTGGGTTTTAGTTGTGAGAGAGAGGCAAGTTTACTTTTGTGACAAAAACGAGCAAGGGGTGTAGCGCGACGGGGAGTTCCGCATTACGTCCATGATCACTCTTAGAATTCAAAGCCCTCGCCAAACAATTCGCCTCCATTACGTAGGCTGGTATATGTTCGAGTGCTTAGTTAAGGTTTAGGTTTGGGGTCACTTCCAGCATTGTATTCTGCGTGATTACTTGTAAAACAATGCCCTTGTCACATTTGCCGAAGCAGCCGAAGTAGCCGAAGCAGCTGATCCTGGCTTCCCGGTGCGGCATAGCCAAAAGCAAAATCCCATCGTCTACAGTAGATTTGGGGGGGGCGGTGTATGTACTCACGCCGCCGAACGTTCGTTATGTTTAAACATCACACAGTCTTTACCGGACTACCACGTTTTTCCGGGGCTGCTGGGTGCATACACCCTGGACGGCGGTAATTGACTAGTCTGACTGGGCTGGTGAACAATTGAACTCACAGACGGACGGTAGGCCAAGTGTTTCCGGATACATGATGATGTCACATCCGATGGCCCCCGCAAGAATAACTATGTGACACAGTTACATTAGTTTTGTCGTTATGTCGTGTTCATTCCGGAATTCGGATGTAGGAGGATCCCGTGCATTTTTTGGGGGGCAATGAACAGATAAGCTCATTCTTCACTCGTCCCGGAGTGAGCATATCTCAAACTGCGATCCATCACCTCACTGGAGTTTAGAACTCGTCATCGTCATCGTCATCATCATCTTCACCTCGTCCTCGCCCTCTCCTGCCTGTTCCACGCCCCTCCTCCTCCTCTTCCTCCTTTTCTTCCCGCAATCTTGCCTCCTCTTTTGAAGAGGTTATATGTCTTAAATTATCCACCACCGCTTTTGCAAACGGCCGTAACTCAGAAATTTCGAGATGCCCCAAGCCATTCATTTTCAAGTACCTGAGCCCCGCTACAAGTTAACATCGGTGTTGAGTGACGCGGGTCACGTAAGCAAGATACTCACGTTGAGTCCAAGTCCCTCAAACCTTCCCTAACCTTACTCCACCTCACCTCCCTCAGCGTCCTCAGCAAAACCCTAATATCCCCCTCACCCCCGCTCCCCCCTGCAACACCGCCTCCCCCAGCATAACCAACTAAATCGTCCTCAGCACCCTCAATCAAGACCTCCCCGAGCTCCACCCACTCCCATGGTAACTCCACACTGAACCTTTCCGGGTGCTCCTGCTCCCATTTTATTAACCTCTCTAAATTATCCACGTTCAGCCATTCTGGGGGAACGATATTCGCTTTTTTCTGCTTTTTCAGGAGGAGGGCGAGCCACAGTGGGACGGAAGCCCGGTGGGGTGGGTGCAGAGGGAGGAGGGGCCCGGAGATGAGGGGTAGTGGTGGCAGGTGGGCCCGGGGGATGATGGTTATGGGGAGGAGTTCGGTGAGGTAGAGGTGTTCGGCGGGAGTGAGGGGTGGGAGCGACATGGTGGAGTGATGAAGCTGCAAGGGGAACGTCGTCACGGGTTCCCGTTCTTGACGTTAGTTAATTGTATTGGTGAGAGTTAAGGCGCGAGGTAGTCTCGTGTTTCGTATCTAATGACGTTCAGTGTTCCCGTGCCGCGTCTTTGTAACGGTCATGTATCGTCTGTCGTCAAGACAAGCTACTCAAGGGTCTCAGCCTTGCCTAACAGTGCGGTCCGCAAAAACAAAAAGTGGGCCCTCTAGATCTCAATAGTCAGCCTTAAGCAATCATTAATGTGTCATCGATCCAGATCCACTCCAAGCCTTGTGCTAACACTGTAGATCCTCGTATCCCAAGTGGATCCCTAAATTCCTTTTGCGTGGTAGGGAATGTGGGGCTCCAGCACGTGAAATGTGGAGCTTACTCTTCAGCTGCAGTCAACAGAAACTTAACGTAGGTAGGGATTTGCCCCGCGCGTGCAGCGGCGGTGAGATCTGGAAACCAAAAGATCAGAATCGTGGAGTGACCTGCCGTAATATTGCGTGCGTGGGCGGCAGTTGAATTGCGGTACCGCATGTGCAGAGCTTGAACAAGGTCTTTGTTGCACTCCTTCAGGCGGGTACCGGTACGTATTAGTATGTCGATGTCATCTTTGAAGGATTATAGATTTGTGTTCTCGATATTTGCAATCTCATTGAAGAATTAAAACAGATGCGGGGCGAAGGCGAGGAGAAAGAAAAACAAAGGGACAAAATCTTGCTCGAAGCGGGAATCGAACCCGCGCCTTACGCTTGGGAAGCGTAAATTCTACCACTGAACTATTCGAGCCGTGGTTGATTATTTTGTGAATAGGAATATCACTACTAACAATCCAGTAGTACAGTACGTAGCCAGTCAATATTTCAGGTCTTGCCCAATGTCTAAACCGATATCTGAAACCGCTGTTCTGATATCTCACAGGTCAGATATGTTCTAGGCGCCTAGACAGGTATCATTAAGCTCTATTTCCCAGCTAGGAGGAAGGCTTAGGTTTATCAATTGGCTCCGAGCGCTTAAAGATAAACAATGTATGTGCAAATCGCATATCATATTATCCTCGCATACGTATTCTCAGAGTTATGGATTCGCAGGACTATTTTGAGCTATAATCCGCCCAAATCCTATTCCAACTGTATTCATCCTTCGTTAGGCATATCTAGTAAGCCTTGGACTTTTAAATAAAGCTTTTCAGCTACAGAAAACATATTGGTAGAAATATTTCCATGTCGGTTACATCCGGTCCCAGGGTACCTCTTGCAAGGCACAACTCTCACAAAGATCTTGAAACTATATACTTTTCAGAACACCTGCAAAACCTCACCAAAGCTTGTACATGCTTGTGGTTGTCTGGTTTTAATCGGTGAGTACTGAGCACTTCTATTACATTAATGGGTCCAATCTTTTGCTGCCTCATTTGCTCGTCCAAGACAGGTACGCTTGCTCTATCTTCCCTAGATTTTATAATCGACAACCACCTTGACCCATATGCCTAACGCTCGAATTAACAAGGAGAATGCGGTGAGCACCAGTAATCAATCCATTGCCAAACGATCATAATTTGCTGCAATTTATCGCAAAAATCACGGGGCATATTTCAATACCTAGCTGCGGGGTATTCCTCACGGCTATTGCCGGCATCTTTGCCTGTTATTGGAAAACTGATATAGTCGTTATTACGTAGACATAAGTCTCGGTAAGTGCCCTTCGTAGATACCTGCGTAATGGCACTCACAGAATGAATCTGGAGGGGGCTTTTAGGATGGAGTTTGAACTTGATATGACTTGCTAAATCTAGTTTCATAGGCCTGTAGCTGCTCTGGGTGAATAAACTGTAGTTTGGTTGGCACAGCACCCTCCGTACTGAAAAGTTCGCAATTTCCCATAGCGCAATCTCAGCGATTTTCGCGCGAGTTAATTGTGAAGGCTATCTCCGCTCAACATAAAACCCCGTAGATTGTTAGTCATGCAACCAAACTACTGGATTGTATCTATGAAAAGTAAATGTAATCCGAGGGTTTTATACTCTGGTTAAAATAGCGGTAAAGCAGGTATATTAATTTACCATCTCCCTCTACAAACCTGCCAAATATGCACCTAATTGTTTTTCAAATCTGCCTAGAATTATGATTCTTTTTATTATTATTGTAGAGCAGTAGTTTCTAATGCTACCCTCCCCCTAATGACTTCAATTTCGCAGCCCACTGTGCTGCCCAGGACCTTCCACCTGACTGAAAAATATTAGAATATGCTCTGTGATTATCTAGCCAACCACATATTATCATGGTGAAAGACTTGGCGGACACGCACATGACCTCGACCTCAACCCTGAGCTTCACCATTCAGTTCCCAACTTCGAACAGCCTAGAGCTAAGTAACCTGTATCTTGGTCCGATTAATCACAATGCAGTCTTGACCACAATGCTGGAAATTCCCGAGAATCTATCACATCAATAAGATTGGCAACTTACCCTGATATTGGAATTAGGCAAAATGTCGACCACGACAGGGGGCGCGGGGCATGCGGACTCCGAACTCCTTCATCCTAGCTTCAACAGGAAAGAACTAACGAAATAGTAAGAGAGTCACTCAACTGCGGGGTTTTGCTCTATCAGGGACTAGAAACGTACTGTGCGGAATGCTTCAAGGGGCCCACACATATACTCGACCCGTAAGGTAACTATAGGCTACTTTAAGCCGCCTACTTTACAACATTTAGCACACAGAACCGGGGAAGCCCCCCGAGCTCCGTTTTGATCAATTGATGTCTTGGAGGCTAAATGTGCGAACAAGCCTACATGAACTGGTCCCGCTGCAGACAATTACGCTACTCACCCGGTAGGTGGTAGGCTCGCCCCAGTCTGAGGTATCAAGTGTATATGCCCTGCCAAACTAATTGGATCTCTAGAGGGGTTGATACTTAAGTGGCTAGCTGAGGGTAATCTAAATGTCGCCTAACGCTCAGGCCATGTCCATATCATATCTCACATCCCCCGCCTTTGTTACTTAATTTCTGGCTGGACCAGAATGATTGCTTTTTGCGCCTCAAGCCACAGCCAGCTCACCAAGGCCCCTGTGAAGGGCGTCATCACCCAGCTAGCCATACCAGTACGGTAGGTATGGATCGGATCATATGGAAACTTTGATTTTGATCAACAAGAGTCAATAACAGAGTTGGTCTTATAGTAACACATTAACTTAGCGAGAGAGGTCCTCACCAGAAAGACCAAATATCAGCAAACATGACAGAGGACCTATTGCTGTCTATCTCGCGTGCGCGGTGAGTATTAGTAGCCACTGCCGGATTCTACTGGGATTGTGCATATGCCCTAGGCCTAATCTTCGCCCGAGATGTGTTCTTAAGATTTCAAGACAATATCGTAGCCGAGGGGCCGTCTTGGGGTTCGATGTTACTTTTTTTTAGGTGCACGGTAACTTTGATACATTTTTCATCCGAAACATTATTTAGGTAGACATAGTACAGTACGGGTCGAGGTACCGAGCCAACCAGGAGCCTTTCGACATTCCATCACACACTCAGTACCTACTCGTTCAAGGGATACAAGGCTCAAGGAGATATCTTTCGTAGTTAGTGTAGTTAGTAGACTACATATTGCGTACGACACACCAGATTCCTGGAAATACAAGGGTTGGTAAGCCTAATCGTCCACGTGTAATAAGAAGCCCGAGCTTATCGTGAACGTTTGCTTTGGCAAAATTGGTATTTCGCCCCCCTTTTTTTATAGTGTGAACTTCTGGACCCGAGGACCTGCAAGTTGGTATTTATGTACTTAAGAAGAGGGGGAGTATCGTGTTGGTGATTTCTGGTCAGGCGCAGAATCGTTGATAAACCTAATATGAATTGGGAATGAGTCTGGGCACGCGCACTTGGCGACAGCGGTCTAGTCTAGATGTAAATTGTGATGCCAACTTGGTGGGAACTGTGTGCATGAATCTGCATGTTCGCATTAGAGTAGGTATTCAAACACTAGACTGATTTGTGATCTGCTGAGTTCGGATCGGAGCTTCTCAAGTTTAAGGTTTCAGATCGTATAAGGATTTGTAATGCAAATATTTGCCCGTAAAACCCTTATGAGCAGAAAATCGGGCTTCTTGTCTTGGAAATTGTGCAGAGGAAGAGAGAGTCTGAGATCTTACATGGATAGCCCTGATCGGTGGTGTTACCCTGTACTGGCATTCCCACGGGCGCAGGTTATCCCGTGCGCGTCGGCAACAATAAGGTCGCAAATTTTGCGCGTTCTTGGTATTGCTTCTATTCGATATCCATATGAAATATTACAAAAATGGCGGAGCGACATTTCTGCCATCATCCCCGTGTACTGGTAACACCCTGCAACTGGGGAAGTTACGCGGGAAGGAGTTAACATGTGTCCGGATGTTTCAGACATGCGGATAAATAAGTCCAATCCACATGCGTGAACGTGAAATCACCAATGAGAAGGCTGGTTATAGAGCATGATTACACACTATCGTCGGTTATACTTGGGGTGACCAACCTCTCTAGATATTCGCCATCACAGACACCGTAATTGGCAACACCTAACCTCAAGACCTCAAAAACAAGATCAAGAGTACAAAATAAAGAAGCTCATTATACCGGCCGGATGGGATTCAGAAAATGTGGCGCCAACCCAGCAGCCTGGGATGATAGAACCGTGGAACAACTGCAATTTGGATGCCATGGAACAGTGCATATCTATCTATCGGTGACTACAGGTTTAAATGACAGTCCACTTAAAAAATTGGAAACACTTATTGAGAAGCAATATAGGGACTAAATTTAGAATGCGGTAAGTCTGGGACGGGTACCTGCAGTATATGCTTTCTTGCATGAGTTCCTTTGCCTTCCGCTGCTGCCGACCTAATGTGCATGTGTGAGTGCAATGCTATGCAGGTAACCAAGGTTTGGGCTTGGAGTATTTATATGCTCAGGTGCATACGCTACGTGATATATGATAATTATGTGCCGGATGAGGAAGTTTTGGACAGCTTGCATGTGCGATGAAGTGAATGTGATAGGATGTGGGCCATGGAGACACGGGACTAACGGGACTGGAAAGCAGGAGTCATGGTATTGGATGTGCCGGTGCTGCAGTCTAGAGGGCAGTGCATGACGGACTACAGTGCAAAAATTGGTATGAAATCCGGAGGAAAGGGACAGAACATGCGAGAGGCCTTGAAGCTTGAAAAGCTATTGTTAGGGTTGAGAGTCTAGAAGATCGGTAGAATATGTCAACAATTTAAGAGGGTTGGAGCTAGAACATTGTAGTATAACTGTAGTTGTATGTATACAGCATAGCATGATGGAAAATCTGTCTTTGTTCCTCACATGAGTACATTGATTACGACGTGCCAAAATGTAGGGTATGCCTTACACTGAGCACTAGTGCTTGGGCAGTAATTGTGGGGTGATCTTTAGGCTTCGCAGGCAAATTTGCTTGGAATAATAGGAGTAGAGCATAGCAAATACTTCTTGAAGCGTGTGGTGCCAGACCCCAGGTTCAATTGCGATACTTTGATGAAACTAATGTTTTTGTAAGGGGGATAAAAGTACCGGAAATTTATTTGAGGCGGATAGAATGATAACAAAGTATTTCCTAGAGGATAGAGCATATCATGAAAGGTGATCTGGCATTTTGGGCTTAAGAATTCCGAGTGCATATCTATATACAGTACATACCATCTAGTTTAGAAACTTAGTCTTGACTTTCATATATGCTACTATCAACTGAGTGTATGGGAGACAAGCAGCTCTCTGAGCTCTGAGATCAGATACCAAACTACTCTAATGCCATTAAATCGGGCGAGTAGCTATGGGGTTCAGGTAAAGGTTTCCGAGTCCAGTGTCGACAGTTCAGGGTAACAGAAATTTCGTAACACCTTCTCGTCCTCATCAAACCAGTTGGGAATGGTCTTGAGACAGTTGTAGGTTAAAGTAATGCTCCTTTCCAGACCCGCAAGCCTACGCTACTATTACTGAATTAACTAAATTCTGTACAAAGCAGCAGCATCTCAAGAGGCACGTGGTCTAATGGTATAGCCAGACTACAAGTGGTGCAATGAAATGCAACCAAGTCTTTTGAAATGTCATGTGATCGGGAGCGTACGCGGGGAAAGAGAGGTCCGTCATAAAATAGTGTCTACCTAGTAGCTAGTGAGGCCCAATAGCGATATAGAATGCCCAAAACGGCCGGTTGGGGCCCGTCAAATGTCTTATAGGATAAACTCTAAAAGAAAATAGAAAACAATGCGGCTCATGGTGTAATCAAGAATCAGATAAGCAGGCTATAGTCTTGCGGCTCATACGAGCTAATTTTGCTCATTGGGTTTGAAAGCATTATTAAATCTCTACTTATATTGCGCTTGGGGGAATGTAAAAGAGCACTCGGAGGTTGGGTTGGGTCGAGAATACCTGTCAACTGAGCACTCGGAAGATAATGGATGCAGTGTGAGAGTAATCACTCGAGCCAACACTCATCCATTCAAGGCCTTGCATTAGCGCCTGATATCGACATTATATGCGCCCACAAGTCTGACTGGCTGTCTCCAATGTTGCTCTAGAAACACTATGAAATAAACTAGAAATCACAGCAATGCGGCTCATCGTATAATTGAAGAATCAGATAGCTGGCTCCAGCCTTGCGGCTCAAAACGTCTGCCGTGAGACTTGCTTTTTGCATTTGAGAGCTTGAAGATATCTAGTCCCTACGTGCATTGCCATTGGAGAATGTGCCGGACAAATTGGCATTGAGATCAAAAATACCTGCACCGGACCATTCCACGAGCAGGTAACGCCATCTGAGGGTAATCCAGTCGTGGACTTATCTTAGCGCCCAATAGCGACAATGCCCAAGACTCTAATTGCCACATGTCCATCACTTCTCTCGAAAAATCTTTAAAACAGTGCGGCTCATGGTGTAATAGAGAATCAGATAGCCAGCGCTGCAGCTCTAGCCTTGCGGCTCACACACCATGCACCATCCTATATAATTGGGCTTTAGAGGTATATTAGATAAATCCTCTAATTGTAATTGGAAGGTATACCCAAGAACTCGCCAGTTGAATTGTATAGAGAGTTTCCTGTACCTTACTATGAGAAGCCTGGTGGGCACCTACTATGTAATGACCTGCTAAATAGATGTAGAGAGTGGGTGATCTGGGTTTAAACCCCATTAACTTTTCACTGTTGGAAGTAGGTAGCATACTGCCAAAGGGGGCTGCAGTTTGGGGTGAATTTGCCTAAGTAGTCTGGCGTGCCGCATTCAAAAGTATATTCTTCTAGAGTGTCATGCACCAGCCGGCTTGTTCCGCAATCACCCTGCAGCAGTTCTGCTGCTATTTCCGTGCAATGGCAGGTTAGTCACCTTATGATACCTGGTTGCTGAAGTATTGGCCGCATGATAATTGTTGTTACCCTGAACACATCGGAAGGTAATTGCAATTTAAGCGCTTACTCAGGCATTGGGCTTGAGTTTCTTCCACGCAAAAATCAGATTCTATGTGTCAGCTTGTCCGGCTGGAACTGCGTCAGCGAAGTTGGCGTTTTCAGCAGGATCTGGTGCTGTGCGCGGGTGCAGGCGGCCGAGGTGGTGGTAGGAATTAAAGTAAAGCAATACAATAGCCACCCAACCGCTTTAATCTTGTTGCCGGAAATGCCCATACCGAATTGGAAGTCCCTAAGCGTTAAGTATTCATGTTCTTTCTACATTGCCCTGTGGCCAAGCTTGTTGTCATTTGTTACTTCTCGATCCCAGTGACCGAAAGTTCGTGGCTTCCTACCAATTATTATTAAGCGCTATGGACATAGAGAAGGACTTCAGAGGTCTTGTAGCATTAATTATATAACATAAATCTAGTCTGTTCCGGGTGCCTACCGCCTGGAAGCCTCGCCGATGGCAGAACAATCTCAGTATCTTAGCTGATGGTTGGTTACGCGCTGTCGTTTGCGGATTCTCGGCCACTTAAATTGTTCGTTCAGCTATGGGCCCTCATAAGGAAATAAAGCCCAAGGAAATTGGGGAGCGAGATCAACAAATTTCATTTCCAAATTTCTTGTAGATCCGGGATTAAGACTGGTATGCTCTCTGAGATTTCGTCACCTTTATTTTTCATCCAGTACCTAGCCTTCCTCCCTGCCAACCTTCATGGCCAAACACAGGAATAAGGTAATGTCAACATCGAAAATAACACGGGTGCGATAGCTGGGTGGGTTCTATCCCAACCTTTAACCTTTGTCTTCCAATACTATGAAACGTTAACGACAGGCCCTGCTCCTGGCTTCTCACCCTTTACAGCAAGGCGTTCGAGTTCGCAGGATAACTTCACAGCATGGCCTCCACAGCGCTGCATAGCCTTCACAATGTCTTGATATATTGCATTACAAACACTATGGGACCAGCGTGGAGCCCCCCAAAAGCTCACGCTCTCAGCCATCGCTATCTGGTCCATTTCCAAAAGCTGTCCGTGCGGCTGCCAATATTTCAGCAATACCTGAATGCCAACAGCAGGAGGCACGCCACATCAACCTCCCACCTAACATAAGGAGGCGAGGGTGCCAGTCTGAAACGTGCTGAGAGGGATTGACAGGGGGAAAGAGTACTGTCGCCGCAACCTAACACAGTCGAACCTGCCTTATTCCGTAGGGGCCAGGGAGCAGGAAGATGAAGATATGGGTTGGGTGGGGAAGGCGGATGGGGCCACATAAGACCAACATGATGACGAGTCTGGTGTACCGGTACGCATGGGCACGAGGTGTCTCGAGACAATACCGGGCCTTGATCTCGAGGCGTCTCGCCCTTGGTGGGGTTCTCGAGACCTTGGGGGTCTCAAATAGTGTAAGCTGATACCAGCCATCAAATGAAACGTATGACGTTGCTCTGAAAAGCTTTCGAGGCATCTCGTCTCGTGCCCAGCCTAGTCCGGTTGGGCCAGGCCTGTAGTCTTTCATGCAGGTTATCTGGATACAGAGGTAACTATCTGAGCCTGTTGGGGATTGCTGTTTGATGTGGAGGTTTGACTGTAACTTGGCCATCCCTCAAGCCTGCTCTATGCCCCTCTCACCTTCCCCAGCCGAGCCTTCCCGCAAATAGGAACCATCACGGCGCGCAAGCAAGTATGGCCTTGACCCTGAAGCGAATGGGCATTGAAAATATAGTACTAAGTCAAATCCTCCTACTGGATAACTCTCGATCCTTGAACTCAAGGTTTCAGAGGCTAGTTAGGCCTACGCTTCACCTACTTCCACGCCCGTGAGCAAAGACAAGCGATCCAGGCATGTCAAAGAATAAGTGGCCAGATACGGGTCACTATTACTCCAAACGGTCGCAGGGCGGGCCGGGTCGTATTCTCTATATAGGCCTAGGTCAAGGGGAATTGCATTGGACATTGAGGTGGCGTTAATGTCTGATACCAGCGCCGACGAGACTGATGGTAAGGCCTAAGGCTGTGGGGAGACTGCGTAGGCCCAGCTCGGCGTACGTACTTTTTATCCGCTGTAAACAGCAGCCTGGGATGTAACCTTTTGTGGCGACGGGAAGCCTATATACATAGGCAAAGCATGTAAAGTACGGGGGATAAAGCTGGATGTACATGTGTGTATATATGTTCTGGTCCGTTCCGGGATTCCAGGCCATACCGGTATGGACCGGGCCGTTGCGAGTTTGCCGGGCCGTTGCAGAATGAATATATGCGCACTCCAACAACAGTTCTACAATACTACAGCGACACTCTTATACTGCATATAGTAAATACCAAATTCCAATATTGGAGTTACTTTATAGCGGCCTATTTAATTAAACCAAGAACAAAGGGATAACAACATCAAAATCAGTTTAGTAAATCCTTAATATATTTGTATTACACCTTCAAACTCACATCAAACTAGCATTGACTCCAGCGTCATATTCCACAAACCTACTCATGCACATGTCAGACTCCTCATATTATCTGATATTTAATCACTTGCACTTATCCCTTTTATGTTGTTAAATTACTTGCCCTTTGTTCTTTATTTTATTAGGTAACTAGTTATAACATAACTTTAATATTGGATATACTTCTATTAGGTATTTACTACATATGGTATTAGAGTTGTCGCTGTGGTATTGTAGAACCATTGTTGGTATTGTAGAAATTATACCCTATTGCTGTGACATTGAAAACCTTTGACCAAAATTTTAATTCCGCAATGGCCTGGGCCGTTGCAGAATCCAGGCCCAGAACATATATATGGTATGCGAATGTAGACAGTCAAGCCAATAGCAAAGGTAAATTAACTCCACGTCCACCCTAGGTCCCACAATCGATCAACACCTTCCATCGGCGCCCACTTAGCCGGCTTAGGCCGTAATATCACCAAATGCACACTCGATTGAAACATGTACCCGTATCGCATGCCCTCGTTTCCAAAGACAGCTAGCGCACACCCGGCCGGGAAAAAAAGATTACCCTGAACCTCGTGCCTCGAGCCAAAATATCCCACATGTAAGTAAGAGACGACAAGACCCGCGCTCTTTATAAGCCATGGGCTTTTTTGGAGGGGAAGGGAAGATAGAGAGCCAGGAAGATGTATGGGTAGACCCTTGTCCATACATACAATCGCCCCCTCCCCCTCCAACCCCATCGTTTCCGCTGGACGGGAGCAACAGCATATTGTCTTGTGGACGTGGGATTCTCGATGCGCGTTGCAGAGCAATGTAAACGCAGTTCTAAGTATCCCGTTACCTTGAGCTCAAGCTCGGTAGCGTCTTAGCTACAGGCAGTGCGTACCTCGGATCTGCCTTATCTTGGGTGACAGATGTAGGCTGGCCTATGGTATCCCTTGCCTTACCATGCTATGGTGCTTGATTCTGCGCTGCATGGTTCGGGGTAATGGTTTGTTCCCCGAGATGCGCAAAGATAAGTTGAGTATGTTTTTCCTAGCTAGCGCGCTTGATACATCCACCTCAACTCGCTCACTCACCCACCAGCGTTCCCCGTTCTATTTGACTTGGAAAACTCGTCTATTCTATCCGCCCCTGCTCCTCCACCTTTGTGGCCGCCTTCGCTGCCAGGCCCCCTCTAATAACCCCCCTCACCTCTCTTGCCACCCTCCCCAGCGTCCCCACGCCGCCATACACTATCCCCGTGTATAGCCACACCCCTGCCGCTCCTTTATTCATCACCTCGACGACCTGGTCCCCCCTTCTAACCCCGCCACACCCCACCACAACCACCCCCACCCCATCCCCCCTCCTACTCCTCTCCCAGTATTTCTCCAAGTCCCCCTCGCCCCCGCCATTCTCCACCCCCTCAAGCCTCTCCCACAAGCCCATATCATCCAATTCTCGCCTGTACCTCCCCACCAGCTTCTTCATCCTGGGATACAGCGTCGGCCCACTCACCCCCCCCGCCTCCTCCTTGACGACTCTCTCCTCCGCGCTCACCACGCCCACTCCCAGGAGCCCGTGCCGGCGGGTCGTAGTATTCGCTACAATCACGCCGCTCACCCCCGACGCTGCAATCGCCTTGCAGATATCCGCAATCTGCGCCTGCGTGTCCTCATCCGGGGAGACCTTGACCAGCACCTTCGGCTTGACTCTTCTAGGAACCCTCTCCGCGGCGTCCACAACCGCAGACAGGATCTGCGTCAGCGGCGCGCGGGACTGCAGGGTCCGCAGCCCGGGGGTGTTTGGCGATGAGACGTTCACCACTAGCAGGTCCGCGTAGGGTCCAAGCGTGTTCACGCAGAATACGTAGTCCTCGACGACCCTGGGCAGGTCGTCTGCAGGGGTAGTTGCATTTTTGCCAATTTGCACGGCTAAGAGCCGGCCAGGGATGAGGGATGCCGGGAGGGGTTGCTGGACTACCCTGTCGCTGTTTTTATTATTGCCGTTATTTTGCAGATCCCCGGGGAGAGGTAGGAGCCCGTCCACGACGTCCGCGGCGGAGACGTGGTGCTCTAATGCAAATCTCCTTACGCGCTCCCGAAGCCGCCGCGCGACTTCTACGCTGCCAACGCTGTTGAACCCATAGCGATTCAGCATCCCCTCGCTCCCCTTCAGCCGCCACACTCTCACGCCGGGGTTCCCCGGCTGCGGTTTAGGCGTCACACAACCCACCTCGAGCACCCCCAGGCCTGGATCCGCTGCGAATAGTGCATCGACTGCATCGGCGTGCTTGTCCAGCCCCGCGGGGATACCGAGGGGGCTTGTCAGCGGATGTCCGAAGAGCGTGATGCTCAGATCGAATGGGTTTAGGAATCCGCTGCGGGATAAAGCCGCCCAGTCGACGGTGCCATCTGGGCTAAGGATGATCTTCTTCTGCGGGACCCCGTACGACCGGTCGTGGAGGGGGATGTGCAGGGAGTACAGGCGGGAGAGGGTTTGCACACCGAAAGCGTGCGCAGGCTCGGCGCCAGCAGGGCCGGGAAAAAGGAGCCGGAGGAGCGGAGGGACGAGGTATGTATGCAGCGAGGACCGGGTGTCTGTGGCGAGGATGTACCCGCCGGCGAGGGTGGTGATAAGTGCGGTGGTGAGGATGAAGTTGCGGAGGCGCTTGGTTGTGCGCGAGGAGGAGAAGGAGGAGAAGGCGCTGGCGGTTGATGCGGCTCGCGAGGTGGCCCGCGGGAGGGATACAGCTTGGAGAGAGGGCCTCCGGGGCTGGTGCTGTGGGTGGATGCGGAATTGCCTCAGACACCCGGGGGCGCGGGAGCGGAGCACATGCGGGCTTGCATGTATCCCGGCACCGACAAGCCGGGTGGAGGCGCCGAGCTGCCGGAGGAGCATTGTTTGGTCGACTGGGAAGGCTGGGGGGGGAGCACCGTCGCAGTGCTGCTTATATCATTGGGGTGGTGGGTGGTTGTTGAGGTGGAGCGCTCGCTGTTCTGCCGCCAGATATGTACTTTGGGTTGGCAGGCGCCAAGAGTTCGCGGTTCAGGGTAACAGCTGCTGCGGAGCGCAATGGAGTGTTTTATTTGAGGGATACAGCAGCTACTCGGCCGGTGCGGGTGCGCATACAGGGCCGCCAGTAGAGAATCAGCGGGGAACCAGTAAAGAACCTGTAGGGATCCTCATCCCGGCGAGAATATGTCTTGGACACACCCACAGCTTTACCGTGCTCTACCAGAGAGACAAGGGAAATGCTGAACAGACGACTGAATAACGATAGCTCAAGCACGTAGTATATTATGGCATGCATGCCAACGGCAAACAACACAAAAATAAAAACCCCATAGTTTTTCCAAAGCAGCAAAACAAATACAAGAGACATTATCATCCCCACCCGCAGCGTAAAACCGCCCTGCTGGGCGGCCTCACGGCCTGCCTACGCCCTCCCGCCCTGCCCATTGCCCCACCCCATCGCTACCATCCACCGCTCAATCTCCATCCACACCACCTCACACACCTCCCGGTCCCTGAACCTCCTCCCCCTCTCAACCCCCACACACGTCACCCCCGCACCCCACCCACGCACCGTCTCCGGCGCCGGCTCGCCCTCCCACCCGACATAGAACCCCTTGACGTGCCTAAACAGCTCCTGCGGCTGATGCCACTTGTAGCTCTTAAACTGCCATGCCTGCCCCGTAGTAAACACCGCAACCACCCTCCCCCAGTACTCTGGCTTGAATTTCTCCGGAGAATCAACGACAATGAACCGCTGTGGCGTAGTCGCGTGTATCGACGGCAGCAGGCGGGAGATGTCAATCATCTGGGGGGTAGTGGTGGAGGTAGCTGTGGTGGAGAGGGTGTGCGGGGGGAGGAAGTTTCCGCTCTCGAGGAAAGGCTTTACGTTGGACATGGTAAGGAGGGCCGAGGCAGAAGGTGAGAGGAGGATGATGGGATATGAGCGCGAGGGCTTTGATGGGGCGGGTTTGCTGGGGGTGCTGAGGTGGCCTGGGACGGAAGGCGTGGTGCTGCGGATTCCTGGTTTGAGATGACCAGGGTCACTTGTAGTTGCAGTTGATTTCAGTCGGGAGACAAAGTCCTCAGTGTGTTTGCGCACGTACGCAAAGTCCTACACTCGGCAACTCAGTATCTAATCTCATAATTATCTCCCCGGTATGAAGCCTTGGTTACCGTTGGTTTCGAGCCCCGCAACGCAGTATTCCGATTCACAACGACCCTTTCATGGCTATAAATCTCCGCTAGCCTCGGATCAATCTGCTTCGGGGGCCTTCCCCCCCCGGTGGCCGGCTGTGACGCCCCATTCTGGCCCAGCCCCGCCATGTCACCCCTACCCCTCCCAACCACCAATCCCCCTGCGGGAGCAGCATCCCGCTTGACCTGCACGACAGACTGTATAAACTCACTTTCCTCCTGCACCCCCTCCAGCCACCCTACGAGCTCTAGCCTCTCAACAAAGTTCAAATTCTTGATCCCCGCGCCTCTCGAGACCTGTGCGTCGAAGTTCTGTGCGAGGTTGAGATATTCCGGGATGCCAAGTTCTCTGTTTAACCAGGCGAAGTAGATGCTGCGGAGGTCGACCGGGATGGGGGTTGCTTCGCCTTCCTTTTTCACGAAGCGGGTGGGGGTGGAGAGGGGGAGGGCGATGGGCTGGGGGGAATGTGGGGAGCGGAAGATGAGGTGCGTTGCTAGGTGGAGGGGGATTGGAGGGAGGGAGGGAGGTGGGGGGTTTGTGGAGGTGGAGAGGATCGGAGGGGTGCCTGTCGAGAGGGATGCCCGGAGGAGACTGAGGGGGTCTTGCTGGGCATCGGAGGACATGGTGGAGTTTGTGGTGTGCGAGTCCTGGATGCTGGCTGGGTGATAGCTGAAGCTTTCAGAGCTTGTGCAAGGTGGGTGCGGTCCCCGCTGCGTGTGTCTCTTGCTGCGAGTTGGGTAGAAAATCGACAAAGGGGGGCAGGCTAACTGGGCTCTCTTGGGGGGGAGTATGGAGGGCAATGGGGGTATTTTGAGCAATTGGGCGTCAGTCGTGAGGATCGGGATGCGGCGAGGAGGGATTGCAGGTACAATGTTAGGTGTGGGCACCGAACGACGCGACCGCCGAGCCGCGCGAGGCCGTCACGTGATAATGGGCTCTTGAGCGCCTGTTGTGCTTGCACCCGCCCCGCTGCTCGCTGTCCTCTTGCCTGGCGCCTGGTGCGAGGCTGACTGCGATGGAGTCAGTGCCTCTAGGCCTTGCGGTCATGGTCCGGTGCAAGGGAAACAGCTGGTGCTCGCACTGTGGTGTGTGGAGGGCGTGCGGCCGTAGGGTCTCGGAGACATAGAGCACAATATATTTTGATGCCGGCATGTGCAATATCGCCGATAGTGTAACAGCATATAGCATTGCAGCATATAGCACATGGGGATGAGTACAATCTTGTGTCTGCAGCATATGGCATAAGTGAGGCAAAGAGTCAGCATGTAGGAATAGAGTGCGGACATCGTGGCGTGTATGTCCCTCTATAGCATAGGCCATAGAATATGGCCGTATATCAAAAGCAAAACTTGAAGCTCTCGGTACAACACGGATTCAGTTCTTCTGCGGCCACTCCACAAAGACCTATTGCTGGAAAAGTTATACAAAGTTATACTCTGGCATACGCACGTATTGTCTATTCTATCCCCCCCCTCCCCAATTTGCTTCCGACCGTTGAAGGTCTGACTACCAGTACCACGTCTTCGCCCCTTACCTCGCACACACAATACCCACCACCGCTCTCAGATGCTTTACAAAATGAACTCTCAAACATAGAAACGCACTCTAAGGTAACAGCCCTCGCCCACATCGATCCCCCGCGCCCAAGAAAATGCCACAATTTTCATAAAACCAACGCCAAACATGTTGAAGTTTGCTCCGTACCGGTGACCGTTTTTACCCATTTTTTCTCAAGTCAAGCAAATGAAACAACATGGGAATGAAAAGACAAGAAACAAAGAAAAAAGCATTGGATAGCAAATTTAATTAATAATTTCTGGGCGAGAGGTTTCCACGGCCGGAGCAGCTGCTGCCGGGACGCCGTTTGTTGCCTCTGCTAGTAGGGCTTTGGCGCTGCCGTTGGTGATGGCGGGCTTCTCCCCAGAAATGGCCTCTTCCTCGGCAGACTCGCTGATCTCCATGGATTGGTCTAGGCCTGGGACCTCGAGGCCGTCAAAGAGGGAGAAGATGCCCAGGGAGTCGTGGAAGTCATTGTTCACTGCAAAGTTACCATGTTAATCAAACGGAGAGAATTTTATGTATGGGGGATGGAGGGCTTACCAATATTGACCAGGTGCCACGATTCCATCACCGACTTGATCAAATGCCTGCTTGGGCTTGCAGCTGCATAGCAGCTTGCCCAGTCCTTACCGAGTCTATACGCCTCATCCTTCCACGCCAAGAAGCTGATTGACTCTACCACCGTAGGCTGGACAATCTCCTTTCCCGGGTAGACTCCCCATGTAACGGCATTTGGCCCTCCATCGCCACTGTTTGTCTTCAGGTTCCCCTTCTCGTCGACGCTGTAATATGTCAGGTCGGGATTCCTTTCGATCCTATTAATCAGCTCTGACAAGAGCTCTGGGTGGACTAGTAACTCTAGGTATGCTTTCTGGTAGACGTAGCCGTTTTTAGGCCCCCAACCGAAAACACAATGAGAAGACCCGACACCGTTGACGGCAGGCTGGGAGTTAATTGTGAGGAACCCGCGCTTGTTGAGCTCAAGAAGCTGCTCCTTGATTGAGTCGACCTCCGCCGTGATGGGTTGATCTGACCAAGGCAGAGAGCTTAATTCGCCATTGACATAACGGACAAAGAGGCTGGATATGTCGCGGACTGTCTTTGGGTGTCCCCAGAGCTTGATGTTTTGCTCATTTGTGCCCCTCAAGCCGATGCCATATGCATCAAGTTCACCATACGCAGGGGAGCGTGAGTCTCCCCAGCGTCCGTTGGGGAATTCGTCCCACTCTTGAGTACGTTGAACATAGGACTTGTTTCGGTTCTTCCAAAAGATGGGGCGGACGTTTTCGTCCTTGCGGTTGAGACCCAGAGATTGGCGCCAAGGGAGAGATGGAGTTGCGACACCAGCGGGTGGAATTAAATCCAGTCCCTCTAGAATCATACGGGTTGCTTGGGCCAGGTTCATAGTATAGCTACATATTCAGGAGTGAGCATCGAGACACTCGTAATTCATTTGGCGGGGCCAGGGGGTCTTACAAGTGCAAATATAGAATCTCCGAATCCAAAATTTTCTGACACATCTCCACAACCAAGTCCTTCCCAACGTCTCTCACAGCAACATCGTCGTTCTTCACTGGCTCCAACAACTCAAGCCACTTTGGTGGAATGCGGCATTTAGTCCACTGTGCTCTCCTCATGAATGATGCGTATGTTTGGATTGGCATAATTCCCGGGATAATTGGGACAGTGATGCCAATTGCTCGGCACTTCTTCACCCAATCCAGGAAGATGTCTACATCGTAGAACATCTGGGTGATGATGAAAGAGGCACCGGCATCCACCTTCTCCTTCAGATGCTCGAGGAGCAGGTCAGGGTCCTCCTGGTCATCACAACCTTCCGGGTACCCAGCCACGCCAATATCAAAGTAGTCGCCATAAGTGCTGCGAATGTGCTTGACAAGATCCTTGGCATAATGGAATCCACCGGACACTGCTTCCCACTTTTCCTTCTCACGGGGTGGGTCTCCTCGTAGCTACAGCCAGGCCTCAATTAGTCTCCAGTCCTTTGTTTACCCTTCCGGGGTTATGACTCACCGCCAAAATATTCTGGCACCCGGCCTTGTATGCTTCCTTGAGCGCGTTGTCGACCTTCTCCTTGGGCATGCCAGTGCAGGTCAAATGCATACAAGTCTCTAGCCCATACACACTCTGCGCAACATTGACCATCTCGCATGTCAAGTTGCTTAGCCGACCTCCGGCGTTCCAGGTAATATCGATGAATTGCGGACCGAAAGCATGCATTTTGTCTATACGGTCGTACAAATTTTGCATCCCCTACAGGGCCAGCCACAGAGGCAACTGTTAGCAGCAAAGCAATGTCCTCCATGCAAAGCAAGACGAGAACGAACCTGTGCGGTCTTTGGAACATAGTACTCGAACGAGAACATCGGTTGGTGAGTCCGATTCGCCTCGGCGAGCTTGTCCTTGATGTGCATGACTGGTGTCTGTACTATTGCCGTATTTTGCTCTAGATGACTGTTTATATACGTCGACCCGCTATTCACAGCTTTCGCAAATCAATCGCAGCCTTCTGAAGTGGACCCGAGTTGTTTGTGTTTCTCAAGGACACGTTGGATGGCCGAAGATCCTTCTCCGTGGCAAGGTAAGCTGGTTGACTAGTACGCAAGCGAAAAAGCTAAATGAAAGAGTCTCAACCCAAGACAATTTATACCTTGCGCGAAGCCCCCTCTTCTCCTGATCGACTTCAGACAGCGAAACGGCAACGTAATCGGTCGGAGACCTGGGTTTGGTTCTGGGCAGGGAGACGGCACTTACCCTTCCGTGGGGTGGGCAGGTTAAGGAACTCAGTATCTAAGAAAATGGTTGACCCTGGCCTAGGCCTGGCGAACCCACTTGACAGTGGCAGTTGGCGTTCCGAAGGTCAAAAAAATCGCCAGACGCCTCTGCAAACGATATGAGACGGTCGTGGGGACGATGTGGCGATTCAGCGGTGATTCAGTTTATCCCACAAACAGCACGCTTAAGCGAGAGGAAATCTTGGGAGGTAAGGCGGGTGTAGTTTGCCTTAATTCAAATACTCTCCTGCAAACCGAATTGGCTAGTTATTCTGAATACTTTCATGCCTACTTATGAGTACAGTATTACTACACACCGCATGGAGGCCGGCTCCCCAATTGAGGGCGAATCTGTCATCTGTCATCAACCTCCCTATTTCTCGGCAAAAGTGAGATCACGTCGGCAACTTTTTTTTTTCAAGTTGATAATCAAGCATTACTATATGTAAGATGCATCTGGCCGTTCCTGCGCCTAGGCCCTTCTTGATACCTTCAATGCGGGCGGGGCAGGGGTGTGCAGCGGTCCAACACAGGATTCACTGCGTAAGATCAGCTTGTTTCACGTGAGAGAAAATGGAAAACAACCAAGGCTAGAGAAAAGAGTTTCCTGTTTTCTATAATGGGGGTCGAAGGTTTCCGTGTAAGGGTATTGGTGATAAGAAAACACAGGTAACGCTGAAGATGCAATAGCCCATTTCAAAAGACCACTTTCAATCGTCCTCCTCCATATTAGCTAGCCCCCTCATGGCATAACCCAAGACTTCCGGCAGAATCCCTCCCTTCTCTTCGACTTTGTCAAAGGCATTTTTAGCTTCCCGAAGTAATTTCTCCCGCCTTGTATATCTAGCCTTGCTTGCTGCCTGCAAATCTCGCCCTTGTTGTCTTCTCCACCTTTCGTCCTTCACTTCATTATCACCTATCAACGAGTCAAGGGTATCATTTCCATCAGCATAGTCTTCCCAGGCATCCCCCTTTCCAGTCATTATTTCCAGATCCGCAAGCCACAGACAGATCATGCCTCGCATGCACCACAGCCGCACGTCGTCACTCCATGGTGGGGTTATCATTATTTCCTCGAGGTGCTCTTTAATTTTGTTTGGGTGCGTCGGCGAGAATAGCTCCTGCGAAGGGGAGAGATAATATTCATTTTCTCCTTGTTGAACACCTTCATGCTGATGGTCATTGGAGGCCTTTTTCCCTTCAACCACCGCATACTTGGAGGATCCCAGGAGCCCTGCTATCAGAACTGGCCAAAATGTAATGGCACTTGCATAATGCATCTTTTCCATGTCTTTTTGCTTTTGCCTCTTCACCTGCTCTGGCTCAGCCTTTTCCGCTGCAAAGGTCGTGAATTCAACATCACTACCTTTCGGGAGGGTCTGTCCGAGCCGAAGGCCTAGGTAAGGGTATTGTAGGATCAAGCGGCGCAGGTATTCGATGTTCTGCATCTCAGTTTGCCATTTCAGAAATTCGTATTGCTGCCTGAGGTACCTGTCTTGCGAGTCTTTGCCCTCATGCTGTTCTATAGACCGTAGTAAAAGGTCGCTTCCTATCATCCACACCTTCCTGATGTCTACCCAATCTCCTCGAATGAGCAAACCGAATGCCCTCTTTGCCCGAGCCCAATCCCGTGTCAAGATTGATTTGTGTAGAATAGTGTTGAGAATAGCTTCGTGCCTTGTACGTAATGCTGGCGGCTTTCGTGGGGGCAGAAAAAGGTTGTGCTTTGCCAGAGTCTGAGCATTGTGCTGCCGACGGTGATCGCGAGTGAGCAGGCGAGGATTCGTGGGACGCTTTGGAAGCAGCTCGGGGTCTCTTTCCCCCAGAGACAGGGAGGGGGTAACATCAGTGACCTGATTGACTGAGGTGCATGATGGGCGGCCAGTAACGGGTTCGCTCCCATATCCCGGCTCAGAACCCCACCCGCCCTCACCGCCCTGAGCATCCTCATCGCCCTCCTCGTCGTCTCGCTTCCGCTTGTTCTTTCTCCGGTTAGGGCTGGGTCGGCTTTCGTGGGCGTGCCAGTGATAGAGAGGCGTTTTGAAGAAGGAGTGGTCTGTGGAGAAGTCCATCGCGGTGCGGCTGACCGTGGAACAGCTTCCAGGAAAGCAAACGCTCTGGTGCGCAGCCTGGGGTGCCAAGAAGATTACAGACGTCGAGTGCTTCGCCCGACATGGGCCAATAAGTATTCACCGGGCGAGTCTAAATAAACTGCTGCAGCGCAGAGCGCTCTACATTACGCTTAATTACGCAGACGCATACAGATACTGTACCTTGTACGTGTACGTATAAGTACTTGAGAAGTATTTTTTTTTTATTTTTTTTAATTCATTACTCGCATATAGAAGCATCCATGGCGAGGTACTTGAGAAGTATGCAATTCGACGTAGGTTAATATAGAAACCCGAGGAGTCACAAGCGTCGAAGTCACGTTCTCGACTTATCAGCTTCTGCTCCCTCGGGGCTTCGTCATGCCAGAATGCCAGACAGACCTCGAGTTCCTCCAGCCTCGTACCCTCTTGCCTGGAAAAGCACTGCACATACTTCCCATTATTAAGAGGTTATTTAGGTGCGGAGTACTCAGTAAGTAAAAAGAAAGCATTGGGCGGCTCGCCGACTCATTCATTAGGTAGATACGGCTACCTAGGCAAGGCCTACTCACGCTTCCCTCCTTCTCGCCCCCGTATTCATTCATTTCTCGCTGGCTTTGCTTCCTCCTGCCGCAAACTCTGCCACGGTGGTGTATCGGTGCGGATGAGAATGCCAGTTTCGCTGTGTTCTAAGTTCGCCCCAAAACTACGAGCAGCACAAAGTGTAGCTAAGGTACGCTGCGCTCTGCATAAGCTGCGAAGACAGAGTACTCATTGGTTGCGTGTAGCCCTACCACAGCACAGGAAATGGCAGCAGATTTTTTACATCGGGGGTGGTGAGACTGAAAATTGAGGATGGCCGTGACGATCGGGGTAGGGAAGAAAGGGTGCGTAATTTATGCTCTCCAAGTGTTCCACCCCTCTGTTTAGTGCTTGTCTTCCTTTTATACCCATTTGCGTGAAGAATTGTAGGATTCTAAAACCTTGAAAGATCTGTATATATTGCAATTGAGCGTTGGAAGACACAATTACTCAGGCTCAGATCCCCTCGCTCTCCATTAGGATTTCTACCTCTCTATCTTGAAATCCTCGTCGACAAAGCGAGAGGCTAAGTCTTACCTCCAACGCTTCGTTCCGACTCTCGCAAAGCCAAGCGGGCTACCCGTGGAGAACACAACCCACACTGCATCCTCCTTACCCCCTCCTCAACCATATGCGGATCTCCGGAACGACACCGCACCTGGTTCACTTCTTGGGGACCAGAAGGCTCGTACCAGTGCCTGGATTAAACGCATGCTCTCCCACCAACAGGCAATAACTCCCACAGACTTTATTTATGCACCATCTTCTGCCACCTTCACCCCCGACATCAAGGAGGAGCAGATACACCTCGCATTGGTGAAGATAAGGCAGGTGCAGGATGCAAGTGATGACACGCTTAGAGGGATTGGAAAGACTTTGGTAAAACTGAGGAAGTTGGGCTTGGTCCCGGCTGTGGTAATTGACCCACTCTCAATGGCAGAGGGCAGAGCAGCGCCATCATCCTTGCTTGAATGGAGGAAGGAGATGAGATTACAGTCTGAGCGGGTTGTAGAAGCCATTGAACAGGCGAAGGGGCATGCAAGGACTGTGGATGGGGCATGTGTGGTTAAACAGCTTAAGCGGAGTAGCTTCACGTTGGCGGAACAGGGCGACGAAGGGGAGCTTAAAGGGGGCCAGCACGTAGAAGAAGTCTCTATTACCCTACCACACCTCATCATTGCCGCACTCAGCCATGGAACCATCCCTGTTCTTGCTCCAATTGCATTCAATGATGACCAAAAGGCTGTGGAAGTAAATGCTGACTCAATTATCCTTGCATTGGTTCGGTTGTTCAGTACATCTGCAGAAATAACCCAACGACCGAACGTCGAGCTTAGCCTACTATCGGTTGATAAAATAATATATGTCGACCCTCTAGGAGGCATTCCAAGCACAGATAGGCCAAATAATTCAGCACACGTGTATTTAAACATGCAGCAGGAGTATGAGGCGGTGAGGGAGGAGCTGGTGGCCGGCACGACTGGGAACCAGGGCTTATCAGAAACAGAGAAAGAGATCCATCTACGAACATTGGCAACTCTGAGAAAAGCTCTGGCGATACTGCCAGCAAACTCCTCTGCGATGATTACAACTCCTGAGGCAGCGGCTGTCACCACGCGCCCATCGAGAACGACAGACACGTTGGTTTCCAATCATACCACGCCAACTGAATCTTCAAGCAGATCATCAGCCGGCACAGTTATGCCTCAAATCGGCTCGGCAAAAATTCCTCTCGACCGTAACCCCCTAATACACAACCTCCTCACGGATAAACCTGTCTTTTCATCCTCACTGCCAATATCGCCTCCCTACACTACTTCAACCACACTCCTGAAGCACGGGATTCCTCTATCGATTATGACCAATCCCGCGTATCCCTATCCGGGACACAAAGTTTTCAAACTCAATGATGGGAGTGTAAATCTTGATAAATTAGTCTATCTAATCGAAGATAGCTTTGGTAGAAAATTGGATGTTGAAAGGTATCTGAAACGAGTGAATGACAAGATAGCGGGGTTGATTGTCGCAGGGGAGTACGAGGGAGCTGCTATTGTAACCTGGGAAACGGACGGTCGCACTGGCGGAGGTTACGGAGCCCGTGGGCTACAGGGGTGGAAGAAGGTGCTATACTTGGATAAGTTTGCGGTGCTGAGGAAAAGCCAGGGCACGGGAGGGGTAGCAGACGTGGTATTCAAGGCGATGGTTATGGGTGTCTTTCCCGGAGAAGGCATTTTGTGGAGGAGCAGAAAGGAGAATGTGGTGAACAAGTGGTACTTTGAGAGGGCGAAGGGGACCTATAAGATTCCGGATAGTAGTTGGACCATGTTCTGGACTGGAGGGCAAGGGGGGGAGCTTGATGGAGGCCGAGGGAGGGTTAAACAATATTTGGGGATATGTAGGGGCATTGAGCCGAGTTTCAAAGCATGATTACAGATAATGTTGTTTCATCTTTTATGGGACTAGAAGGCATGACACTGAGCTTTTGCCATTTATGTGGGTTTGGCGGTGTGCGAGGGGTGCTCAAGTAAGTATCTTTGTTGGCGAATACGCAATAAGCACCACGTGACATTGTCGCAGATTACTCTTTTTTGCACAAGCCAGACAGTCTGACTTGTTCTGAGCATTACCACTTACAACTGCGCCCATTAAATAGTCTGAGCCATGGGACTACATCCTCACGATTTCAACTTATTAGGCCGAGAAAGCCTTTCCCCAGATGTCCGCCTGTTACCAATTTCCCAAGTTGTTACTTATATATCTCCTCAAGCCCCGGTGGTGCCCGACTGAGCTCCGTGGTCACTTGCACGCCCCGTTCGTATCCTTATCTTTATATTCTTACGCCCTTAGCAGCACCATTTGGGGTAGCCTCAGTGACCACATGGGATGCGTTGTATTCTGCAGCTGATACCTAGTGAGGAGGGTTACGTTTGAACATCAATCAGTCTCGCACCAACATCTGGTACTAACTTTGACCCTATTGGCGTTTCATGCAGTTGCAAGTGGAAGATTTTCACAGCCCCTTAGTAAGTTTCAAAGCTTCACTCTGATACCACTTGGTTACTTATTTTATCATCTTTCAGACATTATACCATATATTCCTGTTCCCAACTGGCACAGGACTTCGACCTTGGGTCTGTCATTTCATATCTGTCAATCATTACTTTATTTTCTACCCGTTGTCGTTCCTCCTCTCCCCCGCCTGTCTTTCTGCCGACTTTATCTACAACTATCATACCTTCCCCTGCGATCCTGGGCATTTATAGATTCCACACGACTGAGCTTGCTCTTAACTGTTCTGCATTCTTTCCAATTTGGCACACTCTGGTCTGGAGCCCTAGACAGTGGGTCAGTACGGGACATCATTAGCTGAGGTTTATCTGCACGGAGGTTGCACCCAAGAGCCCAAGTATGTCTTACGCCAAACCATCGAATTTACCACCGATCCGAGCGTCCGGGAAGGATATGGATCCTGACTTACTTAAAGAAAGAACATATATGAGGGGTATATATGAAGACTATCATGCTCATCGGTTGGAATTCGAAAATGGAAAGAAAGTGACTGAAGAGAGTATTGCTTCAAATTTTGGTACTGTACAACAAGAAGTGGTGGCAGGCAAACCAATTGATGAAGGAGAAGGGGACATAGATGTACTGCATGAAGGAGATGTGGGAGTTCTTGACGGAGAGCAACTGAAACCAGCTGCTCCTTTGGGCTTGGTAGCAGGTGAAATAGTGCGGGAACTGGGTGGGGAAGGGCAGAAAAAGGTTGAACAGCTGGAAAATGTCGAAGATGCGGCCCTACAGGCGGATGATACAGAGGATATTCCTGAAGATGATGGACCAGGCGAACTGGTATTTTGTACCTGTGAATCTCTCGAAAGATTATAATAGACGAGCTGACTATTATGTTACCGCTATAGGCAGATTCCATATACAAGCCACAGCTTGCGGAGGAACAGCCTGTGGAGAAGCAGGCTGCTGATAAAGCAGAAACTGAAGCAGGGCAGTCCGCCAAAGTGCTAGGGCCTCTACCCACTGAAACATCAGAAATTCGAACTCCACCAAGCGATACTTCACTCGACAAAGTGCCAACGGATGAAATACTAACTACCGAAAGCCGAATTACCAAGGCATCAGCAACTCAGCACACAGTGCTTGGGACTCCACCTATCGAGGGGCCTACTGGGACACAGGAAATGGGCCTTCATCCTGGACGTATGCCAGCTCCAGAGAATTTGTTTAAAATTAGTGAAGCTACCAGACCTATCACTCGGTTCGGCGACTTACTACCAATTGAGCCAAACCCTCGCCCAGTTTCTCCGCCTATACAAAAGGTATTAAATTTATCTTTATATTGTAATCCGGGATGAACGGTAAAGCTCACCTCAAAACACTCTAGGACGGTACACCGATTCAGGAAATGGGTCCTAGAACCGTGGTACAGACTGAGAAACTGGGGAATGAAGTGGCAGGCGAGTCCGCATCGAATGCAAATTTCCCAGTTGGTATGAGCTATCCAGAACTGGCAGCCGCTTCAGCACTCTGTGATTTAAAAGCACTAGGAGAGGAAAGTTATCGGGATTCCAAAGCAGGCACTGAGGCTGATCCGTCTGTAAATGCGCAATATGTAACTATAGAAGAGCCGCCATCGACAGATACACAGACACAACGCTCTACCAGTAAGGGAACCAAAGCGGCTAGGGGAACAGAAAATATTGAGGATATCATTTCGAAAGAGGGTATTTCAAACGGCGGGTCGGCTTCGCTGGAGATGGAAGAGGGCCGGGAGGGGGAGAGAGAGCTCACTATTGATCTTGCCGGTGAGTCTAGGCAACCCTATCGTTTCATGGACCTTATTGACTTTGTGATCAATTGGGAAGAAGAGACCAAATCCAAGGATGACGAATCTACGCAAAAGACGAATGAAACCTATCAGGAGCTCAACATAAAGGGTTTGTCGCTGCTTTCAAGTCATCTCTCGGAGAAGAGGCTGACATAGTGAAAGATCACGAGGCAAGCGCTGGGAAGGGAGGGACAAAATGTAATTCAAAGTTCACCACGGTGAAAATCGCAAAGAAAATAACATTGATGTTTTTTGGTTCTGACTTCTAGTACCTAATGTAGGTGAGAAGGGAGAGGGGGGCAAGTCTCATACTTTAGCAACGGCGCCGACAGAAAAGTACTCCGATTCTTTAGCAGAGTCATCTTCGGAAGATCAATTAACAACACCAACCACGGACGAAGAAAGACAGATGGGACGTCAAAGCACTAATTTCAGCAACTCACATTCCGCGCAAACATCTCAAAGTGGGGAAAGTGTCCAGTCCGCAACGCCTACCAATGGGGTGGGGTCGAGACCAAGTAATGTCCAACTCGTTAACCTCGTGGACGGGAAGCAGCACGTACAAAATGGCCAGCACGCCGACGAGCTTGAGGAGCTCCCTGATAATGAATTAAGAGAGCTAGTGGGCAAATTGGGGCTATACTGGCGGCAGGATCAAGTCTCTGGTTTGACACGAGAACAGCTGATCAGTATGCTCAAGGCGGCGCATGAGGCAGGGGGGGCATCTTGGGCCCAGTTCTGGAGAGCATTGAGCCTATTGCATACATCGAGGCTTCCAAACAACCATGTACTGGTTCGATTGAGTCAGTGGTTTTCTACACCACTGCTGGAATTTCCAGTAGGAGATCATGGTATAGTCCAAGGTCAAACAAGCCGGCCCAAGTACAAGGGTATCCCAATTTCAGTAGTGGAATCACAGCGTCCAGGTCGAGCGATCAACTATTACAATCATGCTTGCCTAATCATCGACCCATGCACGATGAAGAGTGTGGGGGATTGGAAACTAGTAATGATGACTCAAACTTACAACGCTCGTATCAAGGCAGTAGGCTCAGAGCCACGAAACATAACAGAAGATGCACTTCTAGACAGAGATGAACGAAAGCTGGTCCACTTCGCCACCACAGAGGATCTAAGTAATGGGCTCATTACCAGAGTACCAAAGTCAGGTCCTCCTGAGGTGGTCTGGGATGAAAAGCAAGAATCACGACTGGGCTATCTTGGAGACTTTCCGTTTCAGGCCTACTGGGGAGGACCAAGTTATCATCAACGAATCACGCTTGGTATGATTCCAATTGTCGAAGACATTTTCCCTCAACATATACCGGCTCCTTTGGCAAGCGGAAGTGAAATCCGGCTTGTTCTGGGACAAGACTTCATCGAGCATAAGCAATACTACAAGTATGTAGTCGAGCGAGAAACCCAGGACTTGATAATCGATTGGGATTTTCAGGTGTATAGAAACCCTAATGTCAATGTAAATAGAGGCCAACAAACGATGAAGTGTTTCGTCGACGGATTTTATCGTGATGGCGCGGAGTGGGCAGCAATGTATCACGTGACAGGATCGTGGTTTAACGGGATTGTACTACTGACTACGGACAGTTCCAACACGGACAAGCCGGTCTTTATTACTTTGAAGGCACTTTGGAAGGCATTGATGCAGGTGCAAGAGTTAATGATGAGGCTAGTTGGTTTCAAACCGCTGCCACTTCGACTCATCATGTACGTCTTGCAAAGAGATGTCGCCGCCGCGTTTGAGAATAATTGGGCAATGATAAAAAGGTGGGAATCAAAGGGGTGGACTAAGGCAGATGGGCATCCAGTGGTCAACCGAGATTTATGGGAGCAATTGCTATCAGCCATACGACAACTGAAGACACTGCTGAATATTGAAGTGTCGATACAATATGACGCAGCAGATTTAGATCCCCGTGAACTCCAGAAATACAACCTCGGGATCAAGTGCCTAAAAACACTGAAGCAAAATGTGCCATCATACGTTAACTTGCGCAGGCCTGATATAGCCGATTATTTCTTGAAGGCGACTATTAAAAGTAATGCCATGGGGATCGACGTCAAAGGGATCAATTATCGAGGCTCACAATGCGATATTTTGTTGCCTGAGAAACTCCGAGAATTAGCATATTCATTACAAAATGAAGGGTGTATGAAATGTAATAGCGTTCATAAGATATATCTACCTATGGAACAAGGCAGGGGTGCGCGGAAGGAGGACGTATGTCCGCTACTATCACAATTACCGGACCCCATAATCAGTGAATCCAGTGTGTCAAGAGAAACCATTGCGATGTATGACTTGTTGGGACCATATGACGAACTAAACCCAACGAGGCCTTTTGGACATCAACTTTGCTTATGCAACCCAGATTCCCAAGCAACGAAAGAAGCGTTAGCAATCCTGTGTAATACACATGTCATTGTCTATGGGCATCACAACTGGATAGCAATGGATAAAAAGGAGCTTATGCTGTCACTGGCGGAAGCCGATGAGGTGGGCTTGCCTGGGGACCTCGAAATATATGGATCAGATAAATGGATTAACCATCTGAAGAGTAAGCCAGGAGGAGCAGAAGCTTTTGAGGAGTACAAAAAGAACAGTAAAAAGACAGACTCAGGAAAGAAAGCGATAAACAGGAGAATGAAGAAGAAAGCCAAGGCAAACAAAGGTCTTGGAACTGGGCAAACCGAGGAAAGGCCGGATGCAGAGAAGGAGGAGAAGGAACTTTCAACGGATGGAATGCTAACAACTGTGCTCAATGGAGAACGAACTAGAGTGCAGAAGGGTCACGAGGGCCAAGTTATTGAGGAGGACCAGGCTGTTCATAAGGGAGATGTCATTAATGGGCTTATCATGGAAGGGCAATCAGGGGTCATGGAGGGTGGCATGGAGATGATAAGGGGGGGTGAACCGAAAGGAGAGGAAGAGCTACAGCCAGTACAGGTAACAGGAGGGAATATTGTGGACATGGATGGATTGCGGGGTGAAGATTCGGAGAGAGGGGACAATAATGCCAGTAGAACAGCAGAATTTCCAAAGGGAAGCAAAAATCAGCAAAGGAAAGAAAAGGAAGCCAGAAAGGTGGTTGGGAAAGGGAAAAGGGGGGAGAAAGCTCCCGATGGAGGAGCAACAGTGTCTTGTGGCCTGGATGATAATTTTGAAGTGGAAGAAATGGAGAAAGACTCGCAGAAGCACAAGGAATTGGCCACAAATGACTGGAGAACTACTGAAGCAGATGCTGGAGACGCAGAAGATGAGGCGTCAGATGAGGCGTCGGATGAGGTAGTTGCCAACAAATCTACAGGAGTTCTTCAGTTTGGCGATGAGGATGATTTACATTCACAAGTGCGAGTGGTGCCTGTTAATACCGCAGCAAATAATAGCGATAATAGCTCCAGCACGTTGGCCAGTGACAATATATCTGGGATATCGGACCTGGAACTGAACCCTGAAGTTTGTGCAGAGACAAGAGTTGAGGGTGGAGCTCAGACCGATGACATGGGAGGAGTTGGGGAGTGTGTCCCTTCGCTTTTATTGCACGATGCGAACCAAGGGAGCGACAAAAATCAATGGAAACCAGAAGGGAGAAGTTGGGCTGATGATGAAGATGACTCAGAAGCTGAGAGGGCATTTTGGGAACAGCTTTATGCAGATACACGAAAGTTTCTCCCGAACGAGGTACAGGCACAGAGCGCGCTCCAACCAAGGGACCCCACTGCTAACGGAAGGGAGAATGATGTGACTAAGCTATCTGAAGCTGGATCAAGTAGGTTACGAAATCCATGGAGGAGAAACGTTGACATCGGGTATGCCGATGAAACACCGAGAACTCAAGTTCCTATAGCTACCACCCAAAGGGAAATAGAAGAGGCAGCGAGGGAGATGGCATTGAAAGGGACTTTTCCTACCTCGAGGAAAACCTCTGGCATGGTCACACTTGGATATAAGAACCGGAGTAGGACTGCTACAAAGGCTGAAGAAGGGAAACACGATGATGAAGGGGGGTTGGAATCGAAACCTGCGGCGCAAGTGGCGTTGCAAAAGAGGCCAAAAGCTGAGCAAAAGAAGATGAATGAAGGGAACCTAACTACGATCAAGACAGCTTGGGGCATTCCAGAACTTGCTAGGGTAGCTGAGGGTAGTACTGCTAGTGGGGGATTAAAGTTGGGGAAATTCCCTACCCTTGGAAGTGCAGTTGGCAAAGGGGTAGGGAAGGGAAAGGAAGTAGGAGGCCCTATAAACAAGAATGTGGAAATGAAATCAGATTACGGGAGGGAGAGGCTTACATTTGGGGGATTTGCAAAAACGCTACCACAAAGTAAGATGGAGGAAGAGGGGATGGAGAAGAAGGAAGTATACAGACGCGGGGGAGGGTCTACTCAGGGGGGCCGGATTCTGGTCAACACTGCACAGCGAGCTGAGGCGCAGTAGGCAGGGTCTCAGCAGGAGGTGGGGCAGGGTGGGGTCCGGGGGAGGGTTGGAAATTTGGATGGCTGGGAGTTACCGCCAACAGATGGTGAAGCTCGTAATGACTGGTCTATTGTGGGGAGTAAGAAAAAGAGAAAAAGCCAGAGGGAAGGGGGTGGCGATGGAGGAAATGGTGGGGCATATAGGAGAGGGGGATAGGGGAGTTCCGTTCTTTGATTATGTTAATTTTGTTTCCTTTGTTACAGGTGCTAGGGTTGGATTGGGGTTTGGTCTGTAGATCTAGGAGTTGATCGATTCATAGCTACGGGCGTTGTGGCTTATCGGTATTGACCGGGTAGGGAAAGGAATTCAAAATTGGAATTTTGACGTGTGATTCATTGATTGTAGACATGCATGCTCTTGGCATCTATCGTTATAAAGGAGGGCTCTATACTTCATTTCTTTCTAGACACTTTCAGATGCTCGGCTAGAACGACATGTGCAGTTGTTTCAGATGACCGTGCAGGAGAAAATATGTGACGTTACTTGGGCTGTCGCTTTGAATTTCTTGGATGGTCTTGAATTTAGAGGCAAATTACTCTAGATGACACTAGATGTAGCTTTGTGCTTTTATTTCAGATATTATATGTAGGATTGGTTGTACATGTACTGGCCCCAGTGCTGAGAATGCAGTATAATAAAAAGTAGTCAAATATTTATTCTTAAAGACATAAAGATATGAGGAATTGAATATTTAGATTAAATTGTAAGCTTGTATAGGAGATGGACTAGGAATTAAAGGTTGAAATTATAAGAGAGAAGTAAACTATTACTCTAACTAAAAATAAAAAAGAATTAAATTATAAAGATACTAATATACTAGTTGTAATTTATAGTATTTATTAAACTGTTGAATAAACTGTTTTATTTCAATACTTATTATATTTAAGATCTTTATATAATAATATATTAATAGGCTAATAATCTTCTCAATTGAGAGTAAACTTTACTAAAACTACTTAATATCTTAAGTTAGCATATTTACTATTATATAATACTTGTATATAAATTGTTATTAATATAATGGAGGAGTCAGTATTTATAAGATCTTAAAGAATTAGTTACTTTATACTTTTATTGATATGTAGAGACTCGAATATTAACTCCTAAATGCTGATGCTTTATAGCTAATCTAACTAGATAAAAGTAAAATAGCTAAACTTCAAGAGAATAACTATTCGTTTTTCACTGCTTTATACATGATTATATGAGCCTATATTAGAGAACATTCAATATATATTACTTACAAGTATTTGGAGGCATATACTATTGTCAATCCTACCTTGTTGCAGATTATATTTAAATACAAGTTCTCCACATTAAACCCAGTCAAAAAGATTCGAGAAATGGGACCGAGTAATTGGTTCGGTTAATTTTTATTTCTATAAATATGTCCTTTTGGCTATGGTATCAACAACATTCTGAAAGTGGGCAAGCTAGCCTAGGATCTATACCATGTCTATTTTCTCTCATATTGCTTGCAAGATACAAAATTTTCTCAAGAAGAACTTAAGACACTTTATAGGATGATACAAATCATTGAGAAAGAGTTCTAATTTGACAGACATTGAATGAGCCGCCGCCACTTCTCTAAGGGCAGCGCTGGCATTACCTCTGCTATAGCCTATCCATTTTTTTTCCCCAGCGTAGCAGTCCTTCCCTCCCTAATCTCCATATGTAAATATATGAGAGGGAAGGGAGAAACGCAGTTTGGACGGTGAAACTACTAGTTGCTACGTAGAACGAAGCTATGTAGGTGGGCGATACGACACACTAAAGAAAAAGAAAAAGGAGGAAAATAGGGACAACATTAGATCCTCTTTCTTACACTTTATTAACTCGAAGATATATAACGGGTATATAATGTATCTAATGGATGTAATGGCGGAGCTAGTGACAAGGACTATGGACGGGCTCTAAGGAGCACTACTACGACCAGAGACTATGGAGAAAGAACGGGAATGTATTTAGCACGGCTAGAATACAAGACGTTGCGTGAAGATGAAGAGAGGAAGAGGAAGAGACAGGATAAGAGACGGTCTTTTATAGACACTATTTCACCCAATTCCACCTATTGCCACCTATTGCCATCTATTGGTCCCGAGGGTTCAGCCAGCTGTTGCCCTACCTTGTGCACTCCTGTGGTTCCTCCTGCATGCACTCAGCTCACCGCTGCATTCGATCGAACCTATGGGCAGCCGTGACAATGGAAGCATCAGAGTACTACTTTTTTTTTTTCTTTTTTTTTTGAACTCAGTACTCGTGTGCACAACCTTAAGGGTCGCATGACGAGCCACGCCGGAATTCCGGGTGGATTCAGGGTCGGTGAAGTTAATCTGTCCGCCCAGCGCGAGCTATGTACAAAATGATTTGACTAAAAAATAAAAAACAATAATATGCGCAACCTATGTCTTCCCCAGAAAGCTCCATATTGTCTCCCTGATCGTGGCGGTGTTGGTTCGCCGTCGTACGTCGAGGACCGGCACTTTTCAGCGTTGTCTTTTCCCCGCAATAGCGCGCCGACTGTGCTTTTAGCGACCAGCGAGGGGGCGGTAGAGGTAGGCGAAGTACGCCTCCACCGCGTCCCACTCTTCCTTCTTCCAGAGTACTACTAGATCAACAATGAAGCATTGGGTGGGATAAATTTAAGTGGTCTTTAACAAAGGATATGGTAATATCTGTTAGGTAGCGGAAGTGGTACTAGAGAAGCAGCTGGTAATACGCGGAGTGGACAGAAGAGAGCAGAGTGCACTAGGTAGTAGTGAATGATGCGATGCGGTGAAGACTTGCTTATTTTCTTAACCCACGGAAAACAGTGTCCGGAGCAATGTCTATATACACGGATTCAGGGTAAGACAATGTGCAGGGATGTGAATATTCGGCCAATCAAAAAGAAGAGAATTCAGGAATCGCGGGTAGCAGTGGCAACGAGTGTGACTCAACCAGGCATACGTAGGTTTCTTGCGTATGTGCGAGTGACTCAAGTGGCGATACGGAATCAGCTGAATATAGCTAATTCTGCTGAATTTAGTGGCGGCGGCGACTCGGGTGTATTGGATGTGCGTTTTAACAGTCTTTGGGGTCTAGAAATGCTGCTGCATTAACACGCAAGGTTCTATTTCGTTCCTTCATTTTATATTTCCCATCGAAACTGGATCCTAACAAAGAGATCACTTATACATAGCTTACATACTCCGTACCACAACGAGATAATACGCCTACTCTTGACATGAGTGGGAAAGTATGGTTGCCTTTTGAAGTCTCCATTGGTAAAAACAGGAACAAGCAAAAATATTTGAATATCAGTTATTTGAAAAGACTTGAGAAAGAATCTGGAGTGTGCGAGAGGTAATGATATTTAATTCTAAATCTTCAATGATTAGAACGTGTGATTAGTTCCATTGAGGTCAGCCTCAATGAGCTTAAAAGCTTTGTGTGAAGGGGAATCCTCTGCAAGACAAATAGTGACTAGGCTGGTAGTGCTGCCGTTATCCTACGATTGTCTGTCAATTCAAACACATCCACGCTTCAAGGCGAGATAAGACGTATCTTTGAAGAGTGTATGAAGGCAGCCGAAGCCTCCAAGAAGTGAGTGGATAGCTAATGGTATAGAGTGGCTGAAGGTAGGAAGATGGTGGTTATGTAAGTAATGACCTGTGTCGAGCCGCTAATACGCTGTATACCTAGTAAGTGTGCCCCGCTTAACTGAGAGTTGTATTTCAGGGATTAACACATGGCGTATAAGTAATGTGAAGTTTGGCAGAACTCCAGAAGTCCGGCAGAGCACCATACCTCTCGTGCAGTTTCGGTTGCTCAAAATTCGAATTGGAGGAAGATTCCACTACTCTGATTCCGAAGGAGGATAAAGCTGCTGCTCTTCTAGTTCAGCACCTAGAGAAGTATATAAGTGTCCTGTCTTTGCACAAAGCTACCAAGCAAAGCATTATATATCATCTCACATCTTGCTTCGTTGTAGCTCAATTGTTCTTGTTTGTCTATCTTTTTTATACTCACATATTTCTATGGACTCCCATACGCACAATATCATCACGTATCCAAAGAAAGCAGCTTATACTAAACCACTGAAGGTGTCCTAGGGCTTGGCCAACATGATATTCACTGATCCGTAACTCAGGGTTACCTATGAGAACGAACATGATGCACCTGAGTGACGTATGGGCAGGCCTTCCCATCCCTATATAAACTCATTACTTACGGGGCAGGGAGCGGCCCGGGGGATGGACAATCCTGCCAGGCTTAACCTGGGGGCGAGGGCCAGGCAATCGATGCTGGGCTCAAGAGAGTATTCTCAGCCGGCCAGGACGCCGACCAGGCCCCAGCCTGGGGGTCAAGGTCCGTGCAGTCCTGAAACAGTCTGGGGCTGCCCGACCCTTTTTTCTTTAAAAAAAGGAAAAACATATTACTTGTGTGCACAACCTTGAGGGTAGCATGACAAGCCAAGCCTCATTTTTTTTTTTAATTCAATACTCGTATACTAGTAGCAACTTGCTATGGCAAGGTAAGTAAAGCCACATGGGAGTTCTCAAGGTTCAGGTCGACGCAGGCTATGTACAATAAAAGAGAAACAATAGAAGAAAGTAAAGAAAATAAATAAAAATATATAACCTCCCCCCAGGAGACCAAAAAAAAAAAAATTCCTTCTTCTCTCTCCCCGTCTTCCATATTCTATTCTAGCTCTGCTCCGCTCCTGCCTAAGGCTGGCCCGCAAAGATAGGCGGAGAAGGCCTCTACCGCATCCCACTCGCCTTGTTCTCCTCTTACCTTTATCTACAGGGAGTAGTCCAGCTGTTCCCATTCTCTTGAGAGACCGATGAGCTCCTTCCGTTCTTGGTGTGTCAGGTCAATCAAAGGTAATGTGATAGCTATCTTACTTTGGATGGCCACAGTGTGGGCATGCTGGGGTGTCCGGCTTCCCCATGGTGTGGACCCGGAACTGAAGGAGCCCCAATCCGTACGGAGCCAGGTGTAGGCTGAGTGGGCTTGCCAGTGCCCACCCGATCGGCCTGTTCCGTACCCTGGATGGGTACATTGGGGTGTCTGCCTTGTCATGGAGGCTGCTCAGATGCCTGCTTCTGTTGCAATTCGTGGGCTGCCAGTGATATTTCCCAGTGCCGCCTCGAAAGCTGCTCTGGGGGTGGGGCAGGGAGCAGCCCAGGGGTTGGACAATCCTACCAGGCTTAACCTGGGGGGATGTGCTGCCTCGTCATAAGCGAGGGGCTTCAATACGAGTACTGATTTCCCCCCCCCCAAAAAAAAGCTTCTCTGGAGTCAGCTTTTTCATTCACTGGAATCCCGATGTGGCTTTTAACCCAGGATATCACGGTATCGTAATTTTCTTTTCCTGTAGGAGGGTTTTGAGACTCCGTTCAATGTCGCTTCTGAGTGGATGTCCTTTGGCGAGGTTGACAATTGATTGTCTGGCGGCCATGGAGCCTGTCAATAGGAGCACCATGTCACCGTCCTTTGTGGGCCTCCCGGGCCAGGGCGAGCCCAGCTCGCCAACAGTAGCTAATTCCATAGGCAGCGGCCCTTTGTTACCTACTGATTTCTCTGCGATCCTGGCTGAAGAGAGCAGCCACGGTTCGCAGGTTTTGCCTCTTGTGCGGCCTGGAAAACACGCACTCCAGCCCTCGTTCAGGTACGATCCGATCTTGCTGCCCATATGGCGGGAAGAGGAGTAGTAGGCTTCCTATACGATTGTTCTGGTCCCCGAAGGAGAGCCCTTCCTGTCTGGCAGAATGCCGCTTTGATGGGACTTGCCACCAGTGGGGTGGGAGTTCATCGGGAACAGTCATAACAGGGGTCTCTGTTTGGGTATTTTGTTAGAGTTCCACTCCTATAGCCTGGTCTCCCGTGCGGATGGCTCTCGCTGCCCAGCAGGTTGAAGGGTCATCTAGGTTGCCCTCTAGTGGTTTTTCTTAGCTGTAGTCCCGGCTTGACATTCATCAGGCCGTCTAGACTATTAAGGCTCTCTAGACTATCTAGGGCACTGGGCTTTTTTTTTTTTGTAAATCAGTACTCGTATTGAAGCTTCTCGCTTATGACGAGGCAGCGCATTCCCCAGGTTAAGCCTGGAGGAATTATCCAACCACCGGGCCGCTCCCTGCCCCGTATCTACGTACATGACCAGATACTCCCCGGAATGGAATACACCCCCCCCCTTTCCCCTTCCCAACGTCACCCAAGGAAACTAACTCCGCAGCGCCCCCGCCAGCTTCTCGCACCATTCTGGATCTCCCCATATTGCCTCCCAACTCCGCCCCTTCCCATCAGCTACCCCAGTGCAGCCAAGCAGGTGAACCGCGTTCTGGGCTACCCCCTCCTTACACAAACCGCACAAGGGGTCGTCCGCCCTTCCCACCATGTGCAGCCACCAACGCTGTGGCCCGCAGTCAGTGACGATGTACGTGAGCCCCCGCAGCGCCTCCCTGTTCCACCCTGTTCCACCCTGTCTGTTTTGCGGGTCACCCCATGGAGGGCACTGGGCTTATTCAGGTTTTCTGAATAGGCCCAAGCCTCATTTCAGGCTGGCCTGAATAACAAGGCCCGGCTCCGGCCTAACCAGCTCGTTGAGAACACTGAACTGTTGGGCAGATTAACTTGCCCGTCCTTGAATCCATCCGGCCTTCCGGATGGCGAGTCGTGCGACCCTTACCGGTAAGGTTGTCTACACGAGAGTTTTAAAAAAGAAAACAAAAAAAATACTGAACTGTTGGGACGCCTGCGAAGATTGAAGATCAAATTGCCGACTCTGGGGCCAATCGTGACAACTACGATATCGCTATTTGGGAGTGAGGGTATGCTGGGAAGAATAAGGCTTGATTGCAGCGTGGGAATTTTCTGACGAACACATTTTCCCAAAAGCAAGTGCCAAGTACAGAATACCACGGCCTTCAAGAATAATGTATGCTAATTTGACTGCTTCAACTGTGACTGTATCCCTGCTATCAGGCACATGAACAAGGTGCTAAAATACTAGTTCTGGGTTTTGATATGCATCGAAACAGGCTCCTTACATTCTCGCTTGGTAGTTCATGAACAGGCTTGGAGATGTTTACCTATTGGAGCATCAGCTTAATGGAGGGAACTGGTGCGTATCATATTCTTTTTTGGGGGGGGGTGGGGGCGGTTAAATTATCACTCGTATTGAAACATCTCGCTTATGGCGAGGCAGCGCAGGTCGCGCCTGGGAGATTACCCAACCCCCCGGGCCGCTCCCTGCCCCGTATCTACGTACATGACCAGATACCCCCCGAAAAGAAAATATGCGCCAGCTCCCACCTAGGTTTCCTTCCTAAGTGGTATCAAACCCATTACCCTCTTCTATCTTCTGTAGGTAGTTCGCTGGCTTCTTTTGCGCTGGTCCAGGTTGAAGCGACCTGATATACTACTTTCGTAGCTAATGGGTTTGAATGCGCCCTTTGCACCTTAAGCCTCGTCGTCGCTCACTTCAATGTAGACTATGGCTAACCCACCCATCCTGCCGAGTTGCTCTCTCTGCCCTTGCTAATCTCAGTTGCATTTCGAACCGCTCAGGGCCTCCAACAGGACAAAAAGATCAGTGTAACAGTTTGAGACTATCAGAACGCGTAGACCACGAGTTGCTGCTATTGTGGAATTCAGTACTCGTGCGCAACTTAAGGGTCCACACCAGAACTCCAAGGGTCGGTCAAGTTAATCTGACGCTGTTGAACGCCCGCGGTTCGTGCGTAGCCAAATGTAGGCGGACAGGACGTGTTTGTCTATTGACTCCGGACCCTCGTTCCGATCTCTGATCCTTCCTCCTGGCTTTGGCAGCTGCTCTGATTCCTGCTATGGTGGCTGTTTCTTTACTCCCGGCGATGCACCCTAGGGCTGACTCGAATGCCGCCTTCCTATCTGCCTTCTCGTTTCCGGGGATCCCGATGTGGCTTCTGACCCATCCTATTGCCGTGTCTGCATTTGCACGTGCCGCGAGGGCCTTTTTAGATGCTGGACCTGGGGGGGCGCCCTTTGCGAGGTTCCGGAGGACGTGCTTACCTGCCATGGGGTCTGTAAGGATGAGGAGTTTGTCGGAGTGTGAGTTGGGGGCCGCCCTTTGCGAGGTTCCGGAGGACGTGCTTACCTGCCATGGGGTCTGTAAGGATGAGGAGTTTGTCGGAGTGTGAGTTGGGGGCCAACGCTATGCCTTTTCCTACCCCGTCCGCTACCGTGGCCAGCGTGCCTAAATAGGCTCCCTGTTCAGCGCTGTGGGTGACTGCCGCGGCTGCTACTTCCCCATATTTCCTGCCGGTCCCGTCGGTAAATATCGTCCTCCATCCTCTGTCCGCTAGTTTGGAGAGCTCCATGTACCATTGGTTCTTGTCCTGTGACCCGGTGCTATCGGCAGAGATAATCTCTTGTCGTCTAGCGGAGGTGTCTCGGTTCCCGGAGAGTTCTTCTGGTGCTACCTCCGAGAGGTAAAACGCGGAATGGATAGGGCCTGCTAGGTTGACCTGCCCAGTGCCATCGTGTCAGTGGGACTTGCCTGTGGTGATGGCCTCTAGTTCTTTCATGACATTAGCGTCTCTGGTGCTGACTGCCCTAGCTGCCCAGCATGCTATTAGGTCGTCCAGTTTCACTTCCAGGGATTACACTCCTGCTATCTAGGCGAGGTTGTCATGGCTGCTCCTGTGGTATGCTCCGGTGATCTTCCTTAGGACCCTGTATTCCAGTCTCCAGAAGGCGTCGAGGCAAGGGTTGGGTTGTGTGGGTCGGTGCCATATTCTGCCTCCTAAGTGAAGACCGGTCGGATCATACCGGTGTATATTGTCCTGCATGCTCTCCCGCTCATTCCCCGTCACTGACCGAGGCGTTCCATGACTGCTAGGAGATCGGGCTTTGATGTGGGAGGTGAATTACAGGCGGCTGTCTACCGTGATGCCCAAAGTCTTGACTGGCGGAAAATTTTGTTCATCCTTGTGAAATTTAGTCTTGTCTCTTTTAATTTGTCCCATTTGAGCTGTTATTATATCGCTACTTCCTCTAGGAGAGGGTTGACCCTTTTTTTTTTTGGGGGGGGGGGGGGGGGAATCAGTACTCGTATTGAAGCTCTCGCTTATGACGAGGCAGCGCATCCCCTCAGGTTAAGCCTGACGGGATTGTCCTACCACTGGGCCGCTCCCTGCCCCTGTATCTACATACGCATGACTAGATACCCCCGTGAAAGATATTCGCACCCCAACAGAACGCAAAAACAAAAGGAGAATCGTCCCAATCACCCTCTGACCGCTCCCGCCAACCTCTCACACCACTCCAGGTCCTCCTAGATCTGCTCCCACTTCCGCCCCTTCCCATCCGCCACCCCAGGGCAGCTCAACAGGTGTGCCGCGTTCTGAGCCACCCCCTCTTCACACAGCCCGCACCGCGGGTCATCCGCCCTGCCTATTTTATGCAGCCACCAGCGCTGCGGTCCACGATCAGTCACTACATACGTCAACCCACGTAGCGCCTCCCGGTTCCATTTCGTCTGCTTGGAAGGTCGTCCCATGGGGAAGGCCTGTCGGATGCCTGCCGGTGTAACGATGTCAGGTCTTAGCATCCTCTTGCCCACCCATGCCACCTCCTTCGCTTTCCTATCCGCTCAGGGTTGACCCTTTCGACTACCCTGTCATGTCCGTTCCAGTCCACCTTCGTCGGTCCTTCGATAATGATTAGGGGGTTGAGATCGTCGACATAGCTGAAGATGTCCGTCGTCGAAAAGCGGAAGAGCTGCCCATTTCATTTGGACCTGGGTGAGGCGGTAAGAGGTACGGGTGGGCCCTTGTTACGGCTCAAACCTGACCGATGGTAGGGGGCATGTCACGGCCCAAAACCCCATAGGCTCGATCGGGGACGTGAGAGGGCTGGGTGCATGCAGGAAGGACCGCAATGCACAAAGTAGGGTAACGAAGGATTAGCCCTCGGGGCCGATGGGAAGCAACGGGTGGCAAAGGGTTGGGTGGCAACGAGTGGGCACTGGGATGGATATATAAGGCAGACTATTTCCTGTACTCTTCTGTTCTGTCTCTTTTCTTCACGCAGCGTCCTGTATCTTACCCGTGCTAAATACTATTCGTTCCTCCCTGAACCTTTCTCCCTGTCATAGTCTTTGGTCATAGTAGCGCTCCCTGGAGCCCGTCCATAGCCCTTGTCACAGTCCCGCCGTTACAGGCACACGATTTGATAATTTTCATGTGTTATGTCGCAATTGGGAGGCCTGGTCCTACCCCGCTTCCTATATATTCGCTGTTTTGTACATAATTGTTCTTCAGAACGCTAGCGAAGTTTTGTCATGTCTGGAATATTATGAATTTTTGTTTCTCTCTTGCACCCGTACGTACACCAGATAGGCTCGAGTCAGTGATTAAGAGTGATCGAGTGACTTGAATAACTTATGTCGGCCTTGATCGCTGGCTCGCCCCTAAATGGCCTGGCGGTACGACGGGCAGCTACCTCTTTTAGTGGGATGGCGATGTAGATGGCCACAAAACCGATGATAGTAGGCTGCCTTGTGGGGTTCCTTGGTTCATCCTAGCCATTCCTCTTTCTTTCCCGACCCAGAAGACCTTGAACTCTGTTTCCCTGAGGAACCTGTCGATGACGAGGCCCAGGTCTGTGTCTTCCAGAGCTTTCATGATGCCTTCTTTCTTCGCATTGTTGAACGCTAACACGATGTCCTTTCCCTTTCGGCCTTGTAGTCGAAGGTGATATGGTAGCCATCCCCCGAGGGGTGGCCGTAGTGTGGGCAGGCCGGTGAGTCGACCTTCCGGACGAAGTGGAGCCAGTAGTTGTAGGGGCCGCGGTTGGTGCGCAGCCAGGTATAGGCAGACAGGGCGTGTCTGTGCCAGAAGCATCTGTTAACTCCATACCCTGGTTCTGTTTGTTGGTCCTTTCTTCTATGTTTGGCAGCTGCCCTTATTCCTGCTGCTGTTGCCGTCTGAGAGCTTCTGGCGATGCGACTTAAAGCTGACTCATAGGCTGCCTTCCTGTCTGTCTGCCTTTTCGTTGCCCGCGATGCCTGTGTCTTCATACCCAGCCGATGGCCGTCTCCGAGTCCTGATGCGCGCGTCTGTGTACGGTAGGATGTCCTTCAGCTTCTTCTCGATGCTGGTCCAGACCTGGGTGGGGCACCCCTGGTTAGATTGAGGGCCTGCTTCCTTACCATACTGCACGGGCTACCGGATCATCACGGGCAACCGGATCAAATGGCGATTTGGTGGTTTGAGTGCAATCTCCAACCAAATAGGCTCAAATTTTGGGAATGTTTTGTATATATATAGTAGTTTCTTAGATAAATCACACAAGGGCGCATGCATATTACTGCTCAAAATATATGGGAAAAATACGTGATTGCACAGAATAGGGTTGGCCATAGGATCTGTTAATAGAAAGGGGATATGGGGGGTTTGATTGGCAGAAATTATTGCTTCCACTTTATAGTTGAGGTCTACACAAACTAGGGATGACCAATCTCTATGAAACTTTTCTCATCCCCCTGGGTCAGTTGAGGAGGGATGCCGGTGAGCAATTTCTTAGAGTATCTCAACCAAACCAGGCCGAAGTCAAGGGCCCAATAGCTCACAAGAATCTACACAGAAAGCAGAATGTTTTGGGTAACGGAAGCCACCAGTTAACCTTTTCTTGGTTGACATATCCCAAGATTTGTCATTTCTGCCTAATAAGGCTACTACGCCAAGCCACCTCAATTTAGGCTAAATCAGGCTTGTAATAAGTTCAAGGGATTGCCCTCCTTGTGGTGATTCTTTGGAGCCATCGAAAACTTGACACCACCTTCTTTTGGTACACTTAGCTCAATTCTTGCCCCAATCCAGAGTGGGCCCCCACCGAACGACCTGACTCGGGTCTGGTCAGATACCATGACTAGAGTATCTAGATGGCCTCCCTACCTGTATACATCGTTTGGACCCATCGGGCTCTTGACTTCGGCCTGGTTTGGTTGAGATACTCTAAGAAATTGCTCACCGGCATCCCTCCTCAACTGACCCAGGGGGATGAGAAAAGTTTCATAGAGATTGGTCATCCCTAGTTTGTGTAGACCTCAACTATAAAGTGGAAGCAATAATTTCTGCCAATCAAACCCCCCATATCCCCTTTCTATTAACAGATCCTATGGCCAACCCTATTCTGTGCAATCACGTATTTTTCCCATATATTTTGAGCAGTAATATGCATGCGCCCTTGTGTGATTTATCTAAGAAACTACTATATATATACAAAACATTCCCAAAATTTGAGCCTATTTGGTTGGAGATTGCACTCAAACCACCAAATCGCCATTTGATCCAGTTGCCCGTGATGATCCGGTAGCCCGTGCAGTATGGTACCATGGAGTCCGTTAGGGGCAGGAGCTTGTCGGCAATTGAGCTGAGTGCTAGTGTGATTCCCTTCTCTTCTCCGTCCATCACCGTGGCCAAAGTTCATAGGAAGGCTCCTTGTTCTGTGTTGTGGGTGACTGCCTCTCCGTTCTTGCCCCCGGTTCCGTCCGTGAAAGTCAGCGACCAGCCGGCTTCTGCCAGCTTAGATAACTCTGTGTACCTCTTTCTTATCCTGCGATCTGTTGCTGTCTGGAAGGATGATGTCCATGTGGGTAACTTGCGCACAGTGGTGGTCGTCGCGGCCTCCAGGTGAGAGCTCTTCCGGAGCCGCCCCTGTTAGAAAGAAGGCCGCGTGGATGGGACCCGCAAAGTTGAGATTTGGAAGGTCGGTGCCATCGTACTAGTTAGTCTTTCCCTTGGTGGTGGTGTCCAGTTCGCTCGCAGGGCTCTGTAATCTAGTCTCAAGGTGGTTTCCCCCTCGTCTAGCTCGGTGCCAGAGCTCCGCTCCCCAGGTGAAGACCGAGCGGATCATGCTGGTGTACATGGCTCTGCTTGCCTTGCCGCTGATATCGCCGTTGCTGTTAGAGAGCCTCTCCATGACTGCCAGGAGGTACGTTGCCTTAGCTGCGCGAACTGGAGCTGCCTGTCTACCTGTCACGGCCCTAACACCATAGGCTCGACCAGGGGCATAGGAGGGCTGGGTGCATGCAGGAGGAGGTGCAGGAACCCACAGGAGTGCAGAAAGTAGGGCAAGGAATGATAACCCTTGGGCGATAATGGGTGGCAACGGGTGGCGAAGGAATGGATATATAAGGCAGACTATTTCCCGTACTCTTCTGTTCTCTTTCTCTCTTCTTCACGAAACGTCCTGTATCTTAGCCGTGCTAAATACTATTCGTTCCTCCTTGAACCTCTGTCATAGCCTTTGGTCATAGTAGCGCTCCCTGGAGCCCGTCCATAGTCCTTGCCACCGGCCCGCCGTTACACTACTGTGATTCCCGGAGTTTTGATCGGTTTGCCGTGCCTACTTGCTTCCCCAAAGTCTAGGCGTGTCTCTTTTTCCTTGTCCCACTTGAGATAGTGTCTCGTCGCCGCGCCCTCTAGAAGACCATCGACCTGTTTGACTACCTCATCGTGTTGTTTCTTGAGGACTGGACATGCCAACATCAGGAACGAGCTAGAGAGAGTCACCAAGGGGAAGACCAATTGGCATGATGGCACCGACCTCCCCAACCTCGACCTCGCAGGACCCATTCACAGGGCCTTCTTCCTGACAGGAGCTGGACCTGACGAGCTCTCCCTGGGGGATCGGAACGACCACCGGAGCGTACCGATCACACGCCTGGACATCATTCCTGCCGACAGCAAACGATCTCAGGATAAGAAGGAGTGGTACACAGAGCTGTTGGTACTGAAGGATTCTGGCTGCTCGCTGATTTTCACAGACGGAACTGGCGGCAAGAATGGAGAAGTAGCAGCCGCGGCGGTCACGCACAACACGGAACAAGGCGCCTATTTGGGCACTCTGGCCACGGTAACCGACGGGGAGGAGAAAGGGATCACCTTGGCACTCGGCTCGGACGCAGACAAGCTGAGAAGCTCCTATCTGACAGACTCCATAGCAAGCAGGCAAGCCCTCCTCAACCTCGGCAAAGGCGCTACACCCAGATCCGGCATTGAGCGTGAGCTGAAAGACCTCCTGCACAAGCGGGCACATCTGGAGACAGAAATAGGCTGGGTTCGCAGTCACATTGGCATCCCGGGCAACGAAAAGGCAGACAAGAGGGCGGCGTACGAATCAGCTTTGGGCCGCATTGCCGGGAGTCAGCAGGTAGCAACAGCATCGGGTACCAGGACGGCAGCCAAGGCCAGGCGGAAGCACATGCGATCGGAGCCCGGATTCGGAGCTAACAGGTGCCTATGGCACAGGCACGCCCTGTTAGCCTACACCTGGCAAATGCACTAAAAGGGGCCCCCAGAACTACTGGCTCAACTTCATCCGCAAGGTGACACCAGTCCCATCAGTGAAGCCAAATCTCCACCCCTCGTCCAGTACAGAACCAAGTTTGGCTGCCCAAAGGGCCGGGAAATTGGATCTTTGGCTGTCCGTTGGTATGCACGTCAGGTCGGTTAACGGTAGGTTTCCTCTGTGGTCGTCCCGTCTCCAAAGGAGAGCCCTTGCGGTTCTGCCCCTGTAAGGCGGAAGGCTGCATGTTTTGGGCCTGCAAAATTGTCGTCAGCGGTGCCGTCCAGACTACTAGTACTGGTATTCTCTAGCAGCACCATTAGCAAGCTCCACTCTAGTATCCTGACTTTTGCCACCCCGCTATAGACATGATCTGAAGCCGATCAAGCATTATTGCCTGAGCCTGTGGCTACTTTTTTTCCACACTAGAAAAAACTCATTACTCGTCTGTATACACAACCTTAAGGGTCGTATGACAATGAACACGTAGCTAAATAGGTATGTTTTCTTTAGGTATACTATGGACATCTCTGGCTTTCCCCAGTTCAATACAGGTTGACTACCACCTGGGCCGACCAACAATTTATATCTTTATACAGATGCCTAGGCCTTTATGGATGAATAAAATGACATTCGCGACCCGAGCTCGATCTCGAAGAGAAGGAATCACACTGCAGCTTAACACCATTCTAAATATCAAATTCTACGGCCACACTGCCCTTCACATGCAGCATTGAAATACCTGTATGAAGTGATATTATATGCCACCAGACCCTCTATGAACTACGTATAGGCTGTTAAGTTACCGAGGCCTCAGAGAACAGATCAACCACTTCGGAAGGGAACTGCTAGGACGGGTAAATTGAGATGTTGAGTCAGCAGGGGACTACGCTCATTGGAAAAACAGGGGCTGACAGAGTACTCCCATTACAAGCATATCGTACGGACCGGGGCAACTATGCTTGTAACCGATATATCCTCCTATGGAAGAGAAAATAGGTAAGTATGGACCAAAGCTAGTGCGCGGGTAGGAAATGCTGCGGACTAGAATTATGAGTACTATACATGCATGCAAATAGCAAATTGCGGCGGAGTAGATACAACACAAGCCGGGATGAGGAAGAGGGACAAAAATGTCTCTGAATATGCTGGCGCCTCCGTTTATCTCAAGAGTCTCGGTTACAGTTCAAGAATCTCGATACGTTTCTCACGCTTTAGCACATCTTGTTGCTCAGTTATATTGGACGTGGTTCAGCTTGAAGTGGGAAGAGTAGCAACCCTTCAATATTAGATCATGTGGTGAAGTTGCAGGTAACCAGAGAGTTTCTGTGAGGCTATGTTTGGAGGCTGAGTGCAGCCTACGCCGGGCATTTAGTTAATTGCTAGTCTGGTTAATTGCGCTCTTGCACGTTTGTTCCACTTCTGCTGCGGTTATCGATAAGCTTACCTAATTCGGATGCCTTCCCTTTTTGGTTTGGTATGCTACCAAGTTTGCTCTCGTTACAAGATGCATGATGACTAAGCGAGAAAAAAATTAAGAATATTATAATGAAAATATGCTCTTTGGGCCGGTCTCAGCCCGTATCTACGTACATGACTATATACTTGATACACACCTTTAGCCCATACCTAAGGGAAATAGGAAACTACTTAGTTGTCAACCAGGCTAAGGAAACCACAGTTAACCATCCCGGCCGAGTCTCCATCCAGATCTTCGCTGCTTCCACAACCAACCACTCTACACCAGTTCTTGGTAAATCAATACTTGTATGCAAACTATTCTGGCGGGCACCGGCCTCTCTTGAAGATATGCAAATTACCTACTCTACACTACTTCTGATGAGATGGAGGATGACGAGGATGTGCCGTGGGACTCGAGCACAACTATCAGCTATTCACAAAGGACACCGACGATTTTGGAAACCGCCGTCAAGCACGATACGCTACCTACTGTAACCAACTGAACACGCCGTTTGCCACTGCCATAGAAATCCTTTTCAACGTGAGGATATCCCATTTGCCCTAGACGCTGGTCCTAGGCACGCTCTTAATTCCACCGTCCACACAAACTCACCTTTGGCGATGCTATCGAACGTGTTTTATGGCTAAAATCGTGCGCGGAGCTGAGTCTTGATATGTTGAAGTTATGGAAGGCAGGAGAGGAGGTCACCCAGGGAAATACGCTGACCAAATTCACCCGACATTGGCAATGGTGACGTTAACTGGGATCCGAGAGGAAGCTAGGGTACATAGCCTATAGCACCAGAACCAGTATCCCCTTTTTAGGGGCAGTTGATAACCGCCATCACGACACTGGTATAAGCGACCCTGCACCGAAGTAGAAGCTGAGGAATCTCCAGGCCTGAGGAAACATGGAGAGCAATTTTCACAGCTCTTTCGGGTGGAGTCAGCAAGGACGGCTCTTTCTAGCACTTCATGTGAACACAAGCAGCAACCCACCTACCTTCTATCTCATCAACGGCAGGAACACAGACTTCCGAGGTGATGACATGTACGACAACAGAGATTGGAGCCCATACCACAGCACCCTCGATGCTAGCAACACTTAAGAAGGCAACGAAGAAGGAGCTCGACGTGCCAATCTGGGGAAAGGAGGAGGCAGAGGGGGAGGAGTGAGATGCGGTGGAGGCGTACTTCGCCTACCTCTACCGCTCCCTCGCGGGACGTTACGAGGGACCCCATATTCGTCTTTTGCTGCGTTGCTTTTTATTACTTGCTTGCGTTGATCTAATTTTGTACGTAACTTGCCCAGGACGTCAGATTAACCTGACTGTCCCTCGAATCCACCCGGGTTTCCGGTGGCTCATACGACCCTTAAGGTTGGGCATACGAGTACTGAGTTCAAAAAAAAAAAAGAGGCAACGAAGACAGCATTTCGGGAAAAACAGGCAACACAGGAGAAGCAACAACCAAAACTCCAACAAGCACCTCTAGCAGTCCAAAGGACCTGGCATACTCAGACACCCCCGACACGAACACGATCTACACGCGGCCTCAACAAAGTACAAGCCGGTCACATGCGCGAGGAAGACAATGAAAATACCCATATCCTGGAAATAAGATTGTCAGTCCAGGAACATAGATGGATCGGGGAAACTGGTGTCATCACTGGCGCGACATGGTCCGCGACATCGATATCAGTTGTGTCACTCTACGAATGGGGAGAAGGTCCTTCGCCGTCACGTAATACGACTGGGACAGACCAATCAGGAAAAGGAAAGGAAAGGGAGTAGCGGAAGGATGTCTCGTCGGACTCGCTTGATTACACTTGTCATCAGTGTTTCGGCAATCTCCGGTCTCAATGTCTCTTCAAATACCTACGCGTTATATTAGTGCTATAGAGTACACATCTGAGCAGCGTTGACTAATTGATTTGTTTCTTGAATATAATGTTAAACTATTGTGCCAACTCCTGTTGTGTTGCCTTTGGACGTGTTTATGCATGGGATAACAACTGAGGGCGCTCGCTCCTTTTGTTTAAAATAATCTCATTACACATATGCACAATCGTATGACGAAAATTACTCAGGTTTGCAAGTTTAGGTATGTACAGTAACTTAAAAAACAGGGGGGGTTGGCAAAACGTTATGCATGGGCCCTAAGACTATATGCATGCCATTTAAGATGTATGCTATATATAGAGTATATGCAAATTTAAAGGTCTCAGCAATCAAGTTTTTTTTTTTTGGTAAATCAGTACTCGTATTGAAGCTTCTCGCTTATGACGAGGCAGCGCTTCCCCCAGGTTAAGCCTGACGGGAATGTCCAACCGCAGCAATCAAGTTGGTTTGTCAATTAGGGCGGTATTGACAGCTCGGCCGACCGACCGACCTACACTGAGCAGACAGGGCCTTACACCAATTCTGTGAAAATCCATGCTGCAGAAATCTCTGCCACAAGACTGGTGAGCTTGGTGGTAAGTTATTTGATTTATTTTCTTTTTGAACATATTTAGCTACAGCTTTAGACCTCGGATACAAAACAAGCCTCATATAACAATGCGCTACACTCTCCATAGCGAATACAACGACTACAATACGAGCAAGCACGAGGAGCTGTTGAAGAGGATGTTGAATGAGAGACTTATGGTCCCTGGCGTGTATAAAAGGCACAGCGGCGACGTGGGGCATCAGATGGCGGATTTCAAGGAGAGGGAGACAAGCGGTGCACAGTCCTGATACCGCTACACCGGCCGACATTTGACAAACCTTCCCTTTCGTCACAACCCTCGCTACCTAAGCTACTACGAGAGGCCCACCGGCACCCCAACAGCGGAGATCATGGGATCACTCCAAACCTGGGAACAGCTAGACAGACTGTTATAGAAAAGGAGGAAGGAGAGGAAGACGGGTTGGATGTGGTAGAGGTCTTCTTCACCCTTCTCTACCGGTCTCTCGCTCCGGGAGAATCAGGGAGCAGGAGAAGAGCGACAAGAGAGATAGGAAAGAGGCACGAGATGCCTTCGAGCTAAAAAAAAAACACACACAATATTCGCATGTGGTCCCATAAGGGGACGATGACGAGCCAGCCGGAACCCCGACCGCCAGACAAATTCGTTCACAAAAGTGGCTACCTACTACACCACCTACCGCATCCCACTCGTCTTCCTTCCCTTCACCCTTCTTCTATACGGGTCGGCCCAGGTGTGATAAGACCCAATGAGCTCCTTCCGTTGTTGATGATGCCCGGGCAGTCGAAGGTGACATGGGGGGCCGCCTTCGTTTGGGCAACCACGGTGCGGGCATGCTGACTCTGCTCAGCCTAAGAGATGGAGCCAACTGTTGAAGGGGCCTCGGTTTGTACGTGGCCAGGTGTAGGCCGAAAGGCTTGTCGCCCCAGTTGGTCTTGTTGAGCCCGTGGCCGTTTGCGTGCGTTGGGTTTTCCGTCTGGCTTTCGCGGCTGTTCGGATGCCGGCTTCGGTTGCTGTCTGCGGCCCGACCTGCATTGTACATGCGGGGCAGTGTTTGGCGGAGCGCGATAGCGGAGTTTTGACCCAGTTTCCTGTACTCCCTCGTTTTGTAGATAACAGGTAGCGGCCCAGCGGCAGGATAATCTCCGCAGCAACCCGGAGATGCATTCCTTCGACAGAAACTAGAGAGCCTGGATTTGACCAAAAACATCCTACCAAGGCGCCAATGCTAAGCTGGCGAGGGCGGTGAGGGGGTGATCTCTTGCGTTGGTTTTTTCCTTCGTTGTTTAAGTCAGATATTCGAGCCGGGGGTGTATCTGGTCATGTACGTAGATACGGGGCAGGAAGCTGCCCAGTGGTTGGACAATCCCGCCAGGCTTAACCTAGGGGGATGTGCTGCCTCGTCATAAGCGAGAAGTTTCAATACGAATACTGATTTACCAAAAGAAAAAAAAAAGTTGCCAATGTATCCGCCAGGCCTATGACTTTGTTTACTTGTTCCGCAAAGGCTGCCAAGCCCACTATTCCCAGAAGGAAAAGGGAAACTACCCAAAAAGGCCAACCAGACTACAAAAAGGAGAGTTTTTTCTTTTCTTTGTTCAGTCCTATCAGTACTCACATGGCCATGGGAAGGTAAAAAGGAGATGTGATCGCTGATATATATTTTTAACATAAAAAACAAAAAAAATCCCTTCCCTTCAACGGTCTTCTTGCGCTATTTTTAACCCTCTTGTCTTTCTACAACAAGGTAGGTGAAGTACGCTTCACCGCGTCCCACTTGTCCTCCTAGGCCGTTGGTCATGGTGCTTGGTCCACATATACATTGTGTCACATACAGGATACATTGAGCTCTACAGGCCTCTTGAGCGCATGATTCCAGCACGTCACTTTCGGTCAATCTTCTATTCTTTGCCTCAAAACAGTAACGTAAGCGATAGGGATGCGACGCACTACAGGGATGCGACGCACCCTGGTTGCGGCTCTGCGCGGATAGCAACCATATCGCGGCTGTGGGCAAAAGCGGGACAACAACTCACGCAATACAACTGAAGCCGAGGATTCCTGGATGTTAACTACCACGATGACGAGAGAAGAGAAAATTCAGGAGGCAATTAAAGGTATGAAGGAGGGTATATTTCCTTCAGTTCGAAGAGCTACAAAGTTTTTGAGATACCTGAAACCATTCTTAGGCAACGACATAATGGGACTAGAAAGTCAAGAGTAGAGGCGCATGAGGAGCAACAATGGTTGAGTGCAGAGGAAGAAGAGTCAGTAGTTAGATACTGTTCTGTGGTAGACGGTTTGGGATTTCCTTTAACTTATGAGCTATGTAGAGAAATTGGAGAGGATTTATATAGGCAATCTCATGAAGAGGATGGGGTAGAATTTGGGAGCATTGGGTAGGATGCTTTTTTAAAGCGTCACAAGGAGCTCAAAGACAAGATGGGAAAGGGTATTTCTCGTTAGAGGTCAACTGGAAGCAACCCTGAATTGATTTCTAAATTTCTGGAGGAAGTTCATAGAGTAGTTGTTAAAAACAAGATACTCTCTTTAAATATGTGGAATATGGATGAGAAAGGATTTCAAATGGGCCTTGTAGGTCAATGTAGGGTTATTGTTAGGGCAGGAAGAAGGAATTCACAATTTCGAATAGATAGAGAAAGAGCTTGTAATATTAATTGAGACTGTTAATGCTACTGCTGATGTAAATATGGAGTGAGATTTTAATATGAAGTTGTATACTAGGAAGCCAACATATAAGGTAAAGGATTAAAGATGGTTATTAGAGTGTAAAGTTATTACTAGTGCAGATATTGAGCTATTAAAGGCTGCTGATAGAAGGCAGAAAATATAAAGGAAAAGTAGGCAGCTGAAAAGGAAAAATGGAAAAAGAAAACATCCATGATACTTTCAAAGGCTCCATTGACTCTACTATATTCATGACAAAAAACTGTTGAAATTGCATCAACTTCATCAGAGGAATGGTTTAAAATTTAATCTAAATCTAATAGTTCCAATTCTCCAGCTAGTATTTGGTCCAATACTATTATGGTAGCCACTCTCAAGCTAGCTATAAAGCACCAACTCTTTCCAAAACCCTCTACTGGCTTCAGCACACCTTCTCAATCATCCTCCACTATCAAAACCATGTTCTTGCATTCAAGGTGTTGAGGTATATCAGCATATATTACTTTGTACAGATTTTTTGTTTCCTAGGTAATCCCCCTTATATTGTTATCTTACTCTTTCTCTCACCCTAAGCTAATATGCGGGATAGCTTTCCCTATGTATCTAGATCCTTCACTTCAAGTTTCAGGTCAATTGAATAACTCTACGTCCCGCTGCGTTGACTTTTGTGCACCTGGTGCTCCGGTTGGGCACGGTGCGTCGCATCCCTGTAGTGCGTCGCATCCCTGTCGCTTACGTTACGTGGAGGTTTTTTTGCATCCTAATTTTGATTTGAGCATATTCAAAGGAAAATCGGACATTTATATCATTTAATACCTAAGTGCGTAGTGCGTCACATCCCAGTGAAGTAAGTTAAATAATGGAGTAGCCAGCAATGTCCTTGAAGAGTACAGTACAGTATACATCCTTAGCGACAGAGGCAGGAAAAACGTGCCATTTTGGCGCGGAAAACCCCTTCTGAATGTGGAGTTCTCCAAATTACCGTGTCATCTGCTGGAGTGCAGAGAGATCGAAGATGGAAGTGGAATGACAATAGAAGAAACCCAGATTGGTGCAGTGAAGTGATGAATATTCTATTTCAGTAGGGAGGGCAGCACAAGGAGGTAAGACGGGCTCATGTGAGGGATAGGGACTAGCCTAGAGGCAGGATATCCTCTTAGAGAGTGACGAAATCTGATTAACTATGCTATTCCCTCCATCACAAAATTTCCTACATATCCTTCACAGCATGAACATACCTAAGGCATGCCTCTCGTCTCGGTCCCTCCGGTAACTCCATAATCAACATAGTAAAAAATTCCCTCAGTTTCGCCTAGTCGTCTCATCTGCCTTCCCATCCAAAGCTGTCTTATCTGCCTTCTCATTCAAAGCCGCCTGAGTCAAAAGGATACTTTTCAACTCTGCCTTGGTTGTGACCCATCCTGCTTCGTGCAGTTCTCTCCACCACCGCATCTTCTTGTCCGTAATTCTAGCCACTCCCCATGGTTTCCATTCGGACTGCAATGCTTCCCCTGCAGCTGCTTGATTCCGCCAGTGTCTCACTCTATCCTTTAGGCTAGCCTTTGCTTGTGGTACTGAATGCCAAATAACGTCACCGTTGCCAATGCCCAACAGATGCCGGATGAATTTGGTCAGCATTTTTCTTTGGGTATCTTCCGTTCCTTGCTTCCAAATATTCAAACTTTTAAGATCCACTACCGAGCATGATTCAAGCCATCCAACGAGTTCAACAGCATCGCCGATGTTGAATGTGTGGACATTGAAATTAAGAGCGCGCCTAGGGCCAGAGCCTAGTAGTCCTAAAATCAAGGGGATATCTTCACGTTGAAACGGTTCCTTTTGGGGCAGTGGAAAACCTTCAGCGATGGGAGGGAGCGGCGTATTCAGGTAGTTAAGTAGCGTCTCTTGCTTGACAACGGTTCGCAGAAACTGTCGGTGTTCTTTATAGCTGATTGTTGTGCCCGAGTCCCACGGCTCATCATCCTCCGTATCGTCCTCCATATTAGAAGTAGTTTTAGAAGTATTATACGTAGTAGTATCAGGGGTAGTATCAGCAAGAGTATCCGAAGGGCTATCTGAAGTAGTCTTAATGGTGGCCGAAGCCGAAGTCCACCCGCCCGTCTCGGCCCCAGGCTGCGGGGATTGCTTTGACAGTGCGTTGAGCGTGGTGAGAATTTTGGGCTTCGCCTCGTACCAAAGGGAGGTGTGAATCTAGTGAAAACAGTTAGACCTGGAGTCTGCAATGGGGCAAAGGAAGGGTATACCACATACCAGAGCAAGGAGTTCACGGATCTGCGTCTTCCTCACACTCAAGATACGTCTATCCCCATTCTCGAGCGCCACTAGATATTTGTCGCTGTCACCTTTGTCCCCCATGAACAAGACTTCGGACCGTACATCGTCCGGAACCTGTGACTTCCAAACTTTCTTAAGCTCCTCCAGGCGGCGAGTATGGGGAGCCAGGTTGGCGGTATCATTGGTATCATGCCACTGTAGATTTTTGGGCGTAAGCCCGTGCTCTACGCCAGGGGGGAAGGTATGTACTATCCCAGAGCGAGTTGGAGGCACTGTATTGGCAGGAGGAGGGGAGGCCATGGGTCGATTCGGTGTAGCAAGCCTGGGCGTTCTGCGAGCTGGAGCAGAGGTACCATGCCTAGGGTTTTGACTTGGCTTCTTGGAGATGCTGGCTGCTAGTATTGGATCAAAGGGCATCTGAGGCTCTGTAACAGCAGACACTATCTGGAGTCCTTTCGAAGGACTTTGTAGCCGGCATAATCTCTGGCCATGGAGGCGAAACCTCGACGGCAGATGGCGTAAATGTCCTCCCAAGGGCATAGCTGGACGAATAGTTGATCACTCTCAGGTCAGTCGGAGCGTAGGAGATCGTGTCGTTATGTTGGCCTTGGATACTGTTGATTTGGAAAAGGTACGCAGAGGCCAGTATATATGGACGAGAAGCAAACAGTGGCAGTAAGCCAGACTCTGGCTACGAGAGGCTGGTGCCCGCCAGAAAAGTCTGGTACGTTTAATTTGGTTTGTGGTACATTCTAGTCTGGCGGCACGTACGTTCGGTTTGTGTAAGAGCTTCTATGTCCAGCTTAACCTATATCCCACAGTACGGACAAACGAGTAGTCTGGCGGGCACCGCCTCTCATAGAGAACAAACGAGGCATACTCACGACATGAGAACCTTCTGGCTATACAGCAGCCACAAAAACCCGCATATGCACCGTTTCACAAACGAACGGACAGCACCTGCATAGTATGCAGCGGCAGTGAGACAAGTAATGGGCTGCTTACAGTAACTTACGGGTACGGGTAAGTCTCATTGTAGTTCTTTTGAATAGAGCTTTTCTCCTAGTCTGATTTTTTCCAAACCATCACCAATATGAAGCTCAAAACACCCAATCCTCAGCGGGATCTCGAGTTGTGTAATAAGCAGCTTGCACCGCCATCGCTATGCCCATCAGCGTCATGCTGCGTTGGTGATAAGGATGTTCAAACCTCAAGATCTAAAGCTTATACCAGCGCTGAGGATGCAGGCAAAGCTACATAAAAAGGCCCAACATCGTGTAGGTCTTACATGACGAAGTTGTCCTACTTGAAAACCTGAGTCAGTAACGCGTCGACCAATGAGCAAACCAAAAGTAAAGAACTGAGGTATGTATGATACATGCAAACAGATAGATTGAATTGGAAACCCCTACTATATTCGCAATGCAGTCGTAGTCTTGTTGGCTACGAGCGGCTTGTGCCAACCAGACCAATGGAATCATATAGCAAATCATTCTATTCTATTCTAGTACTTGTAGGCCTACCTACTTCGGATTAACCCCAAGAAAATGCAATTAATACAAGAAAACACGCTCTACGAGCGGCTTGTGCCAACCAGACTAAAGAAACCAAGAAATCCGAAAATTGCACATCTATCACCAGGGTATATCTTATGATGTCTGTTTTCGAATCTCTAACATGACTTAGGATATGGAAAGGTTAAGTATGCATATCCGTTCCGTGTAGTCAACTAAGAACCTTTGTAATACCAGGTCTCACGAGTATCTCACCCCCCCATTCTCGCTAGATTACTTGTTGGTAGAATTCTTCGCCTGGACAATAACTAAAAATTCACACCCATCAATCAAGTCTCCCAGCGGCCACTCCCTAAACCTCCGAACCTCCTTTAGGGCTTGTAGAGGTTCCGTGTGGTCTACAAAGAAATTTGTGTCCACGCCACAAATCAGCCCGCTGTTATCAAGCTCACTGAACAGAGATCCAGACAGCTTCGCTGTTCGCAAGTACTCAATCGGGGATGAGGCCAAGATTCCCGAGGCATTGTCGCGGATATAATCTAAATCGAGGTACTTGAATCCATCTTGTGGACTTTTGTTAGACCTAGTGCTATGTCAAAGACAAACTAAATCTAGAGAGGCTCACTTACTTCCAAAAACATTCGCTAGAGTAATACACGCAGCAGCATGCGAGCTAGCAACACCGTAAATGTCATCCTCATCACTCTTCAGCATGTCAAGAAGCCCATATGCAAGCTTACGCTCGCGGAATTCCCGACTGACAACCAACTGAGTTATCCAACAGATGTTTTGGTTCTTGTAGCTCCACCGGCTGCAGATTACGTGACCGGCTAATTTCCCATCTACTGTTACCCGGACGTAGGTTGAACGGGATCCAGCGGGGAGGTATCGTGATTTTAACCACTTCCCAGTGTGGATTCTAACGGGGTTTCCTAAGTAGGATAAAGAATAAGTGATTAACGTCGGGAATCATGAAAAGTAAATGGTAAAGTCACCCTTTTCTGCCCAAGTACCCACCGTCTCTGCGGCCTTTGCTCCCCAAATACCGTAGTTGGAGCTGAAGAGGTCAGCTGCGGCCTGAAGGATGCTGTCGGAGAGCTCTGCTTGCTCAAAAGCCTCGTAAAACCTATTTGTCATTTTGATGGTGCTCCGGGGAGGTCTCCCAGGTGGTCGCTTAATTGGAGATTGATTAGAGAATCCTCTGAACTTGCCGTGGGAATGTCCAGGTGGTTGTTGCTGTTGCTTTTGTTGTTGATCTCGTGGGCGACGAGCGTTTTGCTCCCTTCGGCTGTTGCATGTTTCTTGGGTGTGTCGATATGCCTTGCAATGTGAACAAGAGTTTGTGCTCGAGTCCTTACGTTCTCTCTTTGAAAGAGGTTTCTCGTCGCCGCTGTCTTCGGTTGCCGGCCTCTGCCTCTTCACGCTCTTACTCTCCTTCCTCACTTTATCCTTTTCCGACAACTCCGTCGCTCCAGCCCTCCATCGCGGCTCTTCACCCATGAGCGTGCTCATCATCCTAAGACTAGCACTGGAAGCTGATTCGCTGGGGAGATGGGAGGCTAACACCATACGTGGCCACGTTGTTTTTTAGAAATCGAAACAGGGGTATGAAATTGAGATCACGAAATGCAAGACCTAGGGGAAGGGGGTGGTAGAGATTCATTGACGAAAATATATCGATGGAGCGGAAGCGAAATTTCCCCGTCATTCACCCAAGCTGAGTCATCCATCCCTTTCTTACACGCCCATTCTGAGTCATTCTAGTCCACCCGTTACCTTCTCCCGAGGCAGGACCCTCCCGTGGGTTTATGAGTATTCTTGGCGGCGGCCATCTTTGCTTGGTGGAAAAGCGTCGGGATGTCCTGTGGCGGGCACGTTGGGAAGGAAGATGGGTCTTGTATGAAGTGTTTACCGGTAGATCTAGAACTCCGGAGAGAGCCTACTGTAACTTGGGCTTGATGTGTTGAAGAAGTGTAGTGTACTGGCTTAAGTAGTATGTACGAGTTTCAAGGACCACTGAAGACCAGTCCAAGGACTTGATTGGCAACGAAGTTGTCAATTTTAATTGAAACGAAGTTTGTTTTTAATTCAAGAAGTATATATAGTAGAATCCAACCCCGCTAGCGGAATCTTGGCGCGGGCAGGCCATGCGACTTGAGAGCAGCCACGTGATTGTGTTTATGTGAGCAGTTGAACAGTTTACTCATCCGTTGAACTCTTTGTCTCATACCCTCACCGTTACTAGTCTCATGCCAAGACGGGTATATACACTACGTGCAGAATGCGCGCTTTCGCAGCTTATATGTATGGTATATATTTTAAATCTATCGAGGCGTTGCCACACCAGGACAACTCCGCGTTGGCCTCAGTTACCTTGTATCTCCGATGATATGACTTACACTAAAGTCCTTATCCTCTCCATATACCCAGCTCAATGCCGGGATTCAAATTGACACAGCTGCATCTGCAGCTCTTCAAATCGATCAGCGTACGCACCACGTCTGTTGAATTACAGTAACACCAGTCCTAATCCCCGATATAGTTACGTATACTTTTATCGGGAAGCTCACGACTCGGTGGCACGAGAGCAGCGACTCGGCATGGGTACCTCGCCATGGTTATGCCGTATGCGAGTATTGAATAAAAAAAAAAAAAAAAAAAAAGACTCGGCATGGGTAAAAGAAAAGGTGCGCTTCTTACCCTTCTTACATATTCTAGTACTCCTGCACCCTGTTGTGCATTATGCTCAGCGTCCCAAGCCTCTACGTATATCCAACCCAACCAGACTACCCATTCCATCCCACTCCATCCCATCCCATCTCAGCTCATCCCACTCTATCCCATCTCATCCCATCTGATTCAGGCCCTACCTAGCTATACCACAAACCTACTCCAACCCCACCACAGATTCCGAATCAAAGAAGAATAATACTCCAATAATCCCCCCAGAATATCCCTCCTTCCCCAACTCACCACCCATCCACCCACCAACCAAGCATACCACAACGCCTCCCGACCAACCCGATCCATACTCTCCCCCATGTATAACCCCCCCCTCAGCGGGTCCACATAATACTAATTCCGCCTGTACTACACCATAGCTCAACTAAATAAAACCAAGCATATAAAAAAATTAAAAAATTAAAAAAAAATAAATAAATACACCAAGACCCAAACTTGAAATAACAGCCACTGATCATGGCCCCTTGTATTACCCTGAAAACCCCAGCGGTATTTGTCCTTGTTTGGTGATCACACGCAGCAGCATTCACTAAATTACATGCTACATCTATCCCAGTGGCGTAGTTTTGAATTGTCATGGCCACACCGCTTTTCTCTGCTGCATAAGCTCGCTCGCTTCACACGTATAGCGCCTACATATGTACTGGAGTACTTAATATATAATAATTTACTAATCTACATGGGAGATCTCATGGAACAAGATTAACTGTCGTCCTATTATGAAGTATGTACTATTGAGGGTAATGTCAATGCCCCCTTTTCTTCCTATCCAAACTACGATAAAGCTCCAGCGCCGGATCATAGACAAATCCAGCAATGTCAAATAGACGGCAAATCAACTCAAGTACAAGTACTTAGTAACAAGTAGCAATCAGTATAATTATAAACACTCGAAGGAAAGAAAAAAAGTGCGCGCACACAAGACCAATACAATAACAACATTTATGTTATCCAGCAATATTAAGTATGCTTAGCCCCCTTCGCCCAAGTTCATTCTTTTCACCAACGCCCCCATATGCTGGCTGACTCACCTCTCCTCTCCTCTTCATCACACTTCCAAGTTAATGCGTGCAGCAAACAAACTCAATCAAACTTTCCCGCTGGCGCCCCTCCTCCACCACCAAGCCAGCCCTTCTCGCCTCCTTCCCCCCCAAACCAACCCACCTGACTCTCCCCCCTCCTATGCCCATGCCCCCCAGTCCCAAAAAACTGTCCTCTCCTCCTCATCCTTCCCCTGACCCACAGTGCCAGACTAACCACTCCCCCCCCCAACATCAACCACGTCAAGAATGGATGTCCGCCACCTATCCCCCTGACTCCAACAACCCACCTCTCCAGGCCCTTACTCGTCGTCCGTCCCTTTATCCTCCCATCTCCCAAAAACACCCCAGAGAGCGTCTCCACAATCTCCGATCTCCTAAAGGGGATTTTGTCCCCATCTGCATTCTCATCCCAGACCCATTTCGCATCTTCGTCGTTGATGACTACGCGCTCCCCGTCGACTGTAACATCGACACCATACACCGTCCTCAACCATCTATTCCAAAACACACCATCAACCCAGGCAAACCCGACCTCTCTCTTCGCCTTAGTCTTTATGACCAGATTCTTCGCTTGCTGAAGAGCCCTATCATCCCCCCTATCTTCCGCCTCCTCAATCTTCAGCTCCTTCTTATCCCTCAACTGCTGACGTTCCGCCTTCTCTGCCTGAGCCCTAAGCTCCAACCACTGCCCTGCCGCCTCCTTCAACTCCTTTTTCGCCACTGCAAACTCCATGGGTCGCTCCCGGCTTAATATCCCCAAGACGACCAGCTTCCCATTCATAATTTCGTGCGAGTTGCTAGCTGTCAACTCTGGCACCATGGGCAGCCAGACGCTCCTCATCCAACTCAAGATCTTCTGACTATCCCGCAACTCCCTCGGTGAAAATGCGGTATAATACCCTGGAACTCCATCTCTCACAACAAAAATTCTAGGATATGTCGAGACGGGGAAATCTCCTACCTTGAACCTCTCTGCGATAATCTTGCTGTTTGTCTTGAAAATCGGCGCGTGCCCAATAAGCGGGAGCTTCAATCTATCCAGCGCGGCAAAGTCCTCAGAGGTAGTAGCATCATTGTAGACATAAACGAAAAAAACCTCCTCCTTTGCCTCGACTTCATCTAGCATAGCTACATCCAGCTCCTTAATCTGCGTAGCCTCAGTAGCTTTCGTCGCCCAAGAGACTAAATCTCCCAGGCCTCGGAGACCGTCATATTCCGTCTTTTCCCCGCCCTGGAAAAAAAGAATGGTGGGGTATCCACGAAGGCGAACCTCTCTGCAAAGCCGCTTTTCCTCGTCGCAGTTGACTTCTCCAATGTGGAGCTTTCCCTGCATTTCCCTCGCTAGTCCTGCCCACGCAGGAGCCATAGCCTGGCAATGCTGGCACCACGGAGCGTAAAACTTAATCATCCACGGGTCTTGCGTCGTCTCGACCATCTTGATGAACGAATCCCTAGTAAGCGAATGCGAGATTCCATTCGGATTCGGAGTAGCCGTTGGTACAGACGGTGTAGCAGAAGTAGCACTAGCCCTAGACTTTCCCAACACAACCTCCTTCTCTGGAATCTTCTTATCCTCCACCCTAATTTTCTCCTTTAGAGGATCCTTAACAACCACATCCTCCTTCTTTCCACTGACAGTCTTAATCTTGGCCAATCTCTCCTCAACCCAGTCGCTCATTGAAGGAACATCCCGTAGAGAATCGGTTGGGTATGTCTCGAGGAGTTTCCCGTCTTTGTAAAGGTTCAATGTAGGGTATGCGTCGACCCCCAGCTCGCTCTTTCCGCAGATATCGCCAAAAGCGTCGCAGTTTAGGTCAGCAAAGTGAAAGTTGTAGAGCTCCGTGAATGACGCCGAGGCGGCTTGGGAGCCTGGCGCAGCGTTGGGAGAGGTATTGCTAAGCTTGGGAGTGGACGTTGTATAAATGTCGTGAAGAGCTTTCCAATGTGGAGCCATAGCACGGCAGTGCGGGCATCGTGGGGAATAGTGTTTGACGAACCTACACCGCTATCGTTAAGTATATGGCACCTGCAGAGATTGGGTATTGATAGATACGCACCAATAACCCTTGTTGATCCTCTCAAAGAAATTCATCCCAAGCTCTTCAATCTCCGGAGCTGCCTTTGCACCCACAGCCTTCTCCTTGTCCTCCACCGGAAGTCCCTTATCGTCCATCGGCGGGAGCTCGACGATCCTCCCCAACGCCGCTCCCACCAGGGGGAGAAGGAGCGAGAGGTGCAGGAACCGCATCGTCCCTCACTACGTGAATGTCTCCGTCTATGTATGTAATTCTGCCCTCCCTCCTCGTTGTGTCGTGTGAAGCGTTTCTGTATTCGTAAATCCGTGCGTCAGCTCCTAGATGCCTCCTATTGACTGCCAACTTCGCACTGGAACAATCGTGGAGAGGGTAGAGCGCACGGGAGAGGAGGGTGCCCGCTCTAATTCGATATTCCGGACACAGCAGCAAGGGGCACATGGACATAGGGCATGACAAGGCTTGATAACAGAAAATCTGAAGCCGAGGCGGCAACATACCTTAGGGCTTCTTCCTCCTAGTTATCTGGATGTAACTGAATGCGTGCAAGGGTCACCAACGCATCTGCCGTACCAGAGGAGCTGTGGGTCCTCGGGGGCTGCTGTGCTGCCGTACTACTGTGCTGCGAGATGTGGAGCAGAGTATGCTGAAGGTGAAAGTGGAAGAGCTGCAGGCAGGCAATCTGTTCACTATTCAGAGTAGAGTATCGAACCGCTCACACGACTCCGCTCAGGGGGGCAGATCCAGCAACCGCGAAAACGTGACCCCGACTGGATGCTGACCAACCGCTTACATAACGAGCACCTGATTCGCCAATTGCAACACTCTTAGAGCGACATCCCCCTACTACGAACGCAACGGTGATACAGGCAGCCTCACCCCCGGACAGAGCCCGCGCAGCCGCAAAGAGACAAGAGACACCCCCTCCCCTCGCCCGCAATGCGCCCTACCCTCCGCCTCGCCTCGTACATCGCCCCGTTCTCCCCAACCGGCCTCACCGGGCTCCTCGCCCACCCCGCCCCCCGGCCGACCCTCATCGCAATCTACAACACAACCCTTACCCTACTCGACTCCCTCCCCTCTCACAGCGTCTACCGTACCAGCACAACCACTCTCACAAAGCACCGCCTCGACATCATCAAATCTATCACCCCCCCCTCGTACCAATCCTACGAGCAAACCCACCTCGCCCCCCTCCTCCCTAGCCTCCAAAAACTCGCCTCGGACGCTGGCTGGCCAGAGACAAAGCTGCAAGCGGCCATCGCCGTGGCACAAGTCAAAGCCAAATTCCGAGACCTAACCGCCGCGGTCCCGGAGAACGCAGAGGGGGTTGACATCGAGGGTCTTGAATTCCTAAGCGAAACCATCTCCGAGCAAGAGAAGATTCTCGAGGAGGCAGTCGATCCCTTGGCTGTTCCGTCAAAACCGATTCAAGGTGGGAAGCAGGCTGTGAGTGTGGGAACGGTAGCGGTTCCCCCCATCCCTGCAGAGCCCCAGTTGACAGCGGAACAGGTTGCGGAGTTGGAGGGGAAGCTGGAGGCAGGGTTGATTGAAGAGGTCATCAAGCAGGGGGTAGCGGAAATGAAGCTCGTCAAGGAGATGCTGGAGGCCAAGCCATGGGAGCCTCTGGAGGAGGAGCCGGTGAAGGGCCAGTGGGAGTATTTTGAGAGGAAAGCTCCGGTGCAGAATGCTTGAACAGGAGTAGGGATAGTTTGCGAAGTTGGGAATAGCATTCAGAAGTTTGCCCTTCTCCATATGCAGTGCAAATGCACTGCCTGAAATTTCCTACCAAACAATGTATAGACTCACGAGAAAGACCACCAGTTACTACCTCTATTCCACCAGCCGCCATTTTTTTGTATTTCAATTCCTACTGCTATGATGTTTATTATGTATATTTGACGGCATACGCCGGGGGTGGGGAATAAAAAAACTTAGAATTCCATATAGCGACGATCGTTTAGGGGAATTTCATATGTATCTCGAGTCACTACTTATGTACTTCGTAGAAGTGACATACATAACCATCATCCTCATCAGCAATCAATATGCTATGATAGTACCTATATTAGCTGCCTACTAGGTACTCAAGTATATTCAACCCTCAACTCACACATACACCCACTCGCACTATATTCCACTACTTCTCTTCTCTACCAATCACACATCAAAGAAAATTCAAATACAAAAACAAAAACATAGAAGACTTCATCTTCTTCTATGAAAGCCCAGACAAACGTAGAACCAAACAAGACTAAGCTAAATCATTTTCAAGAATGAAAAGTCTTGATCTCAAGACCATCCATTCAACTAAGAAACAAATATCCCCGCAATCAGTCCACTATCCCCTCCCAGTGCTATTGAAACAATAAACTCGCCGCCATATTCACATCCCCGCCCGTCGCCTGCAACGCCGCGACCGCCTCCCCCCTCGAAAACCCCAAATTCATCAACTGCGCAATATCCTCCTCACTAAATCCCCCCGTTTCGCCTCTTCCCGGCAGTGGGGGCGGTTGCATCTGCGGCCTCGGATTCCCCAACCCCCGCCCAGCGCCCCTTCCCCCGCCATACGGCTGATTCATCACCGGAATCGTCGACGCACTCTGCGGAGGGGGGGGATTAAACGTCGCCGCGGGGGTGCTCCCAATCGGTCCCTGGACCAACGCCCCCGTCCTTCCACCAATTCTTGCCCCCCCGGGGCCCTCTATCGTCGGCTCCCCCAACTCCCTCTCCCACTCCGCCTTCGGGATATCTGCCTCCCCAAGAAACTCCACCTCGCTCCCCCCAATAGCCAGCACGCCACGTTCAAGGTCAATCTTTGCCTGATGCCTCTTGAGCATATCCAACCCAAGTAACAAATCCACATCTTTCCCCTCCATGACTGTGAATGAGCATGCGAGGAATAGATTTCCGATTTTGATCTGCGCGGAGTGGACCCGACCGAGGATTTTAGCGGTGCCGACACCACGGGCGATACCGGAGAAGCGAGAGTCGATGAGACGCATGATATTGCAAGCTTCGGCGCAGCTGGGGGACATGATGGTTGCTTGGGCGCCGGAGTCGACAAAGGCTTTAATAGGGTGGCCGTTGACCTCGACGGGGATGTAGAGCATGATTACTTTGCCGAATGCTGTTTGAGGGGGAGGTGGTTAGTGGGGAGGGGGTTATAAAGAAAGTTTGGGGGGGGGATGTGGAAGTAATTGGTGTACCTTCGGGGTTATGTTCTATCGCACTCTGTAAATTCTCCATAACCTGCTCCTGGCGGATCAACTCCGCAATCCTAGCTTGTGATTCGGGGTTGAATGGGTCTTCGTCGAGACGTGCCTGTATATAATGCTTCCAATTAGCCCCCTGTATGCATCCATACTGTATACTCCGGGGAACGCACAATTTCCAACTGTTTGGCCCTCTCTGCCTCCCTCCTCTGCTGCCCCAGCAACTCAAACACATGCCTAAACCTTGCCGGGTCATTAACTGCAGCAACTAGCTCTGGTTGCGACTGCCTCAACTCGTCCATCAGCCTAGAGTCTCCCAGGACCTGTAAACGAATCATTTCCGAGTCTGGCTCCATTAATCCCGGTGCCATTTGCTGCTGCTGTTGTTGTTGCTGCTGCTGCTGCTGCCCCCTTCCAGCAGCACCTGCACTCTCTGCTGAATTATTCGGAGCAGCTGTCCGCCGTCGCAGACCGGATGAGGAGCTACTAGGTGCATTGTTGGAGGTGTGGTTTGCGTGTGCAACGACCATATCACCGTCTTTGATTCCGGACTCGTTGAGAGTCTTGGAGGCGTCGCCAAGGCGCTTGCCGTTGTGGTAGATTGTCAGCTGGGGGAGAGGGGCGGAGGAGTTGGTGGGGGAGAGATCGGCGAGGATGAGAGCCTTGAGGTCGGCGATGCTCATATCCGGGGGGACGTCGAGCATCATTGTTTGGGGGGAGGAGATGTTTGAGATGGTGATTTGCCTGGGGGAGGGGAGTCAGCCATCGTGTGCGTGTAGTTGGGGGAGAGCAGGCCATAGTTCAATGAGGAGCGGGAGGTGCATCAGAGCGAAAGTATCTGGGAGGACTCACATGGCTGCGGTACGGTGGGTACTGAGACGAATCCCAGTCTGTGCTGCTGGCCTGCTTGTCTCTGCAAATAGCTATTCCAGGCTGTTCTCGATGGCTGCCGTAGAACCTGGTGTTGCTGCAGCGGGTTTGCTCTGGTGTGCGTGTGCTCTGGGGCAGAAATGCTGATAGAGCACCCGCGGTCAGTCTCGTGCCCAGCCAGGCTCCAACCCAGATGTATGTGTAATCTGTAGGTATTTGTCCAGGCCCTATCTGTGTGTCGGTGTCGCCGTGTGTCGAATGCTGCCGCTGCTGCCACTGCCACAGGACCTCCCGTCCTTCTTCGTCCCTTCTTCGTTCCTTCTTGCTAGAACGGTCCTCGGGGCCTTCCGAAGACAGATACTTAGGTATATATGTATATATTCCACAGATAATCCTAACGCCCGTCCAGCGTTCGGCGGTACGTAAAGTGGGGCCGAGAAGCTTACTTATGAGGGGAGGGGTTGGCTACTGACTGACTTACGCCGCGACTTTGCTCCGCTTCACTTCGGTGGGCGCACTTACCTATGGATTACGCCGAACACCACTTCCCCACATGCACCACATACACAGCCAACCCAACCAAGCACAGCTCCTGCGTCGTTGATCTTGGGTTGGTACATATTGTGCATCTGTTGCAGTACATGCAGGATACATACCAAGTACATGCTCTACACCGGCAGCACTTTTATGCGTGCGCCGCAAACAAGACAAGGGTCAAGGGTCCGTAGTAGATCTGAATCTTGCAAAAAGCATGGGGCGCTGGAGGGTGCCGATACCTATCCATGTGTATATATGCGGGCGTGGACGGATGTGGGTAGAAATAGAGCAGATGCAATGGGAGGGGGGCTCAAGGAAAGGAAAAAGAAAAGTGGCGGCGTTAAATTGCGCGCAGCGGTGCGGGACTGCGGCTGATGCCCCCCCCCGATGTGATTTCTGTGTTATGGAATGTGGGGGATGGGAAATCGATAGTAGGCCGTGCTTGTCGATGGGGAACCGAAGATGCTGGGGGAGGTGAGCAAGGAACAATTAGCATCTGGTGATACCTCCTAGATTCAGTACGGAGTACTAAAGTACAGGCAAGTTCATGCCTCCACTGTCTTATATCGACCCATCGCAGCAAGCATCGCATCTCGGTATTCGATAAAACAGGTTTCCAGCCAATGAGGCCTAATTAGTACTTGTAGTATCTTCCCTCTCGATGTTCGGAAGTCTCCGGATTTACTCCTGTCGGCCTCAAGATGGAGTCCTGGGAGCGCCATTCGAATCTCGGAAGGACCGCAACTCAGAAGAGGTGCTTTATGTAGATCACACTGACACTGACACTGACACTGACACTGACACCGACACCGACACCGTTACATTCAAGCCCTGACACCCCCGCCTGAAACCCCCCAGGACAGAGGTACGCCCCGGGTACCCGCAGCTGTTAGCATGACACAACTTTACCGGTACGGCTTGGAGTTGGGAATATGAACAAGAAACCAAAGTACTATTGTGCAGCAGAAATGTGCGGTACCAATGAATATCTTGAGTAGTTGTAGTTGCTTCACCCATGCCGCGGAATATTAATTAAATCACAAACCACAATGACCAAAACGTTAACCAAGCACCAAGCAAGCAGAACAGCAGGAGCAAAATATACAAGCAAAGCAAAACGCCATCGGAATCCACAGGAAAGGAAGAAAGAGCAAATATTCCCAAACCATATCGTAACTTTTTCCAATCCCATCTTCCCCCCTCCCAAATCCAGCAGCCCCTTTCCTGCCTCTCGCACTGCCAGCAAACCCATCCCACAAGCATTCCACCCATATGTGTACCAACCATACTAGTCTCCCTTCAACACCCATCTACCTCCTCTGATTCTTCCCCAAACCCCGCTTCCCCGCCACCAAATACTTCTGCAAACTAACCGTCGTATGCCTATCCCCCTCACCCTGCCTCGCCATCCTATTCATCTTCTTCTGCGCTAACTTCGCCATCCTATCCGCCTTACTCCTAGTCCCCTCATCCTTAATCCCGTCATCCCTTCTATTCACATTACTCGCGCTCCTAGCTCTACTCTTTGCTCTGGCCAGGAGTGACTTCCTATCATCTCCGCCGTCGATGTCCATCATATCCACATCTGCTTCTTCCCTCGGAGCAGTAGACCTTCCCCGAGCTTTTGACTGCGCGCGAGCACGAACAGAGGCCAGGGTTGGGTCCATACCGATATTGTCAAGGTGTTCTTCCATTTCCGATACCGGTCGTCCAGTACCCTTAGTTCTCGGGATGATTGCTCTATTCTTTAACGCCTTCTTCGACCTCGCCGCATTGCGAATAAGCTGGTGCTTTTCCCTTATATACTCCGCTTTCTGACGAATCTCCACCTCCTCATCATCTTCAATCTCCTCCTCGCCATCATAAAACCCGCTCTTCTCTAGGGTTTCTTCCTCGGCTTCTAACTCCTCTAGCTTCCGCTCAATCTCGGGATCAATGAAATCGTAGACGTTCTTCCCGTTGAATACTTCGGGAATCTTGTCCATTTTCCACTCGGGGTTATCGAGGAGATAGTTTTTCTTGAGGTTGACATTGTAGACGGCTGCTCCCCCTTCTTCAGCTTCAATATCCCGCTCGAGTCTTTTGCGCCCAGGGTCCGTTTTGTCGTATTTCGCTCTAGAGAGGGCTGCTTCAGGAATGAATGGCTCGCGCTCGACTCCACCCATTGGACGGGCAACGTGGATCCTAGAGAGGATATTCTCGACCTCTGTACCTGCGGAGCTGGCTTTGCCCATTGCGGCTTTGAGTTTTTGGTCTACTCGCGCGGCGAGGAGACGCTCGCAGGCGGCGTTGCGCACGTCCATGACGCCCTCCTCGGTGTGGCAAGAGAGTTTGAGCATGTCGACTTCGCCGTTCCTGGTGATGGTTGCTAGAAGGTCTTGTTGTTCTTGGGGGAGATCCTCGGGGCGCATAGCATCGATTTTGTTAACGACGAGGAAGACGAGTTTATTTGCGAAAAGAGGCTTAATAGAGTGGTATAGCTTGACCTGAGCTTCGATACTATACCCACACTGTTCCGACAAGTCGACAAAGTAAAGAACCGCAGAGCGGAGATGCGCAATTGCAGTGATGGACTGCATCTCGATAGTGTTCATTTCCTCAAGAGGGTGATCGAGAATCCCGGGGGTGTCGATGGCTTGGAAGCGGAGATACTTGTAGTCAAAGTGTCCGACGTAGAGGGATTTCGTTGTAAATGCGTAGGGCTGGACGTCGACGTCTGCACGAGTGACGGATTTCAGGAAGGAAGATTTGCCGACATTGGGGTAGCCGCAGATGATGAGGGTGCGGGTGTTGGGGTCGATGCTGGGGAGGCGACCAAGATGTTGGCGGACTTGTTCGAGGTAGGCGAGAGGGTCTTTGAGGCGTTTGCAAATTGTAGCCATACTACGTAGAAGAGATATTAGCATATACACCGCTGATAAACAAGGAGGAATCCTGTTACGTACCGCCCCAACGCCGCCCTCTTCAACTGCTTGCACTGAAACAAACTCTGCGCATACTTGATCAATCTCACATAATCCCTACAAACCGTCTCAATCAAATGCTTCGCCGTACTAATCTGGCCCAGGGCGATTTTGAAATGATCCTGATCATACAGCGTATTCAGTAGATCCTTATGGAACGGGTGGAGGTCATTGAGCTTTGGAAATGTCTCCAGGATCTGCCCTAGCTTCTCGCCAAAGGTTTGCTCGGTGAACTTTACTTTGCGGAGGTAGAAGGCACGAATACGGCTGATTTTAAAGCCGGCGCGGATTTGTGTGGGGAGTTTTCGCTGCGTCCGGGAGAGGACGATGTCCAGGAATTCTTGGGAGGTGGGGACGGGGGCGATGGATTTCCACGTCTGTTGGAAGGGGGATGGGAAGGTTAGCATTATGAATAATGTCGATGAAGGGAAGAGACGGACCAGCTGCATCTTGTCCTGCTCTGCACTGAGGTACGGCTATGTGGTTGGTGTTGGGGATGGGGAAGCTCTGGTCGATAGAGCCGTTAGACGTTTCCCGCGAAAAAAATTGTGGGTTTGCCAAGATTTCAACCTCCAGCTCCAGCCACAGCCACAGGTCTGCAGCCACTGATTGGCCGAGCCACAGCCGGTCCTCGTGCAGACGCTTCTCCGTCACAACATCACCAGCGTCGCCAGCATCACCCTATTCACCTTCTCATCACCCTCCTCCCCCGGTCAAGAAGAAAAGAAAAATGGCGAACGGGTACCCTCCCTCCTTTCCATCCTCCAATTCTTGCGCTAGCTCCAACTAACCTTATGCACAGCAACACCATCTTCCTCGGGCTCATTCTCGTCTCCGCGCTCTGCCTCATCGCCTACATCTTCGCTCCCAAAGGCGAAAACCAGACGTACCACCGCCTCCCCCTCCATCCACCCGGCACTCACCGGCCCCCTCCATCCACCCGGCACTCACCGCCCATGTACTCACACGCTAACACCCCTTCCCCAAACAGCGTCTGGCGCTCTAGCATAATCCTCGCCCTCAGCGCAATGTATATAATGTGGGGTACGTGCTGTATCCAGCCTCCACTTCCCCGGAAAAGTGGAAGAATACTAATAGCTGGCTGGGTGCATGGAACGGGATATAGCCCTCACGATCCTCGCACAACTCCACCCCCTCGTCGTACCCCGACGGAACGATCTTCGGCCGGAAAAACACGGAGAGTGGCCTGATTTTATAAAGATGTTCTCATAAGTCACAGACCCGCGCTACCTGCACTCCTCACCACCAGCCTCACTGCATGCAGCATCCCTGGGTCCAGCACCACCACCGCATCAGCGCTCACTCGCGACGAGGGAGGGAATGAAGGGCGGGTGAGAGAAGCATAAAGCCCGCGCCTTGATGATAACATTGCAGTACATTCCTCGCGCCATCTCACTATATTTCCAGTCTATTGTTCGCTTTGTACACTACACACGTCCATATCCATTCAGCATTATTTTAATTTTATTCACTTGCCTTATAGGGAATTATCACTCACAGCACTTGCACGCATGTGACGAACCCCCCATCAACAGGTACTTTGTATCGATCACCACCTCACGGCATACACACCTCTTCTAAACCCCGATCCGCATGAGCTAGGAAGTGCATAAAGTGCATGCAGTTAACTTGTTCTACGTCCACTGTATAAAGTACTTGAGAAGTATGCACGACATTATTTGCCAAGTACTAAGTCGAGAATCAGTACTTAAGTACACATTATGGATATTTGATACGAAAATGATTCTAGATGATCAAGCAATCAATTCGGAATTTCTGCTTCTGCTTCTAATGGATCATGGTTTGTTTTATTCTTCTAATCTTCGTAAGCAAAGCATCCCCGCGTGTATGTCACTTGAAGGATCGTCTCGACTCGCACAAGACCTCCTCGCCTAACCCCCCCAATCCGCTGATCCACGACTCACAAAGGCACCTCTGATACCCCTAGCTCCCAATCCAACCGCTAATCAACATCCTCATCATCGGGATTCACGCATGCCCTCCTACTTCCCATCAACTCCCTCCTCTCAATCTCCACGCCAATCATCTTCTCCACCGCCCCACCACCACCTATACTCCCGCATCTCCTCCCTCCTCCCTCATTCTCCTCCCTCCCCTCATCCTGGCTCCCCACTGCTACTACGCTAGAACTATCCCCCGCAGACCTCCCACCCCCACTCTCACTGCCCATTGTTGCCTTCCCCGTAGAAACACCTGTACCCAACGTTGTCTTCCCCGTCATCCAGCTCTTCTCACTTGCCTCACTCTCCCCTCTACTCCTACTCCTCCCCTGGCCCTGCGAACCTACCTCGTCCGACGCAGCCCTTGTCGGCGTTGATGCTCTCCTCCCTGCAATCTCACACTCCTCTTCATCCTCTTCAATATCACGCCCCTCATTCCCGTTTTCCTCCAAAGTCCCCGCCTCAAACTTGTACACATACGGCCCTGCCCTCCCCATTTTCCTAGCAAGTATGTCCTCCGAGTACTCAGAATACCCCGTCCCCATCGTCGACCCAGACCACTGAGTAGCCAGTGATGGGTTTGGCGTAGCTCCTGGATCCACACTCTGCTGATATGCAGCATCATCTCTGTCTCCTCTGAACGGGAGGAACGGTAAGAAGGTCTCTGTCATCTCCTCTTCCTCCTCCCGAACCAGGTTAGGGCAGGGACAGCTTCCATTGATCCTCTCATGTCGGATAGTAGTGGGAATAGTCGACGCAGGGCGTAAAATCGGTGATGGCGGGAAAGGTGACATCTCAAGTGGAGGGAGGAAAGCCCCCCTCTTAGTTGAAACTGGGACTGTTGAAGTACCGCTTGCAACACTATTACCCAACGCTCCAGCCAGTATAGCTGCAGCATCCAACTCCTCCAGTTTCTTCTCCCCATTATCCTCCGCAATGACTCCATTACTTCCTTTCTCCACAATTGGCTCTTCCTCTTGGACATACTCCATAGTCCCAGCTATCGCACACTTTTCAAAATCCTCAGAAAACTCATAAAACGGTTTCCTCCCCTCTATAACAGGTAGGCTTGCTCTTTCTGTAAGGCCTAGTGCTGGAGACGCAGTCATAGACCTGCTACCACCGCAACTAGGAAACACCGGGTACACGCTATCAAAATTGTTCCTCCGCCTGGCATCTCTTAGATAATCCTTCAACCCTACCATGGCTGAGTCCTTATCCTTCTCATTCGATACAGAAGCTACCAGATCCCTTCTATTCCGTTTAGTGAATGGTTTAGAAAGGAATGCAATAACACTGGCGGTAGTTGAACTCTTTCTTCTCGCAGGCTTCTTCTGTTGATGACCGAATTTATCACTGTAATTGTCTTCGCTAAGCAAGCCATGTGTGTCTAGCTTCGGCAGCTTATATGTTTCCTCTGGACCTCTTGTACTGCTGCTTTGTGCCCTGGGTAATGGTGGAGTAGGTGGTGCTGGAAAGTTCTCGCTCATTTTAAAGAAGGGTGAAATCTCATTCATGTCCTGCGTCAGTAGTGGCCGCGTGAGAATCACCTCCGGTGAAGTAGTTTGTTCAAAAATAACGCCTGACTGCTCCAATTCTGAAGAAGTTGGTGTAGGATCCGTGGTTGAGGGTAATGTGGACATGGCTTCCTCGAAAGACAATGGTGGTCCACCAAGGATGGGTGAATGAAGAGGAGTTGGTACAAGGGTTGCTTCAGTCGGAAGGAAATCTCTATCGAGCCCCTGTATCATCAATGATGGCATTTGCTTGTTTGCAGAAATCTCCCGAGTGCCGCCCTGGGGAAGTGTAGGCGTTATAACACCCGTGTCCACAGAAACTGTGATTTGAGAAGAAGTTGATAGTAACTTTCGTTGTCCAGAACGTTGCGAATACTGTTTTTTGGGCCTTCGGAATAATATCCGCTTGATGGCTCTGCCAAGTTTGTTACCACGCTTATGGGAATTGCCTCGGGATAAAGCACGATTATTGTGCAACATTCTTGATCTCATTGTATTCGGCGAAGCGGAAGAAGACGATGAGGAGTGGGTGTAGCGAGACCTGTGTACCATACGAACCTTCTTCTTTCGAAGGTCACCTTTTGGGTCATCGTCATTGCTGCCATCAGCCTCCTCCTTTACTTGTTGCAATATCAATTCTCCCAGGACCACAGGAGATGGGTAAGGTGTCTTGCGAGAATGAATCGAAAATCCACTGGGGCTTGAGCTTCCTGAACTCTCACCAGCGAGTATTGCAGATGTATCCACATGTGCCTCCGGCTCTTTTGCTGGATCTTTGTGAGGAGTTGGATCAGAGAAAACAACATGCTGCTCTTGGGAGGCAAGGCTCTGAGCATCCCTAATGTCTTTACCAGAACTTTCAAGGAACTCTATTATACCTCCTGGTGAATCCTGTGACGGATACCTTTGCTTTCCCAAGCCACCACTAACAAAATGCAGCACTCTTTCTTGTCCAATAGCTAGGAGGCCTATTATCCCACGCTCCCTCCCATCTATAGGGTGGTTCCGTATCACGGGAGCCATGCCAATCTGCTCCCGAGCAGCCTGCTGCTCTAGACCTAGTCTAGAGCTGTTTACGGAGGATGGGGTATACGAGTGGGTGTAACACTGAAAAGTAGGCGTCCCAAAGACGTAGCCGCATGCTCGGGAGGCAAATGTTTCGGAGGTCTGGATTTGCCCAGCTGTGTTTGGAAGAACTAGTCGTTCATCCTTCGCTGGTGACACACAATCGTGGCTAAGTGTGGGTTCACGGAAATCGAATGGACCAGGAGAAAATTCAGAGGGCATGGAGACTATTAGAGTGCCTCTACCCAGACCTGCCGTGGTGTCCTGCAGGCAGCCGAAGGTCAAGCTATTGGAGCCAGGGTGCTGCAAAAGGATCTGGGACAGTGCTTCGTCAGGGGATTAAAAGCGAAGGGCGGGGATGACAGAAAAGCAGCTCCTACATACATCGGCGGCTGTAGGACGGGGGAGAGGGGGGGTGCAGGAAGTGGACCTCGCTTTCGTAAGATTCCACTAGGGGGCTCTGGCTTCTCTTGTTTGTTCCAGCCGGTGGTTCGCTTTTTTTGCGGTGGCCACCATGCCTTCCCTATAATTCCGATAACAGAAAGGGATACTGTAGGGCACGCGGCGCTGGCGACGAGGCCGGTGCCCGCCAGACCAGACAAGAGCACGTACCCGCGGAGAGCTCCCACTTTGGGGTATCGCGATTATTGCTTCGGGGGAGACGAAACGACATGTTTCGGATATTTCGTTTGCCTACGCCAGCACGAATGGCCATCATCGACAAACAAAGGGGGGCACAGAATACAAACATCATGCCTAATGCGGACGATATGCGGGCATGCCCTGGCCCTTGATTACCTAACGCCATATCTGTACTCCGTACGTAGCACACCCCTCGCAGAACCAGCGCCCAGCGATCCACAGGCTAATCCGGCGCTCACCACAGCTCACCACCTGAGCCTGCAGTGCGGCCGACCCTCTCTTACAATTGCTCCGTGATCCCAACACGACCCCCTCCACGCCACACAACACAACATAACACCCCCCCCCCAAAAAAAAACAACCTGCACGAGAGACGTACTCATACAGTAGAGTAACACTTCCTCCCAAGGTCTTGAGTTTGCCTCATCCTCGGTTTGATGTCGCCTCTGCTCGACTGCACCCTACTTAGTACTATGCTATTCCACATCCGACCTACATGCCCAGAGCTGCTGTGGAGGCGGATGTGAATGCGGCGCGGATTAGGGCTAGGGCGAGCACTACGAGTAGGGTACATCTCCCCCGCGAGAGACTCAGGAGCCGCGTCGAACCTTGCCCGGCAAACCATCGCCAGAAAATAAACGTAACCGGTACATATATTTTTATTCCATTCAGCACATCCTACGTCGCTTATTCTCACACTATAGACTTCCCATTATATTTTGCTCCTATTTTCCCTCCATTAGACCCCGAGACTATAGTCAAAGGACGCGGCCGCGAGGCGAAAAAGTGCTGCATTTTTTAGATCCAGGCTCGATTCGATGCCAGTGCGATATTCATTGAACGCCAAAAGAAATCTTGAAACTTAAGACTTGGGAGTTCAAGCATCGGCCACCCCACCCCCCCCACCACCCCCTTCCTTCTCTCCTAACCATCAGTACAGTACGGTTCTGGCTCACGAAGGAACTGCTATTTCATCATTCAGCACTTTAGGTCCTTTTATCCTCAAGGTCACAGCTTCCCTCCTCCTAAACCCCTCATCATCTACAGGCGATAGCACATATACACACAATGTCGGCACCGACATATTATAAGCTCCCTCGTATCTCGAGGACCCCTTCTCCGCCGAAGGAATACCTCCGCCGGCGTCAAGAAATGGGGGGTGCATCACTGCCACCCATGCCGGAAGACGAAAGCTACCAGACCGACCCACATTCCCCCACAGAAACTCCTGATCCCGAGGTCCTACGGCCGAAAAAGAAGCGCAAGGCAGCCGGCACGCTCAGAGTCAAGCAGAAGGCTAAGAATGGACCGGTGGGCTGGGACAGAATACTTTCGGATGCGGAGGACGACGGGGAAACACTGGAGTCGATCACCGTCAAAGGTGCCGTACTGAACGTCAACTTAAATCCCGCACGGGACCCAGCAATCAAGAACAAGGTGGTTTCACAAAAGATAAGAAGCAGGAGGCAGAGTGTCACTCGAGCATCCACGGCAGGCATTTGTCCAGAGGCTATAGTTGATGTTTGTGGGGCCCTGGAGGCGCAGGGTGGCACGCAGGTAGAAGCAGAGGCACAAGGTTGCCCAACACAGTTGGAAGAACCGGCACCGATGGCGGCTCAGCGGAGCACAAGCAGTCCCGTACCACACACGAGTAAGTTTCCCTGATACCTTTATTTGTTTGTCCTCTTTGCTGATCTTAATGTTAGCATACGCACTCCTAACTCCGGCGCCATCTTCATCGACACCTACCCACACGCCAGTCAAGACGGCAGCAAAAAAGAAAACTGTAAAGTATGTCAGACCATACCACGCACCAGTAGGAGCAACACCACCGTTGGCATTCTGGGCTATATCTACCCCAATAAGCGAAGGGGGTACTGTACCAGAAAACCAGGCTTCTCCTGCAACGCCCCCACCTCAAAAATTGGCAGCGTCTACAGCCACTCTAGATAAACAACTGCAGCAAGAGCAACAGAAGGCTATGGAAATAGACGAATCAGCAGTGCTCCCGTCAAATTCTTCTCACTCTGCCGCTTCCACCGCTGAAAATCAGAATGATACCCAAATATCCCCATCCCCGGAGTCTTCTCACGCTACTGCAGACAGCTCTCCGACGACCAGTGTCTCCCCACCCGCTCAGCCCACAACAGCTAACGAAGCTGAAGGTTCCCCGAGCCCCGTCGACTTTGTGTTTCACATCATTCGCACCGGTGCCGCTACTAATCCCCCCCTTACTGACCGCCCATTCAAGGTTTACGGACGGGATTTTATCAAAAGTGGCCGATGGATGTGGCAGCAGTTAATTACAACTATCAAGGATCGCACACATTTTGACTCATGCCACGATGAGATACTTTTGAACTGGGTAATCCCGCTTCCAAATATTGAGATGCTGAGGGATCAAGGAAAGGAAATGAAACGGATGCTGGAAAACGAAATTATTGTAATCAGGACAACTAGAGAGGGACATTGGCCAGAGTGGGTCTATGAAAGGGTAAAGGAGAGGCGAAGGGTGTGGAAAAGAGAGAGGGAACGGGAAAGACAAGAGAGGGAAAGGCGGGAAGCAGAAGAGAGAGAGAGGCGGGAAGCAGAAGAGAGAGCTGCGAGGGCTGGCAGTCAAGATACTATCGATGCACCAGTGGAAGATCAGAATGAAGTGTTGGGCGATGTTACTGAGACCGAGGAATTAATGAACCCAGCTGTGGAGGCGACCGCACAAGAAGACGCAAACATGCTGGACATCGTGGGGAAAGTTTCAACCCCACTGCTAGCACCATCTAGGAATAATGAGGAAAGCTCAAATACTGAACTTCCACAGGATGTTGACATAGAAGAGATTGTGGCATCCAAAGTGAGGGGCACGCCGGTGAGAAGAGAGATTTGGGACACACCACTTCGGTTGGAAGATGAGGCTGTCGCACCGGAGGTTCCGGAGAGTCAAGAGGTTTTTGATGGTGCTCAATCCCACGTTGAGAAGGCTCCTGATACACCAAGTACGACAGCTGCTCAAGTCTCATTTACTCCTGTTAACAAGCCTCAAGGGCAAGAAGTGGATGTTTCCCTTGGGACTTCGTCGATTCCGACGACTCATACTAGCGCTGTTTCTCCAGGAACGACTGCAGTGATTCCGTTGGCCACCGCGAGTTCTGCACAAAATGTGCTGTCACAAAAGGTCCCAATGGCTACAATACCCGTGTCATCAGTGCCTAATGCAGCCTTGCCACCTGCATCTGTACAGTCACAAACTTCACTTGCAAATGCCATCCCTACCACTAAAATTACACCTCCGCCCCGACCTCCACCGCAATATAGAGGACGACCAATTCCTATGCCTCCTGCGTATAACAGACCTGCAAATATGCCAACCCGCCCATCGCTTGGGGTGGTTCCACCGGTTACAGATGCTCCCATTAGAAATGCCCCTCTCCCGACTCAAACTGCAACCTCACCGACAACTACTCCTGTTGTTCCCAAAGCAGCTATAGCTACTGGGCAGAGAATTTCTGCAGGAGCAACGCCCCAACAGCTTGCGAGTAAACCTACTCCTTTCGCTGCAGCCACTACGACGACCACTGGTACTACTATTACAACTCCCGTTATTGCTAGTAGCTCTAAGCCCAGAGCCGCAAGTGCAGAGTTGCCTCCGGCGATCGCAGCAGCTGCTCAGACCCCTCTCGCAAAGTGGTTGGCGAAGCAGGGAGGACCGACTGTGCTACCAAAGGCTGTACAAAAGGCTGTGAACGATTCTAACTTAAACTCTAGGAGCAAGAAACTTGGAAGAGCTATCAGAAAGTCAATGCCAGCGGCGGTATGTAGGCAGACTGCGTCAAAGGAGCAACAAGCAGCGATTCGGCCACGACCAGGTCAGGCAGTAATGGTGCGACAGGCTCCTATTCCATCTCAGCAGCAAAAACTAATTCCTCAGAATATCACTACTTCTGGGTCTTCTTCTGCATTGTCTTCATGTCCATCCTCCAATGCCTCCGCAGCTTCCTCCACCACTTCCGCTCATCTTATCAAGAGCGTCGCATCAATCCCTGTTAATGTCCCCACTGTTCCACTTACAACTTTTGCGCAGCTAAACCCACTCGCGCAAGTCCATCCTCCAATTAGCTCCACAGCTACATCCTCTATTTCCCCTCCACCGTCCTCTGCTTCGGAAGTCCCCACTCATACAGAAAGCACAATCACCAAGGCTTCTCCTGCAGCCCCAACCACTACTTCAGCCACACAAACACCGCACCGGGCCTCAAACTATTCTGATGAATCCGACTCTGACCTTGACCTCAACCTTGATTTGCACCTTGCGCCTCGTCCTAAGAAGGAAACAAGGGTTCCGAGCTGGGTCAAAAGCAAGACACCTGTGGCTAAGGGAAGATTGTCGCTAACAGGAAAACTAAGTGATTTCGGCTCCCCCACTTCAGTCCCTACAACACCAGCAGCAGCTCGTGCAATGAGGACTTTTGGTGGGATTGGGAGGACAACCTGGGACGGCGAAATGCCAGCATTTGATTTTCCGGAGGTTGTGCAAAAGGAGGAGGTCGTTGTAGATGGGCCTGATTCCATGCACGAAGATGATGACGATATGGATATGGGACTTGATCTTCAGCGCGGAACGAAACGCCCCAGGGATAGCATGTCTACCAATCTCAGCCAGGGAACTAACGGCAAGAGTAAGTCAAACAGTTTCGAATTGATGGGGTTCACGTCGGGGACGATTGGGCAAAATAGGATGACGAGTGGGTATGCGGTTTCTCCAGGGAGTGGCTCGCAGATGCTGGCGATGAAGAATAAGTCAAAGTCAAAGAGGGTTAGGAGAGATGTGGATTGTGAGGATGATGGGGATGATGAAGAGGGGTTTTTGAGTTGGGAGGGGGAGACGAAGGGTAATGAGGGCGGGTTAAATGGGAAAGTTGAGGACGAGGAGGACCTAGATCTGGGGTTTTGAGAGCGCGAATTAGTTATTGAAGTAATGAAGATGGGTGGGGTGGGTTGCTAAGTCAATTGTCGATAGAATTTTTTGGGGGGTCCCTGTTTTCTTGCTTGTGTATGGGCTTTACTTTCGATTCGGTAGGTTTGCTGAATGTCACTGAGTGGTTTTACTGTGCTAAAGCGGATTTCTTTGCTCTTGTTTTCTTTACTGGGCGTGTTGGTGTTTGTACGATAATAGTAAGAAGGGAAGGAAGAGCAGATACGTGGTAGTACATTCATTGCTTGCTTATTTATCTTTTTGGGTCACAATTTCTAAATGATTTCTTTCTCTACTTTCAAGTTATGTATAGTTGCTACATTTTATTTATATTCTATTTTCACGATGGTTTACTGGATTCTTCCCTCTTCCGTGCAGGGTTTCCTCGCCCTGCCCCTGCCCTTTCACCTTACCCTATGTTGGGCGTTATGCTGTAAAACCTGGTGCGTTAGGGTGCAAGCCCTAGTGCGATACCATGCCAAAGTACTATCTTACTAAGCAGGAGGTATGTTAGTTACCCTGAGCTGGATTTGATAGACATTTCATCATCGATGGTACAACCTATAACCTCATCTAGCTATTCCTGCTCATACCTCCCAGTTTTGCTTCACCCATAGCATGTTTGTTGTAGGCATCCCATAAGGCGCTAGAAGTAGAAGTGCGGGATCTCCCTACGAAAGGATGCATTGTGTTGGATACCAAGATACGTAGCAGACCCAACGCCCATTACAAGACGCTTGAATAATCCCAACTGAGAATATACATAGAGCTCTAATTTTGGTCCTAAAATATACCTCCGTACAAATGCTCGGAATAGGTCCTCTGTGGCTCAAGAGCAGACGCCAGTCCAGTGGCGAAAGGATTCCCGTTTGACAAGAATGGGTGTCCTCATGCTTCAACGTCACGCTTCTAGAGTGGTAGGCTCTGTTATTAAGGCCGTACAATTACACAGCTAGTGAATATGATTATCAAGAAGGAATGTTCCAGAGCGGGTAAGGAAAGCAAGTACATTTCGTTGTTCAGAAAGGCCCTATGGAACCTCATTCTGTCTTATCCCGATAGAACGTATACCTTACACCAAAAAACTGGGTTGCTTACTCCACACTGTATGAAAAGGATTATCTCCAGCCAATGCTCTCACCAGCACCACAACCCAACACACATACCATTGTGCACTCATGCAACAGCTGTACAGTCTAGGCCATAGCCGTCAGGCTGCATGTCATAGTGTAATGTTCTAGGACATTAATCTAGCTCTTTGTCGTTATTCCACCAGAAGTGCTACTTCTCGGTGGAGTGTCAAAAAAACAAGCAACGCTAGAAATTCTGCTGATACTCTGATTAAAAAGATTAGACTATGAAGAGGCTCGAAAAAGATAGCTCTAGAACTGGTATTCCCTCAGCTGGAAGCCCCTGAAATGTTGGGAGGGGCATAGATACATGGCGTTGCCATACAAACTTGTATCGGAAAGGTACTTTGCAGCCACTCTACAAACTTCTGGATTTTTCACCGAGGGCATTTTCCATTTCTAGTGTGTTTAAGAAGCATGATCTTCAAGTTCTTGATAGAAACTAAATTCTAGAACTTAGAGCGAACTTATTTCATGGTGTTGATAGTTTCTAGTTATGTTCGCAAAGTCGACATGTTTGGTGTAAAAGCGACGGAGGGCGAAGAATCAATGGCACGGAACTACATAGTATTAACTCAAATCAAATCAGTACCATTTACCTGTCAACAAGCCATAAGCAGTAAAAAATCGCTTAACTTTGGCTAAGTACCACTGGGGGATTTGATGTCTCCATGGGGGGAGAAGGATGAAGGAAACCGTACGTGACAGCCCAAACGAAACCTTGTGCAATCACTTGTAGTTTTGGGGGAATCTATCTTATTACCAACGATCCCTAGTATCCAGCACATTTTCCCTGTTTGAACTCATCATTGGCAAAGAGAACAAATGGGGTTCTATCACTGAACCAAAAGTATGAAAGACACCGGAGATCATTGGCATGAGGAAGAAGAGATATTTTTGGAGGGATCAACTGCATGGAGGAAAGTGTTGTATCACGGTTCAAAGTCTACTGTACTTCTTGACATCCTAATGTAATTTACATATTGAGCAATAACTTTGTTAAAACTATGAGCACCATACATCTATATTCTTCAGGAGGCCGTGCGGTCTAAGAATCCTCCTCTCCACAAATATTCAGAGGGTATCTAATAACAACTTTAGAAGCCAAGCGAAACACAAAAAGCAAATATCAAGCCTGTATCCTACACGAGATAACTCCGCCCTAAGCAATCAACCTCTGCATAGCTCCCCCCCGGACTCCATGGCATCTCTCCCGGTTTATACTTCGCCAGAGGCAAATCATACGGCACTCTAATTCCTACGTGTATCTTGCCCTCCTCCTCATACAACTCTTCCCCGTGGAATAAAGGTTTCATAACTACCTCTTTACCTTCTTCTGCAAACAGCCCCGGGTACATAATCACCCCCGCCTCGTAACTACATATTCTGACCTCTTTCTCGTCGTCTGTCCCGGGGATAACTGGCCCTCTCCCTCTACTTGCTTTCGTAATAGGTGCGCTTCCCCAGGCTTGATTGGAGAGGTTGGCGGAGGTGAGGAGTGCCCAGGAAATAGTTTGGCAGGTGGGCTCATTATATCGGATGTACGTTTTGATGTGTGGGGCTGCTTTTGCTCGTCCTCCCAGACGTAGCGGGGCTGGATCTGTCCTGGAGGATATCGGAGCGAGAGAACCAGACCATCGACAGAGATATGGACGCATATAATCAATTTGCTTCAGATTTGCAGGTGTTGCGGCTTTCATATGCACCGCCCCACCGGAATCATAGCCGTTTATACTTGCACGGATTTCATCTGGTGTAGGGAAAATTATTGAGAATTCTGGTTTTGGAGGAGGTGGTTTGCTTGGTGCAGTGACGGACAGTGCTTTTAGGAAGATAGGCGTAAGCCAAGTGTCCTTGGAGCCCATGGCGAGAGTGGCAATGGAAGAAACCTGGCATATCACTTTCCCCGGGACTGAGGTGGGTAGGGCATGTGTGTTCCGAAGTATACGCTGTAACCCGGGCCACCCAAAATGGGATTCAGAGAGTTTGTATCTCCCAGGCACAGAACCTATAAATGCAGCACGGATATGGGAGAAACTGAATTTTACAAGCTCAGCGGTGAGTTCCCCGGTTCGAGAGGAGCCATAGGCTTCAAGGTAGCGGAGAAGCTCGGATTTGAATTCTGCTCCTATGGGAGGCTCTTTAGTGCCGGGTAAGAGGAGAGGTAACCACCCACTGTCCCAGACACTTTGAGTCATGTTTCCCCAATCAAATGGAATCATGTTGGCTGTATGGATAATTACTCGGGCCATCTCCCTACCCCCGCCTTCTTCTACCGAGAAAAGAAATAACATTTTGCTATGGTGGGTACCGAACGGCTCCGGCATATAGGCAGATACGAGCCTGACATTCCCAGGGTATGGGTGCCCTAGTCGGTCTTGTTCCAAACGTATCCGGGTAGCATCTTCTGTTCGCCAAGAGCCGTGGACGAGATGGATGCGCAGGGTAGAGAGATTTGTATCATAGGGCAGGTTGGAGACTATGAAAGGTAAGGAATGGATGTAATTGAAGCACCAGACTGTAGTGAGTGTGCAGGATGGGGTTGGAGGGGTGAGGAGGCTCTGTAGAGTGATTGTATGGTTAGTTGGAAGGGCAGGAATGTGGGTTAGTCGGAAAGGAATGTGAGTATTCGGTGTTGAGGCATTTTCTGGTGCTTGTGAGGCCTTGGATTGTTCGTTAGGAGGAGGAGTTGTGAGGTCAACTATTGGTGTGCCTGAAGAGGACCCAGGTGTGGCTATGGGAGTACACGACTGGAGGGTAGCTCCATTGGAAGTAGGGGTAGCTCGGCTCGATACAGGGGTAGCTCGTCGAAGGGGAGGTGGGGAAACTTCTTTAGTGAGGGAGGCGAGCGTTCTGCGGCGATGAGCAGTGTCTCGGAGGAAATCTGGGACCGAAGTACTTGAGCTGGGATTGCCGAGGTTGTTTGACCTGCATATCTCGCTCCGGGGTATATCCTCCACGCGTATGTCCCAATCCTCCCTGCTTGTATGTAACTTCCTCCGTTTGATTGAAGGGGAGTCTGGCATTTCAGAGATAACTGCAGGAGGGTACTTAGTATTATGGTCGACCTCTAAGGTGCAGATGACATTTATGTGGTTTGGAAACATGAACGGGTGAAGCTGAACATGAGATGGGATACCTGGAGGTTGGAGTGAGGTTCCAATTTACTCGAAGCGGTACATGAACGCGCCAAGAATTGAGCCTTCCAGAGACACAACCGCAGCCGGTGCCAAAATCGTAAACAGTGTATATACCGCTCATGAATTACAAGTAAAACAATTCAAGTCTCAAGCGATATCAGGTCACGGCTAGCTGGATACGAGACTAGGCTAGATGTGCAAGGCAGGATATATCTCGGTGTCTAGATATATATTCCCAGCATTAGCTATAAGACCTGTCGATCTAGTAGTTGCTGTATATCGCGCTGACCGCAGAACTCAATTCTCAGGCCGTGTAGGCAGATTACCTCAATCACAAGCAGAGTCGAATTCTTCGAGAGAGGGTTATACGGGTTTGCATATCCATCTTGGAATGTTGTCCATTTGGACACACATAAATCATTATATGCGGAAAACTGACTAAGAGGACAGGCTTTGACCCATTGTATTCATCATTTAGGAGGCTTATCTTGACCTACTGAAGCTCAACCTAAACCAGAACCCCGAGCGGAGGCTTCTAAGAGGCATCTTCCGGAGCCCATAATCATTCCATGAGATATAGGGATTACATGAGGACTTTCTCGAGGTTGAGGTTACCCGTTACTAGATCTGATTTATACCGGCTGCTACTTGAATGATACCGGAGTATGTCTGCTTCCTCGAGGTTTTTTGAATAAAGACTACAGGTTGTACTATTGCTTCAACAACATATCAGTTCATGTCTCGAAATGCCAGTTGACAAATCGAGAAGTGCACGAAGGCGGCGTCCTAAAGAGATGGTTCAAGAGTGGTGGTGATCTCACTGGTTATGCAATATGGGAAGATTATCATTGCATAAACCTTAACCAAATGAAAAATCCAGTGAATTATCCCTTATGGGTGGAACCATCTCAGCAAACCATCCATATGGCAAATTAAGTACGCCCAATGAGCTTCGGCTAAGAAACTGACTATAGCCGTGGTGGAGCACTACAGTGGAAGGTATGAGGAGAATACGTTCCAAAAAGCAACTGCAGAATTGAATTTCAGATAATGCGGAAGTGAGCTTCTCCCCATGCGTAAGGGCAGTCGAGTGTTCCTGACAAGTGCAGACCCCATGCAGCCAATGCTGGCATTCGCTCCCATTGTTGTTGTGCAATGGCGCTCACGATATTTTTTACTCTAAGCCGCGTCTTAGTAGCCTTAATCTAATCAAGCATCATTTACAGTCGGGTTCTTGCAGATTGACCTACCGGCATGCAGACAGGTCATGCCATTGAAAGATCCTGTTCAATACCTCTGGCATATTCTTTGTCACCTACTATGCATGGAGCAGATACATCAATTATTGATAGCCTCACAATTCATGTTAGAAATGTGATGAGATCAAAGATGATTTCGGGAGCTTCGAGGCAGTGCCGTACTCGTATGTCCATCTATTGTGTCTAGAAGTTACGATATGGAATATTGACATTCGGTTAGGCTTAATGGATATTCTGGTCGGCCGGTTCTATCCCTATAACTCCTACAACTCTTATGGAGTTTTTTTCGTGTTAGGATCAGAAAGGCTCGTCCGGTAGCCGCGCACCCCCGTCAGTTACAATAATAGGTAGCAGTGCTAGGCGTGGTACCCCACTTGTCAGCTAGGAAGGTTAATTCAGCATCCACAAACTATCTGCCAGCGGGGGAAAGCCTCAAGCATGAGAAAACCGCCACTTTCCGCCTGGCAGAGGTGATTACCTTTTATGCGGTGTGAACTCAACCGAGTTTCTTCATCACTCAACAATAATTCTGCATGCCGGACAGACTACCAAAATCCGAAATTAATCCGATATATTAATCCGCCATAACTCCCCAGAAGCGGGGTCTGACCTCGTTCATATTATTATTCCGCCTCGGAGAACGATATACCGCCCTTGTCTGCAACTAAACAAGGCACATGTATTTAGATGCAATTTGCTGAAACAGTCTCTGAAAAGCTTATCGAATATGATGCATGAGGCACTGGGATGTGTGGATATACCAGATTGGCATGCATATCTATCAGCCATTAATACATGGCAATAGATTTCGACCTTTTATTTGAAAGTGGATTCATGCATGTCAAATCTAACCAACATATGCGAGGTATGTGAGGTTTTTTATTGCCCGTCCCGTAGCGAGTATCCACTTCCAGCTGTTCTTCCCAGACGTCGTCGAGAGAAATTATGCTTGCCTCCACAAAGATATCGTGTTTAGGCTGTCAGCACGGTGTGGAGCCTGATCGAATCCTCTCATGAACTTATCCTCAGCATAAGGTCTCAAGATGTCCTTGTGATTAACTACCGTTATGATATCTATCACCTCCCGTTTGGTGAGAACAAACACTATCAAGTTCTATCAATCTACGCTTGAAAGAAGCAACTAGTACCTCTAGCTGGCTGATTATGGAGAACTTCAACAGGGCCTGTCAGAATAAGTCTCGTTCTTTCGGATATTTTCCATGGTATAACGACAGCCAGTTTCAGTCTAGTACATGGGAAGAGCACACCGGGGCTGCCACAGAGTAGTCAGATTTCCTGCAGAATCATAGAATTTGTATGAAATCCGAAGTTTCTACTCACGGGTGTGTATCATTGAAGGGCAATTTTCACCTCGCATTTTTCCAGCATCAGGTCAACATCAGGTCATCTGAAGTGGGTCAGAATATGCACCATTGTGGGTATCTTTCGGGTCAATCATTTCACTATCGTGAATAAGAGATGATTGGTTGGCTATCGGATCATATTACAGAGAGCGAATTGTTACTGTTCAGGAAAAAAGCAGGACAAGTTTCTCATAGAGCATAAGGAATCTTTCCACTATATATAGAGGCCTCTCTGCCCCATGACGATCCTTCTTACCATCCCTTCCATCCTACCTGCACTCATACGCACAACGGCAGTTTCGACAACCCACTTTACAACAATCGTCTAAAGCTCTGTGATTACCCTCATCATTTCAACCATACGCAGCACAATGAAGCCCTTTACAGCCCTCATTGCTCTCACTGCTGCTGCTATGGCAGGTATCCCAAGCATGGCTGGCGCCAGTACGGCTAGTGCATCTGAAACAAAGGAGTTCAGAGGGCTTCAATTTTCGGACTCACCAGAATTTCCGGAAAGCCAGTGTGGCACCGCCGTAGAATTTGACATTCCACGTTCCTCACTTGAAAAACGTCAAACACTTGTTGGACCTCCTGATTATTGGTGCTGTGACGTGAGTACTCCTTCACCATATGATCAAAAGCCCTAGCTAATATCTGTCTATAGGGTTACACCGGCGAGTACCATTCCGGAGTTGGTAAACGTGTTTGCTGCCCCATTTCTTCAGAGTGCTGTAATGTTGCCTCTAGTTCAGTCTGGCTGTAGGTATTTACAAACTATCCGTGCTTATAATATGCCGAATAATTCTGACAACTCATGTCAATAAATAGCCAGCCAGAATATATTAAATCCTTGATGCCCGTCGGTGGTGATGAAACCACCTATCTCAAGTCTGGCCAGAATTGTGGTGGCTCATTATGCCAACAGTGCAAGCTTCTGCCAATCGTAAGTTTTGCCTTGATTGCTCAGTTTGTAGCCACCCCTAACAGCGTGAGCAGGTCCCCAACTACCCCGGGTGGCAGTCTCTCAGGAGGTCTGGATGTTAAAGCTGGCAACTTTCCTGTGTCTCTCTGCAGCACGTTGGATTGGTCTCTGAAAATGGGTTTTCCCTTTTGTTCCTTTATATATTGCTTTTTATTGTCTCAAAGGAGGGTATTATCTATCACTACATACATCAAAGTCTCGTCAGTAGTGCTACGACACCATCCATGTGGTCGGCTTTGTTCATCTTTCAAAATATGTGTTGGATAGCTTTTACGATTGGCTTGCAAGGGAATCAAATAGGAATTTATCATCAAAGCCATGAATTTATTACCAGCATGGTGTGCCTCACACAACACAACACATGTAAAACACGGTCCAATGCACAAGGCATTCTTAGCATTTCTGGTTTGACAGTTCATCTGCGTTACCATGCGGCGGAGGCCGAGTGCATGACACCCCTAATTAGACTTTGGAGAGGTACATATAGGATGTATGAACTGTTGTGTATTGGAGTTTATTTATACTCGCACGCCTCTATGTCTGGTTAAACATCGCTATGCGATAGTACAGTACATTGGGCTAAAATTAATCTCTTTGGGTATGCGCACCTGGTGCTGACTAGGTTTTGACCGAATCACACCATTATTGAGGTGACTTCATTGGACTACCATGGGGAACAATTTTGTGAAATCTGGTAAGGAACCGCATTGTGGTTTCGTCCGTGCCTAGATATTGTATCACATAGTGACCTATGTGGTAAAGCTTTGCACCTCTAGTATCAAATATGTCTTGGCACCAAATCAACGTTCAGAGACTGGAAGCGAGGCTAGCACCGACCTATCCGCATAGATCTCTGCAGTTGAACCTGAGAAACAAGGGAAGGAAAAAAAAAAATTAATTCTCGAAATGCATCAGCGGGGAATCGAACCCCGGTCGAATCGATGGCAACGATTCATCATACCACTGGACCACTGATGCAATTATAATTAATATTTTCCCTTGTTTATACAACTCGGAATTAGTCAATACAGGCTGCAGAATGGAAAAGTCAGGGAACGGGAAAAATGAGATACCGGGAACACTAGTGAATAAGACTTCTTGTCTGTATCTTTGCTCTTTCCTTTTTGTGGTAGGGCCATTACTAGTTGTGGGCAGATTAGCGTCCTTGACTCGGATTTTGGGAGTTTGATTCAGATACAGACAAGAAGTCTTATTCACCAGTGTTCCCGGTAGTATATTAGTTTGAAGATGCTGTAACTTCAGTGCATAGGCAGTTCAATGCTCATGCAAAAATAGAGTTGATGTCAAGCTTGCTTGATGGCACAAATTGGCAAGTCAAATGATTATAGCCAATTTATACCTCGTCTGTACGGGAATCAATGCCAGGTTTCATGAGATAGAGCCAGGGCGTGAAAGGTTAGTCTGGCTGGCACAAGCGCTCGTAGGTTAATATAGAGAGATTGACCGTTTATGCAAAATCATGTATACGTAACGGTGAGCTCATGGCACCTACAGTCGTTAGTTTACATGCCTAAATGAGCGCCACTAGATAGTTCTTTTACTTACAGAGCGGGGTTGTAGTCGTATATTAGCCTCAGGTGTACCAGGAATTACAGGCGCATGACCAATTTAGGGAAAGTCATATCTTTAGTAATATTGAGAGTAAGATCATCCTGAATGTGGAGATCTACCATGGTGTCATCCCATGTTCTGATGATGATGAAGCATGTGACAGCTCAGATAACCCTTCTCGTGAGAAATTATTGTCATCGTAGGCCCTAAGATATGTCCAACCTCAAATCCAGGCGACCGGGTATAACTCACTCTCCATACTGCAGCTCCGCGGAATCACTTGATCAAATCCCGCCAGCTGGGATCAGTATCAAGGTTAGATGGCGAGGCCAGATTAAGGTATCTAGGAAATATGCAAGATATGCATGAGGGAAATGGGGCAGCAAAAACATAAGTTGAGATTGAGGTTGAGCCACAAGGCACACGGTACTTGCGAAACTAAGGAGTTATTGTTGCCTAGTCTGGCTGCACAAGCCCCTCCGTAGAATGCTGCCCGCATGTGCTATTATTAGGTGCAATTCGGGGAGGTTTTGGTTATTATTTTGTATCCACAATTCCTTCGTGCTTCCCTTGATAATTGTTGCCTCAGCGCCACTAACGGGAGCATAGGCACCCGGGGCAAGGTATCTTTCTATTCCGATAATACTGCTACTCTGGGCATAAACACAAACGCTTTTGGCGACGCCGACCTCCTGCACATCATGTGCTGGAGCACTCCGAGCCTCCAGAGAGCTTTGCATTCTATTTCCTCTTGGCCACTGGCTCCGAATTATACTGCTAGACTAGATGCCAGCTCACATCCGAAACGCTTTCCCACCAGAATGGTTGCACCATCTTCAACTTTAGCCTCAGCTCTTGGCCAATCTACATCCACAAATGCATATGGCAATCAAAACTACCCTCTTCATACCCCTATTTTGCGTGTTATGTCTCGCTTTCTTGCGTGACATTCTTCCCTGCTCTATGGAGAGAGAAGGAGTGTGATTTACAATTTATCAAACTTATTGTTGCAATACCTTTGCCAACATATTATACTCCTTGCCCGGGGCTGGTGCCAGTAACTCAACCTCGAGCTCGTCCAGAGTCTCCGGCGATGCTCAACGCAATTCAACATACCCAATAAGTTTCCCATCCAACCGGCAAAAGCCTGGTTGATCGACAGGCCAAGCACGAAAGCCAAGAACGAGATGCCGGTGGCAGCAAAGGAGGAGCAGATAGTGAAAAGAAAAGGAGAAGAAGACCCTCGAGATAAAAAAGAAAGAGCAAGGTATTGCGGGGATAGCAACTCAAGCGATAGCGGATCAGGACTGGAGTGATGCAGAGTGGAGAATGGAAAAAGCACGATAATGGAGAAACGGGGAAATGTGGGACCATGACGTGGATAAGGAGTGTTTGAGGATACATGTGCTCGGGATAAAATGCAGCTCGCGGAGATACAGGGTTTCAACTGTAATTGATATTTGGCGGTGAAGAAGGGGATGGTGGGGAGGCAGCATTGGGAGGGGAAGGGCAGCTGGGGGAGATGTCGGTACACGGGCGATATATTATTTTGTTACATATTTGCCAATGAATAGTAGGCGTTGGCTGTGGCAGCATTTCAGTCCCATGATAATTGCTTCAATTTACATCGCTCCCCATAGCGTAAAACCAGGGGTGGCGCATTAACGTTTATCATTTTCCTCCTGTTTTCTTCGCCATCCAGTTCTCCACTTTCGCTGCTCCTAATTGTGCAGTTTCATACAGAAACTTGGTTCTGATATCTGCTATGGTTCTTAGAGGGTAGCATCTGACTGATGGATGACCTGTTCCTTGCCCTAGCTAGGTTGTAGAAGCTCGGGAGGTATGTGGAGAGTGCGCAGGGGGATATCCCCGATGTGAGTACACTCTCAGAGAATGCCTACAAGATAAGCGACTGGTCAAGGATCAGGCCTCCGCGAATTTTATCTACATTGCAGGAATGGAATAAAGGGCGAACTCCACATAAGGTGCCTAGGCCATAGTCCGAACCTTTTACAGACTGCAAATTGGAGGTCCGGTTGGGTAGTGGCGGGATGCAGCGGAACCAGTATTCCAAATATATTCCAAATAGTGCATGCATGGAATTGCCCAGTCGTCGCAACTTGCCGAAACAGGCTAGGTATGCGGCCTCAAGCGTCTATTCTGGTTTCAAGCGTCATCCTGTCCCACTGTCTAGATCTGCTCGACTGAAGTATATAAACCCCAGCTTCATCACCACAATTAGACCTCAGAAAGCTCTATCAGCGACATAATAGAAGGCCAATTCCTCCTACTTTATACAAACTCGAAAGCAAGATGACTATCACAGTCAGAGACAAGCTACCATCTGCCCCAGCCTCTCTTACGGAGACGGCCCCAAATAAGACTGTTGAGCTCCCTAATAAGGGAAAGATTGTAATTGTTGGTGTACCAGGTGCCTTCACGCGTAAGTAGCGAATTATTCTTTCTGTCATGTTATTGCTCTTCAAGGGCAATTGAGAACTGGAGTTGCCTCGGTTCGGATGTGACCTTCAGCGCCACCCCTCCAGATCAATTGTACCATTTCAAATCTCATATTCCGCTCGGTCAAGAACTCAACTACATGTTCAATTGCCCCTACATCCTTATTTCCACCGCACAGGACTGCTGTCCGTCAAGGAACTTGGCTAATATACTCTTCTCCAGCACCATGCTCCGACCACGTCCCCACCTACATTAGTGCCTACGATGATCTTCTAAAGAAGGGTATTAGCGAAATTTACATTGTCGGTGTCAACGATCAATTCGTCATGAACGCCTGGGGCAAGCACCTCGGAGCTGACCCCGAAAAGCATGAGCATATCCACTTCTGTGCTGACCGAAATGGAGAGTTCGTCAAGTCCCTTGGACTCGATTTTGATGCGTCCGAATTATTGGGAAATACCAGATCAAAGAGGTTCGCCCTCGTCGTGGAGGATGGTGTCGTTAAGGATTTGAGGGTTGAGAACCTTCCACCGGACTTGACTGTTACTTTGGCGGATGAATTATTGAAGAGTTTGTAGGGAGTTTCATGATGTCATGATGTTGGGAGTCATCGAACTTGTGCAATATTGAGATGAGATGAGATTGAGGTGGACGTAATCAGAAATTAAATGGAAGGAAATAAAGATGTTCCACTCCACTTGGGTTCTTGTCTAGAAATTGCTAGTGATAGCTAGTGATTTAGAATGTTCAGTCCCCAAACTTTTCTCTACTATGCTCATTCTCCGGTGAGGCCTCGCTATGGAACAGTCAACATAAATAGGCAACTACACTATCATATCCTTAATATCGAAGTTAGGGATCATAGAAATAAATAATCAGTACGCAACAGAAGGGTGGCGAGGTATTGAAGACGTTCTTTACTTGGCAAAGGTAAGGCGAGATGATTCTAGATATGGCTCGAGGAAAGGCTCCTCAGTTATGCATAGATGGTTCCATATAAGAGAGCGCTGTTGTGAACTCATTAGTACTCTGAGACTATCCTCGTTCTACCTACAACTTTGAATAGATAAAGTACGTACATATAGTGTTAATCGAGCTCATGTTGAGGCTTGGGAAGAGGCTCAATTAGAGAAATAGGGCAAACGGATAGCTTTGATATTCCTGAGCTGCTGGGACTTCAATTGCATGGCCTAGGATGCAAATAGACATTCCTTTATAATATAGAGAATTTCCGAAGTTCCGCTAAGTTCAAGATGAACCTTTGGAAAGGAGAATTTACAATATCGAGTATGACAATATCTATGCCCCATAATATAATATCCTCAAAGCATTAAACACACAGGACATCTTGGGAATTAATATCAGTATCATCTTAGCAGGATGAGAATCCAAAAGAAGTTATACTAATCCAGTCCAATACTCTGCAAATATAAATATATCTTCTATCATTTATAGTCTTTAGAGCAACCAAACAAGATTTAAGTAATAATGCAAATTTTAGGTCTAATAAAGCCTTTTGTCTAAATGGATATATTATACAAGACTGGAGGAACAGAGGTTTTAAATTTAGAAATCCTGCCGACTAAGTTTGCAAGACATTTGGTAAGAGACGATAATACATAACTTGTGAACTCGGGATTAATTACTGGTGTATGTGTCTGGGAAATACAAGAATCGAAAGAAACACAATGACCAGTTGAAGTAAGGATTCTATAAGCTTCTTGATAGGATTGTGACAATAAGTATATATAGCAGAAACCTGCGTATAAGTATACCTAATTTTGGATTTTTTCTTGTTAAGTTGTTGCTCGTAGTTTGTTCCACCAGTCAACTGAGTAGTGATCATACCTTGTCTTTATGCATGGTTAGTTGGTCTAATTTCTCATGTGAGGAGTCGTTGTCCAGGAAACATGTCAGCTGTGAATTAAGTCCGATTATAGCAACTCAAGAATGTTTGGTTTGACTTTAATGATTACCCTTTCCCGAGGATCTCTGTAGGAAATCAAACTTTGCCATACATTCCACAGAGGTGTTATGACCGAGGTGCTCGAGGTTAGATATAAATATACCTATAGATAGTTATCTGTTGGGTAAACATGAGACGTATTGAATATCTCAGTTACAGACTAGAAGCTCCAAATAAAGTGAAAAGTATATTCATTGGTGCTCATTAAACTCAGAATTATTACTGAGATTAAAACACATTCCAATTATCTTCTAGATCACCTGTTACCCTGAACTCTGTGATTTGCCACTATTGTTGAACAGCTTTTTCAACCTAGTAAAGTCCTGTGAATGATCTTTCTGTTGAGGCTCCAGTTGTAATGGCCATAGAAGGCATTGAGAAGGATATGTCTTGGTAGTCTCCCTCTGGTAGAGAATCTCTTAGAGATATGAGAATGAAGAATCAAGTGACACCTTGCACTGTTGTCGCGAGGGTGCGCTTGCCGGGCACCAGTTCCTTAACCAAAACACCAGTATCCCCTAAGACAAGCAGCACTGGTGGCAATGGTGCTACTATATGCACTTATATACCCATTTCCTCAAAGCTGATACCGGAATACTCACTTTCGAGTTATTAGGATTGGTTATAGGCACCCGGCAGGATACTCTTCGAGTGGGTGGAGCTTGGGTGTATATAACTCCCAGGGAGGAGAAAAATGGGAGTAACTCTGGGCTTCTTTCTGAGCCAAAACTCACGCTCATAACGAATGCAAGCAGGGAGTTCAGCACATTCCCGAGAAATATACCAAGTGAAAGGACGTAGGCGTGCAGCTTTTCCTGCATCCTTATTTGCTGAAACGATAACTTTGGGCAGTCAACAAGTCACGTTTTCATGTAAGAGTTGTAATACTTGGTCGTCATAAAAGGCATAAATCAAGTTTTAATGAAGGCAATTCATTGTTTCCACTAGATGTAATTTTGATTGCCATGCGGAACCACTAATCTGCGCTTGCACTCACGCTATACTTAAAAATGTTATTCATGAATTGCGAATCAAATCAGCTGCCTTCTCCACAATTGCATACATTGTAGCGTTTACAGTATATGCGCAGAAACATGCAATGGAAACACACTGGCGTCCACCACACTCGAGCCCTTCACCCCATATACCTTCAATCTATGATCTATCAAGCCCCTATGTCTTCCAGCAGCATAGCACAAGTCCCAACGAGGTGTTTGACACTCTGTCCGTTTTTCTTACATAGCGCCCACTACTCTTCATCAGCCAACTCGCCATCGCCGGTAGCCTCAACACGTCGAACAACTGTATATTTGCTTCAGTGGCATTGTTTGTGAGGCCTTATTAACAATCGAAGACCGTAATTATCATTCTGCTGTTAGCCTCCTTCGTAAACGCTTGTGGTTGAATTACCGGGTAGTCAAGCGGAGTGGACGAGTTAATATGTATTGAGCCATGAGAGTGAGGTACCATAACCGCCGCCATCAGGCTCGGATAAGTCTTCCCTGGTTCTCCAATTGCAGTGGTGAGACCTTGCGCAGGGTGCAGAGGAGCTCGACTTGTTCGACGTTCCAGATGTAAATGTGAAAGGAGCATTGCTGCAAGCAGGCGATCGCGGGTGATTTATCCAATCACGCAAGGACTTTGCGGGGCTTAAGTAATTGAATTGATTTTCCTGAGGTGTCATGGTATCAATTAGGAGAAGCATCGCGTAGAGAGCCTTGTTGCGTATAAAAATTCCTGTCTTGTTAGCTGCGTATTCCGCTTGCGCGCTGCTGCGAGGAATTCTGGGTTACTCAAAGGTCACTAGTGACTATTTCAGGGACGAACTAGTAAGCGTTCGGGGCAACTGTTATCAAAAGAATAGTTCCTATCGCAAACAGCCTCATGGTCAGCAGTAGTCTGGTTGCACAATCTCTCGTAGAGAGGTCAGCAGTTGCAAGAACCATCATCTCCTAGATATGCAGAGTAGAAAAGATCTTCCCCCAATTCCAACCCGGAGTCCCTAATTTCACCCAATTATGGTACTCCTTTCTCCCCTCTCTTCCCCAGACCATGAAATTCAATCCAGAGCTTCCGCCCAACACCTTCCCGCTTGCCCATTCAATTTCCTCCCATTCAGGATCTTTAATGGCGCAGCCTAAAAACCCAGTCCTGTTCACCCCCAACAGCCACTCCACGAAGTCCTGGTGTATTTACGCGAGGGCCTTCATTATGCCATAGCCCAGTTTTCAATCACACCAATATTTATCTGGGATATCTGAAAGTAGTGCAGTTACCGTGAGTCCTGCTGTGTCACCCCCAATAATAATTTAGTGATGTATCGTTGGGTTGCGTTTGCGAGTAACATTGCGGCCATCAGTTAGCTCGCGATCGAAGGGTAATCAATGAGATGCAAATAATATAGCGAAGCATTTGGAACACTGTAGAACCCCGAATTTATAATTGCCGACATCGTTGTACAGATCTTCAATAGTACGCTCTGTCAGCTACGCGCATCTGCCTCTCGCACGAATCTGGCAGGATATGCATACTAATCATCACAGGCACTCCGTATATCAGGTAATTGCTGTAACTGGGTTGTATTTAACAGATATTAATATGTGCATGTTAGGTGTGGCGTGGTTTGTGGTCACATGTACGTATATATGTTCTGGTCCGTTGCGGAATTGCAGGGCCGTTCCGGAATGGCATATATGTGCACTCTACTAATGTACAAAGGCAAATTGAGTGGAAACTGAGTCTGTTATTTTATACATAATTAAAGCTTAAAGCTCCACATGTCCAAACCTCCACCTATTGAATTATACCTTCGCCTTGCCCCAAACCTCCACCTATTCAATCATACCTCCGCTTGCTCCAAAACTCCGCATATCTAAACCTCCACTTATTGAATTATACCTGCCCCAAACCTCCGCTTGCCCCAAACCTCCACTTGCTCTAAAACTCCGCATATCCAAACCTCCCCCTATTCAATTATACTTTCACTTACCCCAAACCTCCATCTATTCAATGATACCTCCATATGCTTAAACTTCCACTTGTTCAATTAATCCATTGCTCAATACTTGGGCCAAATTAGAACATGAATGATGCCTTAAGCCAGTATGACAATGAGCAGTACATAAATGCCCTTCCTTTTTGCATTGGCAGTGACGGTCTGCACATTGGCCTTGCATTTGCAGCAAACTACAGATCTAGTAGACCCAAGGTGTACAACTTCATGAAGAGACTTTGGCTTTTGCATTTGCCAGGTTGATGGGGTAGACTCAAGGTAATTTGGTCTAATACTAGAAGGAAGCTATTCCAATTCTCTAGTAGGTTAGTTAGTATTAATCCAATAACCCATACTCATAATATAGCTGATGTCGGTTAGAATAAGGCTTGTAGACAACTCTACCGAAAATTTGGCGATGGTCGGTTGAAGCTCGATCAATATTAGGAATGTGTAAGCTAACAAGATCACTCATTGTAAAGGTATCTATTTTGTACTGTTGAAGATATCAATTTGCCATTTGCTTGCAAGCTATTGTAGTACGTTTGCGAACTTTTGCTAGTATAATATTGGTACTAGGAAGTTGAATCAGAGTAGATTGAGGTTTATCTTGATTATCTTCCTTATCACTCTCTTGCTCATCATTACTATGAAGAATGCTTCAATTGCACTGCGAGATGGAGCGGAACCTAGGGGGTGAATTGATCCAGATCAATATCACTATTATCTTCTACCACTGACATTGTAGTAAGAGCGGAAATGTCGCAGTATGCTGGTAATGTTGCGGTGTGCAGAGTATGTTGCGGTGTGCAGAGTATGTTGCGGTGTGCAGAGTATGTTGTGTTAAGGATTATGTTGCGTTGAGGAGTATGTTGCGTTGAGGAGTATGTTGCGTTGAGGAGTATGTTGCGTTGAGGAGTATGTTGCATTAAAGATGTTGCGAAGAAAATTTTCACTAAGTAAAGGTTTCCATTCCGTAATGGACTGGTCCGTTGTGGAATCCAGTCCATTCCGGTATAGACCGGTCCATTCCGGAATGGACCGAATTCCGCAACGGACCAGAACATATACATGCATACTGTATGTACTGGCGTTGTAAGAGAAGGCCACGGCTATACTTCCAAGAAGAATGTGCGAATTGAATCTTGGTGGACTGGGGAATGGACTTTGACTTTGGCAAACTCCAAGAGGAGGGATTATATGATGGTAATTTGGCAGATAAGATAGCTTTGCTATATATCTCTATATCAATCAGTTGGCAACATATGCACAATTATGTGGCTATGTGGAATCATCATTCCATTCGAAGGCAAAATAAATTGTTACCCTCTACACTGATTTCAGGGTAGTTTGCTCTTTGATTAGCACCGCAAAGGCAACCCAGACACCACAAAAGGCTGCTACCTAGGAGACCTGGCTACAATGGCAGACGCAGAACCAAATGGGGCTCGCCCTGACACTTGAGACTCACAAGTATGACGACATGGTCCTCCTCCTAACCGACTTCATGGCAGCTTTGTTGCGCATATTATCCATTTTTTTGTTTTTAACTCTATTCATCTCTCATCTTGTACATAGCGCGCGCAGGGTGGACAGATTAACTTGACCGATCCTTGAATCCACCCGGGATCCTGGTGTGGCTCGTTATGTGACCCTTAATGTTGCGCACACGAGTTCTGAGTTCCAAAAAAAAAAAGACTTCATGGCAGCCAGGCCTGCAGGCAGACTCTCCTGAACCTCTCCAAAAGGCACCCACCCCATCCAGGCACCGAACGAAGACTCAAATCCCTCGTGGAGGAACGCCAGCATTATGATACCGGCGTCTTCTGGGTCAGGGTCACATTGGCATTCCAGGGAACGAGATCGCGAACTCCAGGGCCGCGTTCGAATCTGCTCTAGGATGCATCGCCGGGAGGCATGTCACGTCACTCTATAGCGATGGTGGAGCCGTAAATTCTGCCTCTTGCGAGGGGCTTGTGCCAACCAGACTATAAATTCTGCAGGTTCGAGGTTAACTTACCTGAAAGGATGACAGTGGTTCTTGTAGGGTCAATAAGCAAGTTATATAGGAAAACGAATTTTGAGAGCCTGGTATCACCTGATACTCTCAGTAACAGTGCGAAAAATCAGAACTGTATTGAACAATGGTTGGTATTTCTTTTGCTGTTATTTAGGCCCCTTGCTGTCACCCGTTCTCTGTAGCATATAGTTAGTCAATCCTCATGGCCAGTTTATAATTTATTACATTAAGGTGGCTTACCGATTGCCACTAGCCTTCAAGTACTTGTAAATTTCCGGAGATCATTCCATACGGTGGTTAGTGACAGTACAAGGGAACTAATATTTTACCTATCGGACGAAGGAAGTTACGTCACTAATGTATCGAACAAGGAGGATAACTCCAAAAGTCAAGATGGGTGTGGAAACCTGCGAACGAATAGAAGCGACTAAAGCAAGAGATGGAACAGACAGAAGCTGACTACGAGCCAGGTGGACATACCCATGCCACCGTGGAAAATGTAGTTTCAAAATCGAAGCCAATTATCCATGCATCCTGTTGCGGCATCATAATGGCGCTGAAGGGAAGATTCATGGTGAGATATAGATGGTCATTAATAGTATCGTCATTTGTGATTTCGGTACAGTCCTAATGAACTGTAGGGGAGACTGTAGGCACTTATAGAACGAGAGATATCTCAATAATTCCTGCCCTCTGCGTGGATATAAAGACAGTGTAGAAGAAGCTGTCCTTTCCCAATATCTAGAATGCCTTGGGGGACATCGTTCAGACGGTTGTGATCAGGACCCAAGCATTAACAAGGCGCATCATACCTCCCACAACCAGACTATACCTTATTTTATTACTATTTTCTTTTTTAATAATAATTCATTACTCGTGTGCGCAGCCTTAGGATCGTAGGACGAGGCACCCGGAAGTCTGGGTGGATTCAGGGGACAGGCAAGTTAGTCTGCCAGCCTGACGCGCTTATATACAAGAGGATGATAAAACCAAAAAAAAGAAAAAACTAATTAAAAAAAAAAGAAAAAGAAAACCACACGCCGGTTCGCTGCCGTCGGTTTGATCAGACCATACCTTACATACATACCGGAACATACATACAAATAAGCTTAATATTTCCGCAACCAATTTGGAAGTCTCGAAAAGCATGAGAAGGGAGGGTGTTTAGAAGCATCAAGGGCGTTGTTTAACAAGAATAGCTCGGCCAAGGCTCTTAAAGTATAGTAAATATCATACCGAAGAACCTGTTTGCGGGAGTTTGCATATTTCAACCGCAAACTATGTAGGTACGAAGGAGATGGAATCTGTGCCTAACCAGCAAGGAAGTAGTATTTCTGGGAAACCCTGCACTTGTTTTTGACACCATACGAATCTAGGTTTTCATCATTCTCAACCTCTTTGGATGTTCATTGAGTTATCACTTGAGGCCCAGCATTTCAGTATATCATCACTTACACACGCTATTCTTGCGCATAAGATAGAGATTCAGATTTCTACAGTAATTCACGCTAGTATCGGTGATGTTTTCCTACGTCCTCATACATACACTGCAGGGCCTAGGTTCCACCCAGAGCAATTGAGGAATGAGCAAGGCTTCCGAGCCTCATGCACGCTCAGGTCCGTGCGAGCGTTGAAGCTAGAGTGATAGGAAGAGAGCCTTACCAGCAGCAGCCCAGCATTGGACAAGGAGGCCTGAATCCCGCAAAGACACTTTCGGAGAGTCACGGTACCTATCAGCTCAACCTGTGGCTGTCAATATCAACTTTCCTTGCACCGTGTCCGTGCCAGACGTTCAGGTGCTGGCTCCCTTAGGTTCTGTTTCAAGGGCGAAGCATGCTAAAAAATAAACGGACAACATCTGTAAATGCGAATGGCGGCTGCGTATGCAAGATCCTTCGGGCTCCAGTCGCCTTGGAGACGTCACCTCTCGTTAGACGACAACCTTTCAGCCCCAGTAAATAATGAGGAATATAGCCCTAGTCGGCAGGCTGGTGGACAAACGGAGATATGCTTGCTTGTTTCGCCATGCAACAGGAGACAGCTCGCCTTCATACAATAAATTCTGACGACGGTATTGTGCGGGAATTTAAGTCCCTAGTTGCTGCTATATGGACGTGGGTTGTGCGCTACTATTTGAATTCGGATACTAGCCCAGAGCTTCTGCAACTCTTGATCCAACCCTGAAGAATTATCAGTGCATAGATCCACTCAGCATCTGCACAACACATTATCAACACCGTACTTCCCCTCCTCAACAGAGATACGTATGCACTTGCATGGCGTGCATCAACGCTGGAAAGGTTTATCGGACATGGAGCAGCGCCAGAGGCAGTGGAGGGTGTACCATCCATCACTGGGTAGTACATCATCGAGTAGTCCATCAATTGGTCTTTTGAGTCTCTCGGTGAGTTTGTATGCAATCATCACATTAGCACTGTTATACCTGGTATATGGTGTTGTGAAGCGGGTAAGACCTTGGGAAGGGAAGAAAGCTGGTGGGATATAAAAGTTTGCCCTCTCGGAGGAGGAGGTTTGGGGGGCGATGGGTGTGTATTCGGGTCATATGAGATCTTCGATTGACAAGAAATTGCTTCCGTTTGTTATTTGTGATCTGAGCAAACTGGACTTGGAATATGTTTATGCAAAAGGAGTTTTCCCGAGGGTAGGTGATGGGGGGAGTATATGGGGTATATCCTGAAAATCTCAGTTAAAGGAGCTCCGAATCAAGCCTTTGATAGCTCTAGAGAATGTTATGGCAAGGAGGGTTTCCTAGGTACCTTATACTCGATATCTAACTAAAATTGAGTGATAGGCCTATCCAGTGGGATTTATAACAAGGACCCAATAGTTGGAGAGAATCTATGATTTTTGAGGGTAATCTTTTGAACTTTTAGAGATATCTAACTAATACGAAGTGGAAATAACTTAGGAATATGTCTATTAATAGATGCTTAGGTCAAGCATCAAGATATTGATCGAATCTTTTGGGAAAAAAATCAATCACATGGGTGCGTGGGTGGATATGAGAACGACGTCACGTCGGTGCACATGTAAGTAGTATAGATATTTTTCGACAATTACAGTTATATGCACACATCAGCCGACAAACTCCTCCACTTTCCTGTCAGCTGCCAATTCTATCTCTGTCTATGTATTCATACATGCTTACATACAAAATGTATTGTCAATTTCCAGTATATATCTGTGTATAGCTATGTACAGTACATAAGACGCCGCTAAATCAGCAGCCAAGCTAAGCTACTTATGTACCCTATTCAAGCTAAGGTCATGCAGATAGAAGTAATGCAGGCCATGCCAACATGTGGTTTGCTACCACAGAGTCTAAATATGCGAGCGTTAAAGAGCCCAAATTTTTTTTGTTTGAACTCAGTACTCGTATGCACAACCTTAAGGGTCGTATGACGAGCCACAGTGGAAACCCGGATTCAAGAGATAGTCAAGTTAATCTGACGCCCTGCGCGGGCTACATATAAAATGAAGTGCAAAGCAAGCAAAAATAAAAAAAATATAACAACGCAACAAATATCTGCAACTCTCAACTATGCACACTCTCCTATCGACCGGCTTGGGGGGTAGAGGTAGGCGAAATATGCCTCTACCGCGTCCCACTCCTCCTCCTCTCCCTCCTCCTTTCTCCAAATTGGTGTGTCTAAATCTTCTATGTCCTGGCATCCCCGATGAGCTACTCACGCTGCTGGCGGTGGTGTGGGCAATCGAAGGTGATGTGGAAGCCGTCCTCCGATTGGTGGTCACAGTTGGGGCAGGCCGAGGAGTCGACCTTGCGGAAGAAGTGGAGCCAGTAGTTCCGGGGGCGGTTGGTACGCAGCCAGGTGTAGGCCGACAGAGGTCTGTGCCATAGGCATCTATATTGACTCCGTAACCTGGTTCTGATCGCATGTCCTTCCTCCTGCCTTTACGCCTGGGCACGAGCCGAGCCGGCTCGAGCCCGATGATCCTTCGGGCCGCCAAAACCCGCAGATATCCAGGTGTGGGAGCAAGGGTAATATCGCTGAATATAGTGGCTTCCCCCCATCCAATTCAATATATTTTCTGTACTTCTTCAGCAACCTGCAGCACTTGCAACTTCTACAATGTCGATATCACGCCCTACCCCCGCAGTGCAAGATTTTATTAATTCACTTGCCGGTCGATATGAAGAACTACAAGATTCACGTATAGTTTCGGGTGGCCCGACATTTTCTTGCAATACGAGGAACTAGCGTTCCCTCAGAGCGAATGTTTTCAATTGCTGGTTAGATTCTCACCAAGCGCCGAAGCTCCCTAAGTGAGAACATGATGAATGCATTGATGTGTAGTAAAAACTGGTTGGGCTTCCCAGAGGTTACGCCGGAGGAATTGACTGCAGAGCGGGAGCTGCTGGATCGGCTTCAAGAGCTTACCTAGTGTAGATGGTGATATTTCGGGGTTTCCTGCGGAAAGTTTGGATGAGGATGATTAGGAATTGGCCTTTGTATTTAGTTCATGTATATTTATTTTGTTACCTCGCTTGTGAAAAAGCTCGAGCCCAGGCGTATCCGCAAGGTTGACTCCCCGCGGCGTGTCCTAACTGCGACCACCCCTCGGAGGACGGCTATCACGTCATCTTTGACTGCCCCCATCACCGCCAACAACGCAAGGAGCTTATTGGGGACGCCAGGACTTGGGAAGAGCTAGACACACCCAGATGGAGAAAGGAAGAGGGAGAGGGGGAGGAGTGGGATGCGGTGGAGGCATACTTCGCCTACCCTCTACCGCCCCCTCGCTGGACGATAAGAGAGTGGGCATGTTTGTTTATTGCTGCGTTGCTTTTGTTATTCACTCGCATTGTCTTGATTTTGTACGTACAGTAGCTTGCGCAGGGCGTCAGATTAACTTGACTGTCCCTTGAATCCACCTGGGTTTCCGGGTGGCTCGTCATACGACCCTTAAGGTTGTGCATACCAGTACTGAGTTCAAAAAAAAAAAAAAAAAATACCTACGGAGCTAGGGAGAGGTAAAGGGCTTGATACTTCTTACGGAAGGGAACCTAGTATGTGTCTTTTCTCATGTTTCGGGGGTAGATAGTAAGTAATATACGTAGATACAGGGCAGGTAGCGGCCCGGTTGGATACCTAATCCCCCAGGCCAGCCAAGGTGATGCGTGTAAGATTAGGAGGTTATATGAGCGAGGAATGGTGGTAGAGAGTATGTATTTGGCAGAGTTATCTAGAGATCGCTATAGACTTGTGTGCTATAGTTCTAGTGCTCTACTCTTTTTCAACAGCGACTTTTCTGCCATTTAATCCTTCTTGACTGTGATCCAGATTGCCCCCATTACGAAACCCCATGCTCTTGCCGAATTGCCTCCATTCTGACCATGATCTTCCCTGCATATATCACTTGCCTCGTATTACCGTGAGAGTATTCCAACAATGCGATGCCTCGTCATAAGCTGGTAGCTTCAATACGAGTACTGATTTACAAAAGACAAAAAAAGCCACCACAATCGAAACTAGGACTGAAGCCCTCACAGGCCCCGAAAAAGTAAAAGATGTTAAAATATATGAGACTTTAGTACGGTCAGTTTTTTTTTCTTTTTTTTTGAACTCAGTACTCGTATGCACAACCGTAAGGGTCGTATGACGATTAGTAGGGTCAGTGGAGTGGTGCAAGAGCAACGTAATATCTGAACGGAGCCGTAGCAGAAGCTGTCCAGGTATGTAGATGGTATTGGGGCACCATTGCAGCCTCGCTTGGTTGTATTAGCTATTTGGAAATGCGGGCTGTGTCACAGAAGAGCCTCTGTGTTTGCATAACTCCGGTACTGGCGTTTAGAGAGGCATGCTAGTAAGTGCAGAAGCCCGCATTGAAGCCCACATTGGCTATGGTGTCAGGACTACAGTCAAACCCTCCGAACCGGAGCTTCCTATGCTGTGAGTTACGCAGTTATAGAGGTTTGGGTGGAGTCACGTGTACATAGGCAATATTGTGTGACATTCATCCCGAAGAACTCTAATCTAGGACAAGTCTGTTATCAAGATCCCGCTGCATGAGATAAAACCATTCTGCCAACTCTTACTGTGGAACAATTGAAAGACAATCTCACAAAACATGCCCCCTCGAGTGGAGAGAAAACCTCCTAGGCTCCTTGCTGTGGCTATTTACCCATTAGGTCCTCGGATTCGTGTTTATTAGTCGCTTCACCTCCGCTTCTACTCACTACAGCGGCTGCTCATATTGGAAGGTTGCTATCCTGCTCATGATGCCCTGGCTGTCTAAGCCCATTACTAGATTCCCCTACGGGGCAGGGAGCGGCTTAGGAGTCGCATAATCCCCCAAGGTTGAACTGGCTGATGCGATGTCTCGTCATAAGCTAGATACATATCTAGCCTCAATACGAGTACTTATTTACGAAAAGAAAAAGCCCCGAGAGGCGGTGCCCCCCGGGCTAAAGGAAAACGGAATATAATACCCTTCCCAACCTAGTATTACACTCAATATCTCTGCATATGCCACTGTAGCGAGTGAACCTGAGAATTCGACATTTTTCATGGTTGCTACCTTTGAGCCTGGATCCGTCTATTTATACCTCAACTGCCTCTTTGCTCAGTTTCCTTGTCCCTACCTTGCCCGTTATTCATCCGCTCCCTAATCCAAACAATTCTCCTCCTTTCCCTTAAGCTTGCCTCGGTATTGGGGGAGTAGGTGGTTTAGTGGGTGAACGCATAGCGTTAGTAGGTTAGAATCCTGCCTCGCGCTAAGAGATTTCCTAACAGCCAATTTTTTTTTTTTTTTTTTTTTTTTTTTTAACTCAGTACTCGTATGCACAACCTTAAGGGTCGTATGACGAGCCACCCGGAAACCCGGGTGGATTCAAGGGACGGTCAAGTTAGTCTGACGTCCTAACAGCCAAGGAGCGCGGGTTTGGTCCTCAAGGGAGGTTTTCCCATGCTTAGTTAGCCAGTGAAGGCTTCCTGAGCGCACGAGTACTGAGTTCAAAAAAAAAAAAAATTGCCTCGGTATTGTTTTAGCTCTCGCCCTTAATTCAGGCGTACTTGTCGATTAATTCCGCCGTAGTATACCGAGCACCGCATTCTTTTGTTCCTACTAATCCCTGTCTAGAAGACTTTGACTCTGCCGCTAGCTTTACATGATAATTCCGCACTCCATCTCGAGGACTCCTCTACTTACCCAGCCTGTTCTTCCGATGGCATTTCGCATACTTGTAGTTCGGACCCATACATAAGAACCGCCAAGACCTGTTCGCGTCACGGCAGAACGATTGTCATGGAACAGTACACGCATTATGAGAGTTAGGAAGGGAGTTTATAATCGTTTGTCATTAAACCTTCCCTCACTTCATGTAAGACCTTAGCATTTAAAGTGATTCGGCTACGCCAATACTTCTATCGCACTTATGCTAAGCCGTATGAGCTTGCCCTTGCAAAACAAATGCAGGCCTTTTTTTTTTTTTTTTTTTTTTTTTGAACTCATTACTACTCATGTGCCCAACCTTAAGGGTCGCATGACGAGCCACCTGGAAGCCCAGGTGGATTCAAGGGGCAGTCGGACTATCAGACTAATTTTTTTTTTTTTTTTTTTTAAACTCAGTACTCGTGTGTACAACCTTAAGGGTCGTATGACGAGCCACCCGGAAATCCGAGTGGTTTCAAGGGACAGTCAAGTTAATCTGACGCCCTGGACTATCAGACTAACCTGACTGCTTTTTCTTTTTTTTTATATAAAGCTAACCTGACTGCCCTCTGCGTGCCATGTACAAAAGGAAAAGAGAAGGAAAAACAAAACAAAAAACGAAACACAACGAAGCCCCAAGAGTATAAATATCTGACTCGCTCGTATCTTCCTTAGCGGCCGGCGAGGGGGGATTCCAGCCCACCCCACTCCTCTTCCTCTCTCTCGTTCTTCTTCCATATCCGTTGGTCTAGGTCCTCCCATGTTGTGAGTTTCCTATGAGCTCACGACGCTGCGGGTGTGGCGGGGACAGACGAAGGTGATGTGATGGCCATTTTCCTATGTGTAGTGGCAGTGTGGGTAGGTCCCGGCTCGTGCGGAGCTAGGTGGGCAGGGGCATCTATTGGCGCCGTATCCTGGTTCCGACAGTAGGTCTTTTCTCCTGGCTTTGGAGGCCGCTTTGATGCCTGATGCCGTTGCCGTTTGTCGGCTACCTGCGATACGACCTAACTAATGCCGATTCGTAGGCCGCTCTGCGATCTGCTCTCGCGTTTCCCGGGATCCCGATGTGGCTTCTCACTGATGCCACCCCATTATCTAGGTGAGCTCGCTCCCGTAGTAGACGTTTTAGCTCCCTTTCAATGCTTAATCTCGGTGGATCCCCCTTTGTGATTTTGAGAAGGGCGAGTTTCCCTAGTCTGGCTGCACGGGGGGGCTTGTGCAGCCAGAATACTGTTTCCCAGCTGTCGAGTCTGTGAGTAGGAGTAGTTTGTCGTCCTCCGTGTGTGTGGGGAGGGCCAGGGCTAAGCCCTTGGTTTCCGGATCTGCGACCATGGCGAGGGTGCCTAGGTACGCGCCGTGCTCCGCTGCCAGTGCACTATTGTGAGGATGGCGAACCGCCGCGGCTGCCGTTTCTCCGCTCCTTCTCCCGTTCCGTCCGTGAAAATCGGCCTCCAATACTCATTGAGGAGGTTCTCTAGCTCTGTAGCCCACGCTTCTGGCTTTGTCGACCCAGTTCTCTCTGCGGGACTATTCTGATGTTTGAGTTCGGGATTTCCCCAGTGGTGTCATCTCTGTCCCCGCAGGAAAGTTCTTCTGGCTCTGCTCCCGTCGGATAGAAGGCTGCATGTATAGGGCCTGCGAAGATGTCACAAAAAGCAGGCCTAGAGGTAAGCACTGTGCGTGCACCTATGTGGTCGTCCAAATGACTCAGTCATGCGACCCCTAAGGTTGCGCACACGAGTACTGAGTTCAAAATTTCTGGGTGGCTCGTCATGCGACCTATACGGTTGGGCACACGAGAAATTTTTTTTTTTTTTTATAAAGAAAAAAAAGCATAACATTTACATACGGTAGCTGCATACCTAAACGAACCAGAATAGTTCTCAGTCGCCCAGAGGGTCTTGGCATGAGACAAGAAACAGACTAACCTAAAGCTGGCTTACTTAAGTACAAACCCAGTCTGGTTTTTTTTTTTTTTGGTAAATCAGTACTCGCATTATTGAAGCATCTCGCTTATGGCGAGGCAGCGCATCCCCAGGTTAAGCCTGACGGGATTATCCAACCACTGGGCCGCTCCCTGCCCCGTATCTACGTACACGACTAGATACCCCCCAAATCTAATCACCATAGCCACGTCCTGCAACCCCCAGCCGATAACATATGAAATCACCCCCTGCCCCCGCCAGCTTCTCACACCACTCCGGATCCTCCCATATCTGCTCCCACTCCCGCCCTTTACCATCCGCTATCCCAGGACAGCTCAGCAGGTGTATGGCATTCTGTGCTACCCCCTCCTCGCATCCTAGTCTGGTTAGCACAGCACCCTCGTACAAACCTTAGTAGCAAGCCACTCATGAAAGGTTAGTCTGGTGGTAAGAAGGAACTAGACTTGGTAAGTAGCTGCTACGGACTTAGTAGTAGTCTAGCAGGTTCACATAAGCCGCTCGTTGGGGCACTAGTCTGGTTGGCACAACGGATGCGGCCATCGCTTCTCGTGACTATTGGCACTAGTCTGCTTGGCACTAATCTGCTTGGCCTAAGTTAAGTACTTAGTTGTCTGGTAGTCTGGTTTGGGTAGTGCAACCTGGCAGGTGCCCGCCGGACTAGCTCCAACACAAACCTGACTACAACCAGACTAAGTTCGCGCTGTGACCACCATAGACAACTCCCTACGTCTGCAGCAACAACAAGTCTTACACCTTCCGCAAAACATGTTCAATCACCGTTTGACTCATGGCTTTCCTGCTTGGCTCATCATCACCGTAGTTTTCTTGCTCCTTCATGGACCTACCTTCGCTGTAATCATAACGCCATCAGACATTAAACGTTGCCCTAGACCACGCTCACTTTGCAACCGTGTCGAAGCCTCTAAATCTGAGGGTCTTGACGACGCCCTTGAAGCTTACTTCGCTGATGGATTAGGTACTGCTTTGGATGGGGACCGTGAGTTGGTCTGGTGGGCCTTAGCGGGTGGGGAAGAGGGAAGATGGTGGTGGGAGCGTGATAGCAATGGGCAATTTAAGAGTTACAACAGGATTACCAAAAGAGCGACACAGTTGAATGAGACTGAAGAAGAGAAGGAAGAACGGATGGCAAGGGATAAGGAGGAATACGAAGCGCGGCATGAAGAAGAAAGAAGGCAGAGGGAGATAGAGCGAGCACGGGAGCAAAGGTTAAACGATAAAGGAACAAGATGGCCTGACAGTCAACGGGGCTTTTGTTGCGAGGAAGGTTTCACGTGTATGAGTTTGGGCGTAGACACCAGTTTAGTGTATTGCTTTTCAGAAGGGTTCGTGAATCTCTCTTTTGAGTCGCTCTTCCTTCCGAATACTGGCTAATTGTGAGTATTTCCAACAGAGCATTCCTAGTTGTCACTCCAGAAGGGGCCTTACTCGACTTACAAACACTCGAGTACATTTACCCGAATGATACTACGGGAAATCTCCGCAACTACGAAGTTCCAAGCCGAGAGGAAGGCGTTCGCTACGGACCGACGAAGCCAACGCCGATACCAATAGAAGTGGAATTGGTAAACGCTGCCAGTTGGAATGCCCCGCACAGGGTGGTATCAACAGTTTTATTAGCCCTCGGCCTGAGGTATATGTTTTGAGGCGTGGCCAGTGCTTTTGCCGAAATGAACACTAGAGCTTTTGTAGATGCAATTTTGTAGATGCAGCATTCTTGAAACGCTGACGCTAGAAGCTGCTAATCGTTTGTACTTTGCATCCACACTCCCGCGCACATTAGTTGTAAAAGTTGTAAAATCTCACAGCAAATCTCTATTCCAATGTACTGTCACTTATATTCTCTCCCACCCTACACCCACCTCTAAAGACGTTGACCGAGATTGCTTTCCCAACAACACCATCAAAGCCCGAGACAGCAATTAGCTCTGCAATGTATCACTGTGTGCCTTATGTTCCAATTGCCTAACTTGCCAGAATCAGAGCATTAGAAGATACAGTATGGCGGGCATTTGAGGCAGAGGGATTTCATCGACTTCGAGCACTGACGAGAATACACCGCGTTGACGATGTTATTGCTATTACGTGGGTAGCTCGGCTTCCGCATGAGGAATATTAACCTGATAGTTTGATGCAACATTACCCAAGCGAACCAGCGTCATTATATTGCTACCAGGTGTTGGAGGTCGTACCCGATCGCTTGTTCTTTGGACCACAGTTGGGTGAGGCAACATCAGTGGTCAAAGCTACGTTGCGTTCATTTTACAGCCCGTCTTGGGGGCTTTTCTTTCACCACAGTCGAGCAGCCCACATTGAGCCTATTCTGTTTATAGAAGTCAATGCGTCACCCTATAGAGCTCCAGTTTGCAAAAGGCACAGGAAGTACTCACTTTAACTCAGTATCGACTTGATTGAGCAGCCTCATCACCCAATTTGAATCCTATTGAGAATTTCTGGCTTCTCATTCAAATTCGCAATTCAATCTGGTATCCAATGGGGCAGGTAGGTAGCGGTCCAGGGGGTTTGATAATCTCCGCGGCATAACCTGGGATGATGCGTTGCCTCGCCATAAGCGAGGTGCTTGAGTAATTATTTTTTCCAACAAAACATGCTATCCTTAGACCTACTGCTCTTACCGAAATGGCCGAGGGCTGAATTGCATTCTTTCATGAAGAGATCACCTGCTATAGGTATCTAAACTATGCTTACTCATGTTAGAGCTTGTATAGCTTCAGAGGGGTCATACTCGCTATTAAATAGATCACCGCGGCTAGGTTGATTCACATACCGGCTTGCTTATATTATCGTACTTATATATCCCTTTTCACACCCTATATTTTATTTTATGCTTCCCACTCTTCCTTTTCAATACCCGGCGCTGGCCATATTTTGGTGGGAAGATTGTTCTCAATACGGCTAAATACGGGAGGGAAGCTTGAAGTTAGGGGTATCCGGATTGACTTATTTTCTATATATCATCTGGTTAGTAAAGCTCGCTCATTCATGAAGAATTCAGCAGCATCACTCTTACTTATTTTTTAATTATCTATATATCATCTGGTTAGTAAAGCTCGCTCATTCATGCAGAATTCAGCGGCATCGCTCTTTCTTATGCGCGGTGTTATGTGCGATATTGTTTGTAGTGCAGTCAAGCACGCTGTTGGGCAACATCTTCACGAGCCAATCAGACCTCACTCCGCAACTCTTTGATATAATTTGTTCTTAGACCGATAAGCATAAAATTTTTGATTGGCACCTTCAATTCCATTTTCTAGATTCTTCCTCCAGCATACTTTCCTTCGACCCTACGATATCTTGATCCAACTATCCAAATTATCTAGTTACCCTACGATGTCGATGGAAATCAAGGGGACCCACAACCTATCCTGTCCACCCAGCCCAACGGCCGGTAATTGGTAATCATCTCAAGAGTAGGTAGGTACATTTTCGCATATCTAGACAGTCGCATGGGATAATCTGGGAAGCACCAGGGAAGTGATTAATCTAATTTCAGTGTGGCATTATTTTTTACAGTACCAGTAGATTAGAATCTTCTGCAGGTAGCATGTGCACGGCACACAGATTGGAGGCCTGAATGTGACCCAGGATATCACGTGGATCACGCTAAAAGTCCATAAGGAAAAGCCACCGTTTGAATGTCCTGCTACTTTTGGATATGGAAAGGGGACTCGTTATGACGAGATCTTCAATTCCCTATATTTACGCGCAAGATTTATATTTGGTACCCTTTTCCAAACATCCAATGTTCTACCATATGAACTACCCATTCTCCTAGCCGTGCACTCTGAATCGTTTCCTCCAAGCTCATCTAATCTTTTTTTTTTGTTTTTTTTTAAACTCAGTACTCGTATGCACAACGTTAAGGGTCGTATGACGAGCCACCCGGAAACCCGGGTGGATTCAAGGGACAGTCAGGTTAATCTGACGCCCTGCGCAAGCTACGTACAAAATGACGACGCGAAAGAATAAAACAAAGCAAAGCAGCAAATATTCAATATGCCTACTCCCTTATCGTCCAGCGAGGGGGCGGTAGAGGTAGGCGAAGTATGCCTCTACCGCATCCCACTCCTCCTCCAAGCTCATCTAATCTGTTGCAGCAAAAATTTTCTGCTGAAATGCTCGCGCAAACATAGAATATTGTAAAGATTCTGAATTGCTGTTCGCTCTATTCTTTCTCGTAGTTGAAGCACGAGAGTATTCGCTGATGTATTCGCTGATCGGGTATTTCAAGCTCAATCCAGACTGTCACACTTGTCTCATATACCTCCATACCACACTCTGCAAACATACCTTGTGCTTAGCACCGTAACCTCAGTATCAACGTGGAAGATGTGTTGGCATTCAACTAAAAAGCATGATCATCAAATCGCTCAATCGTAACTACCGTACTGTCCATTGGACGTGTGATCTTTATTGGAACATGGCAAAGATACTGTTCTTGAATACTGGTATGCCGATGTTTAATGACTTTACCATTGGTATCTGCTTGAGTTGTACTTGACTTCTCGCTCTTTCAGGCGTTAGTGGAGAGCATCAGAGATATTGGCATCATACCTTCCCACATTTTGATATATTTTACGGTAATGTAATATTGTAGTCTGGTTGACATAACACCCTCCGATATATTATTACAATTGATATAGCAAGTGAACATAACACACAAAAACTCGTCATGACGAGTTCCATATCTGTTTCTAAAAGCAGCAAGACTTTCGACTGCTGCTTTTCCTTTATGAGATGGTGAGACTTTTAGCGTGATCTACCTGATACGTTTCTGGATTCAGAACTGTATGTACGTACATACAAGGATATGTGGATCAAAGGTAAAGGATTTTTCGCAGGGGTTCTAATTAGGGAGATGGTCAATCAGGGACCTGGTTGCATATGACTCGTTCAACATAGAGGGTGTTATTAGTTAAGAGTACGCTCGCTGGATTTAAAAAGAATGGAAAGCCACCTCACTTGCTTTCCTTATTCTCAACATCTCCGTCTAATCTCTACGGCAAAGGTTAAGTCCAAGGCGCTGGGTTTTGCTCCGCGGATCTGGCCTTCTGTTTACGTTGTCGCTCTTCTAGTGTTATCCTACTTCCAACACCACAAGCTACCCCGCTTCGCCCTAGTGTGTTCTGTCCTACAGTTCGCCCCACCGATTCCATAATTCAGATCACCTTCGATTAACAAAGACTTTTCCGTGGTATTTTGTTATAGACTTGTATTCTTTTGGGATACCAACCCTACATCTGGAGGTTGTGACGGATCATTGTGAATGTGCTGTTCTGGTGAGCGAATCCTGCAAGGTGTAAGATTTTGGTCTTGGGACAGTTGGATTAATCTTAACTAAGGTATTCATTTACCAGAAGTATCCTAGCGTTTGGACGGATTACGTAAAGAGTGATCTCACCCTTCTCTGGCCTATAACGTTTCTAGTCTCATGCTAACATTTCATAGAGTTAGAGTTGTTGGCTTTTCTTCTTAACCTCTCGACATACACAGGTCATTGGATCAGCGTCTGGAGTATTGGTAAAGCCTGATTATCTCTGTCAAGAACTGATTTACTTTACTCCAAGGGATTCTCCTCATCCTTCTGAACCTGCTATTCGAGGTTTCCTTGGATACACATTCAATTACAAAAGGCCTAGAGATACTTCCAGAATATAAGAACTTACTGAGAGTGCACTTTTGCCCAGAAAACAAGGACGATTACATTCTATTTCTTGAGAGTACAACCTGCCAGACATCTCACCGTATTCTAGACAGCCATTTAAGATATTCTCAATTCTGCCTCACAGACTTCGGACATTCATTATAACTGTAACTCAACATGGCGTGGTGCTACGACTGCAATCGTTATTTCGTCAATGAAGATGCGCTTCAGCAACATCTTGACTACGCTGCAGTTCACCGTCCGGTCTACTACTGTGAACCTTGTAGGCAGTATTTCTCTAATGCGCACGGGTTGGAGCAGCATGAGAAAAACTCCATCCAACATCTGAGGATGGTCTGGGTATATGCCTGTGAGCTCTGCAGCTTTGGGTGCGATGAATTGGAGGTTATAGAGAATCATAAGGAGAAGGAGCATTACTGGTGCAAGTTGCATGACCGTTTCTTTCAGAATGAGAACAATCTGAGACAGGTAAGGCAAACTGATACATAATAGCCTATCATGCTGACACTCTCTCTAGCATAAATTGTCGAAAGCACATGGGCGGTCCAAGAAATGCCCTCTCTGTTCCTGTACCTTTCCAACTTTCTATGCGCTTACACTTCACCTCGAGGCGGGAACGTGTGCCAGCGGGATGAACCGCCGCAAGGTCGACCAACGAGTTCACGAGATCGACAGAGGTGGTGTCTTCACAGACCAAAAGCGTATTGGCTTCGGTGAATGGGAATCGGAGCCGGATATTTGGGCGGACTTCAACGCGTGGAACGGCAGCGCATATGAGTGCGATTACTGCGATAGGGAATATGGTACTCTTGGAAAGCTCAATGGGCATATCACCCAATGCCATGCGCCGAAACGCACAGAGTACATATATAGTTGCCCAGGATGTGGGAGGAAATTTAAGCTATTCAGCCAATTGATGGGACACGTGGAACAGACTGGAACATGTACCGTCAAGGAGGATATTCGCTTGAAGGCGATGTTGCCGGGCACGCTGAATCGCAGGACATTGACCATGGGCTAAGACCTTTGCTCGGCTACCTGTCAGAACATCTTTCCAGAAATTGCTTAACTTGCTTATCTCCCCTCATTTCTTTACTATCTGAGTACTGGCTCTCTTTGGATGTCAGGAGAAATAAACTGAAACACACAGCTACTTCAATTTTGGTTATTAGTACTCGTATTGAAAGCTATCTAGCTTATGACGCATCCCCCGGGTCAATTATCCAACCCCTGACCGCTGCCTGCCCCAGATCAAAGTCCCTGACCAGATATCCCTTCGGAGGAAGAAATTGAAAGCACATCGCGCAAGAGAAACATACCAAACCTCACAGGTAGAGAAATGATAAAAATCAGTAGAAAAAACTGAAAACGCTCGGGTGAAAATCCTAAATGCCCTCGGAAGAAAAGATTCAACCTCTCTGTAAGAACTCATACAATGCGCGGGTGATAAAAATCCAATCAGCCCCTGCCGCAGTGTTTTTTGTTTTTTTTGTGAATCAGTGCTCATATTGAAGCTTCTCGCTTATGACGAGGCAGCGCATCCCCTCAGGTTAAGCCTGACGGGATTATCCAACCACCGGGCCGCCGCTCCCTGCCCCGTATCTACGTACATGACCAGATACCCCCCCCAAACCAGACATACCCAAGGAAATTACCTCCGCACTGCGTCCGCTAGCTTCTCACACCACTCTGGGTCTTCCCATATCTGCTCCCGTCTCCCCCCTTTCCTATCAGCTACCTCAGTACAACTGAGCAGGTGCGCCGCGTTCTGCGCTATCCCTTCCTCACACAAACCGCACAAGGGGTCATCCGCCATGCCCACCTTGTGCAGCCACTAGCGCTGTGGTCCGCGGTCTGTAACTATGTACGTCAATCGCCGCAGCGCCTCTCTGTTCCACTTGGCCTGCTTAGAGGGTCGTCCCACGGGGAACGCCTGTCGGATGCCTGCTGGTGAGATAACGTCAGGTCGTAGCATCCTCCGGCCCACCCATGCCACCTCCTTCGCCTTCCTGTCCGCTCTCTCATTCCCTTCTACCCCATCATGCCCCTTCACCCGCATCACTGTCTTGCCACCTTTCCCCATCTGCTCCACTGTTACCTCCTCTATCCACGACCGTGGCTGTTCGAAGCATAGATTCCGAAGCCGACCAATGGCGCCCTGGCTGTCGAGTGCCACTACCGCCCTTCCCGCCTGCCACACGAGTACCACTCCCAACATCTCTGCGTTTGTTACCGTGGCGAAGGAGCCTAGGTAGACCCCCTCCTCTCACCCCTCTCCTGCATCCCCTCCAACTGCCGCTGCTGCTGCCACCTCCTCCTGCAGTGACCCGTCCGACCACGCTGTCACCACCTCTGTGTTCAGCTCCCCAATGCATACTTTCCTTCCTGTGGTCCCACCGCTCCCAGACATCCAGTGAAGCAACGCATCTGGTTCTACCACTTCCTGCAGTGTCTTTCCGCGACCTCCCGCAGCTCCGGTAGCGCTCTCCCATACACCGACGCCTCTTCGTCTGCATCCATGTCTTCAGAACTGGGATCCCAGTAATATCTTCGATCTTCGTCCTTGCACTTCCCCTCCACCCACCACACATCCACCTTCCCCATTCTGCGCTCAACCTCTCCATCACTTCCGAGGGCTCGGTATACAATTCCGCACCGTACGTCAATATCGGAAGTAGTTGTCCGCACACTATCTGCTTGTTTCCCTTAGGTGGTAGCTTCTGCCGCAGTGTTAATCTTATATTGTGGTTTGGAAGCACTTCGTGCCTATCTTCAAATGAACTACCTTGTACTTGGCACTTATGAAGATGACTAGCGGGCATACTGACTTGCCTTGGGGTTATTTTTTAAAAAAAAAAAAAAAATTAGGATATCCTATGCCTGAAATCACGTTTGCCACCTCCACCAGCGCCAAATTTTAGTTATGATGCCAAGCCCCGCCCCCAAATAAATACAACGTACCGCACACGCATCGGCACCGATATAATTCGATACATAATTATCAATGCCGCCCGCGTCCCCTTCTACTCCCGTTCCCCTGCGTCTGGCACCTCCGCTAGCTCGCGCCCTTCTCCGGCGTCTGCCCTGCACCCCAAAATCCTTTCCACCATCACCGTGCATCTTTACAACCTCTACGAACATGAGTGCATGACCCACCCCAACTCCCAGTTGAAGTTCACTACATATGCCACCGTCTGCCCTAAATTCTTTATGTTATTCGCTTGTGTCGTTTTGATCGTGTACGTAGCTTGCCCAGGGCGTCAGATTAACTTGGCTGTCCCTTGAATCTACCGGCCGGGTTTCCGGGTGGCTCGTCATACGACCCCTAAGGTTGTGCATACGAGTACTGAGTTCAAAAAAAAAAAAAAAAAAAAAAAAAAATATGCACAACCTTAAGGGTCGTATGACGAGCCACCCGGAAACCCGGGTGGATTCAAGGGACGGTCAAGTTAATCTGATGCCCTGCGCAAGCTATGTACAAAATCAATTTTTTTTTTTTTTTAACTCAGTACTCGTATGCACAACCTTAAGGGTCGTATGACGAGCCGTACAAAATCAAAACAACACGAGCGAATAACATGAAGCAACGCAGCAAATATCAAGTATGCACACTCCCCTATCGTCCAGCAAGGGTGCGGTAGAGGTAGGCGAAGTATGCCTCCACCGCATCCCACTCCTTCTCCTCTCCCTCCTCTTTCTTCCATAATGGTGTGTCTAATTCTTCCCAAGTCTTGATGTTCCCGATAAGCTCCTGGCGCTGACGGCGGTGGTGTAGGCAGTCGAAGGTTATATGTGAGCCGTCCTCCGAGGGGTGGTCCCAGTTTGGGCAAGCCGGAGAGTCGACTTTGCGAACGAAGTGGAGCCAGTAGTTCTGGGGGCCTCTGTTGGTGCGTAGCCAGGTGTAGGCTGCAATGGCGTGCTTGTGCCATAGGCTCCTGTTGATACCGAACCCGGGTTCCGAGCGCATGTCCTTCCGCCTGGCTTTTGCTGCCGCCTTGATACCTGCTGCGGTGGCTACCTGTTGGGTTCCTGCGATGCGGCCTAGAGCCGACTCGTAGGCTGCCCTCCTGTCTGCCTTTTCGTTGCCTGGGATTCCTATGTGGCTCCTGACCCAGCCGATGGCCGTTTCCCGGTGTGCCTGTCTGTGGAGGAGGTCCTTAATTTCCTTTTCAATGCCGGACCTAGGTGGTGCGCCTCTGCTCAGGTTTGACAGCGCCTGTTTGCTTGCCATAGAGTCCGTCAGGATCAGGAGTTTATTAGCCCCGGATGAGTGGAGGGCGAGCGAGATCCCTTTCCCTTCTCCGTCTGCCACGGTGGCTAGAGTGCCTAGGAACGAGCCCCATTCTGAGTCGTGGGTCACTGCTGCCGCCGCGACTTCCCCGTTTTTCCCTCCAGTCCCATCTGTGAAAGCCAGAGCCCAACCGTCCTCCTTCAAGCACGAGAGTTCTGTGTACCATTCCTTCTTGTCCTGGGAGCGTCTGCTGTCGACCGGGATGATGTCGATGTCGGAAATGGGAAGGCTACGAAGGTCGTCACGGTCGCCAAAGGAGAGCTCGTCAGGTTCAGCCCCTGCCAGGAAGAAGGCGCGGTGAATCGGCCCGGCAAGGTTGAGGTTGGGGAGGTCGGTGCCATCGTGCCAGTGGGTCTTGCCTTCGGTGTGTATTCCTAGCTCACTCCTGATATTCGCATCCCCAGTCTTTATTGCCCTCGTTGCCCAGCTGACTGAGAGGTCATCTAATTTGGACTCCAGCGGTTCTATGCCTGCGATCCAAGCAAATTTTCGGTGGCTGCTTCCGAGGTAGGCCCCAGTTCTCTTTCTCAGTGCTCGGTACTCTAACCTCTTGAAGGGAAGTGTATGTGGGTTGACCCGGTGGGGGTGGTGCCATAGTTCTGCGCCCCAGGTGAAGATGGGCCTGATAACACCGGTGTACATAGCTCTGCTGGCCTTGCTGCTGATGCCTCCATTGCTATTGGAAAGGCGTTCCATGACTGCCAGGAGGGATGTTTTTTTTTTTTTTTGGGAGTCTATACGTCTATGCAGCCTAAGGCTATGAGACGGCCCCGTTCCCTCGCCTTAAAAGGTTCGGTACATCCACGGAACAACAGATTGCATGAACGCCCTGCCTTTCCGAGCCAAACAAATCAATGCTACCGAAATAACCCCTCTTCCCCCGCCACGCCCCTACCGGCCCTTCCCCGAGTATAAAATACCCTCCTCCACCACGCAGGAGGGATGTTGCCTTTGTTATCCGGAGTTTGATGTGGGACTAAAAGCTGAGTCGGTTGTCTACCCCTGGACTAGAGGGAATTAGCTAACATAGCGACCGCTGGATATCACTGAATTACCTACCACATCGGCCGCTGGATATGGCTAAAGGTGGAGCTGATAGAATTAGCTAATATAGCGACAACTGGACATCACTAAATCAGCTGATATGTCGACCGCTGCATTAGCTGACATATCGATGGCCAGATATCGCTGAAGCCGGAGCTGCCTGAAATAACTACCATAGCGACCGCTGAATATCAGTGAATTAGCTGATATATCGACCACCGGATATCGCTAAAGCTAGAGCTCCCTGAATTAGATGACATATTAACTGCTGTATATCCCTGAACCTGGAGCCGCTGGATATGGCTGAAGGTGGAGTTGCCTGAATTAGGTGATATAGCGACCAGTAGATATAACTGAATTAGCTGCCACATCGACCGCCGGATATCGCTGAAGCTGGACCTGCCTGAATTAGCTGACATAGCGACGACTGGATATCACTGAAGTTGAAGATACCTGAATTAGCTAACATATCGACGGCTGGAGTTAGAGCTATATTAGCTTAACTATTTTCGAATAGTTCTGAATACAGATAGATCGTCGAATTTAATTTAACTATGCAGAGTTTTATTCCCACACCATTTTTAGCATGAGGATAATAGTCGGAATTAACCGTTCCCATAGGATAACGACCCGTATTCTCATAGAAAATAGCGTAAGAGTGGAATACGGCTCTAACGAACCGTTATCCTGAGGGAAAAAAGTGTTGTCCCTAACAAAATTTTCGCATACAATTTGTATAGGATAACAAGAATACGGGTCCGTATTCTCCAATCTATAGTAGGTAGGCAGGGCGGATGACCGGGGGGCGGGCTGTGTGAAGAGGGGGTGGCCCAGAACGCCACACACCTGTTGAGCTGTCCTGGAGTGGCGGATGGGAAGGGGCGGAAGTGGGAGCAGATCTGGGAGGACCCGTAGTGGTGTGAGAAACTGGCGGGAGTGGTCAGGGAGTGATTGTGGCGACTCTCTTTTGTTTTGCTTTCTTTTGGGGTGCGAATATCTCCGACGGGGGGTATCTGGTCACATGTACGTAGATCCGGGGCAGGGAGCGGCCCAGTGGTAGGATAATCCCGTCAGACTTAACCTGAGGGAATGCGCTGCCTTGTTATAAGCGAGAGCTTCAATACGAGTACTGATTTACCAAAAAAAAAAAAAAAAAAAAGGGTACGGTGGGTGAAAGGACAGGGTACGAGGGGGTTGTCACGGATGGTGTCACCGGTGTCACGGACGAGGGGCAAGAGTAGGAGGGGCAGTATAGCTGCAGAAGCAAGGTTAAGGGTGTGCACGTGGGTGCAAGGGAAGAGACAGAGTCATAGACCAAGTGTTGCACGCTAGATACAAGACGTTGGATAAGGATCTAATAAGAGTATAAGAAAAAAGATAGATATATATAAAGTTAGCTTAAGGAGCCAAGGCAAACAATTAGAAAATAGACTTTCTGAAGATAATAAGATAATAGATAAGAATTAGTTAGAGAAAGGTAGTTATAATAGACCATATTTTGGAAATTTTAGCTAAGTACTTATCTATCTAAATCTTGTTTGAAAGTTTTACTAGATTAGAACCTTATCTTTATATTTATCCTTCATATGCTTTCTTTTACCTTCTTTGTAGTGTTTTTATATTGTCAGATCTCTATATACAGAGGTCTCTCTACTTTTCTTATTCTCTCTTTATATAATAACTTATTTACTCACTTGTATATAGTTATTATAATAAAAAGATTCCCTTCTTAAGTATAGCTATTATGGCATAGACTGTGAAATAAACTATAGACATAACTTTAGGAAGTATATATAGACTTAGAAATAATAGTATAGTCATAGATAATAGTATAGATATAAACTATGGTATAGACTATAGGCAATAGAGTAGACATAGACAATAGTATTAGATAAGAGTATAGATATAAGCAATAGCATAAATATAGATAATAATATAGATATAGTCAATAGTATAAATATAAGGTAGCTTGTATTATGAACTAGAATATATAAGATATTATATGAAAAGTAAAAACAAAGAATAGTAATGATATCTTTATATATATATAATTATTCTTACCTATGATACTTACTTTAATATAAGCTCTTCTCATTATATATATAAGTAAGCTTCCATATATAATACTCAATATAATGTTATCTATGATATAGGTGATAGTTCATAATATATATATATTATCTATAATTATAGGTAATAGTCTATATTAATCTATAATAGTCTATAATAGTGCATAATAATATCTTCTCTTAAAGACTCAAACTTTTTAAGGCTTAGATGTCCTTTAATAAAGATCCTAGTTTATCTAGATATTAAGCATGGAAGTCATCGATAACTTTTAGTTTATTTATATTAAGTACTAGTTTTTAATGTAGATTATCATTGCCTAGCTATTTAAATAAATATTAGAGTTTCTTCTATCAAATATTTAAAGTGAAAACTTCCTCTATGTGTTATTCTTCTTTATTGTCGACTATAACTAGTGGGAGTAGTAGGTTGTTTTGGCTAGGTAGTGGATTATTATCTGTAGGATCCAAGAGTAATATATATTAGACTCAATAATAATGAACTATTGGTAGAAAGTTAAGTTTATAGGTATATAGTAATATTACTTTAGAGATCTTATGAGGTCTAATATATTTATGATCCAGCTTTTTGCTTAGGCTTTAGGTAGTAATATATTGAGTATTGAACTATAGAAAATCTTTTTCTTTTAGTACTGGCACTAGACTTCCTTATTTATTCACTTACTCTTATTATCTTACTTAAGGTTTTGCTATCTTATTTTGTAAATATTCTATTAGTTCTTTTATCTTCATGACTACTTATATGGCACTCTATTCTCCTTATTTTTTTAGTGTAAGTCTGAAGTCGAATTACCAAAGTAGGTTTCTACTATAATTAGTAAAGAATAGAGATATATCTATTATTTCTAATGCTTAGTTATTCAATACAAATTTAGCTAGATAAAACTATTTTTCCTAATCATCTTAAAGATAGTTTATATATAAGTACAGGTATTGTTCTAGTATAGTATTAATTCATTCTATTTGGCTATTAGTTTATAGATGGAATAGACTTGAAAATAGTAACTTTACCTTCAGAATTTAATATAGCGCTTTCTACAATTTTGCAATAAATTGAGTTTTTTGATCTAAAACAATAGTTTTAGGTAGGCCATAGAGGTGAAAGATATATCGTATGAAGAGATCTGCTAACTTCTTAGCTATAATAGTATCCTAATAAGGTATAAAATAGTACATTTTTGTTAATTGATATATAATTACTAAGACTATATTATAGCTATTTGACTAATATAATCCTATGATAAAGTCTATTGAAATATCTTACCAAGCCTCTCGCAGTATTGGTATTAGTTGTAAGATTCTGAAAGGAGCATATTATAATGACTTAGAATATTAATAGTAATAATAGTTTCATATATAGTGATCTACTTCCTTATACATTCGAAGCTAGTAATATTGTTATGATAGCTCAAGCATCTTAGAATATCTAGAGTATCCTACCATTGGGGTTGTATGATATTCTTTGATTACTTATACCTTCAAGAGATTATAGTTTGGTATATAAATTTTTCCCAAAAATATTAATTTGCAATTATCCTCTTGATATTCTATAAAGAAGATATTTTTCGATTGTTTTTGTCCCTATTAAAACTTTTTTAATGTTTTTTGTAGTAGCAGATTAATAATAAATCCTTATTAAAATAGATTCTCGATTGATTAGTTATTGTTTACTATTTTATTTATTGCTAAATTATATACTAGATTATAGGGTTTTAATACTATTTGATATTAGAATTTAGTATATTCATCTTTCTCCTTAGGAAGGTTTTTTAATCTACAAGTGAGGGCATTTAGCTTGCTGGTAGCTTTTCTAGGTCAGTAAATAATTTTAAAGTTAAAGTAAGATAAGTATTCTAACTATTATGCTTAGCTATACTTAAGTAGCTTTATAGACATAAAGTATTCTAAATTCTTATAGTCAGAAAGTACTTTTATTAAATAAGTGGTTGATTCCAAGTCTAGTCATCATTTCTTGAAGTATCGTATAATTTCTATGAGTTCCTTATTATAGATTTCATAGTTATATTTGGCTGAGGTATATTTCTTTGAAAAGTATACTATAAAGTATAGTATTTTATATTTATCGTATTATAAAAGTATGCTAGTAGAGATATAATTAGATATATTAGTTTTAATTAATATTTCATTATTAGAGTCAAAGTATTAAAGTAGAGGGGCTATGGTATATGATTGTTTGAGATATTAGAATGCAAATTTGCATTCATTATTCCATTTCTAGAGTATATCTATTTTAGTAAGCTTTATTATAGGTGCTCCTATAGTAAAGAAATCTTTTATGAACTATTAATAGAAATTAGTGAAGCTTAGGAATGCTGTAGTATCATGGATATTCATTAGAGATTACTAATTGATGATAGTCTTTATCTTACTGAGATCTATTTATACATTATCTAGAGATATAATTATACTAAGATTCTATATTTTTATCTTATAGAATTTGTATTTCTCTAGTTTGAGATATAGGCCTATCTTTTATAGTACTTTTAATATTTATGATATATAGTATTTGTAATCTTTTAATATATTATTATATATGAAGATATTATTAAGGTAAGCTATATAAAAATTATCGAAGAATAGATAGAGGATATTATTGATGAAGTGTTGAAAGCTGGCTAGAGTATTAGTGAGATCAAATAGCATGACTAATATTTCAAATAGTCTATATCATATTTAAAATACTATTTTTTATTCTTTTCCTTCCACTATTCAAATAAGATTATAAGAAGTTCAGATATCCAAAATTGCATAATATTATAATTTAGATAATCTTACAAGAGTTTCTTAGATTAGAGATAGTGAATATTGATTTTTAATGGTACTATCATTCTATCTTCAATAATTAATATATAGATATAATAATCTATCTTTCTTTTTAATAAATAATATTAATACTTTTACTAGGGAAGATGAGGCTTAGATAAATCTTTTAGAGAGGTTTTCATCTATTCAGTCTTTAAGTGCTTCTAATTCCAGTCTTGACAAGAAATATAAAGGTCTGAATAATAGTGTAAATCCTTTTTTAAATGAGATTTTAAGGTTATAAAGCTAGTAAGGTAGTAGTATCTCTACTACTACTTTCCTAAAGAGAAGTAAAAATTTATATTATTTATTAGGTAGGAGTTCTTTAATCTTATTATCTTCAGTTTAAGATTCTTCTTTTAGTAGCTTAAAAGCCTGATTAAGCTTATAGATAGTAAGCTAAAAAGGTTTTTCAACTTCTTTTTTTTTCCTAATTAGGTTGCTAAAAGTAAAGCTGACAATTATAGCAATTTGAGATCATTGTGAAATTAGTATAGAAATTCTAGTAACAGACAAAGGTTTATGATAATAATATTATATATAATATTTAGAGTCAAAGGTAACTATATTTTATACAAATTATATATTCATATTATAATAGTAAAGCTAAGGAATTCCTAATATAAGAAGGTAGTATCCTAATTTGGTAAGGAATAGGAAGAGTTATTTTTGATATTGTCTAATAGTTATTTGTAGCTTTATTATATATAAAATAATTCCTAATTCTATAAGTTATTCATCAATTGCTTCTAATATTTGAGGTTTTTTGAGTTTATATAGTTAGAGTTAGTGATAGCTTATAAAGTCTTTATCTATAAATATATATCTAGTAGTTCCATAGTCTATGAAAGCATGAGTTAGGATATTATTATTATTATCTTTCAATTTACAAGTAACTATAAGATAATTCTTTTCTAACTCTTCTATCAATATAGATTGTAATAATAAACTAAAAATATATAAAGAAGATTTCAATAGCCTTACATCAGTACTATTATACTAAAGTAAGGCTATTCTTTTAGTATTAGTGACATAGCATTATCTTATAACATACCTTTTGTTACTTAAAGAGAATAGTTTTGGGTTTGAGGATAGGTTTTTACCCTATAACCTAATCCACTGTAATAGTAGTAATGACTCTCAGCTATTCACTTAGCTTGCTCTTCTATAGATACTTTCCTTTATCTAGCCGAAAGATCTATTAGTCCTATTTATATTTCTATAGCTATTGATAGGGTAGCAGTGGAGGTTATAGCTGAGTCATTAGTATCATGGTATATACTAGTGACAGCTGATACTCTCTATCATAGTCATTTATTGAGCTAACACTAAGTTATCATACATATAAACTATTTATATATGTATGTTAACTAAATAATAAAAGGTTATGGAAACTATATATAGTGACTAAATAATTATGAAATGAAAGATCATAAAAGATCTCCATAGTGAGTGGTTAGTAATAGAAGGTCATAGCAGCTATAAGTGATTACTGCTTAGGATTTAGACTTCTACTATAATTGCACTCTCTTATTCTGTCTCTCTTCTTATTCTCTATATAATATCTTATATTATAACCTTTAGTAATACAGACTCTGCCTTTCATCTTCATCAACTATGTCTTTCAATACTCCTATTTATAGTCTTTACTACTGTCTTATAGGCTCCTTGAAGACATATCTATAGTCATAGTTATTAACTTTTACTATTATATTATATTGCATTTTCTATACTCTACTAGGCATAGCCTATCTTGAACCTATAGTTATTATGAATCTATACATTATGATTCAACTAGTTGTTGAACTTCTAGCTACTATTATTAATTTAGTTCCTCGATTGAGAGCTGCACTAGACCTAGTGAATACCAATTAAGACCATATCATGATACTTTATGAAATAGTCACCTTAGTGGATCAGCTCTTGAGCTTATCAGATCATTGACAAGATGTAGTTAGGCTTCAAACCTAAGTTACAAATCTTAATAATCAATTTACGATATAATAACAAGAGAATACCACATTAATAATAATGAATCAGGATCTATGAGATGAGATTGCTATATAAGAGATAGTGATTAACTAGCTCTAAACTCAATTAGAGGATATGAGAGCTATCAATACTATACTAGCTAAGTTACAACCTAGAGGAGAGAGCTACTATCCTAAAAAAATAATAAATTTAGAGAAGATTTAGGAAAAGATTAAAATAAGCTATATTTCTTCCTTATGTAGTTGTGTTTAAAGGTAGCTACTTATAGTAATAAATAAGCTAAACTCTAACTAGTAGTTATTTCCTTGTCTAACAAAGCTCTAGATTAAGTTATCCCCTATATGGAAAATAATATAGTAAATTTAACTAATTTAGCTACCCTTATTATAATTTTTGAAACTGTATTTAGTAATCCTAATCGAGTAGCTAATATAGAATATAAGTTGCAAATGATAATTCAGAGGGCTAGAGAATTTATTGCTTATTTCACTGAATTCTAATAATATGTAGCTGAGATAAGCTAGGATAATGTGGCCAAGCTAATAGCTTTGAAACAAGGCTTCTTCTACTAGCTATAATAAGATCTTCTTACTATATATCCAGAGCCTGTAGATTTTAATAAATATATTAAAGTCTATCAAAGGTTGGATACCTATTATTATAAATTATAAACTCAAATACTCAATTATTCTAGATCAGCACCCCAAATAGTACTATGCTTTACTACTCTAGCACTAGTGCTAATTAAACTTTAAACTTATTAGACTTCTTTTATAACTACAGGTATTCACCCTAAACCTATAGATCTATCAGTAGGAAAGAAAAAGATATTACTGAAAGAAAAAGCAAAGAGGATCATAGTAGAAGAGAGATATTATTATTATAGAGGGTTGCGGTATAGAGTTCATAACTATTTATAAGGTTAATAACACCCCCTCTAAGCTTCCGAAGTTACTATAATCAAAGTTGTTAGATCTAAAACACTAACAATATCAGCTAGCAAGCTGATATTAAAAGAATAGCCTCACCTTAGCAAGATGGCACTAATATAAGGCTGGCTAAATCTTTATCTTCCTTATGTATTTTTAGTTTATCTTTGTAGTTTTTGGAGGAGGAGCTTTTGGATAAAAACTATCTTATAGTTAGCTATGTACTAAATGATAATGGTTTAAAAATCCTTACTCATATCTTTGTAGACTATAGAGTAACTAGATATATATTTATAGATGAAGCTTTTATAAACTATCATAAATGTCCTTTCTTTAAACTTAAAAACCCTCGTATTCTAGAAGTTATAGATATGCAACCTACCGAGTCAGGAATAATCATATATATAATGTAACTTTATTTTATTATTGGAAGCTACTAGGAAGAAATTCCTCTCTTCGTTATGAAGCTCGACTACTATCCTATTGTTCTTAGTCTTTTTGGGTTATAATAGTATAATATCAATATTCGCTTTGATAGTAATACCCTTACTTTTGACTCAGACTACTGTCTACACCACTACTGTGAAAAACTTTTTACTATTAAGAGTATTTCAATTCCTATCTTTGAAAATCCTCATATTGCTTTTATTGCAGGATCAATATTTAGTTACTTAGTTAGGAAGGGAAGACAAGTAGAAATAGCCTTCCGAATAACCATCTATATACTCAATATAGCTTTAAAGGAACCAGAGAGATAGTCTAAGATTGAAGATGATAAAATCAAGGAACTAGTATTTCTTAAATACTATCAGTTTCTTCTATTATTTCAGAAGGCCATTACTGAAGTTCTTCTCTCTCACCAACCCTACTACTATAAAATTCCTCTCAAAGAAGGATTTATTCCCTCTTTTGGTCTACTATACTCACTATCTAAACTAGAACTAGAGGCTCTTAAACTATAGCTAGATAAAAACCTATCTAAAGGATTTATTTATACTTCATTATCTCTTGCAAGTATACCTATTTTATTTATTAAAAGGAAAGATAGATTATTATATCTCTGTATTAACTACTGTGATCTTAATAATAGTACTATCAAAAACTGATACTTACTACCCCTTATATTAGAAACCTTAACTAGACTCTCTAAAGTATGATACTATACTGCTTTTAATATTTATAGTACCTATAATTTCATTCGAATGATAGATGGAGAGGAATAGAAAATAGTATTTCAAACTCATTATAGGCTATATGAGACATTAGTCATACCCTTTGGTCTTACAAATACTCTTACTAGTTTTTAGTATTTTATTAATTATGTTCTTTATTCTTTCCTTAATAATTTCTATATGGCCTATTTTGATGATATTTTAAAATATAGTAATACTCTTGAAGAATATCACATATATATTACCTAGGTGCTAGAAGTACTCTAAAAAGCTAGCCTTTACCTTAAACCTAAAAAGTATAAATTCTATAAGATACAGGTTTACTATCTTAATATGATCATTTTAGTAAATAATATCCAAATGGATTTAGCTAAAGTTAAAGCTATAGTAGAATTGGTATCTCTAGTTGATTTTTATGATGGTCATATTTTTTTGCCTTTACCAATTTCTATTGTTAGTTTATTAAAGACTTCTCTAAGATTATAGTACTTATTATCTAGTTAACGAAGAAGGATACCCCTTAGTACTAAAGTGATAAATACCAATATACCTTTCAAAAACTTAAAATGGCATTCACTTCTATTCCTATTCTCTAATATTTTGACCTTAACCTTCCTATTATAGTGGAAACTGATATATCTGACTATATTTCTGCTAGTATTCTCTCTCAATATGATAATACAAGCATTCTCCATCCTATCACTTATTTCTCTAAGAAGCATTTACTTACCAAATATAACTATAAGATCTATAACAAGGAATTAATAGCTATTATCTAGTGTTTCAAAGAATGGTGGGTCGAATTAGAGTCTACTCCTTACCCAATTCAAGTACTTTCTAACTATGAGAATCTCCAATACTTTATATTCACCAAACTTCTTAATCCCTACCAAGTTCCATAGTCTGAATTTCTTTCCTACTTCAATTTCAAAATTATCTATTGAACAAGTAAAGCAGGCGGTAAGCTTGATATATTAACCTAATAGTTAAGTGACTTTCCTCAAGATAAGGATGAATAAATAAGATTTTAGAATCAAGTTGTTTTGAAGCCTTACTAATTAACTGTTAATGTGATATAAAAAGAAAAGCTGGGATTAAAGGCCTTATTTAAAAAGGGATTCAAGATTGATCTATTGTTAAAGAAGATACTGAATAAGTTATAATAAGAGAAGATATAATCTAAGGATATCTCACTGGTTGAATATTAAGACGATAATGAAAAGCTAACATATCATAGATAAATATCTATACTAGACTATATACCTTTGAAGCTTTACCTAATTTAAGACTACTATTATTTACTAAGAGTAAGCCACTTTGGATAATCCAAAATACTTGAATTTCTCTTATACTAATACTATTAGCTTAAAATATATGAGGACATCGACCAGTATATCTGTAATTGCTACTCTTGCTAGTACTCTCATACTTCGTGCCTTGCCCTGTATAGTATCTTCTACTCTTTACCTATTCCTTCAGATACCTTATAAAATATTTCAATAAATTTCATTATAGAATTACTATAGTTTAATAGATATAACACTATCTTAGTAGTAGTATATCATTTAACTAAGATACATTATTGTATTCTCTACTAAGATACAGTTACTGCCGAATAGTTAGCAAGTCTTTATATCTACTATATTTTCTGCCTCTATGATCTTCCAAAAACTATCATTTTAGATTATAGAACTTAATTTATTGCTAAGTTTTGGAAATTACTTTATTAAATCCTTTGAATTACGTTACTCTTTTCTACTCCTTTTCACTCTTAGACAGCTATACAGACTGAATATAGCAATGCTCTCTTCTAGTAATATCTATAGACCTATATCAACTATTTGCAAGATTATTAGAAGGACTAATTTCATCTTACTAAATTCATAGCTAATAATCAGGTATCACAATCAATAGAGATATTACTTTTCTTCACTAATTATGGTTATGATCTCCTTTAGCAATTCGATCTTATCTGACAAGATAATATACTTGAAGAGAAGAAATCTCAGAAGGTTACAATTAAGATGAAGGAGCTTACAGAATACCTGTAGAATGAAATAGTAAAAGCTCAGTCTAGATAAAAAATATAAGTAAACTACAGATATCATTATACCTCTTCCTTCAAGGTGGGTAATTCAGTTTAGTTCAATATATAACATATTATAATATAATAGCATAGTAGGAAACTTGACTATAAGCATATTAGGCCCTTTAAGATTATAAAAGTTGTCTCTCCTAATACATATGAACTTGATTTTCCTCCTAGCATTCACTATTATTATATATAATATATCTCGCTCCTTAACTCTGCCAGTGAAGACCTTTTACTAGGCTAACAAACTTCTTTACTACTACTTATTATAGTCGATAATAAAGAGAAATAATATATCGAAGATATCTTAGACTTTTGTATTTATTGGAGAAGGTTAGAGTATCTAGCTAAGTAAGTAGGCTTTGATAATTCGGACTGGAAATTGGCTACTAATATTAAGAAGCCAAAGGCCGTAGATGACTTCTATGTCTAATACCCTAATAAACTATACCCTCTACTAAAGGATAATGATAACTAGCCCTTAGTAGACCTTAGCTATAAGGGGGAGATAATTGTCATAGTGTACACTAGTGACAGCTGATACTCTCTATCATAGTTATTCATCGAGCTAATATTAAATCATCATATGTGTAAGCTATTTATATGTGTATGTTAAAAAGATAATAGATGATCAAAAAAGCTATATATGGGGACTGGATAATAATAAAATAGAAGGTCATAGAAGATCTGCATAGTAACTGATTAGTGATAGAAGGTTATAAAAGCTATAAGTAATTACTACTTAAGATTTAGACTTTTATTATAATTGCACTCTCTTACTCTCTCTCTCTTCTTGTTATTTATATAATGTCTTATATTATAAGCTTTAATAATATTGACTCTACTTTTCATTTTCGTCAACTACATCTTTTAGTTCTCCTATTCATAGCCTTTGCCATAGTCTTGTATGCTTTTTGGAGATATATCTATAGTTATAGTTATCAACTCTTACTTCTATAATTAGTATATGGATGGAGTTTTGGTATAGGGTTTAAATGTGCAGGGTAATCATCAAATTGCGATAATAAGGCTCATCATTATATATTGAGATATTAATAAATAATGATAAATTCATCGACAGTAGCTAGTTCAAGGTATACTCCTAAAAGATCTTATTAAAGTTGAAAGGATAAATCTTTTTAAAAAGTAGCTAGTTTAGCTATATTATTCTAGGTTGTCTCAGCAGTATATCACTAGAATTCAGCAAAATAGGCTATAAAGTTATAAGTTCCTTAAGTAATAGTATGAAGCTTATATTTAATATTTACTAATCTATTAGGATCTTTGAATATATTTTCAAAGTTCATGATAAGGGTATCTAGATTAGTCAAATTTATATTATTATTCTAGATATATGGTATGACTTAATTAAGGGCTTCATCTAAACAAGAGTTAATTGCTAAGTATAGTTTAGCTTATTTATTAGTATATATAGCTACTTTTAGATATAGTTGAGTAAAGAAAAGATATAGTTTATTTCGGTCTTTGTTATTAAATTTCTTTAGGTTAAAAACCTTTTTAGCTCGATTTCCTTTCCTTTGTTAGTTTCTAGTTAGGGCAGTACTAATATTTTATATAGCTTATAATTAAGTATATAAATCATTGATGACTGCTTCTTGGAGGTCTATGTATTCTCTGGCCTATTGCAATAATCGTTATAAGTCAGCAAGTTAGGTTTATAAGGTAGTAATAGCTATACTCTAATTAGGAAGAGTGAGAATTTTATCTAAAAGGGTAATAGTTTCTTATATAATAGTAGTATAGTTAATATTGGCATTAGTAGAATATACTTCTACTTACAAATATATAAGCAGGTCTATGATTTCTTATAGTAGTTTAATAATAGGTTAGGTTAGTCGAGATATAGTAGTTATAGGACAAAGTAGCACTTAGTAGAGTATAAGGATGTAATATAATATTATAGTATAGACTATTATATAAATTATAGATGTAACTTTAGGGAGTATATATAGACTTAGAGATAATAACATAGTTATAAACAATGGTATAGACATAGACTATAGCATAGACTGAGAGCAATAGTATAGATATAGATAATAGTATTAAATAATAGTATAGATATAGGTAATAGTATGGATATAGATAATAATATAGACATGGTTAATAGCATAGATCTGAGGTAGCTCATATTATAAACTAAAATATATAAAATATTATATAAAGAGTAAGAATAAAGAATGGCAGTGATATCCTCATATATATATAATTATCCTTACCTATGATACTCACTTTAATATAAACTCTTCTCATTATATGTATAAGTAAGTTTCTATATATAATACTTAATATAATATTACCTATAATAAAAATAATTATTCATAGCATATATATATTACCTATAATCATACGTAATAGTCTATAATAATCTATGATAGTTCATGATAGTCGATAATAGTCTATAATAGTTCATGACAGTTTATAACAATAGCTCAAATTCTCTTATTCTTATCTCTATCTCCTGACCTAACTTTAGTCTTACTTAAATTACCTTATTTATCATAACCGTTCTGCATTATCAGAGTTCGTTTGTCACTTTGCTCCTATTATGTTGATGTTGTTATTGTTATTATTAAGTATCAAGTTTTCTCAATTACTATTGTTATCTGTAGTTACTATAGTTATCTTGGGTTGTAGTTATTATTATAGGAGTTATACAAGAGTCATGCTGATACTAGTATGACTCTCAAGTGTTAAATAGTTCTCTTTCCACTCTTCCCTTTTCTCTCTTCTCTATCCAACATCTTGTCTCCCTCCATATACTTAGTCTTCTCTACTAACTACTATACCTCCTCCATAATAGTCCTCTGTAATAGTCATCTATGACAACCTTCCATAATACCCCTCTATAACAATACCATAAATATGGCCCTGCCCTGCCAGCTGTACCCCTTAGTCACCCTGTCCCCTTACCCCTACCCTGACAATATATTGGATCCATCTGACTAACTAGTATACTCAACTATAGATCTCTAGCCAATAGTAAACCTTCAACCTACAGTAAATTCTTAGCCCACAGCAAATCCTCAGCCACGTCTAAGAGCCAGACTTGAGGCCTGGTATACCCTTCCCATCTCTACTGATCCTGCAGCCCTGACTACCCATCGACAAGAAATTATCGACTTCTTCACTACTACTAATGATATTGGCAATGAGCTTAGGGTAGATCTCTAATACACATAAGTACAGCTGTGATCATCAAATGATGAGATTACTATCCTTCAAGAAAAACTCCTAAATGCCACCACTATATTAGACTACAAAAAATGAACCGTACTAGGCCTGTCCACAACTATCATCTATCTCCCTCTAACTAAACCAAACTCACTATGACTCAAGACTTAGGACCTCCCTTCCCTACCAAAGTTTAATAGCAACCATGTCTGCCTCAAAGTATAGAAAAACTTAGTGAATATCAAGTTTAATGGGGACGCGACTATATTTCCAGATAATCGACACTACTTGGCCTATGTCTATAGCCTCTTTGAAGGCAAAGCCGTAGACCAAATTCAGCCATATATTCTCGCAGATAGCTTTAACCTCATCAACATCCCTATCCTATTTGCTATCCTTAACCATATGTTCGGTAACTCAGACTTTATTGGAATAGTTACTTAAGCTCTCCATAGCCTCAAACAGAAGAGATCAGACTTATTAAGCTATATCACGGAGTTCTCCTGCTTGACTACAAAGGTACCATGGGATGATTACACAAAGCTAGATTATTTCCAAGATAGTCTCTATTATGAGCTAAAATAAGTATTAGTCCATTACTCTAATACGACTACTCTAGATGGCCTCATAAAGTAGGCCAACTAGGTTGAACAGAGGCTAGCTTATCTCTATAATAATATAAACTCCCGTTCTTTCTAATCTCAGGCCAACATTACCACTACCACTACTTAGCCTTATGTAACTACCTAGCCAGTTCTGTTAGCTCAACTAACTAACAGCCCCTCCTACCTCTCCTATACTACAGGAGGAAGCACACCAATAGACTTATCCTCTAGAAGACTATACCTTTCACAGAAAGAGCGTGACCGACACTATACTAATAGCCTCTGCATTGCCTGTAGAAAAGATGACTATTTTATAGCTTTTTGCCCTATCCGTCGTTTCCACTCTCTTGTAGCCCACTCTGCTATTATAGCCTCTGCTGAGGAGTTGGAGCTAAGAAAAGTGGTGTTCCTTGTATAATCACTAACACTAGCAAGGGACCTGCTAAAAGCCATTTGTCCTTGTCCTCATTTTCAGTTCACGCAATCTCTCTAAATGAATCTTAACTCATTAGTCAACATCTTCTTATATCTATTACTATAATAATTAATAGAAAAAGAATAGTCATCCTAGCCCTAGTAGATTATAGAGCAACTAGATTTGTGTTTATAGATAAAGACTTTATCAGCAAATACTCTATTCCCATCTTAAAGTAGAAAACTACCTATATCTTAGATATTATAGATAGATACCTAATCTTATCTAGACCTATCACTGACATTCCTTGTTTGTCTGCCAATATTGAGGGTTACTAGGAGAAACTCCCCCTGTTTGTAATGAAACTCTAGTATCTACTCATATTGGAGATTTCCTAGTTAGCTCTCCATAATATGTTAATTCATTTTGGCTCCTATACCCTTCAGTTCTATAGTGAATATTACCAAAAAAATTGTAATACTCCGAAGATACCAGTTGGATCTATCTGCTCCATACCTTTTGTAGCAAACCCTATTATCACTACCTTAAAAGAACTTGAATGGAAGATAGTAGAAAGCCTTTGCCCACTCAAGATTAGCTTCATTAGTGTATCAGCTCTTTTGTACTTAATAATGAAATATAAGCTAACCACTTATACTCTGTCTATTTATAATATCCACTTAGCTATCACCAAACTCCATACACATAAAGAGTAGAAGTCTCTTATCCCTAAGGAGTACTATGAGTTTTTTGACCTATTTTTAGAGAAGGTAGCTGAGAAACTTCTCCTGCATTATACTTATAATTATACTATCCTTCTGGTGAAGGGCAAAACTCTACCATATGGCCCCCTCTATGGTATCTACTATCCTGAGCTTAAAGTACTGAAAAAATACTTAGAATAAAACCTAAATAAGAGCTTTATTCATCATAACTCATCCCCAACAGGTACTCTAGTACTATTTGTGAAGAAGTCAGATAGCTTCCTCTAGCTTTATGTTAACTATGGAGGTCTCAATAAAATAACTGTCAAAACCTGCTACCTCTTTCTACTAATTCAGAAAACAGTGAGCCATTTATCCAAGGCAAAATGGTTCACTAAGCTTGACCTTAGAGGGGCCTATAATCTAGTATGTATTGCAGAAGGAAAAGAGTAGAAAATGGTATTTCGAACTTGCTATAGCCATTTTGAATATAACATAATGCCCTTTAGACTGACTAACACCTCAGCCTCCTTTTAGTACTTTATTAATAATACCTTATAAGACTTCCTGAATGTATTCTATATAGCATACTTAGATGATATTCTAATATACTCCGATTCCCTAGTGGAGCATGAAATCCATATGAAATAGGTCCTAGAGAAGCTCAAGTAGGCCAGATTATATCTGAAACCTAAAAAGTATGAATTCCATATATAGGAGGTCAAGTACTTAGGATTGATCATCACTACAAAAGGAGTTAGGATAGACCCAGCTAAGGTAGCTGCAGTTGAAGCTTAGGAAATACTAGCCAACCTGAAGGATATATAGGCATTCTAAGGCTTTGCAATCTTCTACCTGTGCTTTATTCTAGGATACTCGGAGATAGTGGCACCACTCACTACCCTTACTAGAAAGGATCGAGGTTTCAACTGGGATCTAGCAGCCTAATTAGCTTTCGATCGACTAAAAATTGCCTTTTATTCAGCCCTAATGTTAGCATACTTTAACTCAGATTATAAGTACATTATTGAAATGGATGCCTCGAACTACATATCAGCTAGAATCCTTTGACAATATGATAATAGTAATATCTTATATCTAGTTGTATACTTCTCGAAGAAGCACTCCCCCATCAAGTGTAATTATAAGATTTATAATAAAGAGGTAATAGTAATTATCTGTATATTTGAAGAGTAGAGGCCACACTTGAAGTCAACTAAAGAGGTAATTAAAATCCTTTCAGATCATAAAAACCTCAAATACTTTACTACAACTAAACTTCTTAACCGTTGACAGGTACGATGGTCAAAATTTCTCTCCCAATTCAATGTGAAAATTAGATATTGGCCTGGAAAAGTAGAGAGGAAGCCAAATACATTGACTAGAAGATCAGGATATCTCTCAAAAGAAGGGGATGAAAGACTCAAGTACCAGAACCAAGTAGTTCTAAAACTAGAAAACCTCGATATAGCAGTATCTAGCCTATTGGATGTAAGTACAGAGACATTGGATGACCCAACCGACCTACAGCAATTAGTACAGGAAGCTTGTAATAATGACCTATTCATTAAAGATATAATTACTGTAGTGACCTTGAGAAAATAACAATACCTAAAAATTTCTATAATAGAGTAGAAGGTTAGGGATAACTTAATATATTATCGAGATTGCCTGTATATATCTGCAGATAGAGAACTGCAATTACGGCTAATTAAAGAATACTATGATAACTCTACTGCAAGACACTCTAAGGTAGCTAAAATACTAGAGCTACTGAACCAATAATATACCTGGATAGAGCAATGCAAGGATATAGAGAGGCACATCCGTAACTGCTATATATACAAAAGGTTAAAGCCTATATACTACCTCCCCTATGGAACTCTAAAGCTTCTAGAAATTCCTGATTGCTTCTGGCAGTATATTACTATGGACTTTGTTACTGGGTTTCCCAAAGATATAGGGTTCAATACAATTCTCATGGTGGTTGATTGGCTAACCAAGATGAGATACCTAATATCATGTAGAGATATATATACTACAGAAGATTTAGCTCGCCTCTACTTAGATAACTTCTAGTGCTACTATGGCCTACCCCTCTCTATACTCTCTGATTAAGGTCCCCAATTCATGTCCAACTTCTGGAAAGCCTTCTACGAGCTCATGGGTATTGATATCAAGTTGTTAATAGCTTACCACCTCCAGACAGATAGTCAGTCAGAACAGATAAATGCAATTATAGAATAATACCTCTATGCATATGTGAACTATCAATAGGATAACTAGACCTTTCTCCTTGTACTATATGAGTTCGCCAGAAACTACCAATTCTTTGAAATGCTCAAATACTCCCCTTTCCTTGTAAACTATAGATAGTATCCCTACTTTGTAGAAAACTCTACTTCTATACTGAAAACTAAGCCTAATATACTTGCAAAGGATCTTATAACCCAGCTCACTAACTTCCACCCAATATTAAAAGTAGAGATGGGATATACATAAGTAAAGTAAGCTGAATATGCTGATACTTCCCAACTTCCTACTCCTTGATATCTACTTGGTAATAAAGTATGGTTGTCTACCCATTACTTTTATATCTAACGCCCTTCCCGTAAGTTGGACCACACGTTCACTAGCCCCTATAAGGTACTGGGCAATATGGGAACCCATACTTATCAGTTAAAATTTCTCTATAGTGTCAAAAGACACCCTGTAGTCTATATTTCTAAGATCAAGCCTACTAGTAATGATCCTTTACTAAGACAGCATCACAAACGAATATAGTTTGCCGCTCGTGTCTCTGGCGACAGAGGCGTCCCTAGAGGCAAACTGACAAGCTAGTAAGCCCTGATCACGATCACTGGCTTTCGAACGCTATGGTCCCACACTCTCGACATTAGGATGCCTTTCTATCTCTACAGCCTATCAATCCAATCTATGGTGCTGGGATGCTAGGTGTTAGAGTCCTCTTCACCAGGACGCCGGGCTTGACGTCCTTAGCTTCATCACAGTCCCACCCGACTTGGAGATAACTTATGCGCTGGGAGAGGGTAATCTTACGCATTCCGGATTGCCTATATCTCGTACGATGCCTTAGCTGTTCAGTCCGAAAGGGATATGTCTTCAGCTTCTCCACAGTAGAGGTCTACTCTAGGCAATAAGAAATGCCCAACGTTGAAACAGCACTGGTAACTAAGTATAATAAATATCCATAGTATTCTGATGCATATATGTACATGAAAGATTGTCCTATAGCACGCTGGAATATCTAAAACCTAACCAACTTTCCACGGCCCCTGTTGGGGGCCATCACTAGCCCATAGCGTCTGACCCCGATGCAAACGTGGAACGATGCTTCCAAAACCACCCGGACGGCAACCTAGCTCTTGGCCAGCACGTATTGATCCAGAGACGAGGCACAGAAGTGTAGACATCGCAGGCAGGGCAATGTCAACATTGGAAGTAGGGCAGTGTCGCTATCGGAAGTAAAGCAGTGTTAACATTGGAGGGTGGGCAGTAGCGAAATCGTAGGCACGGCAGTATCGACATCAGAGGGAGGGCAGTATCGACATCATAGGCACGGCAGTATCGACATCGGAGGCATGGAAACTCTCCTCCCTCTTCCGGGATTACGTGGATAATTTTGAGAACGGTCAGCAATGCCTGCATATGTCGGAGGCCTGGCCATGCTCTCACCTCGGTCAGAGGAACCTGCTTGGTCTCACGCAGGCATGGCAGAGTGGACATCGGAGGTATACCACTGTCGACATCGGAGGCATGGAAACTCTCCTCCCTCTTCCTGGATTGCATGGATAATTCTGAGCGCGGTCAGTAATGCTTACATATATCGGAGGCCAGGTCATGCTCTCACCTCTGTCAGAGGAACTTTCTTGGTCGCACGCAGGCATAGCAGAGTCAATATCGGAGGCATGCTACTGTCGACATCGGAGGTATGGAAACTCTTCTCCCTCTTCCTGGATTGCGTAGATAATTCTCACAGCTGTCAGCTATGCTTGCACATATTGGAGGCATGGCAATGCGCTCACCTCCGTCAGAGGAACTTGCTTGCTCTCACACAGGCGTGGCAGAGTCGGCACTGGAGGCATGCTACTGTCGACATCGGACGTATACCACTGTCGACATCGGAGGCATGTCACTGTCTACATCGGAGGCATGAAAACTCTCTTCCCTCTTCCTGCATTGCGTTGATAATTCTGAGAGCGGTCAGTAATGCTTGCACATGTCGGAGGCCTGGTCATACTCTCACCTCTGTCAGAGGAACTTGCTTGGTCGCACGAAGGCATGGCAGAGTCGACATCGGAGGCATGCTACTGTCGACATCGGAGGCATGCTACTGTCGACATCGGAGGCATGCTACTGTCGACATCGGAGGCATGCTACTGTCGACATCGGAGGCATGGAAACTCTCCTCCCTCTTCCTGGATTATATAGATAATTCTCACAGCCGTCAGCTATGCTTGCACATATCGGAGGCCTGGCAATGCTCTCACCTTTATTTGCTGAACTTGCCTGGTCTCACGGAGGCATGGCACTGTCGATATCGTAGGCATGGCAGTGCTCATATTGTAGGCACGCAAGCTCTCCTCCCTCTTCCTGGATCGTGTCCCTAATTCTGAGAGCGGTTAGTTATGCTTAGATATATCGGAGACTTGGCTATGCTGTCACACATATGAGCTAAACTCCCTGACATAGCTAAGTTCTGTGCACTAATATTGTATGACAGTGTTGACATTGGTCAAAACTCCTGTGAGATAGGTTAGCTATGTGTGCACATATTGGAGATCTGGCAATCCTCTCACCCAGATAGCAGTTCATGAGTTTCGTTGACTTGTGTTGTGGATTGTGTTGTGGATTGTGTTGTGGATGAAATTCCGAATGCCCTTGTGACGTAAGAGCTGTGCCAGTGGCAGCTGCCGTATGCCTAGTGATTTGTGGTAGTAGGTAAGGAAATTAGGAGTGCACCACTCCACTTAACTGGGTATGATCAACCCCGCTTGGCAGCTACCTTGCAGCCCAGCTCGGAAAAGCCTGCTTAGACTGGCAATACATGCTAGTATGGCAGCAAAGCTAATAGTGCGCTATGCCTGTGTAGGTAATAGTCATATTTGGCTAAACGCCTTACCAACCTCTCCTTTGCGTAGTCGTGAGGTAGATAGGGGCTATGCGCAACCGTGATATAGTCATGTCTGGAGTTCTCACATTCATGTAGTGCTGGACTTGCTAATATACATGATAATTCAAGCATTCACTGGCTTGTTTAGATACCTGCAGTTCATGCATTCACCAGCTTGCTTAGATGCCTACAATTCATGCATTTGCTGGCTTCCTTAGACAAGTATGTATTCGCTGACTTACAAGGCGCAAAGTCTAGAAATGCATGGATGCCTGGGAAAGAGGCCAGAAAAACATGAATTGCATATATATTTGTAAAGCTGATAGACATCAGGTGCAAAGGCATGAAATGCATGGACATCAGCATGAGAACCCAGAAAGGCATGAATTGCATACATATCAGCATAAGAAAATAGCGAATGCATACTTATCTAAGCAAGTCAGTGAATGCATGAATTGTGGGTATCTAAGCAAGCTGGTGAATGCATGAATTGTAGGCATCTAAGCAAGCTGGCGAATGCATGAACTGCAGGTATCTAAATAAGCCAGCGAATGCTTGAATTATCACATATATTAGTAAGCCCGGCACTATATGAATATGAGAACTCCAGATATGACTATATCACGGTTGCGCATAGCCCCTATCTACCTCACGACCACGCAAAGGGGAGGTTGGCAAGGCATTTAGCCAAATATGACTATTACCTGCACAGGCATAGCGCACTGTTAGCTTTGCTGCCACATTAGTATGTATTGCTACACTAAGCAGGCTTTTTCGAGCCGCGCTGCAAGGCAGCTGCCAAGCGGGATTGATCATACCCAGTTAGGTGGAGTGGCGCACCCCTAATTTCCCTACCTACCACCGCAAATCACTAGGCATACGGCAGCTGCTGCTGGTGCAGCTCTTATGTCGCAAGGGTATTCGGAATTTTATCTATAATACAATCCATAATACAATCTACAACGTAAGTCAACGAAACTCATGAACTACTATCTGGGTGAGAGGATTGCCAGATCTCTAATATGTGCACACATAGCTAACCTATCTCACAGGAGTTTTGACCAATGTCAATACTATTGGTGCAATATTGGTGCACAGAACTTAGCTATATCAGGGAGTTCAGCTCATGTGTATGAGAGTATGGCCAGGCCTCCGATATATCCAAGCATAGCTAACCGCTCTCAGAATTAGGGACACGATCCAGGAAGAGGGAGGAGAGCTTGCATGCCTGCGATGTGAGCACTTCCATGCCTACGATATCAACAGTGCCATGCCTCCGTGAGACCAGGCAAGTTCAGCGGATAAAGGTGAGAGCATTGCCAGGCCTTCGATATGTGCAAGCATAGCTGACGGCTGTGAGAATTATCTATACAATCCAGGAAGAGGGAGGAGAGTTTCCATGCCTCCGATGTCGACAGTAGCATACCTCCGATGTCGACAGTAGCATGCCTCCGATGTCGACAGTAGTATGCCTCCGATATCGACTCTGCTATGCCTGTGTGCGACCAAACAAGTTCCTCTGACAGAGGTGAGAGTATGACTAGGCCTCCGACATGTGCAAGCATTGCTGACCGCTCTCAGAATTATCAATGTAATGCAGCAAGAGGGAGGAGAGTTTGCATGCCTCCGATGTCAACAGTAGTATGCCTCCGATGTCGACAGTAGCATGCGTCCAATGTCAATAGTGGCATGCCTCCGGTGTCGACTCTGCCACGCCTGCGTGAGACAAAGCAAGATCCTCTGACGGAGGTGAGCGCATTGCCATGCCTCCGATATGTGCAAGTATAGCTGACAGCTGTGAGAATTATCTACGCAATCCAAGAAGAGGGAGGAGAGTTTCCATGCCTCTGATATCGATAATAGCATGCCTCCGATATTGACTCTGCCATGCCTGCGTGTGACCAAGAAAGTTTCTTTGACAGAGGTGAGAGCATGACCTAGCCTCTGATATGTGCAAGCATTGCTGACCGTTCTCAGAATTATCCACACAATCCCGGAAGAAGGAGGAAAGTTTCCATGCCTCTGATATCGACACTGCTGTGCCTGCAATATCGATACCGCCCTCCCTCTGATGTCGATACTGTCGTACCTACGATGTCGCCACTGCCCACCCTCCGATGTCGACACTGCCTTGCTTCTGCTGGCGACACTGCCCTGCTTCCGATGTCGACATTGCCCTGCTTCTGATATCGACATTGCCCTGCCTCCGATGTCTACACTTCTATGCCTCGTCTCTGGATCACCACGTGCTGGCCATGAGCTAGGTTGCCGTGCGGGTGGTTTTGGAAGCATCGTTCCACGTTTGCGTCGGGGTCAGACGCTATGGGCTAGTGATGGACTGCAACAGGGGCCGTGGAAAGTTGGTTAGGTTTTAGATGCTCCAGCGTGCTATAGGACAATCTTTCATATACATATATACGTCAGAATACTATGAATATTTATTATACTTAGTTACCAGTGCTGTTTCAATGTTGGGCATGTCTTATTGCCTGGAGCAGACCTCTACTATGGGGAAGCTGATGAGATATCCTTTCCGGACTGAATAGTTAAGGTATCGTGCGAGATAGAGGTAATTTGGAATGAGTAGGCTTACACTCTTCCAGTGCCTTAGTTATCTCTGAGTCGGGTGGGACTGTGAAGAAGCTGAGGATGTCAAGCCCGGCGTTCTGGTGAAGGGGCTCTGACACCTGGCATCCGGGCGCCATAGGTGGATTGATGGCGTCTAGGTACCTGGATAATGACGTTGTAGTGCTTTAGGGGAGTAATGGTGTACAGATACCTCGGGCGTCTAGGACGCCATGAGTGGTAGGCAAATAAAGCAGTAGTGTCCGGATGCCGTTGCAAGGCGTCCGAATGCCTATTTTTTCTTGCTGATGAGGTGTAACCCTCTCCAACTCCAATAATGATAGATAGGTAATATAAGTATGAGGTGAAAAAGGTTTTGGATTTAAAGAGTTGATATAAAAAATTGTAGTATAAGGTCAAGTAGATAGGTGAGGAGAAAGCAACTTAGCACCCTATGGAAGACTTGGAAAACTCCCAAAATGTCGTTCTATTATTCTACTAGTACTATCCTGACAAACTTGGACCATGAAGCCTATCATCACTGGAGCTCCGATATAGAGGAGAGGGGTACTGTCACAACTATCCTACATTATCATGAGTTCATTTATCACCTTGCTCCTATTGTATTAATATTGTTATTGTTGTTATTGAATATTGGGTTTTCTCAATTGCTATCATTATCTAGAGTTGCTGTAGTTATCTAGGTTGCAGTTATCATTATAGGAGTTATACAAGAGTCATACTAATACCAGTATGACTCTCAAGTATTAAATAATTCTTTTCCCTCTTTTTCCTTTTCTCTCTTCTCTATCTAATATCATGTCTCTCTTTATATACCTAGTTTTCTCTACCAACTACTGCACCTTCTCTATTATAGTTCTCTATGACAGTTATTCATGACAGCCCTTTGTAATACCCCTTTGTGATAACACTGTAAATATGGCCCTATTCTGCCAGCCTTGTCCCTTAGTCATCCTGTCCCCTTGCTCTTACTGTGATATTATTCTGTAATCTAGGAATAAGTATACTTATATAAGTATTGTCACTTATAATATAGGTGATAGCCTAATACTTCATAATATTTACACTAGTTTAATTAAAGTAATTACTTTATGTAGGGTTAAATTAGCATACAGGATATAGAAAGACTAAGAGAGGAAGTTTAATAGGCTATTGTATCAGGATTTAAATAAGTATATAAGATTTGTTCGAGTATAAAGATTAAAATAGTATTGAGGATTGCAGGAGTAGAATTGCTAGTAATAGCTATATAGGCTACTTAGAGAAGGCTTATTGTTCAAATTATAGCTAATTTAGAGTCATTTAGGATCTAATACTATATAAAGTATATAATAAAGAAGATAATTTAGTAGACCTTTTAGTTAGTTATATATTGACAATGACCTAGGCTAAAGAATAGGCTTTGTTCTAGGGGAGGCCCTATTCTTCTTATAAAGTATCAGTTTTAGACTATTACAGGTGAGCTATAACTATAAAAATTCTTTAAGGAATAAGAAGTTAGTAGAGGAAAGTATAAATATAGTAACAACTTAGGTATAATATGGACTTAGTAAGAATAAAGTTATATAAACTTAGAATACTATTTGAAGGTTATTTTTCATTGATTATCTAAGTTTATCAGTCATGTAGTAGGCTTGATCTAATAAAGATACTATCAGATTAGAGTATCCCTAATATAACTACTACCTAATTAAGATACTATTCTCCAATATAAGAGTATATACAGACTTAATAATAATGTATAAATATATGAGCTAAACAATAAATAATAGTTGATAAGCATCAAAGTATAGAAAGCAATAGAATTATAGTGAAGACAATATATATATGAAATAAGAGATCAAAAGATATATACTTTTATATACCAATCCCATTGACGCCTATATAGACACTTTACTATATCTATATAGGTAATTAATCTAGCATAATCAATAGCCGTAAAAGAGTATTAGTTCTACTATAGATATAAGTCTATTATCTGAGCTATAAGATTACTCCCTATTCTAAAGGCAGCTATTCTTAGCCAAACATAAGTCCTTTCTCCTTAGGTCAGAATAGTCTATAAGTAATAACTTAAGTAATAGTAGTAGCAAGTACTAACTTTTGGCTAAATATATCTTTCTCTATGGAGTTTAAGGTACTATAAGACTAGTGCACTTATATATATATACTATGGCTATTAAAAACTAAACTTTTTGCTAACAAACTATTAATAGAAAAGGTGACAAGTAGAAGGATGAAAGTTACTATATCTTCATCTATTGAATAACTCAATATAGGCTAAAGCCTCCAATATCTTAACTATTTTAATATTTATTGGAGAATTTCTTGTGATATTTAATAAGCTTTTCAAGATAATTATCAAATTTATTAAAGGTCTCTTAAGTAGCTTTATATTCTATATACCCAACCTAGTATACTTTATATATCATTAAAAATTATTATTCATATTGTATATATACTGTATACATAAGGCTCTTTTGTAAAACTATATACTACAATATTCGTTGCTCCTTATATTCTCTTCTACTTATATCTGGTTTTGATAACAATACATCTTGAGCATAGTGCATAATATTTAACTAGATATATCTCTCCCTCTTCTGAACATACGACCTACCCACCCCGTATACCTAACATTCTACTATCTGGTCATACACTCCTACAATATACTATGCCCTACCTTCCCTTTTATAATTTTCTCACTACTACCCCTACGATTGCAACACTTACAATACTATCCTTCCACTCATAATGCCCTCATTGCTACTCTTATTTTCACAATGCCTACAATACTGCCTATACCACTTCAATATATACCCTTCTTAGTCTCCTTTCTAGATCTAATCTCAGGTCATCTAGCTCCTTATGATTACGTCCAATCTAATGTCTTCTATCATAATATCTATTTCACATCCATTTAATTTTGAATACTATCTTCTATTACCTTCTATTGCATATTTATTGCAGTTCCTGATACCTATATTCATGTTCTCCTATATAGGTAATATATAGGTTCATTTTATAATCTTGATTCAATTATTTTCATTACAATTACTTATTAGAAATCGTTCTTCTATCTTCTTTTATCAGATATTTCTGGTCCGTATTCTCTCCTATCTCCTCTCCATCCTTATTTAAAATCAACTAAAGTCTACTACAATATAATCTTCTACATTCATCAATATCTAAATAATATAATTGAGGCAGCTATATTTAGTAAGTTATAAAAATATACCATGAATGACATATTTCTCTCTTAGAACTAAATAATATATGATATCTAATACATATAATATAAGATACCTGCTACAGTCCATGCCGATATATTTCTTTCCCTTACTGCCTCGTAGATATACTGTATCTGATATGTCCATTTCTATAACACCTGTGACCCTTCTCTTGATTTACCTGATTCAAAACTATCTTCTTCTACCTCTATCTTACTATCTTCCTCTCTAGTAGTGATCAATTATTACTTTTCCACTAAGCTTATTATTATTATGGAAGTAGTTGTTTGTAAATTAAATATTTTTTCTCTCACATGCATGCAACCTATGATATCCAATACTAGGAACTGCTGTATCTCTATTGTCATTTGTAACTCCCATTGAAGCTCATCTAAGTACGACCCATTTTCTACTACTACACAAGGCTCACTCGATACTCCTTCCATCTTCTTATCAAATTTACTAATTCTCATCTTCAAATCTACTTTAATATTAACCAGAATAAGTTTCTCTACCTTCTTGTTATACAGAGCCTAAGTATTCTAAAGTTTGTAGTATGAAACTATTACTCATTAGTAATCTCCTCTGTTAAGTCTAATTTTCTAGTTACCTACAGCCGTTTTATACTTATAGTCGATAAGCACCTTTATATATTTATTAGTTTTCCACTCCTTGAGGCAATGTTACAAAGCTGATGCTACCAACTAGATGAATACTGAGTTGATTTTATCAAAAAATATAGGATCTCAGTTATCTTTTATCTTTTGCTACTAAAAAAACAATTCATATATAGCTGTCATAATTTCTAAAGCTTGTAATTGATGGCTGTATATCTGTGGGCTTCCAGTTGGCATCCATTTCTTTACTTACAGTATATATATACCTTTCATTACTCCTCCTAATATAGAAATCTATCTTTAGGTAAGAACCAGTTCACTTTTTTTTCAACCTCCTCTTTTATTTAATAATCCAACTTATACAACTTCACAATTTATCGTCTACACTCATACATAATATAGGATCTGATTCGAGAGTGTATACTTTTAAGTTATGATTTGTTAGCTATCGGATATCATAAGGTTGTGGAATTTCTTATCAACATCTTATACTCCTTAGTTCTTTATAAATACAACTTCTTCTCATCCTGAGCTGTCTCCCATGACTCATAAATCAAATTTATGATATCCAATGAGCTCAAAAATGGAAGTTTGAAGAAAGTGTAGTCAGCAATCTAAGCTTGGGTAATAAAACATAGTGACTGAAGTTCTCTCAATATAGCTACAAATGACCGACTTTTCTTGCTATTACTGAGCAGCTACTTTACTACTACCTCATCTGATTCTGATGCTTCATCATCTACTATTCTATTGCCTACATTCTTGCATTTACTATTAGAGGGTATTGATACAACATCCTCTCTTTTATTCTTCTTTTTATCATAGTTAGTTCTAACCGATAATAATATATATAAAACTTACCTCCAATTGCTCTTGTACTTAGATATTTTTGTTTCTTAGGAGTTTATATAGTTCTAACTCCTTCTGTTTTTATTTTTGGATACTATCAGACATTTTATATCCTATTACTATCTCTGTCAGTATACTAATACTTGAGGATACTCTCGAAAGAGTGGCTCTTATTGTTCGCTTTGGCCTAAAAAGTACTAGTGATGAGGTGACCATTCTAGCTTAGTTCAAGCAAGCTATTGTGAATGAGTAATTGAATAAATTTGAAAGATTTGGTACCTCATAGAGGTGATGACCTTCCTTTTGTTCACATTGAGTTTGGATCCCATCTGGAAGTCTTCCCACTATACAATATCAATTACATAAAATCGCTAGATTAGTCATTATTATATGAGGAATTGGATGCTATGAATAAATCAATTTATGTAATCTAAAAAAAAAAAATGAAATCAATTAAAAATATTATTCTAACCATACTTTCCACTAATGTCTCTCTTCTAATCTCTAATATTGATAAAATATACCATATCCATCTAATTCAAGTTAAAATCATTAAAATTACCAACCTCTGGCTTACTAAAGATAGCAATTGCTATGGCTTCTACTACCTTCTCATCGTCATACTTATAATTATATCTACTTGCTATCTTAGTAGCAGCCCGCACCCTCATATACTCCTTTCCATCTTGTAGATTCAGTTATTAGACTCAACTCTACTCTCTCTTATTTTCCGAATCAATGACTTTATCCTTATTTTATCCCTTAAATGCTCGGTGGTATTATTTTAGCTCCTTGTTATATTTCATTAGTCTTGCTATCTTCTTCTATATTTTTACCCTCTTATATTCCCAACTGTGATCACTCTTAGGCCATACTTTCCTCTTACATTTCCTAAATTTTATTAAATATAACTAGTTCTCTGAATCAGACATTATTTAGTCATAGGTATCATCAGACAAATCAAATTTGTCTATAGAAAAGTAACTCCAATTATTAGGATAAGGGATTTGGTCTCTAGGTCTCCCATCCTTACTTACCTGCACTTGTAGTATAGTTGGTTTATATATTCCTTTGGCCACCTCAAGGAAATTTACTAAATCCTTGTCCAATATGATAAATTCTACATTCTCTAGTTTACTCCTATCTCCTAGTAGTTTTGATACTGTACTCTAAATTGCCTGAATATATTTGCTATTAGATATCCGTATCTTAATAGTATCTACAATTTACATAATTGTAACATTCTTGAGGCTAACCAAGTGTTTTTTAGTAGCTATAACCTAAATATAATCTAAATTAGTATTTTTATTTACTGCTTCGTTTAGGTTAACAATCATAACTGAAACTGTAGTCGATGCTACCATAATCAAACATAGCTAGGCTACTTTTACATCATCTTTGTTATTACTTCTCTACCTATATGATGCTGTAAGACTATTTCTGGTCTCTGTTTTATAGTTTTTCTTCAAGCTATCTAATAAAAGGTAGTAGAACTATTCTTCGGCCTTATCACCTTCCTTATCTTCTCTTTGCATACCCAACAAGGTACGTCTAGATGCAAGCAGTCTATTTTTCGGTTCTAATGCAAATGCTTTGAAACCTTTCTAGACTACTTTAGATATTCCATGCTTCTCTATAATTTCATTAATTACCGCATATACCTTAAGGTACCTCCTCTATTTCTTATAATCCTCGATATTATTATTACCCTATCCTAGCTATATTTTAGCTTGAGAGGTTAATTGATCCTTCTTGGGTAGCATATTATAAATAATTACTAAGTGATTACTTATTATGGTAATACCAAACTTAGAAATTACTCATCTGATTTCTGCTATAAAACGTATCTTAACCTAAGAACTAAGTAAATATGATAGTGATAGTTAATAATAAGAAGTATTATATGAGAAGTGAGTATTATATGAGCATATTAATTATGAAGAAGGGAAGAAACCTAGATATATATACCAACTTCTACAAGTATGGCCATACTGGTTTGTAAGTTCTATGGATATCCATGTCTGATTGCCAGTTAGTTCAGGTCTATTGTATATAAGTGAAGTGGGATCATTAAACATCTCGAACGTTTTAGTATGATCATATTTTAATATTATAATAGTTTTTCTAACTCCTTTTATAGCTATACATGACATATAATGGACTTATAATATTATGAATATTTTAGTATAATTATTTTTTAATATTACAAAGTTTTAGCAAGATATATATTACTATTACAAGTGTTTCCTTAATGCCATAGAATTTCTCGAATATCAAATTAGATAAACTTGAAGGATGTAGAAAATATAAGAATTATTAAGCAGGCTAAAATCAAGCATCATATATCTCAGAAAATCTTAACAGGTTATCGAACTTACCTAATTTGGAATCAGATGATAGCTTGAGTACTAATTGACTAGTGCTAGAATGAAAAATGATTAAGTAGTAATATCTTAAAAGGTCATCCTATATAATTAAGGCTAGACCCTTGAAGACTAGACGATATTGGTCATAATATACTGGTGACAAAAGGATATATAGCTCTCAAAATGTATAACTGAAGAAACTAAAATAATATTAAATGTGATAGGCTAGTAATACAAGGACTATACTACTCTTGTAATATATGACCCTAAACAATGTTATACTAACCAGGATTTATAGTAAGCAGACTAAACTAACATTAGATGCCACTTGGTAAAACTAGGCTAGCTGGTTCAGAGTACAAACATAGTATATCTATTAAAGAAATCAAACTTCTAATATTCTCCATATTCTTCACACTTTATTCTTCCATGCAATTCTATAGCTTTTACCTAACTACTGTGTATTTCTTATACTTCATTCTCTCATGCAATCCTATAGCTTTCACCTAACTACTGGAGCATATCTATTTTACTATAAGCCTTTCAAATTAGCAGATATACTTATAAATCATTAAGATAATGAACATCCAAACTGCCAGTACCAGCCTCCAAAATGAGAACATGGAAAGATTAATAGAGGTAATAATGGAGAGGATGATACAAAGAAAATAATAGATATAACACCATCGACCGGGGAGAAGGATTTTAAAGAAAAGTTGTAGCGACTGTTCTTAGAGTTTGTTAATTTTACACCACACGAGAATGATAATAACTAGTGGCAGCTATAATAGCAAGAAGAAATCACTTATCATCATGATAATGAGATTGATAATTCAGATATCTGAGATACAGATTCGGATAGTAATAAGCACATAGGCAATAGAATCAGGTTTTCTGTAGACTGTGAGGTAGGTAAGGTTATTGTATTGCACCTGTTTACAAAAGAGAGGCACCCAATATATAACTTCTTTCAACCATTCCAACATATACTGGATTTCAAACTCACTAGGTTTTTCTACTCAAGCCAAGTGCCAAAAACCTGTATCGATAAGTTCTTTAAAGCTCATTTTTTTAGTCAGAAAATAGATACCGTAAAGACTCTAAACTTTTTCTTTCACTCTGCTTACATTTTATTTTAGATGATTAATGAAATAATCATTGATCTACTATTGAAGAATGGATTTATAGACTTCTAGTTGGCCAAAGGTATATACTTCTGGTTCCAAGATATTCTAGAGGTACTAAAGTACTTACTATATCATAAATCATTCGTATCAAATATGTACTGGGAACCTGTGAGGCAGTTTGACTCTTGTCAAGAGAAGATATATACAGAGATAAATACTACTTCATAGTGGTAGGATAAATAGGTATAAATAACCTTACCTCTGATATATAAGGGCATTATTTAAATTAATATATGAGTATAGATAACTTTCCCTATTAGGGCTATATTAGTTTCTGTACTTTTTATATCCAATGCTATACACTTGACAAACTTTTCTAGCGATGGCAAAGTATGGCTTTTATATATGAGTATTAGTAATATTAAGTCAAGTATTAGGAATCAACCAACTTCTTATACTTGAGTACTAATAGCCCTGTTATTGAATACTTTGAAGCATGTCAAAAGAATCATTGACTGATCAGAGGACAAATAGAAGCAAAAGGGTATTTAAATGATATACAACCTACTTACATTTATGTTATATCTATTATCGGATACTACATGAGATAGGCATAACATTAAATATTGTGATAAAGTAATAAGAAGGTACTATTTTTGGATAGCTGGCTAGCTTGTAGACCATATGGAAAATTTAATAATATATGGAATCTATTCTATCTGATATCTAATCTGTGAATCTCCTTAAGTGAAATTAAGCAACCTTTAGAGGCAACCAATCCAAGATAAAAAATACTATATGGCATAGATTAGTAAATTGGATACTATTCATCTATATAGTGCCAGAGTGAAGTTTGTCAAAAATACTCTCTAGAGCTTAAAAACTGTGGTTCCTCAAGATTTAATTCGAGCTGATATTCTTCAGATAATGCTATTAGAAAACCTTCAACATTTGATGGATTGGAT